>OX454526.1:260574492-261774492 GCA_949715645.1 Portevinia maculata
TATCCTGGCAACCTTCAGTCGTGGATTTTTATTACTACCTATATCATGGCAAGCACAAGGAAAAACGACTGAAGGATATCCATAGCAACAATAACAGCATACCGAAAACATTGTTGGGTGAAAGCAGAAGGAAGTGGGGGTTATGCACAAGGAGAAGGTAATATCAGAGATCGTATTTTAATTTAATTTTAAATGATATGCCACAAAATGGAACGCAAAAGATAATAACATAAGCTCTATGGCAGCGATGGGTTGGGTTCCTTGGTCTCAAGTTTATTTCTTATTTTCCTTGTTCTTCTTTTAACATGATTTTTTGTTTTTTTTTTTTGTTTTTTTTTTTAAAGGAGATATGCGTTACTCTCACACACGAAATAAAGGAGGAAGGACTGTTTGTCAAACAGCACTTGGATTGGATAATTTACAACTTTTGTTGCAAGTTACAAATGAAGTACATAATGTGAATGCATTAAGGTGCATCACAAATACAATTTTAAGAACTAATCGCTGCACCCACCTTTACAAAAAAAAAACACTCAAATTTCTATAAACAAACGCACGCAAGGCAGCCCACCACCTACTATCAGGAATCTGAAACATTCTTTGGCATGCTGGGCAAATTAATAAGAACTTCCTGTTAAACGCCGACACGTGCTTCCGCCTTGTATAAACCTTTTTGTAGTCTGAACCGATGAGAAATCATCGGGTGCTATGAATGCCTAATAAGGGTGCAGCCGTAAATTGTGTTAACCCCGCCAAGGACACAGCCACCCCCATATGCGAGAGTCCGCATACAAATTTCTGTTTTAATATCGGTTTTGGTGTCAGCCAATATGTTTCATAGTATTTTCGATTAAAAACTCAACCTATACGAGTTCAGTTCATAATTATGTCGGCCTTAGTAGCACCCCCGCTTTACACATACAAAAAAGGAAACATTCTCGCGCCGCCGAATAAAATTTCACCGCACGACGCCTTGTATATCACGCAAGCACATATCAAATGTAAATCATTAAGGATTTACAGGATTACAAGGATTACATTTACGAGTCAATTCGTTTGGAAAGCCAACGGCCAATATGCCCGACGAAAGAGCAACCCCCAAAGCAAAGACTGACAATATGCTGCTGTTGTTCGGAACAACAACTAATAGCGCACCCCCTGGTGAGCGAGCGGGTGAGGGAGAAAGTTTATTTGCTTCCATTAAGTCCATTCGCAGGACTTATGACTGCTTTCCTAGTTTTCATACTGCAGGCCGAGACGGATCGGGGATGACGATGAACTCCCCGAACAAACCTAAAGTTGTTTGTTTTCTTCTTTTTTTTCACAATCCTTATCCTGCGGGTGAGGGGTGGCTTTGTATTTTATATCATTTCAATGGCTTAATGGTCCGACGATCTCGAATTTACTGCTTCATTAAATTCTCCTCATCGTATGGCAGGATATTCACATCAGATTTTGATTTGGTTTCTTAAGTAGTGCAACTGGTTTAAAGGACACAAAAGTCAATGGAATGTTGTTAAACTTTGGCAGCACGTGAGGCAAAACTATTGCTTTAAGCCAGGTAAATGATGTGTTGAGGTGGTTAAAATCCTGGAAAACAATTATCCTGGTAAGATTTTATAGGGCCTATTGTCGTTTGCTGTGTGTGTAGTTTTATTAGTTTTTCTTTGATTGTGCGGTTTCAGTTTATTATACTTGGTTAATTGAACGATGGGGGAGGGAAATAAATATTTTGTCTGATATGTATGAGGGTTGAATTGGTCGTTCGGACTAATCGGTTTCGAATGATAATGCAATTTTCACACTTTTGTATTTGAAACACAAAATTGCTGTATATTGTAAGGTAGCGGGTGTTTTTTTGAAGGCTAATATAACTTTGATTTTGCTCTGTGAAAGTATGTGTTAACGAAAGCTTCAGGGCTACAGATTTTGCTGTCTTTTGAATCGAAATACTTGCCAGAGATACCCTAAAACTCCTAACTATCAACCACAGCTGTTCAAAGTGATCAGTAGCGGCAGCAGCAGGAAGGCTTTATGGCAGTAAGGAGACAATGAAACCTGACCTTTGAAAACTGGACAGCGCTCCACAGCTCGACCAGTATATGTAGACAGTATCAAATAATAATTGTATATTGCAGAGAAGTAATCACGTTATTGGAAGACGCTTTCATTTATGCAGATGACGTCATCACAACTTTAAAATTTGTGAAGAAAACAGAAGCAGATAAACTATGCTTTAATATAATAATAGCGCCTTCTTAAACCTTTATTTTTATTTTTTTAAACCTTGACTGCGATGAGGATGATAATGCATCAAGCGACGAAGCTTATTTTATTAGATATACGTAAATAGGCATATAAACAGCTTTTGGGCCATTTAAAAAGCCGCGTTTAATGCACGAAATACTATTGCACCTCTTCGAAAGCAGTGTTCAGTTCGGCGAATTACGAGGGAAAAGTGTTTGATTCTCATTTTTACTAGAACCGCTTCGGTAACACTGATATAAGAGTAGTCACCGAACCTTACAACAAATTTGGGAAAGAACTGTCTTTATTTCTCTACATAGATAGTTCGATATCGATACATTTTTTGCAGCGATGTTCAATACCTTTGATACCCTGTTTAAAGTGAGAATCGTCCAACTCCTCGAAATAGCCATCGACCGCACACTTAAAAAAAAACAAATTAAGCCAAGTTTCTGCAACCACTTTCTTGTGCGAAGTGAAGAAAAAGTCTAAATGTTACTTGGCCCCGGCGGGAGTTGCACCAGGGACCTTTCGATTAGAAGTCCACTACCCACTGAGCCACTGACCAACCGCACACCTCACCTCTTCATTGTTGGCAAATCTTTCACCCAAGCTCTGTCGATTTTCAATTTCAAGGGTGTTGGAAAAATCGCAACTGTGGCCTTGGAGGTGTTCGTGGCACCACGATACTCTGTGATGAGCGGTCCGAAAGACCCAGGACTTGTCTTGCTGTGTCGAACCTTCTCTCAGCGACTAAACTTGGACAATTCTGTGGCCAAGATTTAGTTGCTGTAGCTATAAGCAATGAAACGAATGGAGATTGGAAGACCTTCGTCGTGGCGTCAGCTTATCTCCCCTTTGATTTGGTAGAGCCTCCACCACCAAGGGCAATTGCTGAATTCATAGACTATTGCGACACCACGAAAATGGGCCTAGTTATATGTTGCAATGCCAATGCTCAGAACATTGTTTGGGGCAGCAGCCAATGCATCATGTGAGGAAACCATCTCCTTCGGTTTTATTCTATCGTCTGATCTTACCATCAACAATGTTGGCGCACAGTCAACTTTTGTTACGGCAAGAACACATGAGATGATCGACTTAACTTTATCTAATAGGTGCTTGTTACCAACTGGAGGGTCTCTTCGGAGGAGTCCCACTCAGACCACAGATATATCGAATTCCAAATCGAATGCGAACCCATAACTTTACAGGAGTGGAGGAATCTGAGAAAAACCAACTGGATACGCTTCAGGGAGGAGTTATGGAACACTCTTAAAACTACAACAAAACGATACAAAAGTTAGAGGAAGCTGTTGAAGACCTGAACAGTGCCATTACCAGCAGTTTCCAACTGTCGTGAACAGTTAACAAAAACCTTGATAGAACGCTAGTTCACTGGTGGAACTCGGAACTGCAAATAATCCGAAGAGAAGCGAGAAAACTTCTAAACAGGTCACTCAAGACTTATTTGGAGGAAGACTCTGGAATCTCTACCTATCGAAACAGAAAGAAAACAAGACGTAAATTCGGGTATTGAAAAGTGATTCTTATATATATTTCTGCGAGAAGATTGAACCACTAGGTGAACCCAGTTGGTTGGTTAAGGTTCTGTAAAAGGGCAAACCAGCCAAATCAGAATCACTTAGAACATTTGACGTCACCTTCACTGAGACGCAAGCGGAAACTCTTAGTCATCTGTTGGAGTGTAACTTTTCGGGTAACCAGATAACAATTGGCTCACAACCCGCCCCGATTATCGAGACGGCACTCCCACCCCCGAGACAACCAACTCGGCGTAGCGGAAATATTGCGAAGGCTGTGGTACGGACGAGGCTATCAAATACGTTTTTGCCTCGTTTGATATCTTCAAGTCACGTTGTACGGATGATGTTACCGTACTTTCCGTTGGATCGTGCCTAGCGACGGTCGAAACTGAAGGCGGCCCTAGATGTGATCGACGAATGGTGCACTAGGAATGTGCTCTCGGTCAATCCTCTCTAAACTTAGGTCGTTATCTTTAAAAGAAGGAGGAAACTGATCAAGTTTACTCAACCAGTGGTACCAGGCGTCATAATCCAACTATCCCATGAAGCAAAATATCTGGGAGTCATCCTGGTTAGCAAACTTGTTTGAGACTCTGAGCCTGG
Source organism: Portevinia maculata (assembly GCA_949715645.1). Taxonomy (NCBI): domain Eukaryota; kingdom Metazoa; phylum Arthropoda; class Insecta; order Diptera; family Syrphidae; genus Portevinia; species Portevinia maculata. The sequence continues at coordinate 260,578,890 of OX454526.1, forward strand.
AAAGGAATGCAGTCGAATCGTCACGGATGGCTCCAAAACCGATCAAGGATTTTCCTCTGTGATTGTCCTGCTTTTGCTAATATCAGGTGGCAGGTATTTGGTGCTGATGTGGTGAGTGCTGTAAGCCTAAGCTCCTTATCAATGAAGCGCCTACTCGTTTTCTTAGAAAATCCAGCAAATTCAAACAGTAAACGTGATGTGTCTTCCTGGTAGTACAATAAACCAGTATTGAGTCTGAGTGCTCAAGTGCAGAAAGCCTCACACCCCGAACAAAAAAACATTTATCAGAATGGTGAGCACTCGTTGCCTAACTCGAGGTTCACCATTATAATTGTATCTCGGGCGCCGGCATTCACCAACATGGTGCACATTCACCGCCGGGAGGTGAGCGAGATTGTAAAGCGGCGCTCACACCTTGGAAACACCATTTCATATTGGTGATTCTGTCCTTACCCAGAATCCGCCTAACTCAACTAAGCGGACTTAAAAGTTACTTAAAAACTAAGACGTCAGCATCGCACAATCCCGGGCAAACGTATTTACCCCTTCCCCTTAGAACAGCCATATTGTACTATTTCTCAGTATCCGTTTTGTCCGTCTCCGCTATTGCGGAACTAAAACGGAGGAGCTAAGGAGCATCGGCGACGTACCTGTCGTGGCTGAGCCGTTTATCTCTCGCGCTGCGGTGGCGGTGGAACAATACCGAGATACCATTTATCGTATGAAAATCGTGGTTTCAAAAATGTTGAAACGCTAGTATATATTAACTGCACTTATCCCTTTAAACACAAAAAAAACATTTTACATTTGCCTCGAGATTTCACACGCCTAAGCCAATAAAATCTCTTCGTAATAGTGTTGATATAAACCAAACCATACCTACATACTGTTTCTATATGCATGTCGTATCCGAAGACGGAATCCTTTAGTAGACAACATCGAATAAATCTTTCATGCGCACACGTAGTGAAAAATCAATCTTCGAGGATTTACACAAATGGGAGGAAATAATGCGATATCCTGTTTTTATTGTGAGAAAAATGGAGAAAGTGTTTTACATACAAACAAAAATCCTTCAATCCTTATTTTATTTTTATTTGTTGACACATAAGGGAGGAGTAGAGCACACACGTCATTACAGAAAGTGGCCTACTCTCATCCCGGTGTGTCGTTCTCTGTATACACATATTCGATTAGCCGTTTTCGGCCAAACTGAATTTTTAATGATTCCAACGTGTTTTGGTGAAGTTTTCTTCCCATTAAAAACACGAATTATCGATTAGAAAACGTCTATTGAAAAACCCACAAAATTTGTCATTTTCAATTTACCACAAACTGAAATCCATACCAGCCCGCAACACAACATTACAAATTGACTTTTGGAAAACTATGCTCGTGATAGGATAGACTGATTTGCAATAGACACTTTGGTATCCTTCACATCACAGTAACACTATATGCGGTCAGAAATCTTTGTTTGAACTGACAACAGATTCGGAGCACTTGTTTTGGAATAAAGCACCGTTTTTTGGCCCAAATCATTCATGGAACCACATGTATTTTAATGGCGCCCCACGCACAAAAAAACACTTTTGGTAGTCTATTAGTATTTCTGAATTTTTTTTTTGTTTAATCTGGTTAATTCACTTACCTGCACTCGTGATTCGGTTAAGCCGATACGCATTGCAATTTCTTCCCGCATGAATATATCCGGATAGTGGGTTTTCGAAAAGCATCGCTCCAATTCGTTCAGCTGAGCTGGTGTGAATCGGGTTCGGTGGCGTTTTTGTTTGTTTGATTTGTCGGAATTCTGGAAATAAAAGAAATAAAAATATGTACATAATTTTGGGTACGAATTATTAGAACAATTCAAATGAAAATGTATTTAATATCTTTATTTAAAGACAGAAATTTAAATAGAGTCAACTTTTTTTTAGCCTGGCTATAATATAAGTTTAGAAATTGTTTCAATGTTTGGTAATATGATCTGCGTTTTTTTCAGTTGGTGTTTCACCCAGTTGTGGTAGTGTAAGGTCATCAGTGGATAACCACAAACACATCCAATCAATACACAATTTATTCTCGTTGTGTAAAGTTAATTCCCAACTCAAAAGTGAGTGTGAATTAATTTTCCAATAATTCTATGGAAATGTTTTTTTTCCTTCCAAGGTCTGGCTTAGATTGAAAATATCTTCATTTCATTTGAAAACTTTGCTGAGCGTTTTATTTTTGCTCCCAAAAATATGATGGCTTTTCATTTTGTTGCCGCGCTTTACTTATGGCCACAAAAGTTAAAATTAGAAAAGCCAATTGGGGATTGTCATCGAAAAAAAAACTGAAAATACTTTTTGAACTGTCAGTCAGTCAACTGTTTTCATCAATTATAATTAACGTCAGTAAGCGACATCTGGGAAATTCTGCCGTGCCACGGCGTTGTCATTGTCGCAGACTCCTCAAGAGGAAATTACATATATGCGCATTCTAATGTGATAATCAAAGGATTTAATTTTGGAAGCATACGAGCATTTTAATGACATATTTGCGTTCTCGTTAAAAATAATGTAGGTAGAGGCACATATACCTACATATTGCAAGGCAAATATTATTTCCCATTTGAGTTCAGTCGTCAAACAACAAGGAGTTGTCAGTTCAGTATAATGCATAAACACGAACAGTAAAGTCAAACAGACATCAAACTATTGTAGTTACCAGAGGAAATTATTCTCTAACAGCGATATTAATAAAACAAAAATATTTTCGCTCTTTAACATGTTGGTTGGCAGACGGATATCGAACTTGTCGGTATGATACATATTCTAATCAATAATCATATGCCTCTGTGTGAGCTATTCGCCCTTTATCACTTTAAACAAAGCAGCATTCTATCTGTCATATTTCATCAGTTGACACTCACCTATGTGTATTCCGTTCAAATACTATGGAACTATTTTGGACACAACGCAGTATGAAAGTGTAATATGTCCAATATGGGATGACAGTTCTTTATCAATCTTTCAATGTTTCCACACATGCATGAGCTTCATCTCAATTTGTGAACGCCTAAGCTACAATCTGAGAATGTGTAAAAATAATACACTCCTTATACAACGAGTTCGGTGAGTTGAGTTATCCGCTCATTATCACATGTCACACATTTATTAATAAGTTAGCAGATGTGTTAGTGCTAACTTGCTGCTATTTGGTGTTTATTAATATGGGAATAGGTCATAGGTCATAGGTTAAAAAGGGGTATGCAATTTGCATACAGCACTAGGCACCAGAAGGGCCCATAGCGATCCCTAGGGAACCACTTGAAAAAACTTCAATTGGAGAAAAACCTAAAAACCTAAAAACTTTTCCTAGACAGAGCCCAATCCTCCTGCAGAACTTAACCAGCTTCCTATGGTCTATGCCGCTCAGCTCCCCTAGTTCCTCGAAGAAGTATTCCCCTAGAATCCTCCTACGATTCCGTGCTATACCCTCGCACTCACACAATATTCAATTCAATTCAATTCAATTTTGTCTTTATTCAAATATGTACATAGTATAGAAATTAGTTTACAAATTATTCAAACAATTTTACATGGAGGTAATGCTCGTACACACAGAATAGTTAGTGGCATCTATATTTTTAGAAAACAAATAGAGATGATGCCACATTTGGAAATTGGTACTTTGTGTGGGGTGTACAAAGTCAGATACAAAGAAAAGGATGGCGTGAAAAGGAAGTTAAAAAAAAAAATAAAATTTAAAAAAAATAAAAATTGCAGCAATTTAGTAAGAAAAGCAATCTATAACAAACAGAAAAAAGGATAAGCAAAAAAGAATAAATTCAAATATTTAATAATTACGTCTAAAATAGATAAATAGAAGTGGGCAAATCTTTTTTTTTTTTTTTTTTTTTTTTTTTTTTTTTTTTTTTTGTATTATTATGCAGTATAGCGCAAAAGGGACTCGATTTCAGTATGGTCAAAAGCAAGAAGCCAAGACCTCGTTACTTTTGTAAAAATGCGTAAATTTCTTATGGAACGAATTTCTAATGGCAGTGTGTTATAAAGTTTACATGATATAATGGAGTAAGAGTTTCTGTAACTTGTAGTGCGAAAAGCAGGAATATTTACAACAAAGTTTGAATGGCTCCGTAAGCTGCGAGTGCCCGAAATCGGACTTTCCCAATAGCCGCATCTCATAAAAAAGACCTTCAGAACTTTGAAGTAAAATAGATGACGCAAAGGAAGTATTTTCAAGGACCTGAACAGGTCCATAGTGTGAGCTGAACGGTGGGAGCCACAAACTTTTCGTATAGCAGATTTCTGAATGATAGTTAATTTCTGCAACTTACTTAAATAAGCACCACCCCAACTGCAGAGTCCATATTGCAATCTTGAATGGAATAAGCCATAGTAGACCATTTTCAATGTATTCGAAGAGCAATACTTTCTAAGACGAAAAAAGCAACGAGTGGAAGAAAGAAGATATTTTTTCAAAAGAGAAATGTGCTTGGACCAGTTCAAATTATGGTCAATAGTAACACCAAGATATTTAAAACTATCAACACCTTCAATTTTGAAGCAGTTACTACTGCAATCAGCGTTTCCATTAAAAGATGGTTCATTTTGGAAACTGCATATGTTTTTCAACAGCTCATGACTTGCACAATCGTGGGAATGAAATACTATATCTGAATCTGGGTACTCATGTCCAGTAAGACTGAAATACATCAGTTTGGTTTTATTACTAACAATAAGCCTGTTTTGTGCAAACCAGCATCTTAGTAAAAAAACGTCATGGTTTATGTTAGCTATTAAATCTAATGGACTGACTGAACAGTAAGCAATACCAAGGTCGTCGGCAAAGGCTTTAGTATTACCCAAGAAAGGAAGTGAAAATAAGGAATTTATATATATAAGGAATAAAATTGGACCAAGTACAGAACCTTGGGGCACTCCCAAGTTATTTGTTTTAGAACTGCTTATATTGTTTCCAATTTTTACACGTTGAGTTCTATCTTTAAGATATGACTCAAACCATTTGTAAATGAAACCTCTGAAGCCGGCCTTATACAATTTATCTAGGAGGATCGCGTGGTCAACCATATCAAACGCCTTAGTTATGTCGACAAAAAGACCAGCGCAAAAAAGTTTGTCATCTAAACCCTTATACAAAATAGAGCAGAAGTCCAAAAGAGCATCCTCCGTGGAATGGCCAGTCCTAAAACCAAACTGTATAGGACTAAAAAAATTTAGATGATCAAGATAGGCTAAGATTCTCTTTTTAACAACTTTTTCAAAAACTTTGGAAATTGACGACAACAACGAAATTGGTCTATAATTGGATATGTCTGTCTTATTACCCTTTTTAAATAGAGGAATCACAATGGCACTTTTTAGTTCAGTTGGAAAAGTTCCACTCATAATGCTGAGATTAAAAAGGTAAAATAAAATGTCTACTAAATTGGGACCAGTATTCTTAAGAGTCAGATTCGAGATCTCATCACTACCATACGAATTAGAGTTAGGTAGCGAATTAATCGTTTTAAGCAATTCCAATCCTGTTATAGGCTCAAAAGCGAAGCTGTTGCTGTAGCCAATGCCTGCAGTTAAAGGCTGGGTGCAGCAATAACATGAAGTATGCGAACAACCTGACATAGAGGATACACCAATGGATGCGAAGTAGTTGCTGAATAAATTAGATATTTCTAAGGGATTAGAAATGTTAATACCAGCGTCTGTAATTACGATAGGATCTGTGTTAGCAATAACTTTTCGACTAATAATACTGTTAACGACTTGCCACTCCTTCTTAAGATTCCCACTTGCCGTTAGTATTTTGGAATGATAATACCTATCCCGTGCAATTATCACTTCTTTATTCACTTTTTTGCAAAACTGTCTAAAACGACTCCTTAAGCTGTTATTCAACGGATGTTTCCAACATTTTTTCCTTAATTTGTTTTTCATATTTATTTTTTTGATTAAAGAGCGGGTTATCCAAGGCTTAAGGCGATACTCCGATTTTTTTCGCGATAAAGTTAAAGTAGAGGAACCAATATAATTTTTCAAAATCCTGAGAAATGTATCGTATGCTATAGAAGCGTTTTGTTCAACATAAACATTGTCCCAGTTTTCATAACGAAGTCTAAGATTCAATTCCTGAAAATTTATTTTACAATATGTATTTGATGAAGATTTGCATGGCTGACTACCTTTTAAGTTTTCAAAAATGATTCCCGTCATACAGTGGTCAGTTATGTTAAGATCCATCTTAATTCCAGCAAGGAGATCAGCAGCAAAATTTACAAGACGAACAAAAACATGGTCAAGGCAGGTGCCTGCAGTTGGTCTGGTAGGTTCCTCAACCAAGGAAAAAAGACCGTGTTCAGCCATAAGTGCTTGGTAAGAATCAGAAACTGGGTTAGAAACCAAAATATCTAAATTAAAGTCACCTAAGATGACAAGATTTCCAGATCGTTCACTAGCCAAAAATACAGAAAATTCATCTAAAAAATAGTTAGGAGATGAAGAATGGAGTCTATATACACAAACAAAATTAAAAAGTTCATTGTGTATATTGCAACTAACTTTGATGACATCCGCGCTTCTTAGCTTAAGAACTTTAATATCAGGCTCATACAAGTTCGAAACAAAAACTCCCACTCCACCGGCAGCGTACGTGTGTTATGTCTTCCTCGGCTTGTAGATCACCACAGAACCTGCAAGTGTCCACATCCACCAGACCAAGTCGCCTAGCATGCTTTCTTAGAAGACAGTGCCCTGACATAATCCCAATTACTGTTCTATGCTGTTCCCTGCTCAATTTTAGAATTTCCTTAGATCTTTTCTTATCCAAATGGGGCCAAAGGGCTCTAGACACCCTATGTCCCACTATGTTCTGCCATCTGAGGTCAGCCATTTTTAAAATCTTTTCATTGATTTTTCCCTTAAAGACGCCCAGGGGTGGTTTAATGTTCACACCTCCGCTGTTTTCCAGCTCCCCTCCCTTTCTTGCTAGCTCATCGGCTTGCTCATTTCCCTCTATACCGCAGTGTCCCGGTATGGGAATAACTCTATAAAACAATTCGAAAGAAACGAATAATCACGACACAGCCTAAAACGTGCTCAAGACGTGAGATAAAAGAGGATTTTGGAAAATTCATCTTAAATGAAACCCTTCGGAAATCTCTTTGTGTAAATCATGCAAATCGACTGTCCACAGTCCACATCCAATATCCCAAACAAAGCAGGCAACTTCTATGATAGCAACAATTCACACGACTGCCTGTCAAAATTTCAAAGCTTGACATTTCGAAATTTGCATTACTTTCTTCGGTTGATTTCCGAGCTTTTATTTATTTATTTTGTTTATTATTCTTCATTTTTATTTATTTAAACAAGTAACAGTGGTTTTCAATAAAGATTAAAAGGCGTGGCAAAAAAAACGCCGTCTGCCCATTTGACAATTAATGTTTAACTAATTAAAGAGAGTTATTCTTATTAAATAACTTAGACTTAGTTAAATCGAAAATAAAAGTAATGACTGAATTAAAAATAATAATTAAATTGAATAAAATCGGAGGCACACCTCCAAGAAGTGCATAAAATCTTCCCGTTACACACACATACATATTAGGCCTTAACGGCCTGAACCTAGTTTCCCCAACCACTTTCATGCGAAGTGGAGGGGACCTAGAGTTTTACGCCGAATAAAAACGGCAAATTTGAGAAGCTTTCTTATGACAATTTGATACTCTTTGATGTTTGTCAGACGTTCGCAAGAGGTGTCAGACCTATGCGGCCGAGTCTTCTCTAGCCTAGTGATGAAGCTCTAGCCCGGTCAAGGCAACTTCGGTACAACCCATTGTCAATAGCAGACACACAGTCGTAAAATAATAATAAGGTGATTGGGCACTTGAGAGGTACACTTACAAAATTTGTTTTCGAAGATTGGATATGGGAATACTGGAACACTTTACATATATAGTCAGCACTAGCTTTCAAGTTATTTATATAGATGTAGGGAAGCCCGGACTGCACATAGATGGCATAACTCGGCGTATTAACAGGTAGTTTAAATACACGTTAAAAGAGGTATCGTTTGATGGCTTCAATCTCCTCTAAGTACTCGTATCTATAACCATATACTTCATTTGCATAGCAAAAACAGCTGTTGACGGTAGCATCAAACACATTAAACTTCGAAGCAGGATTGACGTACCTTTTTGAAAAGAACTTATACCAAAGGTTATTAATTGCCACTTTCGCTGTAGCATTTTTTCCCCTTATACAGTCCCTGGCCAAATTATTAGACGCTCTGTAAGGTTATATGTACTTGGTTTGTACTTGTTTACATTCGCGTATCAATTGATTTACAATGTAATGCAACACGTTAAAAATAAATACAAAATGAAATCATATGCAAAATCTTCTAAATAAAAACACAATTATGTATGTTTGAATATAAAAATATTGCATATAAACTCGTGCAACACATAAAAATATTAAAAAAAAACTACAGTGCGTCTAATAATTTGGCCAGGGACTGTATGTAGATTGATGTTCACAAAAGCAAGGTATTAAAATTCGATATTATTGCCATTCAGAGTCGATATACCCTCGCTCCTGACCATACGAATTTGTTTTCTAAACACCATCTTGGATTATGTGATATTAATCTTAAGATCCCATTTATCACAGTATTTCCTTAGCTGATTTATTTGAAGTTGTAGTGTTATTGGACTTTGAAAAGAATTATCAATTCATCAGCACAACGTCGCATTTGAACTTCCACATCACCATAGTTAATATCACCTGGTAAACTCTGACAGATAACATCAACATGCAATGGAAAAATAACTGGTCTTAGTATGCAACCTTGCGGAACACCAGAGCTTGTGACAAAGGATTTTGATGTGCTATTGCCATTTTGGGCAGATACAGACGTCTTCTTTCAAACTTTGTCGATAGACCTACTGTTAACAGTTTAAATAACAGAGACCTACGATTTACAGAATCAAAAGCAGCCTTAAAATCTACAAAAAGAAGTATACAGCTGTGTTTTGCTCTCAATATAGTGCATTGCTAAGGGGGTTAGGGTAAAAATGTTATCAACTGTAGACAAATTAGCTCGAAAACCAGCCTGACAAATACATATTTTGTTATTTATTTCAATCCATCTCATCAGACGAAAATATTAAATTTGGGGATTGATTTTCTCAGGGAATTAAATACCGATACACCACATTAATTCTCCGGGAGACACGGATAACCTTTTTTAAAGATACTACAAATGGCGGAGGTTAAATATCTTTCGGGTAATACCACATCCATGCCAACGAACTTTCCACGTCGAATCAATCGGTTCTCGTTCGAAACTTTTCAAATTTGCCGTTCGGATTCGGCGGAAAACTGTAGGTCACCTCCACTTCGCATGAAAGTGGTGGGAGAAGCTAGGTTCAGGCCCTGTATGGGCCGTTAGGGCCAAATATGTAATACCACATCCATAAAAATGCGGTTGAACAAATTACGCAAATATACGAGTACCAGAAATTCTACAGTATAGAATGCTTGTAGAACTCTAGATGTATTTCATCTGGTCCAGATGCCTTATTTGGTATCATTATTTTGAGATATGCTGACAACTCCGACAATTATATTCTCGTGTCGAGATCTGCAATACTAATATCCGGAGGTGCAAAACAAATTCTTTTCTGATCGGGGGCCTCCAATAAAAGTCCTTGAAAAAATATAGCAAGAGTTTCAACACTAGTTAATAAAGGTACATTATTTTTACACTCACCTAAGATACGGACATTGACTGTCCACTGTCGATTCCCATCCGAAATCTCAAACAAAACAGGTAACATATATGAGAGCAACAGTTCACATGACTGCCTGTCAAAATTTCAAAGTTTGACATTCGGCTCGAAAATCAACCGCGGATTCTGACGCAAACTCCCGAATGTCAAACTTTGAAACTTTTAATCATTGCGGAAAATGAGGCCTGCGTAAACTATTCTTCTTACGGCGTGGTAAATTTCAGCCGTTTATGTACCGTATGAGTCTTTTGCGCATTTAAGTGAATACCCTTAAAGTTAATGCATGCGGATATAAGTTTTAATATTTCTCAGCAGGCAAATGCAACAACAACATTGGCCCCGCACTTTGCCAGAAGATGGATGATATTGAAACTACATACAACTAGCTACGTTCTGAATATTTTGTAGAGTGTTATCTGAATCTGATCTTTCATCTGACTCGGCATCGTCATCTGACATCTGAATCATCATCATATTTTGTCTTTTTCCTATTCCCAAGAAAAAATAATGAATGCGTGTCGTGTGCATTCGATGTTCGCTCACCACTACCCCAACGCTGAAAAAAGGTCTGAAACAAGCGTTTTTAAATATTTTCGCATTTGGTAAAATAAAATCTGTTTTGGATTTACTAGATGTAGCAGAGCGCTGAGTGATAGCTTGCGTTACTCGGTTGACAATTCCCTAAAACATATTTCAAGCTTTTTTTGTATTGATTTAGATTTGTGAATGGCAAATTGAGGTAAGTGAAGTCAAGAAACAAAAAGATTGCACCCGCTTTTCCTCCAATTAGAGGCCGAGCGTTTTAAAGTCTCGTCTTATTTCGCCTCTTGAGGAAATAAAGAATTACGATGCTGAATCTCAAGTTACTAAAGTTAATGGTTTAAGCTGTGTCTTAAACTCTTTTCTAATTCTACGAGTACAAGACATGCAAAAGACGCATGTAAATGCGGCATTGACGTCAGAAGTGCCGCATGCCGTGTACTCGGCATGTTCATGACTGCCACTTGTAGTGAACAAGTACGTGCGCACTACATGTGGCATGCAAGTCACTTGGAAATATCTGGCATATTACCATGTCGTGTACTCGCAAGCCGCATGTACATGCTATATTATGTCCTTACGCATGTGGCAGATACACAGTTCGTCGCATGCCGTGTATTAGGCATGTTTTCGGTTCGCAGTACATGCGGCAACAGCACATGTGGCCAATTATGTCGCATGTACGCCGCATGCCAACATACAACTATTGGGACAGATTTCGCACGTCGTGTACTAGGCAGGTTTATCGCATGCCACCATTTAAAAAAAATAAACATGCGGCAATTATTTTCAGATGTCAGTGGCGGCTGACAGGTCGTGCACTCGTAGCATGAGGGTATGATAGTTTCTCATAGTTTATAACATGCTCTTAGACCCATTAAAGATGCTATACCTATTTGTGACCAGCAACGATAGTAATGTCGACCTAGAAATATCAGTCCGTTTGTCGGCTATTTTTAGGCCCAAAACTCGAGCTAGAAAACTGAAATTTGGAATATATACTCTAATCCGCCCACTGACAGATCCACTATTTGAAAAAAATACAGTTTTATAGAAGAAATCATTATAAATGAGAGTGTTATTATTTGCAAAGTATACAGATAAAGTTGCCATGCCCAATTCATGGGAAGACATGTGCAGAGAATGGTGAAGTGTAGTCTCCTCCACCTCCTCGTCCATGCAACTTCCGCAGAAGTCGTTTGAATAAACGCCAAGCCTCGATGCGTGCGTGCCTATCAGAGAGTGCCCTCTAATGGCCCCTATAGTGGAGCTTATATGCAGTCGGCTTAGTGAGATTAGATTATTAGAGCACCGCAGGTCCAGCTTTGGCCAGCGATTGGTATACCCTACCCAGAGAACCCTTTTCAGGTAAAATGGTAGTTTGGTTCCCTTTTTGGCGACTTCATCTGCCCTGCAGTTTCCTGGAATGTCTCTACGCCCCGGCACCCAACATAGGTGAATGTTAAACTGCTTGGCCATCTCCTTAAGAGATAACCGGCAGTCAAGGGCTGCGATGGAATTTAAAGAGACTGAATCCACGGACTTGATCGCGGCTTGACTGTCCGTGAAGATACGGATGTCCTTTGTGGATATTACATTTCTCTGTAGCTACGTCAGGGCTTCTGTTATCGCCATAATTTCCGCCTGGAATACGCTTTAACGATTAGGAAGGCGGAAAGAGAGACCAAGATTTAGCCTTGAGTCCAAAATGATGGAGTGGTCAATATTATTGTTATTCCACTGCGAGGTAGCTTTAGGGTGGACAGCAGAACAGGCCTCTTTTTGCCTGCTAAAAATGTCGAGTGGTAACAGATGTAGTAGAATACCTAGTGCTGCGGAGGGGGTGGTTCGGAGTGCTCCGCTTAGGCACATACATGCTGTGTGTTGGACTTTGCCCAGCTTATCATAGTTTGTAGCTTTACCTAGGGCAGTCCACCAGACAACAACCCCGTATGTAAGAATCGGTCTTACGACCGATACATATAGCCAATGAGTGATGCGGGGTTATAGACCCCACTTGTTGCCAATGGCTTTTTTGCAAGAGAAAAGTGATACTGTGGCTTTTTTGGCTCTTTCTTATATGTTGGGTTTCCAGCTTAACTTCCTATCGAAGATAAGACCAATAAAGGGTAAGTCAATATGCGGGATTTTGTATTTCCTGGAGAAGAGGACAAGTTCGGTTTTGTGGGGTTGATACCCAAGCCACAACGATTAGCCCATCGCTTTAACTTGTTGAGAGCGTTTTGCAAGAGTTCCTTTATTGTACTGAGGTGTTTTCCGGAGACGGTAATAGCAATGTCATGCGCATATGCAATCATCCTGCAGCCCTCCGCTTCCAGGTATATCAGTAGTTCATTCACCACCAAGTTCCTGAGAAGATAGGAAAGGACGCCACACACGAGTAGCAATAACATTTTGTGATTATTATTTAGGCCCACTGTGTTTAATTTGGAATTCTTGTGTGAAAAGGCTTTGCTTACCAATGCGTATATTCACACCAAAAACTTGTGATTGCTATTTAGTGAAGTCGGGCCTCGAGTTACATTACTTATGAAATGTGCAGAGGATGCGGTGACGAGGATGTCCATGAGTTTACCCCATACTTCCCAGCACTCAGCTACATCTATATGTTAACACGGAGTTTCCTATAACGTGTTTCCATCCATTTTTGCTATTATACGTCACATAGATATGCCAACACTATATATATTTGGGTACGGGACAATACATAGAAGTGCACAATACAAAAATTATCCACATTATAACACACATTATGAATTACAGCAGGTAAAATGAAGCGAATTACATGAAATTACAACATCAACAACATTGCTGTTTGAGTCAATGATCTGAAAATCGGAACGGAAAAATTGTATATTATGTGATGAAGTTACTTGAAAATGCTTGAAGTTACTTGAAAATGCTTGAAGTAACTTGAAAATGGTTGAAGTTACTTGACAATGCTTGAAGTAACTTGAAAATGCTTGAAGTTAATTGAAAATGCTTGAAGTTACTTGAAAATGCTTGAAGTTACTTGAAAATGCTTGAAAATACTCGAAGTTACCTGAAGTTACCAACAACAACATTGCTGTGCATGTTATGCATTTGATAATGCTGGAACATACTTGAAGTTACTTGGACATGCTTGAAGTTACTTGGACATGCTTGAAGTTACTTGAAAATGCTTGAAGTTACTTAAAGTTACCTGAAAATGCTTGAAGTTACTTTAAGTTACTTGAAAATGCTTGAACTTACTTGAAAATGCTTGAAAACTTGAAGTTACTTGGATATGCTTGAAGCTACTTGAAAATGCTTGAAGTTACTTGAAAATGCTTGAAGTTACTTGAAAATACTTGAAGTAACTTGAAAATGCTTGAAGTTACTTGAAAATGCTTGAAAATACTTGAAGTTAGATACTTGAAGTTACCAACAACAACATTGCTGTGCATGTTATGCATTTGATAATGCTGGAACATACTTGAAGTTACTTGGACATGCTTGAAGTTACTTGAAAATGCTTGAAGGTACTTGAAAATGCTTGAAGTTACTTGAAGTTACTTCAAAATACTTGAAACTATAGAAGTTACTCAAAAATGCTTGAAGTTACTTGAAGTTACCTGAAAATGCTTGAAGTTACTTTAAGTTACTTGAAAATGCTTAAAGTTACTTGAAAATGCTTGAAAACTTGAAATTACTTGGACATGCTTGAAGTTACTTGAAAATGCTTGAAGTTACTTGAAAATGCTTGAAAACTTGAAATTACTTGGCCATGCTTGAAGTTACTTGAAAATGCTTGAAGTTACTTGAAAATGCCGGAAAAATTTTATACCATGTGAAATCAGAGAATGCAATGTCAAAAAATTTAATTTTCCAATTAATATGTATAACAGTCGAATATGTTTTTTTTTTCAATTTATAGAATAAATTGGTCGAATTTCGACCATGGGGCGACCTCTAGTTAGAAATAAAACACTCGGAATTCGAAAAATGTTTTTTCAATTGCTTAATAAAACTTTCTGGAGAGTTTGTAAAGAAATTGCATAAATTCATGAACGCTTCTTGATGGCAGTGAACGAGTCATAATTTCTAGGGCATCACACTGTGTCTGCATTGACCTTAGTGTGACGGGTACCTATATGATTTTTGTTTCTTGTCATTTGCTGCTTCCAAACGTAAGAACCAATTGACTCAGAGAATGAAGTCAGTAGATGTTTTATCTGGTTGGTTATTTCAGACCACAAAAAATGTGACTCTCTAAAGGTTATATAAACTATGCTTAACTAGTGCCTCAAGAGAATTGTTTTAATTGCATTCTTCTGGAAAGACGTTTCTAGGAATCGAATTGAAAAGACTGCTTGTTGGATATTTACATGATGTTCGATGTTAGATCATCTTAAGTTGATTCAGTTGTGGACTCGTTATTCGAAAGCAGAGATATAAGCTGCTGGCATCAGCAAAACTATGGCTATTGTTGCTTGCTTATCGTCTTGTTTCACTGAGGGAGGGATGGAAGTAGAGCGGAGATTCTATCTCCTGACCATTTTCAAAAAGGACGTGATCGTCCCAGTCGATGAGTTTATTCGTTATTATCTCATTGTAACTCAATTGATTAAATTACAACTGCGGATTCTAATATCATTAGATCTTACTCAGTTGGGTTTGATCTCCGAATGCTCTGTTTTGTTGCGCAGCCGTAGGAAACAATCGTTATTTGTTAAAAAACGGTTTATTAGAATACAGGTTTATGGTTTAATTTGGGAATCTACAATTCTTTATCGCGAGGAATCGTTTCAATAATAGATAGCTTCAGCTCTAGAGTTGAAATCTGTGTTTATACATGGTTCGTAAAATATCGCTCGCGAACGATAAAATAAGGATCTTTATTGTTCTTTATCGATCTTCTCACGAACCATAAAAAATAGAGTTCGCGAACGATAAAATTTTCGATCTTTTAAAATTTATAGTTTTCTCACGAGGGACTGTATTCTTTTTTTTCTATATCTCTCGTTCGTGAGAGATCGGAAAAATAAAATTTAGGTAGAATATGGTTCGCTCGCGATAAGGATCCGTAAAGATCCATAAAACAAATCGTTCTCGATTCGCGATTTATATTTTCAATAGTTATTATTTTGGTTGAAATGGGGAAAATAAAGACATTTGAGTTAAGTTAATATGTTTATTATAATGAAGAAGCTGACGAATCAACTTTGTGAGAGAAAATTGAGCATTGTAAAACATTGAGCAGCAAAGAGGTTCTTCTACGAAAACTTGCACAAGTAGTGCTGGCAGTGCCATCAACTTAAGTCTCTGTTGAACGGGCTTTTAGCGCTCTAGCGGTTTTTTTTTAACAAAAAAACAGAAACAAATTATCCAAAGAAACAATTAATAATGTTTTGTTAGTTCAACTGAATGCAAATTTATTGCAAAATCTTAATATGTAATAAAAATACTTTTCACTTATGTTCTTTTAATATTAAAATATGTAATATAATTTTCATGTAAAATGACTTTTTTTCTTATGAGAACCATTCGCGATTGGTTCTCTAATAGCTAGCACGTGCTAAATTCGCGAACGAACTATATTTTACAGATGGCAACAGATTTGATTCGATCGCGAAAACTAATTTTATTTTAAAACGAACCGAAAAATAAGGTTCGCCATCGAATCAGAAATCAAATTCCTCTGCGAACTTTTCATGAGAGAACGAATCATATTTTATCGTTCTGCGAACCTTGTTTATAATACATTAGGTTCCAAATTGTAGTTCCTTTACATTCATTCTTAAAATATGTGCACACAGAAGCAAGTTTATACTGGGCTGCCGTGGCGCCCATAAAGCTTATATGGATATATAATTTATCGTTTGCCAAAGATTAATAAAAAATATACCTACGCTAAGCATCGTCTTCGAACGAACTTCATTAAAGAAAACCATATTAAATTTAAAATTTGGCCAAAAGCCTTTAACTGTCGGAAAAAGCCAATAAAAGTGGTGTTGTATAAGTAACGGTGAGATAGAGAAAAGAAGGAGAATTTTGTCATTCGCTGTCAAATCTCCGAATTTAAGTTTATCCATTTAAATGTGTAACAATCTTTTATGATATTCCAAGTCCCGAAAGTTGCGCGAACGTGCCAACACACTTAAGTACCTTCTCATTGTTAAGCAAGTTCGCTGTTCAATTTTTTTTTGTAGAGACTAATTCGTAATTCAAATAACTTTTGGCACAAATTTACATACGTTAAAGCCTGCAAATTAAGTCAACACTCACCTGATCCTGATGCATATTATGTGATTCGCACAATCCTCCAGACACATGTAGTCGCCCGCCCGAACCACCATTCGAGTCGGAATTTTGTGAATTTGGCACTTGGCCAAAAGTATTAACACCGTGCAGCGCGGTCAGAGCAGCCTTTGGTAGATCACAATCCTTTGGACCTGCAACACAACACACATATTCACAGTTACAGAGATTTATTAAACACTAATTGAATTTATAAACACACATTCTCTATATTGCGTATATTTCTATTTCAAATGCGATCAACGACTGACAGGAGCTCACACAAATTTCAAGCTACATTCTCCCGCCAAGTACAACTACAAGAAGTATATGTAATCTGTTTCTCATCTCACTAAACTCACAAGATACAACTACAAGATGTCGATGGATACGACAGACAAGAAAAAATAAAAACTCAAGCAAATGTAAAGAAAATATGAATTTTAACACGTACTTGCGATCGTTGAATTCAATTCTTCGTCTCTCAACACACGAGGTAAAAAAAAAAAAATTACAATCCAACTTGAAATGTATCTATACGACCTCCGTTGACTAACTGCCGGACTGATGATGGACTTGCGTTAGTCAAACATTTACTCTTACCGAAAAGTAAAAAACAAATGTCGGACAAAAAAGTTAAGTAACAACTTTGCAGCTCTCACAACACAAACAGTCATAGTCATTCCATTGGGGGATACAACGTCAGAGCGTCTTAAGTCCCACGCTGTTCACATTAAACAGAATCAGTCAGCCAGTCAGAACAGCTACTGTTGGTTTATACTCCGAACTATGCTTCTATCATTCCGCCAAATACAGGTGAGAATGGAACAGGTAGACTAGGCCGGCATCGTTGTTTCCGTTTGAACCAAATACAGATACAGAACAAAAGAAAAAGAGCTAGATACATAAAAGTCCACAGAAAGAGTTGGACCAGTCGCGCATCTGGGAGGTCAAAGCATTTTATGATCACGTTGCGATGCCAGGTTCACTGTTTGAACAGCAGTCCGTCTTCTTCGTATCAAACAGCGAAGCATTCAGAGAGCTCCTTACCGGACCATAGCTATGGTGGATCCTTTTAACGTACGCAACGCAATGGAAAAATCATTTTTCACAAATAAACAGATCGTAAAGCCGAAACGAAAGGTTTATTGCAGTTCTTTTGTCGTCCAAGCGATATGAGCTGCCGGCTACCGCCGATTGATGTTTATGTTCATGAAGTGGGATAATGTGTGAGTTAATATATCGATTACCGCCGGAATACGAGTACGTTCAGGTGCGATTTACGGGCATAATGCTTATTGCTGCGGATGTGACTTTGAAGATAGTGGATCAATTTTAACAGAATTTATTTGACTTCGAAAAGAGGTTTTTGATTGAATTCGTTTATAGATGAGTTCAAGAGCGGCCAACTCTTTTATCGTTAAATGTTGATGTGGGTGTTTACTTAATTGATGAAAGTGCTAAATGTGCGACTACGAAAAAGTTACTATTGTAGAAATTGAGACTCTATGAACCTTCAGGCCGCAAAACTCCTGGATAAGCAAATGTAACGACACCAGCCTCTGAACTGCGCCAACTACAGAGGTATTAGTCTCCTTAACATCGCCTACAAGATCTTATCTGCCGTGCTGTATGAACGCCTGAAGCCTTTCGTCAACAACCTGATTGGTCCCTATCAGTGTGGCTTCAGGCCAGGAAAGTCTACCATCGAACAAATATTCACACTGCGGCAGATCTTGGAGAAAACCCAGGAAATCCAAATAGATACCCACCACCTTTTCACCGATTTTAAGGCCGCCTATGACAGCATTTATAGAGACGAGCTATACAGAGCAAGGACTCGTTTTGGCATCCCTGCCAAACTCGTCCGTTTATGCAGGATGACAATGGAGAATGCACGCTGCTCCATCAAGGTCGGTAAAGAACTCACCTCGATGTCAAAAAAGGATTTAGAGGCACAATCTTTCAAAAGTCCGTCCATCTATTCGCCTACGCCGACGACATCGACATAATCGGCAGAACACAGCGGGATGTCACTGGTGCGTTCGTGAGTATTGAGACGGAGGCGGCGAAGATGGGTTTGGCGATCAATGAGGGCAAGACAAAGTATAAATGCTGTCATCAAGAAAGTACACCCAACACCGACGTCTCGGAGAGAATGTCACTATAGACATATATAACTTTGAGGGGGTTCAGGACTTTGTCTACCTATGCTCCGCAATGAACTCATGCAATGACACCAGCGCTGAGATTAAACGAAGAATAACTCTTGCCAATCGCTGTTTCTTTGGGCTAAGAAAGCAATTGAGTAGCAAAGCCCTCTCTCGAACAACAACTAAAGTGACCATTTATAAGACCTTAATAATCCCAGTCATTCTCTATGGTCCAGAGGCATGGACTCTAACAAAAGCGGATGAGGTCACTCTTGGTTGTTTTGAGAGGAAAATTCTTCAGATAATTTTTGGTCCCGTCTGCATAGACGGTGAATTTAGGAGGAGATACAACGACGAACTGTACGGCCTTTACAGCGACATCGACTTAGCCAGAAGAGTGATGGTCCAACGACTGAGGTGGCTGGGTCATGTAGAGCGAATGGACTAGAATGCTCCGGCCTGGAAGATCTTCGAATCCACACCCGAGGGACGGCGCACGCAAGTGGAAGGGGACCTTAACCAACTTAGCGTGCGAAACTAGAGACAGCTGGCCAAAGATCGTGCTGGCTGGAGACACTTGTTGGTTGAGGCCCAGGTCCACCCGGGACTGTAGCGCCACCCTAAGTAAGTAAGTAAGTAACGACACCAGACATTGATAAACCTCATTGACAAAGAGGCCGGAGGTCTGCTGATACTTTTTCAGCTCAAACCGGTTAGCCCCACAGCCGGGTCAATAGGGCTGCAGTAAAGTACGAGGGTTATGTTCCCTTATAAGAAAATAAAATACAAAAAAATACAAGGCTTTTATGCCGACTCCGAACGGCAAATTTGAGAAGGTTTCCATGATAATATTGTTACTCTTGTTTCTCAGGACAAATTTTACCCGCCGTTAGGGAGCTAAGTTCAGGAACTAAGTAGGGCTTGAGTTTGAAAGCGTATATATTTTGTAGTTTCAAAGATCCACAGGAGTCTTAATTTATAATGTATATTATTAAAATATAATGGAACCAATCTCTTCATCAAGGTGGTGAAAGTAAGATTGTTGCGCTTGATATTTCAAAGGCATTTGACAAAGTTTGGCATCAAGCTCTCTTGTCGAAAATGCGTGCATTTGGAATCGATGATACTCTTCTTCAATGGATTAGAAATTACCTTTTGGACCGTTCAATTCAAGTTGTTTTAGACGATTTCAAGTCTGCAACCAAAAAAATGCTGGGCTCCCATAAGGCTCTGTTCTGTCCCCGACTCTCTTTCTTATTTTTATAAATGATCTCCTGTCTGTTACTTCTAATCCAATCCATTCCTTTGCTGTTGACAGTACCCTCAGCTTCTTTTGTCCGGTGCACCAATAACTTATTTGGAGCTAGTTGACAGGATCCAAAAACGTGCGATAAAACTCATTGGCGACCGAGACATCGCGAGATCGATTAACTGTATTAATCATCGTCGTAATTTCTCATGTCTTTCGTTATTTTACCGTTATTTCCACCATAAGTGCTCAAACGAAATAGCCAGTTGCATTCCTCCCCTTGAACATTTCAACCGCAATACCCGCCATGCAAGGAAAGCTCATCAGTTCACCCCCAAGCCTGTGTTCGGACGTACAGTGAAGTTCAAAGAATCTTTCCTCAGCCGTACAACACGAATGTGGAATGCTCTTCCCCGCTCCATTTTTCCAGCACATTGTAACCTACAAACATTCAAAACCAACGTGCATCGGCATCTCTCCTTTTCTTCTCACCCTAATTTCCTTAACGCACGCGCTGTGTAGCTAATACATTATAAGGGTCCCAACAAATCCCTTTAGTGCGCGCTTATTATAAAAAAAAAAAAATAATAATGTAAGCTTAGAACATTTCAACCGCCAGAAATGCGCATCAGTTCACCCTTACGCCTATTTTCAGGCGCAAAGTGAAATACAAAAAATGTTTGCTTTAGCCGTAATAAACAATCATTTAAAAGCAACGTGCATTGGTTTATCCGCTCTCATTCTTATCCCATATATCCTTTATTCCAGCACTATGTGTCTATGAACAACTTTTCATAATAAGGGTGCTCAAAATCACGTTAGTGTGCGAAAAATATAGAGACAACAAATGTATCAATGAAGTCTTTATTCATATTAAAAAGAAGGAAGCAAAACTGCATTTTAGAAAATGTTTAGCTTTTCCCGTTCTGCCCCGGTATGCAGAGGTAGAATGTTATCTATTTTTCTATACGTTGCCAGGTTCGCAAAGTGGGCATTGCTACGTCTTCTCCACTTAATATAAAACTTTAATATACAAGGTGGCGCAAAAGTCATCTTCCTATCGGAAGAAGCATAATTTTTGCAAATGGCGGCAAATGTAAATTCTACTTTGATATTTGTGAAGTTAACTGATACAGAAAAAACTTAAGACACCAATTAACATAATCCAAAAGCAGAACCAAAGTTTTTCATTCATAAAAAAAATTGCAACGAAAGAACATCGGGTGACAACTTTTGCGCCACCTGACAACTTTTGCGCCACCTTGTATAATACTTAGGGATACTGGTATTCAAACCTGTCGCAAAATATTATAAAAAACAATACTAGTTTCATAATAAATTTTAAGTGCAGATTGGTACCCCAAAAACAAAGTTAGTGACAATTTCGAAACTCCCGCCAAACCTGCTAGGTTTTAGACACAGCCTTGGGTAAACAGTAATCAGTGTTTTGAAAGGTGTGTTTGACTGTACGATTGCAAGCAGGTTTTAGCAAAAAGTACAAAGTATCCAAGGTTTCGAAAACTGGAACAAATGAAAAATTACATTTTCGATAATGGTTTTTAGTGTTTTCGTGAAAACTCAATTTTTGATTATTACCCTCGGTAGGCGTTGAAACTTCGGTTTGGCAAATTAAATGGGCTCAAAACTCTTTGGTCCAAAGGCAAAGTGTAATCTCTACAAAGCACTAATCCGGCCAGTTTTGCTTTATTGACGATAAGCTGGAAAATAGAGCTGATACCGCGCACCACCAAGTAAACATTTTTAGTCAGATATTTAATCCTGTGTGCGAGTATGACGAATAAAAACGCAAATGCTGTTATGCGCAGGTGCCAAGACGCGGATTTAGTCCGAAAAGCTAAGCACATCGACATAATAATTTTCTCCACGCAGCCTCCAACGAAGACCTAAATTTTAATTTTAAACCAAGCCTTTGCGTATGCTTGATATAGGTAGAGGTGGTTAGGTTGATATTACATATAATTTTAATTATATTCTAACCAACTGTATCTATTTATCCGATTGAATGAAAACAGGCATATAGAGTTCCGGTACCGAAGTGCTCAAGAACTAAGAATGATTGTTATCAATCCCTCTTGGCAACGGGTTTGTATAGGTCTTTGAAACTGTAGACTGTTCTTACTTGCAGAGGTTGAAACAAGGCTGTGGCTTTTCAAAGCCGATTAATCAAAAAACAAGATAAGATTCGCCAAGCTGAATTTGTAGAGAAGCTTGTGTGAATCAATCGAATCTACGACGGAAGCGTCGCGGTTAAAAAAAAGCCCTATCAAAAGCATCGATACCGAAAGATCGACGGTTGCTGGACAGCATCACACGAGCAGACGCTGGTAGCACTGACAGAAACCCATTTCCCAGAATGCACGGATGTACACGATACAGGTACACAGGACACGTGACAGGGAATGGATGTAGATTAAATCGAAGAAATAATCGATGAGAGGAAAATAGCCTGGGGAATCAACTCGTGTACCACCTTGAAAGCTCCAGGAATAGACAATATTTGACCAATAATGGTTCATAAGTCTGCGGAAACTACAGTGCCTTGGTTGAGATGCATCTACTCATGCTGTCTGGGGCTATGCTATATTCTGAAGGCATGGAGTGAGGTGAGGGTAATATTTATCCCAAAAGCAGGGAAAGCCGCCCACACCAGAGAAAACGGCTAAAGACCTATTACCCTGCCCACATTCCTGCTGAAACCATTGGAACGGCTAATTGGTCTGTATATAGATGGTGCAATAGGCGACAACGACCTCTTCAAATCGCAGCACGCATACATGAAGGGCAGATCTACAAACACCTCTCTATCTCTACATAGTGTAGTATAAGCAGTGGAAAATTCCTTAAAACGCAAGCAGTACACCTTGAGCGCGTTTTTCGACATAGATGTAGCCTTCAACAACAGTGAAGCTGGCGCGATTCTGCAGAGCCTAAGAAGGGCACATCTCAATGGCAATCTTTGCGACTGGATTGGCCTTATGTTAGGCACACCACGGATTAAATCTAACCTAGGAGACATTTGCATTGGGGTGAAAGTTAGTAAGGGAACACCGCATGGCGGCGTCTTCTCTGCACTCATATGGCTACTGGTAATAGACGAGCTATTAAAGATACTGGAGAGGGAAGACTTCATTGTGAGCCCTTATGTCCACGATGTAGCAAATATCATAGTCCCAGGCAAATTCTTACTTGTCAACAACTGTGTTGCGGGCAGAGGACGGGGGGTGAACCCATCCAAGACAGAAATCCTGATGTTAACAAAAAGAAGGGCAATACATGTCTTTAAACCACCAAGAATGAGTGGAGTGGAAATGTAAATATCCAAGACAGTAAGGTATCTGGGCGTCATACTAGTTTCCAGACTCATCTGGAAGGAAAATATCGAAAATTGGTTAGAAAAGCGTATTTGGCGTTATATGCATGCAGATGACGTTCAGAAATACATAGGGGTTCAAACCATATGTGGTACACTGGCTGTACCTAACGGCGGTGAGGCCCATTCATACATATGGCGGAGCTGTATTGTGGAAGGCTTTCGAAAAGATGTGTTATCTTTGAAGCCTAATCAAAATCCAAAGGACAGCTTGCTTCGGGACTACTGCAGCTACTACTTAATCACATACTCCTGAACAACTAGTGCAGCAGCAAGACCGTTAAAACTGCCATCAGGCTCAGATGGTAGGGACTGTGATCTTTTAAACCATACGGACATGCCTCCGGGGAGACACGATGGAGTGCATCGAAAAACAGTAGCTACTGACTGCTTACCACAAACCCTCGTCTCCCTCCTCCTTCCCAGAAGCGAATGCAGTAAAAGAATCGTTACGGAAGAAGAGGAGATAGCTATCGACAGCGACGGATCCAAGATGGACGTGGGTACAGCTGCAGGTATCTTCTGTGACTCTCTGGACCTGAGTGAATCATTAAGACTCAGCAATGAATGCAGCGTGTTCCAGGCAGAGACAGCTGCGATCACTCAGGCTGCCAAGGAGTTAAAGAGGCACAAACTAGCTGACAAACATATCACCATATACTCTGACAGCCAATCGGCTATAAAAGCTATGGAGTCACTAGTCAAGGGCAGTGTTAAAATGTAAAAACACCTAAATGAGATATCAACCGTCAATACGGTAACCCTATGCTGGGTACCAGGGCACAAGGACATCTTGGTATTGAAAAAGCGGATGAACTAGCAAGGCACGGATCGGAGCTGAATGAATCTCTGGCCCTAAAATCCATAAGAACACCGCTAAGCACACTATCGCTAAATATCGACACCGAATCAACCTCGATACATGCAGACACACAAGGGAGCTCTGGCCAGCGGTTAACAAAATGAGATCTACAACCATGATATTCGAACACTGACGAGGGTCCTCGCAGGATACTGTGTAGTGGGTCTACACGCGGAGCTGCTGGGCGTACTGCACAACTACTACTGCAGGAACTGCAGGGACAATCAAGAAATAGAATCTATACGTCACCTTCTATGTGAATGCCCTGCTCTAAGAACAAACAAAATGGAGATTCTTGGCAGGCACTTCTTTGAGGAGCTGGATGATCTGGCTGACATAGAGCTGAAGAAACTCCTCAGATTCATATATGAATCCGGGTGGACAAAATGGTGAGCCGTGACCTGGATGATGATTGAAGGATGCATTGTCTCAGATAGAGACTCTCAAATCTAGGCCTTAGTGCGGGATTAGACAAAGATATGTAGTTAAATATTTGATATTATTTTTATTTTACAAAAGGCTTCACATTACAAAATTTATAAAAGCTCAGCGATTACACTGCCATTTTTTTTTTGACGGCATTATTCTTTGAGAAGTGTTTTATATTTTATTGTGTATAGTGGTCTAAGATCTTGATTAATTATGATCAACGGTTCATTGTAAATTTTGCCCGATTTTTAAATGAAAAAATTCATAGAAAACGCCAGTGGTTCAAAAACTGTGTTATGTAGGTATTTCCGTCTGATGCAATCATTCTAATGGAATTGTCAAAGAAAAACATTGCTCAATCACAACACAATACCTCTCACTTATTGTAAATACGTTTTTCTCGCAATTTGATCAATCTTTTGATCAACAAATATTTGATACATCAAAAATTTAAATTATAATAAATCGTTGAACGTCACATAAAATGCCATTATTGATCTAACACAGACGCATGATCCACTTTCTGTACTATTTCTTTCATTCTGGAGCAAATACGTGCATCATTGATGACAACTAAATTTGAATTTAAAACGAATTAAGAAAAAAGCATGTATTTGCATATTACTTTCGCATCGTGATACAAGCACCTTGGGATTCATAAAACAAACAATAACATCGAAATTTCATCGAACAGCGCGAAATCACACAATTTCAAAATCCGTTTCGGGCAAGTTTCACACAGCGCTCTGCTCTCATCGCAACTATCCCGTACAACAAATATAAGAAAAATGCAAACCAATATCTACTCTTAAGTATCTTTTTTTTATAGGTATGTCTAAGTTTATCTATGTGAAAAAAATCAAACATTATGTATGTACAAAATTTGTTTTTACGTCGAGAAAGCCACATCGAACAACATGAAATTGGTAACGGTTGAACTGTATTCGACATCACACCTAACACCACACCTTTAATTTGTTAATCACGACATTGAACAGAGACCGTGCACCGCGATGCCTGTACCAAATCCCAGATTTAAACTTTGTCCATATGTACACACGAATATTATCCTCTCAACGCATGACTAAATAAAAACGATGAACTTCTCTTCAAATAAAAAAAATAATTTAAATCTATTGATTTCGGCAAACTTTTAAAGTTGGCCTTTTCTGTAAACCTTCCTTTACGTCATCGCTTTGGTGACACTGGTATCATGAAAGCAGACTGACATACGATACGGAACATGACTACATACTAGAATTCTGACGTCGAACGGTAGCTGGGAACGAATGAACGTGTCAAAATTAGCACATTTTCATTGAGCCTGGCTTAGTGGAAGCAACGCGCCACCATACCAATTGGCGCAGCAATAAATCTAATGTTTATAGTGTCCAAGGAAATTGTAGGTACAAACATAATTGTCTGGGCAGTTTTAGTTTGAGTTTTAGAGAAATTTAATTGAAAAGGTAGATTTTATGGTAGCATTTCTAACAGAACCTTGAAGAAAATGGTTTACCCACTAGTTTTGCCTAATACGAGTATATGGGTTAACAGCCAAACTTTTGTGTATGCCAAATGCCAAAAGCACATGTGCAGAAATTCTGTATTCGGCATTGCATCTACCAGTGAACGTTAAACACATGTGCAGATTTATTTTATGTGCAGTGCATAGGATGCTGTTTTACTTTTTGTGGCAATACACAAGTCGAGTCCAAAAGGAAGGAAACAACGCTCTTCATTTTAATGAAAATAAAAAAAAAGTCCATGAGTAAGTTTCAACATCGATTTTATTTACTATCACCAATCAGAGAATATTAATAAGTCATGCAGACTTAAATAAGATGAAATGTATGTATATTTATAGATGGGTATGAAGTACAAAAATATAATATTTTATTATAAATCTCATATTAAAGGTTATTTCTCTAATAATTTTCAAGGAAAATTATTTACGGCCAATTTCGAGAGGTTTCATTCCGAATAGCGTAACGACTACAATTATTGGCACCCCTAAGGAAATTTAAATTTCAACTTTGATCAACTATAACTTTGTATACCCTATTCTAAGGGTATATTAAATTTTACGCATAGTTTGTAACAAACCTTAATATTGCCCGTACCTACACCCCTAAAAGTTACTATATTTATGATCAGCATCGATAGTAATGTCGATCTAGCCATGTCCGTCCGTCCGTCCGTCAGCAAAAATTAGGCCTTTAAACTGGGCCTAGAGAGCTGAAATTTTAACCATATACTCTCTAGGGTCCCGAAATAATCAACTTTACGAATTTTTGAAATCCGCCCACAGACACGCCCACAAACTCAAAAAAACAAAATTTTTTGAAAAAATCGAATTTTGAGCTAGAAAGCTGAAATTTTTTATATATGATCTATTACTCCTAAAACTGCTCGGGATATAAAATTTTCAAAATCCGCCCACTGACACGCCCCCAAAAAAATAAAACAATTTTATTCAAAAACCAAAATTTGAGCTAGGGAGCTGAAATTTATAATATGTACTCTTTAGAGGCCCTTTAAGCTCATGTGTAAATATTTTCAAAATCCGAATTCTGACACGCCCACAATTTAAAAAAACCTTTTTTTTGAAAATCCAAAGTTTGAGCTAGGGAGCTGAAATTTATAATATATACTCTCTAGGGGCCATTTATGCTCATGCGTAAATATTGTCAAAATCCGCCTACTGACACGCCCACAATTTACAAAAAAATCTTATTTTGAAAATCCAAATTTTGAGCTAGGGGCCCGAAATTTATAATATATACAGTGAACTCTCTCATAAGGACACTGACGGTACCAAGAAATTTGTCCGCTTATTAGAGGTGTCCGGTTATGAGAAAAAATATTTCATTGACAACCTTGAAAATAGAAACAAGACATACGCATTTATGGCACCTATAACATTTTATTTTAAAATGGAATGCATTTTTTGTGATAAACATTAATTGTAGGTAATAAAAAGGATAATAACAAAACATAAACAAGAACAAAGCCTTTAAAAATTCATTTTTGCATTACATACTTGAAACTGTATTTATGCTTCAAATTATGCATACACTTACACACAAACCTACGCATTGCGCTGCGCCACGAGAATTTTAGTCGGATAGGCGACAGACGGTTCCGGCGCCTCAGCCTACTATGTTTACATTCTTTACCGTTTTTTTTTTAATTTTTTGCTGGGTATCAAGGGCAAAGCGCAAGGAAAAGGAAAAAAAGCAAACAAAATAAAAGTCATCGACATGTGCCCAATGCGTTTTGTCCGTTTAAGAGAGAGTGAAATTCTATTGCGGCTATGAAAACTTGTGTCCGCGTCCGGTTATAAAAGAGTCCGTTTATGAGAGAATTATTTACATTAAAAATTGTGTAGATTATTCCGTTCTCTGAAATTTGTCCGGTTATGAGAGGTGTCCGCTTATGAGGGGTGTCCGTTAGGAGAGAGTACACTGTACTCTCTAGGGGTCCTCTATGCTCATGTGTTATTTTTTTTTTAAATCCGCTTACTGACACGCCCACAATTAAATAAAATAATTTTATTGAAAAACCAAAGTTTGAGCTAGGGAACGTATTTTTTACAAAAGCTTCGTTTTTGTTTGATAAAATCTTTTAAATATTATATAATAGAATATGTACAGCGTTCTTAACAATTCAACCATACTTAGACTTTTGTCACGCCCACTTATGAGGGATAGGAATAAGAATAGGGTATCCAACAGCTCGCCCAAGCGGACTGTAGCCCGCCCATATGTTTTATTTCTTTTTTGAATCTGTTGGATACCAGAGTATAAAATATTTAATTTCGCTTTCATTGTGTATTATAAATAAAGATTTAGTAATTGAAAATATATTTACAATGTCAATTTAAAAAAAAATTACAATTATTGGCACCCAAAAAACTACAATTATTGACACTCTTTAAAACAGTTTAAACATAAAGGGTTATTACTTAATTTATGTTTTCAAAAAGTTTTATTTCAATTTATAAAATAATAGATAAATATAGTTTCTATAAATTCATAATTATATATATATTTTTTAGGGAACTGTCATTTACTTCACCGTTCAAAGGAACATAGCTATTTATTTAATTAAAAGAAAATAGATTATCAGGCGTTGAGCTATACAAAATTCGTAAATAGCTATATAGTTTTGTAAACAAATAGCTACATAGCTAAATATACATATTTCATTACAAAATAACTTAATTAAGATAGTTAAATAAATAGATACTTATATCACATTTTTAAATAAAAGAACAACAATTAGTTTTTAGTTCTTTCCAAAATTGATTAATTAAAATAATTAAATAAATACTTTTATATTATTTTTAAAGGAAACAAACAAAAATCAGTTTCTAATTCAGGACAAATTTAATAAATAAAATTAATTAAAAAAAACAGATATGTATTTTTTTTTTAAACTAAATTTCATCAATTAAGGCTTTTTGAAGATCGTTCTCATCGTATTTAAGTTTTTGTTCGGCATTTTTTTTTCAATAAATTAATAACGGTTGAAAGATACAACATACTATTGGCACTCATAAAAGTTCAACTATTGGCAGTGCGAATTATTGTAGCTACATAGGATGTTATTATTGCCACGCCTTGTCAATAATTGAAACCTAATTATAGTAAATAAAAAAAGTTTTCATTAAAAAATATAAAAGGAAGTAGGGATAAAAAACTTACAAAATTATAGATCAAAGGAAATTTCGAGGTTTTTTTTTATTTTCGTCGCACGTGTTTTCACTTATAAGACAGAAATAAAAAGGAATATCTTCAAACTATGCAAATAATTGTAGTCGTTACGGTAGTAAGCATTTGGATGGAATTATAGTTTGGGTTATCAATACTCCAATTAAATTTAGAACATAAGAAAAGGATACAGTCTGCTTGGGTGAAATGTTGAATACTCTGTTCCGTTTTGTATCCCCTATAAAAAGGGCGTGGCAAGAATCTGGGTAGTGGAAAGGGATCTGTCTGGGGTTTGTACTGAACTGTTATCACCCCATTCGGATTCTTATACATGATTTTTGGAATCGGTTAGACCTTAACTGTACTAGTCGCTCCTTAAGATATGCAGATAAAGTAGCCAAACACCGGTCACTCACCACGGAGTTGAGTAACAGGCTGGGATTCGACTGAGATCAGTGATTCAAACCTGTATTCCTGCCAACGAAAGAGGACTGCTTGAGGTTAGACTGCAAAAGCCACCTCAATCAACACTCCACACTTAGGGCTAGATAAGATATAGGGGGTTGGACTGAAGCAGTCACTCTTGGTATGATATCTTCCCGCCGAGCAGAAGACTGGACCAGAACTGGGGTTCGACTGCAACATTCGCCCTACTCTGCTCCTTTCCAGGTTTATTTGAATCGTGTGTTCACCGCCTCTACTCTGCATTCTCCAACTTCTTTTTTCGTAGTTATATCCACATAATCACCACCTTACCGAAGGCAAATAGCAACCCGAGCGAATGCCGGTGTGAATGATCCGATATAACAGCTACCTTACCTAACCTAACCTAACCTAAGTATGGGTGAATTTTTAAAAAGGATATGTTCAACAGATTTTGTTATACTTAACTGTTGTGAAGGTTTTTTAAAAGATTTTATCGTAAGAAATAAGTTGTTGTAAAAAAACATAGGGACGGGCTACAGTCCGCTTGGGCGAACTGTTGGATACCCTATTCTTATTCCTATCCCGCATAAGTGGGCGTGACAAAAGTCTAAGTACTCGTATGGTTGTTATTATTATTTTGTTATATAACATTTAAAGGATTTTAGCAAAAAAAAAACGAAGCTTTTGTAAAAAAAAACGCTCCCTAGCTCAAAATTTGGTTTTAAAGGGCCCCTACAGAGTATATGTTATAAATTTCAGCTCCCTAGCTCAAACTTTGGATTTTCAAAAAAAAATTTTTTTTAAATTGTGGGCGTGTCAGTAGGCGGATTTTGAAAATATTTACGCATGAGCTTAAAGGGCCCCTAGAGAGTATATACGAGGGCGGGTCAATAAGTCCGTGACTTTTTGAATTTCTGACCTCTTTACTGAAACGGCAACACTGCTCCTGTCAACAGGCATCTGTCAGTTGACTCCTGTCAAAATTTAAACTTGCTGCGTCAGTTAGTTTGTGTTTGACAGCTATTTTTATCAGACTACTCACTAATTTGAGGAGAAAATGGAAAAAAGTGAATTTCGTGTGCTTAGTAAGCATTATTTCTTGCGAAAAAAAACCATTACCGAGACCAAGGCTAAGCTTGAAAAATACTATGGGGACTCTGCACCATCGATTTCAATGGTAAAAAAGTGGTTTACTGAATTTCGTTGTGGCCGTACAAGCACTGAAGAAGCCGAACGTCCTGGACGCCCAGTTGAGGTCTCTACACCCGAAACAATCGAAAAAATTCACGATATGGTGTTGGCCGACCGAAGATTGAAAGTGCGAGAGATTGTGGAAGCCGTAGGGATCTCGCATGGCTCAGTGGTTTCAATTTTGAATGATCACTTGGGCATGAGAAAGCTTTCCGCAAGATGGGTGCCGCGTTTGCTCACAGTCGACCACAAACGCAATCGCGTAACAACTTCACAGGAAGGTTTGGCGTTGTTTAATCGCAATATGGAGGAGTTTTTGCGCCGTTTT
This sequence comes from Portevinia maculata, assembly GCA_949715645.1. Lineage (NCBI taxonomy): Eukaryota > Metazoa > Arthropoda > Insecta > Diptera > Syrphidae > Portevinia > Portevinia maculata. The sequence goes on from OX454526.1 coordinate 260,610,267, forward strand.
GTAACCGTGGACGAAACATGGATCCATCACAACACACCAGAGACCAAACAACAGTCAAAACAGTGGGTTTCTAAGGGTGAATCGGCGCCAAAGAAGGCCAAGGTGGGTTTGTCAGCCAATAAAGTTATGGCGACTGTTTTTTGGGATGCACGCGGGGTAATCCACATTGACTACCTTCAAAACGGAAGAACAATCAATGGGGAATATTATGCCAACTTATTGAAACGATTCAATGACGATTTGAAAAAAAACCGACCTCATTTGGCCAAGAAAAACGTTCTTTTCCACCAAGACAATGCAAGGGTGCACACATGTGCAGTTGCCATGGCAAAAAACCATGAATTGGGCTATGAATTGCTCCCTCATCCACCCTATTCTCCAGATTTGGCTCCGAGCGACTACTTCTTGTTCCCAAACCTGAAGAAATGGCTTGGTGGAAAAAGATTTGACTCCAATGATGAAGTCATCTCGCAAATAAAGGCCTATTTTGAGGACCTCGACAAATCATTTTTTTTGGAAGGGATACAAAAATTGGAGAAGCGTTGGACAAAGTTTATAGAGCTCAAGGGAGACTACGTTGAAAAATAAAAAAAAATTTTTATCAAAAAATCTGTGTTTTATTCCAAAAGTCACGGACTTATTGACCCGCCCTCGTATTATAAATTTCAGCTCTCTAGCTCAAATTTTGGTTTTTCAATAAAATTGTTTTATTTATTTGTGGGCGTGTCAGTGGGCGGATTTTGAAAATTTTATATTCCGAGCAGTTTTAGGAGTCATAGATCATATAAAAACAAATTCAGCTTTCTAGCTCAAAGTTCGATTTTTTCCTAAATTTTGTTTTTTTGAGTTTGTGGGCGTGTCTGTGTGCGGATTTTAAAAATTCGTAAAATTGATTATTTCGGGACCCTAGAGAGTATATGGTTAAAATTTCAGCTCTCTAGGCCCAGTTTAAAGGCCTAATTTTTGCCGACGGACGGGCAGACGGACGGACATGGCTATCGATGCTGATCATATTTATATAGTAACTTTTAGGGGTCTACGGGCAATATTAAGGTATGTTACAAACAATGCATCAAAATTAATATACCCTTAGAATAGGGTATACAAAATAAAGGAATTTTAATGAAAAAATCGATTATAATAATATTATATAAAATAAAACCTAGCTTATTGGTAAAACGACACTTCTTAAAGTAATCAAAAGAACTTTGAAGTTCATCAACTAGTTTTGTTCCAAGGTAAAATAACACAACACGAAAAGTGTCACTTTTCAAGAAACTTATTTATCGCGATTTCATAATTTTTTTAGAAGCAAAGTGTTACAAATGAAAAAAAGCCATTTAGCTGGAAAACAACAGGGATGTTTCCTTAAATTCAAAACGACACTTGTGCCCTCATGCTGTCAGTTTTAAAGTTATAGTTATGACGGTTTGATAGAAAAATTGTATTTTTTTTAGATTCGTTCTGTATAGTTAACTCAAAATCGTCAAATTACTTATGTCAGTTTGCTTTTCAAGCGACGATGTACATATTTTGCTAGAAATAGGAGTTTCATTTTCAATGATCCAATAAAACGATCTTCTTTTAAATAGTGTGGGCGGATTTTAAAAATCATTATACATTACCATTTTGGGCCCCTAGAGTGTATATATTTTCACTTCTAGCTCGAATTTTAGGGCCTCAAAATTGGTGACGGATGAACACAAAGCTAGATCGACATTACTGTCGATGCTGATCATTAATATAGTAAGTTTTTAGTGGTCTACGAACAATATTAAAGCATGTTACAAACTATAACTCAACATTATAATACCCTTAAAATAGGGCACAACAAACATATCTTTGAACTATCTCAATTTTGTATGTAAGGTACCTATATTGTGTTTTTGAAAATTTTGACATAAAACTCATCGTAGTAAATTTCAATTTTGTTATTTTGCAATGTAGCAACTCCGTACTTAGAGTACAGAATAGATGTTACTTTGGAAAGTTTTAAATTCTATAAGTATTGCTAAACCGTTTCGTTTTTCTGTAGGGGACAAACAAAATAATAATATGACAATGCTTTCTAACAAAGCAGAATGTCGGTGTGAATGTATGTGGCCCCGTGCACGAACACATCTCATATTTATTGCACCGCCAAACACAGATACATTTTATTCCATTCCGCTTCAAAAGAGAAAACTATACCTACAGCAATATTATGCATGTTTTTTCGATATGCGCCCAACACCACCCCCAAGCAGAGCTACGATTGGGAACAATCGCTTTTGAGTAGGTATTTTCGCATTTTCCTCAAAATCCCGTCTTATCTCGTTTCTTGGGCATATGGAGACCCACCCTGCTGAATTATAAGTTTCTAAGCCTAATGGCTTAGGCTGTATAGCACATATTCGATATTTTAAACTTCCCAGTAGTGGGAAAGCTATTGTAATTGGTCCGAACTTGAAAATCGATTTTCACAAAATATTTTAAAATAAAAATCCACAAAATATTTTCCAACTGTTTTTAAGAAGTGCTAAGTACGTCAGCGAACAATTTTTTCGTTCATGGTACCTATCTCGCGTATAGAACATGATATTGACTTCGACTTAGCCTTGGCCCCAATCGACTCGTATTGATCTAAATTTGTTCTGAAAAGAAAAATATTATATTCGGTCCAGCGGTTTTTTGTTTAAACAGAAATCTTATTAAATAAAAATGTTGCTAACCGCAAAACTCGAAATCGGTTGGACGGATTTTGATGAAATTTTGTGGGTGTGTTCTTTATGGTACCTGGAGTGTTCATAATGAGGTTTATTTGCGATTGACAAAGGTGTTAGAAATTATCAAAATGCAAAAAGAAAACACTTTAAATAATAAAAAAAGGGATTTTTTCCAAAGTAAGGAATGCAAAAAAAAAATTATATTGTCGAAAAAAAATTATGATTTAAAAAAAAAAATAAGTTAGAAGAAAAGAAAAAGGTTAGCGTGTCATCAAAGAAAATAATATAACTTACGTACGAATTAGCATTACTTCCTCTGTGCGTGGCATTTTCTTATTAGTTGGATGTTTATTTGTTCAGTGAGTTAAAATTTAGACGCATGCCGCTTATAAAACGTAGGAGCAGCAATTTGGTTCGAAGAATTCGAAACGCTACAAAGAAAGCTAATTTTCGATCTAATCAGACTGCACGCAATGTGAAGAGCGCAATAAATTTGAATTAGCGAGTCTCGGCTTGAAATTTGTTGGACTTGCCTGAATGTGAAAATTTAGTCTATTGTTGATCCGTCGATCAGCCGTTCAGCAACACACTAATCGACGCCCGATCGACGGATCAACAATAGACTAAATTTTCACACTCAGGTAAATCCTGGGAAAGTCCAACAAATTTCAAGTCGAGACTCGCCATCTTTTCATCGACCGCATATGATGGCATTCAACGGCAGGAGCTTTATATGGTGATTGCCGAATAATGGATACCGGCAGTACTGATCCAGCTGTGTCGCGTGACACTTGGAAACTGTTTGTAAGCAGCTCTTCCGAATTATTTTAAATTTGGACCGGGTTTTGGCAAGGACATACGCTATCATGTGGCTTCTTCAATCTTGTTCTGGAGAAAATGCGCAGTACAGGTGGCAAAACGGAAGGCGCTATCATCGATGGATCCGTCCAGCTGATGAGGTATGCGGACGATATCGACATCATCGGCGGTTCCCAACGTGCCGTTATTGAGGCTTTTTGAGAACAGACGAAATTGGTTGATCTTGAAGTTAATTAGGACAAGATTAAGCATCAACAAACAAACTAACATCTGTCCACTGCCTGGGACAAAACGTCACTGTTGATAGCAAGCTTTGAGGAAGTAAAGGAGTTCATCTACCTTGAAGTAAACTTCAACTACATGAATGACACATTAGTGGAGATTCGACGGAGAATTAAATTAAGAAACCGATACTTTTGGGTTTGGCAAAACAAATGGGTTCTAAAACTCGTCACTCGAAAGAAAAAATTCATGTTCTATCGAACCTTAATCCTGCCAGCCCTACTTTATGGTGCCGAGTGCTGGACGATGAGTATGAAAGGGAAGCTAATGCTGGGTACTTTTGAAAGCAAAATACTCCATCGGATATTTGGTCCTATGTGCGAGGAGGGCGAATGGAGGAGAATATATAACCGCAAACTCTATGAGCTGTATCAAGATGTGGATCTTGTCTAAAAAGCTAAATCATGTCGATTATGTTGCCTCTGCCACATTGATAAATCCTCCAGCCAAGATTGGAGAATGCAAGTAGACACAACCCCCGTTTTAAAGTCGAAGCCATCGTAGATGACAGTACGCTTGGTCAGAGTGCAGAAGTTGAAAGGCTGCAGTGTCTCAGGCAGAGACTCGGCACGGGTCGGAATTAAATAAAGTAAGTAGTAAATTTTGAATATGTGTTTTTTACCGGTACTAATTCATAAAAACGGTTTCTATTCACTCATTAAGTTCCAGAATTTCCATCGCCTTCTTTCTCTTAATCGATGACGTTATAATCTGGACTAAAAGGATCATAACCCTTTCACTTCACCTAGCAGTCCGCCTGCGGGGTTCGCCTTCCAGAAATTCAATATATATTAATAATTTGGATTCACTTTGACCAAAGTTATTTGAACTTTACAATTATTGAATCAAATTTTGTTAGCAAATAAATATTTCATAGTAACATGAAGTCTTGATAATCGTCAACTATTTCAAAAATTCACAATGAAAACTGTAGCCAAGTGAGGAATAGCGTGAAATAATTTTTAGATCAGGAAAATTAATTCTGACCAGTTCAAAAGGAAGATCTCCTGTTGTTTTTGTTATGCGTACAAACTAATGATCTATGAATTTGGCTACAACTTTTATTTAGAAAATTAGAAAGAAGTAAATAAGGTTTTTGTTTTTTGATAAATACATAGATAAAGTAAAATCACAACAATCGTCACAGAATTATCAATGATCGCACCTTTACTGTCGAAGTAAAGTGATCAACTAAAGCACCGGCGTATGCCCATTTGGAACGGAAATGTGTGCACTCGTGTGACGAAAATATTTTTTGCTATTCACACTTTGGCGTTCGAGCATAGGCAGCTTAAGAGGTGGACAATTGAAAAAAAAACCTTTTATATGATCCTGGGCGAGAATCGAATCTCAAACCTCTCGCTTATTAGTCCTACGCACCAGTCAGTCGCACAGCAACTGCGACCACGAAAGGATACGAAATACCATCAGCTGTAAAATCGCCCGAAAGATAACTGAATCTATACAAACTTCAAGAAAAGACAAAGAGCTCTTATTTTAATGACACTATATACGTGCCATTATACTCGTATTAAAGGCGATATCGTTCAAAGAAGATGCAAAAATAAGTGAAAATCATCTTTGAGGCGTCGTGGGACCACGATTTACTAATTATTCAATCCTGCGATGCGCCAAAAATACGGCCGCTCGGTCTGAACATCCTCTTGTGTTCCAACTGATTAACTATTAGAACACTACTTGGGCCAAGGATGATGAAGTTTAATTTCACCATTCGCAGGACTAGCTTCGCTTTAAACTTGTGAATCCATTTCATTTGTTGATAGTAGCAACAATTATGTCCTTGCGGTTGGGTTATTTACGCCAGAGATTTGTTTGCCTTGTACTTGTTACCAAAAACATTCTGTAATTGACTGTTACACCTTGCATCATGACAGATTTACAGCAGTGTCTGCGCATTGGGCAGGCTGAAGGTATCAATGATTATATCAACGAAACAAAAACTAAACTATGACAAACCGAACGAAAACCCATTATAGTCACGCAAAAATGCATCACAACTCCTCACCCCCTTAGCTCAGAGGCACGACAACAACTAATAAACTCATCCTTCCGGCTTATGGAGTTTTCTCATAAATTATCCAATTTCCAAGAAACATTCTCCAGCCTCAAATATATAGTTAAGCCTAACGGAACAATAAATTTATTACCAAAACTCGTAAAACCCTTTCAACCTCCATAAAATCCGAATAGAAAAACAAGGACACTACTCTGCGTTCCGCTAGGAGGAGACTTTTTCCAAATACATTTTACTAATCCCTCTCGCTAAGCTTTTATGCGGCGCCCCACTACTGCCCAAGTAAAACAAAGCAGCAAAAGCGAACAATTAAAGTTCCCTTCGAAAGCAAAATGCCCCTCTTTCGATTGCATTTCCTACCTTTTTACAGACACAATGAGTATTGCCGCTGCATGTACAGCACACACAAACGTTTAATTTGAATAAAAAACATTATGCAAATCCTGGGAAATAACTTCGTTTTGGCGCAACAACTTCACCTCTAACTCGGATTAATTTATTTAATTTCGTAAACGAATTTATAAATTGTAATAGGCGTGCGCAAATATTTTTGCCCAAAGATACCGAACCAAGAGGCGAAATGATGCAGCAAGGACTTTACGTTGAAAATTTGCATTCGACTAAAGTGGATTCGCTATTGCCGCCAAACCGACAACAATTATTTTCATACATTTTTCGAACAAGCCCACCGTGTTGGGCTGATTACTGATTAATTAATAAATTGTCATTATGTGGTTATTTGGAGGACATGTAAGTATCTGCGAATGTTCGAAACCGAACACGGCCTCATTACGCATGTACTTGAGTTTAATAAATAAGTTTCGAATGGCATTTGCAAGAGAAGTAAACCATAAGGATTGCACTAAACGGCCAAATACAGCAGGATAGTGTAATGCGGAATGGGTGTGCGGGAAACAATGCAATAATTTCCACAAACCACTGATTTATGGATTGGCAAGGAGAAGGGAACTGCCGGCTATGGGACACTGTATATTGTGCTTTAGCGAAGCGATTACAACACTATTAGCTGGGACACAATGTACGCCGTGTACAATCGACCGAGAGTGAATTTATTGCCGCTATGCGGACTTAATTTACGAGCGTGAGTGTGCGCCTGGAGCACTATCAAAATAATAATTGCACAAATTAAAAATATTAATTTTATTTTTATGTAAATTCAATTGGCGTCGAAATAAATTTATTATTTTTTAATAAATTAAACTGTGGTATTCAATGAAACCGATGGCATTCAATGAACTGTTTTTAAATGACCTGGGAATGAATCGAATTAATAGATAGTTGGGATAATTTAGGGAACCAATCCTCCACTTTTATATCAGCTATATAACTAGAAGCATTATCAATGGGGCTTTTGCAATAAATGTTGTGGAGTTTAAATTTGTGGTCCCGTTCATTTAAATTTTCTTTTGCATATGAGTGAAAGGGAGAACACATTTCAGCTTCATACTAAATTTATTATTGGTACCGGCTAAAGACTACAACATCAACCTGATATGTAATGTACCGACGAGGTAGAGATTCATGTCAAGGGGGAGTTTTCAAATTAAATTGATGGTTTGATTTGAGTCAAGTGTTGAGCTATCTACAGTCAGTGGCAAAATTATTTACACATTTCATTGCTCGCACTTTAACCAAACTATAAAGATATAGAACTTTTGAAAAAAGAACAAATTGTTTATTAACTTTTCTCATTTTTTATGTTTGCAGTTTTATTCCAAAAGTTCATAGAAAAAATTAATCAAATTCCAACAAGTAACTGTTAAAATCATACAAAACTAAGTGGCACAATTATTTACACATCCATCGAACACAGGCAAAATTATTTACATAAACCCAGTGTTTTTCGTTTTCACTACATCTGGAAGCGAAAAAGAAAATATTTTCAAGTTTGAAGTTAACGGTTATTTAAAGTAACATTACTTAATAGGTTATGTTTCCTCCTTTTGCCGCAATAACTTCTTTAAGGCGTTTGGGCATTGAGTCTATTAAGCCTGGAAGTGGCTCTACTGGAATGGTACTCCAAGCCGTTATAAAGTCCTTCTAAATCTGCAGTTCTGCCAATGTTTTCAGGAATTTTAGATTTTACTATGTGCCAAAGATGTTCTATAACATTGAGGTCAGGACTTTGAGGGGCTATTTTAAAATTTCTTGACCTACTTCTGCCAAATACTTTTAAATGTTCCAGGCTGTGTGCATCGGCGCAATGTCATGTTGAAGGATAAAATTGTTCCCGATATATCTTGAACCAGCAACCAGTGCAACATCAATTAAAATTTTCAAAAATTGTGACTTTCATGTTATCGGAGCCCCTTACAAGCGGACCCACTCCACTATTTGATATGCAACCCCATATCATTATCTTGCCTCCTTTGGAATGTCGTGTGGGTTGAGTGACGGGTTGTTTCGCCTTCATTATTGGGTTGAAATAACAAAACTTAAGCCCATAGGTACCATACAAGGAAACAAACTGTTTCATCCGTCCAAAGAATGCCTCTCCAAAACTCTGGTGGTTTGTTGTTGTTGTCCCATGCAATTTGTATCCAAACTTGCTTGTTTTTGGGTGTTGGATGCGCTTTTTTTTGGATAACGATAACGGCTTCGTTTTCTTTTAATCTTCGTCGCAATGTTCTCTTACTTATTATATTATTTTCGCGATCTTTGTTTATGCCCATGAGTACACTTTTAACACTTTCACGTGGGTTATCTACTTTTGAAAAAGCGAAAAATGTTAGCATCTTCCCTTTTTGATGTTATTTTTTTTCTGCCTCTTCCAATTTTATTTTTTATACTTCCACATTCGTTAAACTTAGAATTTATATTATAAATTGTTTTCCGGCCGCAACCATAATTTTTAAGGAGTTCCACTGCCGAAACACCCCCCTGAAATTCTGCAACAATGACCGCTCTTTTTTCAAGGGAAAGCTGAACAGTTTTTGCCATCTCGTACAACTTTTCTCTAGTGTGGACCTAGCAAAACTGATCGCTATATTCGGACACCACGCAAAATATCATATAACTAAAGAAATTAAGAACAGTTACTTTCTCAATGCAGTTATTTGCACTTGCGTAAATAATTTTGCCTGTGTTCGATGGATGTGTAAATAATTGTGCCACTTAGTTTTGTGTGATTTTAACAGTTACTTGTTGGAATTTGATTATTTTTTTTTTATTTACTGTTTAAATAAAACTGCAAACATTAAAAATGGGAAAAGTTAATTAACAATTTATTCTTATTTCAAAAGTTATCCAGCTTTATAAGTTGGTTAAAGTGCGAGGAAAGCAATGTGTAAATAATTGCCACCTATTAAGAGATATGGTCAACCTTTGAAGGCTGCGATTCCAACCGGAGGAGTTTATGATTTAATGGACAAAACTTGCAGAGCCTGCCCGGAGAACGATTTCAAACTTTTTCTTGGGAACTTGAACAACGAAATCGGTTTTATCGACTTTTCTGTGTATGCAATTGGACTTGCCTTGGTCGTCCCATGATTCGATTACTCAATTTGATGTTGATCAGCTGATTGTTCGCATAAGCATTGATAATACTCATGATGTATTTATTATTTTAAGCTTTATACCACCAAAAAGTTATTTTGAATTAGGTATATTCTAAAAAATCTTAAAGATAACCAGCATGTTATAATTTTGGGTGATTTTAATTTAACATTTATTAACCCTCGGATTAGCGACACGGTCCCCTGGGACCATTTCGGACTTTGCGTATACATTTTTTGGGAACGAGTTGGAAAAATTGCTCAAGACTTTCTCACTTCTATAACTAAGATGTGATAGTCAGATTTTAGTAGCACCCGTCTTAATCTAGTCATATTCGTTGAACAAAAAAAACGTTTGAAGCCGGCTGTGGCGCTTATACACGGTCCGCGTGTACATGGTCCCGGTGGACTATACACACGTAAGGCCGATTTCGCACATACCCGGCAGCCGGCTAACTGGCACCGGCTACCCGTTACTCGTTGAGCACACATTCTTATGGGCACGTTCACACCTGCAAACGAAACCCGTCACCGGTTGCCCATACAAACGACCGGGTAGCAGGTACTGGTTAGCCGGCTGCCGGGTATGTGTGAAATATGCATAATGGCATTTTTTATGAGTTTTCTTTTGCCATAAGTTGGAAATCTTTTGTCTAGACACAAATTTGTTGAGTGACAACTGACAATGCAACTCCACAGTGTGAGTTCAGCTTTTAGTGCGCAAACAGTTTTACAAACGTATTGTGTTTTATACTATTTTCTGCTTAGATATAAAATGTCAGAAGATAATTGGGATTTAGTGGACATGGTTGTTAACCGTCGGTTACGGTATCAGCGCATGTCTGAAGCTGAAAAAAATAAAGCTGAAGAAGATTTGGCTCGGATGATTTTGGAGGAAAGTGATGATGATATTGATCCATACGCCGATAGTGAGGATGGTGATGAAACTTATGTGCCTCCGGTAACAGTTACTTCAAAATCCACAATGTCTAGTGTTGAGTCCAGGTCGGCTGCATCTACATCTGCAGCATCTACATGTATTGCATCTACGTCGTCTGCATCTGCAGGTGTTGTTTTTGCAAACGATTTTAATGCATCTGACATTGAAGGCGATTTGAGTGTCGAAATAAATGACGAACTGATCATGAAAACCTAAGCGAGATAGATTCTGATGCTGCTGAGCCTGAATACAGACTTTTTTCAGTTCAAAAAATGGCACAAAGTGGTATAAAGATAAACCCATGCATGGACGCATTAGAGCACATAATCGCGTTGATTTCACTCGTAACCTACCTGGCCCGTTACCAGAATTACATGCAGACCCATTGGAAATTTTTAAATTATTCATGGGTAAGGTCATCGCTCACATCATCATCCGGGAGACGAATCGAAAGGGCACGCAAGTAGTAACCGACTGGAATGACTTCCATCCATCTCAACCGAAACAATGGTCAACATTCATTTTGAATGAGTTTTACGCCTACTTGGGCATACTTTTATATATTCTGGCTGTTATCAGTCGAATACTGAGCCGGCAAAAGAATTATAATTATAAATTATAACAAAACCCACCCAGCAGAAAATGATATAAGGTATATCAGGCTAAGGGTTAAATAAGGCATCGACATAATGACAAATCTTATTAAATACCCATAGTAATTCTGAGCTAAGCCTTTTATATAAGGTAAACAACTCAGACAGAACCATAGAAAAACATGAGATTATGTAACGGTACTATATTTCTCGATAATCCAGATGAATGCCTTATCGTAAGGCATTGATAAGGAATATTTGTGCTGACGCGTCATAATTGTGCTAATAACCAACAAGATCGGAAGCAAAAGTTAGTAAAGTAAAAGTGATAATTGTGAAAAAGTAAAAGTTTAATAATACGAGTAAGTAAAACATTACATTATATTAATATTTGATTTAATTACAAAGCTTTCAATTATTTTCTTTTCAATGTAGGCTGCGTAAATCGTTTCTATTCGTCTTTCGAAGAATACGAAAGAGATGTAAAAGATGCCATCAAAAAAGGAAAAAACAGGATGGACCGACAGTGTGTATATTTTTTTATGAATGTCTGAATTTAACTTTACTTTATTTATTTTTTTCTTTAATTAAAACATTGTGAATATTTAAGTTTCTAGTTTTAGGTTCATTAAAAATAAAAACGCTTTATAAGGAAAAAAGGAGGACGTCTTTTGTTAAACTTATAACAAGTCTGAACCAAGACACTATATAATGCTTAAGTTAAACTGATAATAAGAGTTAAGTAAGGTCTTATCTAATACTTATGATAAACTGCTAATACGGTTAAGCAATGTCTTTTATGTACCTTTACTGTAACTGATAATAAGCCATAAATAATGTCTTATATAATCCTTAGTTTCAGTAGTTATATAAGCCTTAAAGGCCCCTTTTTTAATGCTTATTTCAACGAAATATAAGGTTTACAGACGATACCTAATTCCGTAGGACATGGCCTGCGCTTTAATAAGGGACAAAATAAGGAATCTTGAATGCTAAGCAACATTCCTTACAAATAACAAGCCTTATCGTCTAAGGAATAGACTACAGAAAAATAAGGATTATATAAGCCTTACGTTGTTTGCTGGTGCAGTGTATTAAGCTTCAATGTCTTATAACCGATTTCGTACATTCGCCCAAACAATACGTTTTGACAATATTCATACACGTGAGCAAAGACTTACTTATTCCTTATATTATTTTTTATAAACAGAAGTGTTATTTTTTTGAATTCCTAAAAAAAAATATGTAATTAAATCTTTTTTTACTTTATAATATTTTTAAAATATATTTTAAACATCCTCACACACAATAAACATCAATACACCATCACAGATTGTACATATAAATACTCAGAGGAGGTCATAAGAGAAATTGCCAATACAATTACCGCCTAAAAGCTATATGGTCCCGGGGGACCATGAAAGTAAAATATGCCACAAAAAGTTACCGCTCATCCGAGGGTTAAGTGGATTAAAGATGCGGAGGAAAACTGTTTGATTCCTTTTGATGTTAACAATGAGTGCAAAAGTGTTGTTTTTGATACGCCAGCTGAACTCGGACTCAACCAAATTAATTGTTTTTCTAACAATTTGAATCGACTGATTGAGGTTTTAATTTTTATAAATATTTAAAACGAATTTCTGAAGAAGACACATAATATAGGTTAGTTTAAAAAAAGGAATTTTGTGGCAATAGCTGGTTTTATTAGAAAGACGAGCTGGATGTCTCTGTTGGTTATGATTATTTAATCATTTCATCAAATGAAGCAATGGATTTATTTACCCCAAAGAGTTTCTCGAAAACGTAATTTAAACCGCAGTGGTTTAATAGGAAATAAGGAAATATAAACAACAGGAAAAATAAAGCTTTTAAGCTGTTCCGTAATTCGTATAACGATGTTGTTCTCTATGATAAATACTTTCGGTTGCAAAACGAGTTCGATTTTTTTTAACCCGCATAATATGTTCTAAGTATGGAATCAAAACTTAAAAAAAAGTAAATGCTTCTGAAAATGTTTTAACGACAAGAAACCTACTACTGGCATTCGTAATTCCATTCATTATGGAGGTGAAACATCGAGTAATCTCTTTGGTAACTTTTTTCGCTTAGTGTATAGGCCTTCTTATGTTGACACATCTAATATTTCACCTCAGTTAATAAATATCGGCGATCTGCAAGTACACGTTAATGAAGTTGCAGATGAGTTAAACAGCTTAAATGAAGATAAGCAACTAGGGTTTGATGGCCTTCCTGGTTTTGAAAAAATGTGCTAGTGCTTTAGCAGTTCCAATTGAAATTATTTTCAGCCGCTCTCTTCGGGAAGATTTTTTCTTGGAGGCATAGAAAATCTCTTTTGGAATACCAGTTTTTAATTCAGGATCGAAAAGTTAAGTTACTAAACTATCGTCCTATTTGTAAAATATCTGCGATTCCGAAACCATTTGAAAAAAGAAGTTGTATCTCCATAGCAACATGGGTTTGTTGGTGGAAGATCTGTTATATTAGATTTAATTAGCTTCGTCTAATATGTAAGTTGATATTTAATAACCGATAAAAATCAATTTAAAAATAAAAACATAGGTACGGGCTACAGTCCGCTGGGGCGAACTGTTGGATACCCTATTCTTAGGTATTCCTATCCCTCATAAGTGGGCAACAAAAGTCCAAGTATGGTGTAATTGTTAAGAACGCTCTACATATTTTGCTATATACCATTTAAAGGATTTAATCGAAAAAAACGAAGCTTTTGTAAGAAAAACGCTCCCTCAAACTTGGGTTTTTCAATAAAACTGTTTTATTTAATTGTGGGCGTATCAGTGGGCGGATTTTAGAAATTTTATCTCCCGAGCAATTTTAGGAGTCAAAGATCATATTATATAAAAAATTCTGCTTTCTAGCTTAAAATTCAACTTTTTCAATAAATTTGTTTTTTTTTAGTTTGTGGGCGGATTTCAAAAATTCTTAAACTTGATTATTTCGGGACCCTAGTGAGTATATGGTTAAAATTTCAGCTCTCTAGGCCAGTTTAAAGGCCTAATTTATGCCGACAGACGGACGGACGGACTGACGGACGGACGGACGGACATAACTAGATCGACATTACTATCGATGCTGATCATAAATATAGTAACTTTTAGGGGTCTACGGGCAATATTAAGGTATGTTACAAGCTATGCGTCAAAATTAATATACCACAGAATAGGGTATAAAAAAGTGTGTTGGACTACTAATCTAAAAGTCTTAGATTCAAATCCCGCCGGGGCCAAGTAACATCTAAACGTTTTTTCCAATGCCACACCTCTTGCGAACGTCTGACAATCATCAAAGAGTATTAATTGTCATAACAAGCTATTCAAATTTTCTGTTCGGATTCGGCTTAAAAATTGTACGTCCCTTCCACTTCTCACAAAGTCAATGGTTGGAGAAGCTAGGTTATAGGCTCTGTATGGGCCGTTAATGCCTAATATATATTTTTTTTAAGCACTGTTTACAGCCATATTTCCGATCACAAGAAGCAAAAATATGGTGGATTTTTTTTTAATTTGATATTCTACACATTGCACGCCAGGTCTCAGGTAGAGACGAGCTATAAACTAATCCGTTTGTGTAGGATGATGATGGAGAAAGTTCGCTACTGCATCAATGTCGGCAACGACCTAACCGAGACCTGTTATGCCGAAAAAGGATTTAGGCAGAGCTACGGGCTGTTTATCGCTGGCATAAGCTGACGATATTGATATTATTGATTGACCACCGGTGCATTTGCGAGTATAGAAACAGAAGAGACTTACACGGGTTAAGCGCTAAATGTCACAAAACCAAGTATATTCCGTCAGCAATAAGGGACACCCAAAATCGACGAATTGGACAGAACGACAAAATAAACAGCTATATCTTTGGGTGAGTAAAGGAATTTGTCAACCTCGGCTCTGCTATTACATCTAAAACGACATCACTTCTTTCGAATAATTAAGGAGACTCTAATATATAAGACCTTGAAAATCCCAGTCTGACAGTATGGATCTGAATAATGAACTTTTTTCAAAAGCAGATGAAGAAATCATTGCTCGTTCCGTGAGTAAAGTTTTTCGTAAAATATTTAGTCGCTTTGAGTTGATGGATTTTGGAGGAGACTATTCAACGAAAAAATATACGAGCTGTGTAGCGACATTGATCTACTAAAAAAAACTGTGCATTGAACACTTGAGATAGCTTATACATATAAAGCGAATGAACATCAACGCTCCGCAGGATGCCATGCATAAGGCGCGCACAAGTTGAAGGGGACATCAACCAACTTATAGAGCGTAACTGGAGAAGTTTGTTATATTTATTATAATATATTTAATTATAAAAAAATTAACATACATTGGTACTCACCAGGCAATCCCGATGCACCGAGATTGTTCAGCATACTCGCCGAAAAATTTCGGATTGATAAAGCAGACAGTTTGATGATTCACTTTTACCGTTGTCTCGAAATTTTATATTTATATCTTGTTATTTTTTTTCTTTTTCAATCAATTATAATAATTTTATTGTTGTCGTAAAAATTATGAAAAAAGAAAAAAAAGGAAACTCAACAATGTTTACATTTTACATAAACTATCACAGTTGAATGTGTAATTTATTCACAGTATTATTTCTCATTTTAGACGGTTGGTTTAACGTTTTATTAACACTCAAATTAACAGCATTCTAAAAACAATGAATTTGAATTCAATTGCAGTGCAAGTATGTATTTTAAATGTCGGTACACGTGTTAATTTACACGATTCATTTCGATTAATTTACACGTAAATTGATGTAAATTAAAAGCCGATCACATTGCGATGGAGAGATGTTGCGATTTGCCGTCGGGAGTTTTGTTCTAAAATAAAGGGAAATAGTAGTGTCATGGTAGGAATTATATTAACTCGAATTGAATTGATAAGTAACAATTATTGATAATAAAAATTACGAAAGTAGAAGCTTTAAACATTAAAGAACACCAGGCGCGGATTCAGACTCAAGCGACTAAATATTTATGTTTACCTTATTAAGCTGCCATTTAGCTTTCAAATTGCTGACATGGTTTGTCGTTGTAATAACAGAAAAGAGCCGTTAAGTTTTTTGTATATTACCCAATACCCAGTTGGTGAAAATATATTTAAGCTACAAAAATTTAAGAAAATCGGGGCATAAAGACAAAAACAACTTTCTGTAAAGAAAGGAGGATTGTGCGTACTGCTGAAATAGATGCGTTTAAATCTTCTTGAGACATTAAACTAAATTTGTTTAGAAGTTAACGCACTCAGTGATGCACCCCCCCCCCCCCCCCCCCCCCCCAACGAAATGCAACATTTCTTTGTCGCATGCGAACGTCTGACAGACATCCCAGAGTATCACTTGTCTTGAGAAGCTTCTTAAACTTGTTGTTAGGTTTCGGCTTAAAATTGTAGGTCCCTCCACTTCGAACAAGCAAATGGGTTGAGAAGCTGGGTTTTAGGCCTTTTATGACCCATACAGTGCCTAAAACCTTCAGATTCCTGAAGTTCCGCCGAACCAAAAATTGTATGGCAGCTGGGGTCTATTCTCAGCCCATTTCAAGTTATAGCCCATTAAAGTGAGAGATTTCTAATTTGAACGTGTAACCACTTTAAACGCTTTAACTTCTAAACTATTATAGGTACACTAGAAATTTTGTATATTTGAAAAGATAATTTATTATCGCAATTTAACATTTTGGGTATATCTGTGTAGCTACAAAAATGATATGGGTCCTTAAACTTAAAATTATAAAAAAAATGTTGTTCCATTTTTTGTTACTTAAAATGCATTTTTCTCAAAAGTTTTTACTTAATATTTTTATCCTAAAAATTATGTTAACTAACTTTTCTACCCATAATCAACAGAAGTTGTAGTAAAAGCCATTTTTTCCGACAAAATTGGTCATAAAGAAGTGCACCTACTGAATTACTATTCGCTGATGCGTATGGGTTGCAGCAAATAAAAAGAAACAACGTTCAGACGCAGCCATGGCAGTTGGAACATCCCAGCACCAGGATTCACGGAACTCTATAGAGTAATAGATTAAACCCTTTCCATTTAACACCGTAACAGAATTTACTACCAGATGATCAAAGAGGAGTGCAATCTTGCCAATGGTTACTGCGCCAACAGGCAGATGACGGGCACTTTCTCAAGAACTTTCCGTGGACTGACGAAGGGCAATTCGCAAGAGATGGAATTACAAACCACCATAATTTGCACCATTGCACCATTTAATCGCACAACATCCTTTCAAAGGACTACTGCGAAGAACTTCTTCAAAATGTGTTACTTATTGAGTTTGCTTAAGAGATTTAGCATTTATCGGCCTTTTCATTACCATCAAACCCTTTATAGCTCGTAACTCACCATAGTCCATAGTTTGGTCTTGTTTCATAAGCCGAGTGTTTGAAGGGTATTGAAATAGTGCATGACTGATTTGCAGTCAATGGTTGCATGACTATCCGTGAATATATGGATGTTTGCGCCTTTTATACTATACCACATAATATATGTGCGGCTGGCGCATTCTTGAATGGCGTGGAGCTCTGCTTGAAATACGCTATGACTTTTCTAATGGGTATCGTAATGCATGTATTTGGTCCGTATATTCCGGCTCCTACATCCGATTCCATTTTAGAACATCCGTATACCATTTGATGCCGTTGTGGCTGTTTGGTGGGATATTGCTAACCCATGCTTTTCTCTTTGGAATCTCCGTGGAGAATCATTTATTGAAGCATAGGGTCTCGTGGAGTCGGTCTGCGACCGCGCAGTTCATATTAACTTCTGTTAGTTCATCGGGAAGGATCATACGTTCCGGGTGGTCGTTAAGCTTTATCTCATTTAAATGTTTTAAACTTGTTGCAATGCGGATCGTCACTTTTTGAATGTACATGTGGAGAGGTGTCAATCCTTTTAGTGCCTCTATAGCAGCTTTTTGAGCTCCTCTATTGCGATGTTTCGTGTGGATTTTGTCCACTATACTATGGAGGCGTATATTATTATGGGTCTAATTATCACTGTGAATATCCATTGGACGATCTTTGGAGAGATTCCCGAGGTTCTAGCTTTTTGTAATTTTGTTATTTATATGAGACTTCCAGTTCAGTCTTTTGTCTAGAATTACTCCAAGATTTTTGACTTCTTTGGAGTACTCTACGACCGTGTCACTTATTAAGACTTGACCTAGGTCTGAATTTCGCAAGGCAAGGATGGCGACAGTGTAGAGGTTAGTGTGTTGGCTTGTGACCCGTGCGGTGCATGTTCAATGCCCATGGGGAACAACAATATACGCCACCCAATAATGGGCAGAAGCGAATGACATCTTGTTTTCCGCAATCTCTATACCAAAAAGAGGATTTCTGCGAAGTAGTACAATGGACCGGTAACGAGTCCGAGTGTTTTTGGATTTGGATCGCAAAATGCATGAACATTTTTTAACAAAAACAAGCCGAAAATTTCATAAACCTAAACTTTTTTTGATTTAAATTAACTCATTTAGGTACAACAAAAATAAAATAAAATTTACATTTTAACTAAAGCAAAAGGAACGAACCAGAGAAAAGAGATTTGAATAACATAAGCGTTAAATGAAATACCTCTTCACAATCCCACTTGTCAGTGCTCACAATAGATGCGCGATTTGTCAATTGACATTCATAATACCAAAACGTCGATCGATTGACCAATTTTGATTTTTGATATAAGCTTAATTTTTTTTATAAGATTTTGTTTTTGTTTTGTTTTTGTGAACTAAAGTTATATATTTGTAATGTTATTTATATATTTATTTTTTGTTAATGCGCATTAGTATTACCTGTGAGTTCAATAAAAAATATTAAATATTAATTGTAGGTACCTACTACGTTTTTTTTGGATTACTACTACATTTGCTCTCGATTTAAGCGGCAACACTGGTGATGAAACAAATGATTGTCATTCGGTTCAGTTCTGTTTCTTTATTCCGGATACTCTATCTTTTCTATTCCAAATCCGGAAAATAAAGAAACACTCGATATGAAATGCCATTAGTGATTGATGAATTTCGTATCGGGATGTTCAAATTTTCGCAAAAGCTCTTCCGTTCATGTTACATTTTCCCCCATAGGCATGGGCTGGTGAGTCTTCCGGCTACTGCCAGCATATTACTAGCTTTATGACTAGGAAGAGATTGCTCAATATCAGTCTTGTCGATAGTTTTATCAGAAATATATCTGGGTTGATATTTGGAATTTTAAACGGAACAACATTAACCGAACAGTACACAACACTGCTTTAAAAAAAACAGAAACAAATAAGTTGCACAAAGAACCTTTCGTTTACGCATTAACCACTGATCTTATACTGTGCACTGGTTCGAATATAATGGCGGTACTACCTATTTGGTGGTGACGGTGTAGAGGTTAGTGTGTTGGCTTGTGACCCGAGCGGTGCAGGTTCAATCCCCATTGGGAACAACAACATACGCCACCCATTCTCCATCCTCTACACATAAATGATGATTTCTGCCTGGTAGTACTAGGGACCGTTACTGAATCTAAATGGTCTATAATTTGCATTTCCTTCAAAAAAAAAACCTATAGATACAGCCAGAGATGCGACGACTGTTCTTCGAGGTTAATAAAAATCAAGATATCAACCGGACTTAACCGCTACCGTTTTCTTCCTATGAGATTATCCCCAGTTTCGGGCAACCGTAAGGCTGGGCGGCTGACGGTATAAGTTTGTTCAACCCGGTGGGGCTTGCAGTGCTTGAGAGATAATCGATACCTATATCTAAAACTTTTTCGATAGCCAGTCAATAATTAGTAATTAATTAAGCTTTAAAAAACAAAATTTGGAAAAAGGTATGTAGGTACTAGACGTGAAAATGAAAATAATGGACCAAAAACTTTAATTTACATCTGAGATTCAACGATCAAGAAGCCGTATAGGCTTTATTATACGACACGACAACAGATAAGGGCTACCGACTCGATTTAGCAGTAGCTCGTAATACGGTGAAAAGTACCACTCCACTAGGTTTCCAAGGCTAAGGATCCACACAGCAACCTGTCGCTCTCCAGATGGTCGAGTCGCCAACCGATTCAACCATGCGGTAGTCGATGGGAGGCATGCATCCAACATCTAGAAAGTGAACACAGTCCAAGGGGAAAACGTCGACTATGAGCATATTTTTTTTGAAGCGTAACTTAGAGCTCGACTTTCAAACGAGGAGAAGCTGCAAATTATCCAAAAGAAGAAATTCAACGTAGGAAGCTGTAGCACACGTATAGTATAGCGCACTCAATATATGGCATCGATATCGCAACTTCATCAAGGAGGAAGCCGAGACTACCGTAGCTTAACAGCCACCCCAGAGAAAAAGCTGGTGGTATGTTGATATATGCGTTTATCGAAGAAGATGACAGCATATGCACATTTCAAAACGCTGAACCCTAAAACAATGACAGCGAGGCGAGGGATGAGAAGAAATTTTCTGCTCATTTATCTGCCATCCGAAATGCTTAAATGCCCCCGAAAATATATTCAAGTGGAAAGAAGGCACACAAACTGCTCCAAAAAGCTCCTTTTCAGGACAACAAAAAAATATCTAAGATGTACCTACCTTTTTTATCTACTAAGAGTTCCTAATTCAGCAGGCACACTTGTTTTTGACCATTTTTGTCTGACAAAAAATGGCTTTTACTACCACCTCTGTTGACCGTACGAAAAAAAGTTGCCAACATAATTTTTAGGAAATTTTTCAAGGACGAAAATTGCATACAAAAATATATTAAGTAAACATTTGAGGAAAATGCATTTTAAGTAACAAAAAATGGAACAACCAATTTTCATAATTTTGGGTTCAAGGAGTGACTACTTTTTTTGTAGCTGCACAGATGCACTTGTATGCGCTACTAAATTGACTTTCCAAATTGCACAAAACCATTTTTGTCCATATAATCGTTTAGAAGTTATGGGCTATAACGATATAATGCTTAACGACCATCCGGAACTTAAGACCCTTCTCGATGAACTTCCGGAACTTAACATCAACTGTGCAGTCACAGACCGCATTCAAAAACACTATGCTTCAACAAACGATTCTCGAAGCATGGGTAGTAATAAATCGACCAAACAGCCACAACGGCATAAAGTGGTATACGGATGGTTCTAAAATGGAAACGGGGGTTAGAGCGCGAATATACGGACCTAATAAAGGCTTTACGATACCGATGGGAAAATGTCCCAGCGTATTTCAAGCAGAGCTCTACGCCATTCAAGAATGCGCGAGCGATATTCACTTATCTGGCATAAAAGGCATAATCATCCATATATTCACGGATAGTCACGCAGCTATAAACGCCCTCAGCTCGCACACCATTGACGCCAAATCCGTCATGTACCGCTTCAATACCCTTCAAACACTCGGATTAAGAAACAAGACCAAATTATGGTGGGTTCCGGGTCATGTCGGGGTAGAAGGTAACAAAAAGGCCAACGAAGTGGGCAGAAAAGGTCCAGAAACACCTTTCATAGGTCCCGAACCTTTCTGCTGCACACCTAGATCAGCAGCAACTGCAGCAATAAAAAGCTGGGAACATAGAAAATGTATCTATCATTGGGAAAGCATCCCAGGTCTAAGACAGGCCAAACGAGCCATTCGGCCCTTCAACAATAACGCCAGCAAATGCCTACAGCTAAGCAGGCATGATATCAAAGACTTAGTAGGTAACCTTACTATCAGGTGCAGGGAAATAAGTCCACGGGAACTAAGTCCACTGAGGGACTTTTGAAATGATCTCCCACTTAACATGGGAACTAAGTCCATTTTTTTATGGGAACTTAGTCCACATTCAAATATAAGAAGAAAGAACTAACATCCAACATTCAGAATTAAACAAAAAACTGTAAAGTGCAGTTAGTTATCACACTCTTTAAGCAAAGTCTTAAGCTTATGATGGTGACATAAAGCCAAAGTTTCAAAACCGTACCTCGCACCTACTCCAAATCAAACAGTGACCCCAAGCAGGGGGGTTGCAGGGGGGCAGCCTATGCATTACACTATTTATGGAATCTACTTGCGATTTCGTAACTAATCTCATAAACAGTGCAATGCATATGGGGGGGCATGCTGCCCCCCTGCAACCCGCCTGCTTGGGGTCACTGTTCGATTTGGAGTAGGTGCGAGGTCCCGGTACCTATATTACTCTGTCTCAGTTAGAAGTTAATTTCTATTTTGTTAATAAAAATTGCAAAGTAGGTACCTACTTGACTCTTTAATTTTATTTTGTTCTTAGTCGACAGTGAGAATTTACTTCACATTAAAAGGGAACTAAAACCACTCAGAGTTTTGGGAATTTATTTCCCACCTTACATGGGAACTAAGTCCACTTCGCGAAAGTGGTTTTATTTCCCACTTAATGGGAACTAAGGCCCTCAGTGGACTTAGTTCCCGTGGACTTATTTCCCTGCACCTTACTATCACTTAAGCAAAATGAAAATACCAGACTTTCCTGAGTGCCGACTCTGTCTTGAAGAGGATGAGTCAGCTGAACACATTTTATGTGAATGCCCAGCCCTTAATGGAATTAGAAAGAAGATCTTTTTCAGGGAACATTAGAGTCCCGACAACATTAAGAAATCTTCTACTGGTAAAATTATCCTCTTTACACGGAAGTTTAAACTTTTTCTGGCCCCTATGGCACAAAAGATCTTTTAGGTCGAAGTGCCCTCCTTTCAATTGCCTTGGCGAGTAAGAAGTTATAAAACAAAAAAAAAATAACTTGAAATGGAGTGAGAATAGACCCCCTGAAAATACAATTTTTTGTTAGCCGGAAATTGTATTTGTATTGTATTGAACAATTAATAAATTTATGAAGCGTTCTTCAAAAAAAAGTATAAAAACATATTGTAAGACCCAACAAAATTAGGTTAAAGACACTATGCTTAAGCAAGAGCTAGTGGCGAGTGTCCCTTAAAATATATAATAATTCAATCGTATGACTAAGTGGGTGCAGGGTGAACAAGAAAAAAAAGGAAAAAAATATGTTTTTTATTGATTTAAATTATAGGGTTAACTAATTGAATAAATTATGTGTTCGATTTGAGTGTGATCATGATTAAAAAGCCAAGATTTTATTTTGTATAGGAAAGGTGACAAATTCCTTAGACTTCTGATAGAGAAAGGTAATTTATTAAAAATTGATGGAGCAACTACTGTGAAGAATCTTTTGAAGTGGATTTTATTATACGCTGGGATATTGACCAAATTGACGGAATTTACACGTAAATTATGCAGCGGATTTCTTCCTACAGAAAGATAGCCACTCCTAATAAAAAATACTTTAAGAACGTTAAAGTAGTACAGATGCCTTAGTGGAAGAATTTTTAGTTCCTGAAACAAAATGAAACTTTTGTGATAGCGATTTTTTTTACAAATAATACGCACAATATGTTTTTGCAGAACAAGAAGTGGATTGATCTTGTTCAAATAAGTCCCACCCCAACAAGTTATCCCGTACTGAAGCTTTGAGCGAACAATACCGTAATAGATCATAGTTACTAATTTTTGTGAGCAGTACAAGTTAAGATTATAAAATTGCCTAGTGCAACACAAAAGGTACTTTTTAATAGATCGGACCAGTTCAACTTACTGTCAAGAATAACTCCAAGGTATTTGAAGGACGGGACAAAATTCACCTTAAAACCCGAGCAGGGTTCATTGAATAGGAATGAAGTATTCTCACTTAAATTGAAAATGAATTTTTGACAGTCAGGAGAATGATAACAAAAATCACAATCAACGCTAGGCGACTCTGAGAGACTAAAGTATATTAGTTTGGTTTTATTGCTCAACACCATTTTATGAACAGCAAACCAGCGTCTTAGAAGATCTAAGTCTGAGTTGATGTCAGAAATTAAGTTAAGCCGAAAACTGCAACCATAGGAGAAAGCCATGTCATCAGCAAAGGCTGTTATTACGCCCTTAAAATTCTGTACAAATATAGAATTGATGAAAATCAAGAAAAGCAATGGATCAAGTACCGAACCTTGCGGAACACCAAAAATTATGTTGCGTAATGTAGCAAGGCAATCCTTTATTTAAACTGTCTGACACCTATCTTTTAAGTAAGAAGCTAACCAGTTATAAATAAAACCCAGCATACCAGCATTATATAATTTTGACAAAAGAATTTTGTGATCAACTAAGTCAAAAGCTTTGGTTAAGTCAATGAAAAGCGCAGCCGTATGCAAGTTATTGTTTATGTTTTCATATAACTCACTACAAAATGTCAGCAACGCATCCTCGGTTGACCTACCAGCACGAAATCCATATTGGGAATTATTAAAAAAATATATTTTTATTTAAGAACGTTAAGATTCTCCTTTTCATCGCCTTTTCAAACAATTTTGAGCAAACTGATGGCAGAGATATCGGTCTATAATTATTCAGATCACAAGAGTTTGACTTTTGTGGAGAGGAATGTCTTCAGCAATCTTAAGCGCGCTTGGGAAAATATACACTTTTATTAAAAACATGCGCAAGCACATCGACAATATTGTAAGCAATTTTTTGGGAAACTACTAGTATGTTAGAGCAACCGTCGCTGGTAACGGATTTGGATTTTTTTGAGGGATCTAATGATACTAAGTAGTTCGCCAGACGAAATAGGATCAAAAAATAAACTTTTATTTAGGAAAATGTCATTGACTATACGTCCAGCGATAAAACATTAATTGTTGTGCCCAAAAACTTCAGTAGATACATTTTCGGTTATAGAAATGAAGAAGTCATTGAAGCGATTAGCTAATTCAGTAGAATCAGTAATCCTCATATTATCTTCTACAATAACTAACGGCTTCTCAGATTGAGAATTACGATTTAAGATTTTGTTAACAACACTCCGTTCACCTTTAACATTACCTTAATTTTTTTCGAGCTCGGATAGATAAAAGTTTTCTTTACATGTAGGTATTTATTTGTTTTGATAACCTTTTGCATATATTTTTGTACTCAGCTTTTAGTTGGATGTTATTTGGGTATTTCTTACATTTTTGACATAATTTGTTTTTTTCATTTACTTTACCCAAAAGGTAACTAGTCATTCACTCCTTCAGGCGTTTAGATTTACTGTTAGTTTTGACCGAACTAGTAGTACAACTTTTCAGCAAAAAAAAAAAATCCATGATTATACTGCTTAACTGGGACACAATGTATGGGTATACAATAAATGTGATCAGCATCGAAATCGAAAGTTACCTATGCTTACCTAGTCATGTCAATCCGTCTATCCGTCACCAATTGTGGGGCCTCTGAATTCGAGCTTAAAAGCTAACATTTTTAGGCGCTTTTAAGATACAAATTTAAAAACTAAATTGTTTCGTTTTTCGAACTTTCCTACATTTCTTGAGAACAAACGGTGCAATGCCATCGGGGCTTGATGAATAATCGGTGTTCACGAACGAAATGAATTTCAAAACTGTTTCCAAATCAAATAAAAAATTACTTACAGCCTATTTGCAAAGATCAATTTTTTTTTAACTTAAATATTGCTTTTTAATTTGAAGAGGAGTATCGCTGACTGACCTACTTAAGTCTTGCAGCTGGCAAACCAGAATTTGTATAGCTGTTATAACTTAAATTAGATAGGTATCCATCCGACATTTTCTTTAAACTAACAATTCCCCAAAGGCATTTAGGGCCATTGCTAAGAACACATCCCATCTCAATACTAAAGGCATGACATTGTGAGGTTAGTGGGGGTATCGTTCGGCACTCGTGATTTTCGGATTTGTGCGGTTCAGTGCGGTGATTCATTGGTGCGCGTGCGCGTAGAGCGTTTTGTACTCACTTCAATGTTCGAAGCAGTGACTCAGTGGTTAGGTTAGGTTAGGTAGCAGCGTTGCCTTAATGTGCCCAAACGGGCCATTTGGCACTCTGTTTTTAATTTAGGCCCTTGGCCCGGGGCCAATAAGAAATGGCCCGCATATCTTATTTTTTTGTATTCCTTAAACAAAATATTCTATGAAACACACCCATCTTATTGATGAAAAATCCATTTTTTAAAGTGCATTCAATCTTACTATATTGAAATCTGTCAACAAATTAAAAAAAGATTGAACATAAGTGACAATTTACTAGCAGCATTTCAAATTATTGATCCTAATTATTTAAAGAAAAGTAAAAATGATTTTAGATTGTTTTCAGGGAGCTTAACGACTCTCCAAATTTATTTAGCTGCTCTAAGGAGGTAATGTTTGAAGAATTGCAAGAATACAATTTTTTGAGCTGTGAATTGTTATTTTATTACCAACATGTTAATATGTATTATGTACATATATGAATAAATTGAATGTTGCCCTATACCTTTCCTAATATTTTTTTTTAATTTTCTCTGAAGTGTAGTGGCCCGCACTTTTTGGAAATGGCCCCCAAAAAGGCCCTCAATTTATTTTTCTTCGCGGCATCGCTGTTAGGTAGGCGTCTGGCTTAGTGTCACACTCAGGTCAATACTCACGGGTTAGTTTGATTGACTACTAATCGAAAGGTACCCGGTTTAAATCCCGCCGGTGCCAAGTAACATCTAGAGTTGTTTCCACTGCCCCACCTCTTGCGAACTTCTGACAAATATCCAAGAGTATCAATTGTCATGGGAAGCTTCTCTAACATACCGTCCGAATCCGGCTTAAAATTGTAGGTTCCTTCCACTTCGCTTAAGCAAATGGTTGGAGAAGCTAAGTTAGGCCCTGTATGGGCCGTTACAGCCTAATATTTATTTTATTTTTCATTGTTCGACGAGTAAATGACGGGTTAAGCACGCAACTTAACTGGTCGTAGGTTCAAAAGCTTAGACAAGAAGGGACGACTGTTAACCAAAATCCTCCGGGGACCATCAACGTCAGCAGCGACATGAAGAACACGTGGTGTGCCATTTCTGCCCTAGGGATTTTCGGATTACTTGCCCATAAATTGCACTGGCCAGATTCGTTTTGTGAAAAGCGACCGATACGCCCAAAATCATGTTCAAAACGAATTGTCATCATAATGAATAAGGATTTTTGATTCAAACTCAATTCCCTTTGTTATTATTAAACAACAAAAGCGCTTTTGCTATCATAAAGACTGAATCGCATGAATAAGTTGTGTGCAAGTTTTGAATGAATACTTAAATCGCAAGTCAAAATTTATTCTTACAACTGGTACATTTCTACTTAGGCAGGAAGACATATTTCCAGTGTTTCCTGATGGCCTCCGATGTACATATATTCTGTTATTTCACCGTGTATACATTTAGCAATAACGAATTGTTTGAAATGATCGACCATTGCCAACATTTGCAAAAATCTTATCTTGTATGTTGTTAAGGTCAAAGTATACTACCAACCTACAAAATATAGGTACGCTCCCCCCACACTGAGCACTTTGAGAAAGTTTCCTTTTTCTCTTATCGAAATTCCTTTTTGAAGTCCACCAAAGTTGTTAAAGACCCGACTATAATAGACAGACGAAAACTGAAGCTTATGTCAATTTTGAACAAACCTCTTGGCCTGTATTTTCCCAAACATTCCCATGTTGAAGGCCCGACTATAATAGACGGACGCAAACTGAAGCTTATGTCACATTTGAACAAACCGCTCGGCCCAAAAACCAGGTTGTCAAATTTTCGTCTTTATGTAGGCTGGAAAACTGGACAATCAGTGGAAGCTGCTATTACCTATGGGCGCGTAAAATGGATTCCTTGTATTCGCCTTGTTTCGTATGGCAGCGTAGGCGCCGTTCCTACTTTCATAGTTCTACCTTAAGGCAAGTTGCTAACAAATGAAGGCCAATTACGGACATGTAAAATTAAAATGGAACTCTGGCAACGTCCGGCGGCATAACCTATTATTAGAGATTATTAGAGTAAAATAGCATGTGAATTTCGTAAGTCGGTAGATACATAAATCCCTATCAATTTGAATACAAAATAAGCGTGTAAGAC
Organism: Portevinia maculata; assembly: GCA_949715645.1. Classification (NCBI taxonomy): domain Eukaryota; kingdom Metazoa; phylum Arthropoda; class Insecta; order Diptera; family Syrphidae; genus Portevinia; species Portevinia maculata. Next base: position 260,638,156 of record OX454526.1, read on the forward strand.
ATTATATAACAACCACATGTAGTTAACATTTTATTCCAAGATTGGCATCACTGAAAAGATACAATTACCAATCATTCAAACAAATTAGAGACCTCCTTGGCAAATTGTTATTTCAATTGAAACACTCACTCCATCGTATCGTGTTTTATAAAAAATTAAACAACACAACAGCACCAACAACACTATTATCTTTTCTTAATTATGTTTATGTCCTTAAAAAATATCCATTTTCTTACACAAATTCACTATCATTCCTCCACACTCCATCGATCGTAGTGTTTCTTTTATCCACAAGTTCTTCCTCTCTCTGTCTTTCTCTTTTTTTCAGTCAGCATTCAGGTATCCTTCTTATGCACAAAATTATTATTATTGCACTCAACGATGCACAGGGCTAAATGAAAATCGATTTTTTTTTTGTTTCTTTTTTTGTATTAATATCCAATGGAGCACATAGAAATTGTTACGACTACGTGCAGACAGGTGTGGGTCTCTTCTCTATCGTGGTTTCACTTTTTTTTTAAAAACTACACACGAAAAAAAGAGAGGATCCTATTTACCACCAATAGGTACAGGGTGTCATTTTAATTAACACAATCTCGGTGACAATCTACTGGCTGGCATTTCTCAAAATTTCACAGATACAAAATAGTTCAATGGAAAATTCAGATTCAGAATAAATCTGAGTTCGGAATAGGAGACAAGGTAACGGAGCAACAACAACAAAAAATAAAACAGAATCTGAACAAAGCACGCGATCCGCTGGTTGCCGTTTGAACGCACTAAACGAATTGAAATACCGAAAAAGCAGCCTCTTCCGACGAAGTAATTGCGATGGAGAAATGTATCTATCCGATACACAAGTGGATCTGAGATGTTTTCATTGTGTCGCTGAGGCTTACGCTCACTCGAGTCGCTGCCGTCCTCTCAACAGTCGAACTATTGGTCGCATCCGACCCTGTTTGACGCACGTCATCTAAGCGAGATGCGTGACAAAGATGGGGGTATTTCGATTCCGCTGTGTTGTCCCGGTTTGTTAAATAGATGGCCGTCTGACGTCTCCTGTTATTTGCTGTACAGTGAATGGCGTTGGCCATTTTTTCATTCACACACACTATGTGACAAGCAGCAATTTCTCTCTGAGTAGGGGGTGGGATTCCAGTTGTGACCTATTCACAGTTGCATCTAAATCTATTGTATGGAATATAGAGAAAGGCGTGGCCTAACTGTCATGTCTTTTAGCTCTCCTTTTTTCAATACTCTCTTTTCGATTGAAAGATGGGGGATGCATTTTTGTTGGTTTTTTTTCTCGTATTGCTTTGCACTTGCGCTTGTTTTTGTTTCAAGGTTTTGGAGTGTCATGGTGGAGCACTTGCTTCCAGCTGTTTTTAAACTCGATGTGAAATTGTTTGTTGTTTTCCTTAGACCTGTATTCTTTCTTCAGGGGGCTCTGGTTGAATTTATTCAATAGTTTTTTATTCAATGTTTGAGAACATTGATGGTGGTCCTCTTTTTTGTTTGGCTTGGTGGTAAAGAAAGTTTTTATGTGGGCGAAAAAATCAATTTGTTTCTAAAATTGCGGTAGGTAGGACAACGAGTAGGTCTAGGTGATGACATTTAACCTTTATTCGTTTTGTATGCATGTTTCTTGGTCTTGCGAAGCATGTACCTACATAACCATGGACATTGTTGTTAAGAAGGCATGTGCGTTATTAAAATAGAATCATTTAATCAATAATTGATTTGTTTGCTCGTAAACCTTGAGTTTGGAAACTGTAGAGGCTGCCTGCCTGGATCTGCTAGACTAAGAGTTGGCGACATTTTTTCGTGATTATTTTGTCAACAGAATTTGGCTTATTTTTGGATTGTCGGGCTCGGATTTATAACAGATGTGAAGTTCTGGCAGAGCTGGGCCGGGCGCTTTGGGAGTTACAGGGCCTCAAAGTTGTAAAAATGTCTTGAAAAAAAATTATAGTGTCAACTTTGAATCTTTGCATGATGGTTCACAAATGAAAGGCATTTTGTGTACTGTGATTGCCAGAAGAATTGAGCGGTCGCAAACCCCTGCCAGTGCGCCCGGAAGATGCTACAGAATGGTCAATTTTGAAGTTACATATTTTATCAACGCTTACTATTACATTCTTCTGAATCTAGAACTCAAATGCCAGAACGAAGTTCCAGTCGCAACACCCCGATAGAATACCTTAAAGCGCATTGAGCGTAAAGGGCCTTTTCAGCGGTCTGCAAGAGAAATTGTATCATATCTTCGAAAGTTTATACACGAATACAAGTTCATTAATTGATTCTAGCAGACCTCTTATAGATCTTTCAAACAATGTAACAAACTTAGTCCAAGCATTCATACTTTTAAAAATATTTCATTTTAAAGTTCAGCTTTTAAAATAAAGCAATGATGTAATTTCCCACATATATAAAACATTCCTTAGGTACAGAATCTGGAACTATTGAATCTATTCCCAGGCCGAAATCTATTTTCATTTCTCAACTAAAACCAAACACTTCTTCAGACGATGTCTTGAACCATTTGGTCTCGAGAAACTTGATTCCAAAAGATGACTCAATCAAATGCACCAAAATCAGCAAGGCTGATGGGTTTGTTGCGTCTTTCAAAATTGTTGCCCCTTCAGTATATTTCGAAAAGCTGTGCAATAGCACTGCATGGCCTTAAAATACATTAGTTAAAGAATTTACACCCCGTTCGACAAAAAGTCGCAGGAAAGATTGTCCGTCCGTGTTAAAAAAAAACCAAGTAGGCTGGCTGTCCCTCTACTATCAACATGTAAAGGGACTCCGCGCAAAAACCGCTGAAGTATATTTAAACTTCCAAGCCCTCTCTCATGATAAATTCTCCTTGACGGAAACATGGCTTAATGCTGGAATTTTAGACACGGAACTCTTCAATCATGAGTTCTCCGTATTCAGAAACGACCGTCATAACAATGACCTGAAAGCGCTTAGAGGAGATGTCCTGATCGCTGTTCGTTCCAACTTTGAGTCACGAAAGATTGACTTTCCATTTCAACTAAATGTCGAAATTATTTGTGTAAAAATTACACTTAAGAACAAACATTTATATGTTGTTAATGGTGTTTAATTTTAGTCTTACTGCGTTATCTCATATTGAAGATGCAGTTGGTTCTTTTTATTCTCTGGTGGATAACTGCATGAAAAAATTGATTCCTGTGAAATCCTCTAGAAATCTGAAAACGTCCCATCCCTGGTACACTAAAGAGCTCAAATCGATACGAAACAGACGTAATAGGGCTTGGAAGAACTATTTAAAATGTCTCTGCCATTCAGATCTTGAACTCTATTTCACTTTGTTCAATGAATTCAAATCTTTATCCTGTAACTTATATATCTGATATATAAAATTCTTGTGTCACAGTTTTAGTGTTTATACTCCTCCGAAACGGCTTAACCGATTTTCATGAAATTTTATATGTATATTCCGTAGGTATGAGAATAGGTTTATAACTAATTTTTATACCACTAAGCGATAATGGTGGTCTACCACAAACATTTTTTTTTTTGGACAACATTTTTTTTTTTTATTTTTTTTATGATTTACCATTCAAAAATACATATAACCCTTAATTTTCAAACTTCTACCACCAACCCCAATTTTTCAATAGCAATATTAGTACTGTAATAATCTTCAACTCTCAGTGATCGATAACTGATTTATCATTTATTAGTTTGTTTATTATTCAGTGCGTGCAAAATCTTAATTAAAATAAAAGAGAAATATATATGTACATGTCTTATGATTGTGAAAGGGCCAGCAAGACGCAAAGGGAACAATTTGAACCGTCAAACGAATAGAACGACATACATGCGAAATAGAAGAGCCCAAAGATCAGACGAACGAGTCCAACAAGATAATGCAGATGTGCGTATGAGCATGGCACAATTTCGTGAATCACAATCACAAGAGGCACGAGATGAACGAAATCAACAAAGACAATTGGATTGAACGGCTTACTTATCGGTACGGATCCCGATTCTAACCTATTCCTGAAGTCAACATTTAATTCATGTTTCCAAATGATATCGTTGGGAGCAACAGAAATAGTTAATAATAATGCTGCAAATGGTCAACAATTCCATTCAAAATTCAAAATCAAATGCCAAGTTTATCACAAAGTGGGTTCATTGCTGCCAATGCCGAATGAACCACATATTTTTTTACAAATTTACTTTATGGGCGGTGGGGCTACAATAACCTCAATTCACCATATGCCAGACGCATCGTCGGCGAGCTGGATGCTCTATAGACATTTTCACCATTTTCACTATCTCTTTCTGAAGTGCGGAATTGAATGATAAAATTGCAGAAATTTGCACAAATCGTATGGAACAATCATTGTGATTGTTAACGAACTGAATATGAAAGTGCAAACAGAAGCTATTGAAGGGTAAAAAGTAACAAATTATAGAGAAAAAACGTGAGAAAGTATGTTAAAGCAAAACAAACAATAAACTATCCTCCAGTGGCGTGGCGTCCATATAACACGATTCCTACCGTCTTCCCTTTTAAAAATCCACCAAAAGTAAGCACTATCTGCCAAATAAATATATGAAAAATGAAACCCGTCCCGTATTTTAATTATAAAATAAAATCTACATACACACTCACACATAAGCTATCGAATAAGTTTAAAATTTTCATTCTACCTCTCGTCTGTATCTTCATACTTCATTCAAGAATGAAGATTCAACCACATTCCACAAATCACAAACAACAAACCAACGAAGAGTCACAAAAATACTCTTAGTAAAAAGTTTTCAACTACCGCTGCTCTCTATAATAGAATAAAAAATATTTTTCCGTCTTATTTACTTGTTTTATATCCCTTTCTTCTACAAGCATTGCGGTTCCGATCCTCTTTGTTCAACACCCGCTTTTATATTCAAAGAAAAAGACGCTACATTTCGTCTTATAAACCAAATCTCACGCTGAATACTTGGAATTGTTTCATTTCATTCTCCCTTTTGCGATTAGCATTGCGTTTCAATCGGAAGATATCAACATGTTGCAGGAATGCAGGTGCTACGTTTGACTCGTTTTTTTTGCAACATTGTGTCTAATAACACGGTGTTCTTTGACTTATTTCTTTTTTCTTATGACATAATATCTGAATGTGTTATGTGGGTTGATTCTTGATTTTGAATTTGATGTTGATATTGATATGCGTGTTGATGTAAGAAGTTGAGCTTTCATTTTTCTCTCTTGTGATAGTTAATGCTTTGATGTTTTTACAAATTTATTGTTATACTTTTGTCTTATTAAATAAAATATGGTAGAATATTATGGCAATTTGTCAGCAGAGTAAATTCAGCATATCGCTTAAGAGAAGTTCATGTCAAATAAAATACCGACACTTGTTTTTTTTTTAAGCAGGAATTCAAATTTTAATTTAGAATCAGTTGGAATTTATTGGCAGACTGCGTTGCACAAGTGCAATAACTTGAAAAAATCTAGTGTTTTGTAAAGCCAATTTGATAAAATCTTAAATTAAAATAGTGAAAAGTTAGATGTGAAAGTGAAAGTGAAGGTTAATGTGTAATTTTTTAGTTTCTTTTATTACCAACTTACTGATAAAAACATTTTAGCTTCTTAATTTTAGTGCAGTTTTAGATTTTTTTTTGGAAATGTCTTTGATTAGTGTAGATTGCTGTTTAACTGATTTCCTCCTGGAGGATTCAAATAGTTTTAGTAAGCTATCTTTTCTTGATAAAAAAAAGTTATAGACGTAGGGCGCTCTATGCCTTTTATAAATATTAATTACCAAAGGAGAGATGGTTTTGTGACACATTTTAATGTTTCCTTATACCAAAAATATAAGTGGCTAACTGGGAGTTGCAAGCTTAATAAAATGTTTTGTTTTCCTTGTCTTCTTTTTTCAAACTCCGCCAGTGTTTGGAGCCGAACGGGTTTCACTGATATAAATAATTTAGTTAATTCTTCGAAAAAACATATTAAGACAGAAAAACATATTCGTTGTTGTTTATCCCTACACGAATTCGGCACGAATCGCATTGAAACTTCTTTAGGAAATTCTTTCGTTGTTCATAATAAAAAAGTAGATAAAAATCGGAAACTAATGGAACGTTTTATTGACACGGTCATTTTATTAGGCAGACAGGAGTTAGCATTTCGCGGTCATGATGAAAGGTCTATTTCAGATAATCGTGGCAATTATGTCGAAGCGGTTTATTTTTTATCTAAATATGACACTTTATTGGAATCCCATTTAGAGCAGTGTTCAAGTACACACAATCCAATTTTTTCAGGTTTATCCAACGATATTCAAAACGATTTGATACATAGTATCGCGGCGGTTATTAAATCCGAAATTAAAACGGAAATCAAGGATGCTCGGTTCGTGTCGATTATGATCGACGAAACACCAGATTTGAGTCATAGGGAACAACTGAGTGCCATATTTCGGTACTTGTCAGAGGATGGTATACAAGAAAGATTTCTTGGATTTTTTGACGTTAGCGCAAGTCGTAATGCAAATGAGTTATCCAATCATATATTTAAAATTCTTGAAACATACGACTGCAAGGAAAAGTTAATAGGACAATCCTACGATGGTGCCGCAGTTATGTCCGGCGAGGGGGGTGGTGTTCAAAAGAAGGCCCTTGATGAATGCACGATGGCAAATGTTATTCCTTGTTATGCACATGTTTTAAATTTAGTACTATCCCGATCTCTAGAAAACATAGCAGAACTTAAACTATTTTTTGGCTATACTAATAGCATCGTTCGATTTTTTAATAAATCCACAAAGCGGTCCAATCTTTTAAAACAAATTTCCAATCGACGCATGCCAGGAGTATCGGAAACTCGATGGCATTATCATTCAAGAATAATAAACGTAATCTTTAACTGTAGAATAGATATAATTGAAACTTTTAGTAAAATAATTAATGACTCTAGGGAATGGGATACTGACACACTTTCGATGGCAGAAAGTTTATTAAATAAATTAGAGAGCAAGGAATTCTGTTTTTTGCTTCATACCCTTTCTGAAATATTTGCAAAGACCGATGTATTATTTAATTTAATTCAAAAAAAACAAACAGACGTTAGTTATGCCAAGCAAGAAATCGAACGTTTTGAGTCATGGATAAGCCCTGACTTTTTAAATATGTTTGAAGTTATTTATGACAGCGTAAATGATTGCATCGAACCTCCACGTAAACGCAGGTTGCTTGACTTCGATTTGAAGACGAATTATAAGCGCCTTTTTGTTGAAATTAAAGACAATATAGTTAGCCAAATAAATGCCAGATATAAATCATTTAGTAATCTTACATTTTTGGATTTACTAAATAATTTGAAGTATGACACTTTTTCTCGTTCCAGTCCAGATGTAAAAATATCTTCCCTAATTAAGTTTTTTCCTAGAATTTTTGACTTCACGGCATTAAAAAATGAACTTAATGTTTTATATTCTTCGTCGTCACTTCGGCAGTTTGAGGTTCTCGACCTTCACAACCATTTGAATAGTGAAGCATTGAAAGAAGTGTTCCCTCAAGTCTTAAACTTAAGTAGTTTACTTTTAACACTTCCCATTTCCGTCGCCTCCGTTGAGAGGTCTTTTTCTGCTTTAAAAAGAATTCATATTTATTTAAGAAACTCACAGGGCGAGGATAGGCTCTCTGATTTAGCCCTCATATCGATAGAAAGAAGACTTCTTCTTAAAATTAAAAATAGACCAAACTTCTATGAAAGGGTATTGGCAGAGTTTATCAAAAAAGATCGTCGAATAGCATTAGAATACAAATAATTATAAAGAACTAATATTTTAACAAAACTTTTCACTTTTTTTTTTTTAAGTGTGTGAATTTTAGCTGTTTTTAATTTTGATTTATTTTTATTGCTGACATTATTATTTGTATCGTTTTTATATTTTAACAAATATAAAGAATTATCCATATAATTCTTCTGAATTTTCTTATTTTAAAATTACTATCCACATTATGCTGAATTTTTTTAAGTTATTGTATCATGCGTCTGTCAAGACCGGCTTCTTTTGAAGCCACTTTTGTTATGCTTTAAGCTCATTGTTGATTGAAATATTAATGTCTTGAAGTATAAAAAATATGGCTAGAATATTTTTGCTAAGTCAATGTGGAATGCATATTATGTAGATACAATATCCCCATTAAAAATTATTTTATTTCAGGTTTTAAAGATTTTTATTTTTATAGGTGACTAAATTTTTCAACGTCTTCCCTTTTAAAATTATCCACGCCACGCCACTGCTATCCTCTATCCTATTCTTATTCCCATCAGACACCTAAGGAGTCTATATCATAAATTTCAGTTTCCTAGCTCAAACTTTGACTTTCCAATAAAATTGTTTTATTTAATTGTGGGCGTGTCAGTGGGCTGATTTTAGACATTTTATCTCCCGAGCAGTTTTATGAGTCAAAGATCATAAAAAATTTCAGCTTTCTAGCTAAAAATTCGATTTTTTCGATAAATTTGATTTTTTTTTTAGTATGAGTTTTTAGCGTGTCTGTGGGCGGATCTCAAAAATTCTTAAACTTGATTATTTCGGGGACCTGGAGAGTATATATGGTTAAAGGCTCAATTTTTGCCGACAGACGAACGGACATTGCTAGATCGACATTACTATCGATAAATATATTTACAGTAAAACCCGGATAAGAACCTTAGCAGAATTGTCCAACTTTTGGAGGCACTTATCGGGGATGTGCAGGTATAAAAACCCGCTTAAGTGCTTAAGGCACTTACTTATCTCAAAACTTCGATCTCTTAGCTGCTCAGAGGTAGATTATTAAAAATAAAATATTTCTTCTAGAACGATTAACAAAAACAATACAAAAATTTTTTTTATTCTTCATAAAAAACTAAAGGAAATCACACATAAATAAGTAAAATAAAATAAATCACATATATATTACGGCTTTTTAAGCCATTGCAGTTCAAATACAGATGTTATTTTACAGTACGAAAATAATTTACGTTTTAAAAAAGTTCGTTAATTTTCTTCGGGTTATGTTATGAAATTTTGTTTTTATCAATTTTTCCTCCAGTATCTCGATTTCACCATCATCCATATTGCTATGCTCTAAAAATCTTCTTAAGATTGTTAGCGCATTCAAAGTTTCAGCGAAACTATGTGGTTTCACTGCTATTGCTTCATTGTTAGCAATGTTATCTTCCGATGAATCATCCTCATCGCATTGGTGTTCTGCTTCTACTTCTGCTACGATGTCCTCTTCCGATAATAGTCCATAGCAATGAGTATTATGGTCGCATTGAACATATTCCTATGCATGTGTGCTTTAAAGACATTGAGCATACCTTTCGAAAACAGTCTTGAATCGCTTCACTTTTAACAAGCCACCAAACCCGCTTAGCGTACATAAGTGAATCGAGAATGTAATGGATTTGGTAAATTCTTTCGTTGTTAATCCGTTCTCAATCGCAATCAATTGTTTTCTGACCATTATTTGGCGGAAGTAGGCATTGAAACAATGAATGATGCCTTGATCGAGAGGGTGCAAAACTGAAGTATCTAGTGTTTGCAGGCAAGAATTCAATTTTAAAATTTTCAATATTCAAATTTTCCACTTTGTGGCAGGCAGCGTTGTCAGCAAATAACAAAACCTTTCTTTTTTGCTTAATCATTTCACTTTCAAATTCCTTAACAATTGTAGCCCATAGTGAAGAAGTCATCTACGCTTTATGCTGCGAATAGTAAATAGTAAGGTAATGGCACGGTTTTTCCCTGGAAGCATCTCGGACGAATGGACTTCCCAATTACAAATTTTTTGAACTTGATATTTTCCCTTCGCTGCCAACCACCCGTTTGTTGGCTCAAAGTCTTGATGCAATTTAACTGCAAACTTTTTAGCTTTGGTTAGTAGGAGAACTCCACTTATTACAGCATTTTGAGATCGCATTTGATCGAACCATTTTGTTAGTGCTTTCTCTACAGTTTCATTTGAGCTCCCTCGTAAACGTTTCCTCGTAAAATTCCTCTTTGTCTGTGCAGATTTCTCTATGTTTTTTCTGTTCCTCGCTATTCTATTTTTTTTTTTTTTCATTTCATTTTTATTGAGGCCAAAGACAAAGTACATTATTTTTTGAATACTTAAGTTTTAAAAATAGCCGACTTAAAATTATATCAGGCTAGCTAGAAGGGAATAATCTATTGTAACTATTATTAACTAACAGCTTCATGAAATATATTTTATTTAAAATTTTAGACAAATATTTGTTGTATATATGCTTGCTCCCGGCATATATGCACTTTTTTGGCTCTTGTAGGCCGACTTAAAACTAATGACTAGAGTAAAGGTAGAGAAAACAATAAAAACATTATATTTTTTTTTTTTTTTTTTTTTTTTAACAGAACCACTTTGGACTTTTGCATGCAACTACTTTTTCTATATAGCAATACGTATATAAGAACAAGTTACATGGTAATCTTAGGCGCTAAACGTTGTTTATTATTTTCTTGACTAAGCTTTAAACTGAGTTCTATGAAACATGTGAGGTGAGTATTAATAGGGTTACTGTGACATTTAATATATTATCCTCTTAGATTAGGCAGTGAAGCTTTCTCGTAAAAAGGCAATGTTAATGAACTATGTGAGTTAAACTCTAAAACAGAGCTAGAGCGATCGTGCAATAGATTGAAGGGTGATATATAGTAATTGTCGTACACGCTATCATTTATGTTTGCATCCCAAAGCGCTTTAATGAGCGGATTATCGTGAGACGCAAAACCTTGCAGTCTTTTCTGCAAGCTAATTATCATGTAGGCCATTAGGGGTGTAATGTTAGTTGCATTATAAAGTCTCCTGTTTGGGTACCATTTTCGATCAGGTCTTCTAAACAGTCCACTGCAGCATCTTAAGACGTATCTCTCAAAAATTTCAAGCTCTTTTGCCACTGTGGGAGAAATGGCAAACCAAGTGCTAAAATTGTAAGTTAAAACTGGTCTTATAAGTGTCTTATAGATCAACAGTTTTGTTTCCATGCTCACATGGCTTGATGAGAGCATAGGCTTTAGGACAGAGGCAGCACCCTTTGCTCTGTTTAAGGCCTTCCTAGCATGAGCGTTGAAACGGAACCGATTATGAAACCAGACACCTAAATATTTTGTCTCGTTTTTGAGTGGCACGGGATTTCCTTGAATGTGTAAGGACAGTGTTTTGCTTTCCTTAACCGCTAACCTATGGCCTTTTCCAAAGGAATTCCTAAAACATGTAAGCCCACATTTCTGAGAATTAATGCTTAGGCCCCAGGATTTATAATACGATAACAACGTTGGAATCGAGTTTCTAATTTTGTTTAGAGCAGTATGCGGTCGTTTGTCGCTTGCAAGGATCGAAGTGTCGTCAGCGAAGAATATTGCTCCCGGCTCATTCGTCGGATCGCCTAAGGGAAAGTCTTGTAGGAACACGTTAAACAACTTGGGTCCTAGAATCGATCCTTGGGGAACACCAGAGAGAACTGGGAATTCGTTCGAGTTATCTGAACCGATGACCAAACATGCATTTCTGTCTTTTAGAAAACTAATCATCATACGAATGAATGACGTTGGAAAATTAAGTAAAATAAGCTTAAAAACGAGTCCCTTGTGCCAAATCGAATCGAAAGCTGCTTTTAAATCAATATCCAGTACTACCGTACATTTCTTGGATCTCAAATTTTGAATAATTTTGTTACCTAAAAGTAATGAAGCATGTTCAGTTGAATGGCCTTTCTTAAACCCGAATTGGTTGATCGGTATTAAGTTGAAGTCCTCGCAGAAAGTATCCATGGTTTCGGATAGCACTCTTTCAAACAATTTACCTACATTGGATAACATTGAAATAGGGCGAAAGTCTTTAATATTGCGGGTTCCTTTCTTCTTTGCAATGGGAATTAAAAATGACTTTTTCCATATTAATGGGAAGTAGCCATTATTAATGCAGTGATTAAAGACACAAGCAAGCGTTATATCCAAGGAATAAGGACATTTTCGAAGGATAAAATTTGAGATTTTATCTGGGCCCTGCGATTTCTTGTTGTTAAGACCAAGACGAGACTCGTTTAACTTAATTGGTGTTGTGAACGGTGCGCCCTGCGTGAGAACACTGTTTGCTTCAGAAAATGTTAGGAGGCAGCCATGGCATTGCTGATCCTTAAAATCGTTCACTGTTTGGTTGACTACCTCAGTCAAATTTGGATCAAAGTCTGGAGTTACTTCGGCGTAAGCATCGGCAAAAATGGCTTGGAATGAAGAAAGCTTTTCTGAGATGTTAGTCAGTTCTTGGTCATTGTAAATCAGGGTATCGGTGGCAACATCGGTTCCAAAGTATTTCCGGCCAGTTATTTTGTCAATCTCTTTAAAGGCCTGCGGAGACGGTTTTATTTTGCTTAAACGAGACCTAAGATCACTGTCCATATCTATTTTAACCTTTTCTTTTATGATTTTATTCAGGCATTGTATCTGTGAAAAAAGGTTCGTATATTCAGTAGTGGTCCTATTTAAGTGCCGGTGGTAAATTCTTTTAAGTTTTCTTTGCCAGATATTTCGTATTCTTAACAGATTTTTTGTAGCACTCGAAATGTTATTGTACTTCAAGTCCTTGGTGTTTTTAACAACTGAGTTGTTTTGAACACAGCGAATAATACAATCGTTAACTTTAATAATCAAGTCATCTATCTCCGCATTAGAAATATTGCTTTCTGTTGGTATATTGAGGTGACACAGCCTATTATGAAGTTGAGCTCTAAATACATCCCAGTTTGTGCTCTCAAAACTTCTGTAGCATGGAGGTGGGACAATAAGGGGTTTTACATTGAAAAATTCCAGTACAGCTTCGATTCCAAAGTGGTCAGAAAAGGTGGAAAAAGTTTTACATAAAACACCATTTGCTGCAGCTTGAGCGCTTACCGACGTTGACTTTATAAAAAGGTCTAAGACAGACGAGGACCTAGGAAATGTCGGACTAGCGGGAGATACTACGTCGAGTTGGAGGAATGGTCCGTTCACGAACCAGGAGCTGACTAACCTGCCATTAGCGTTGCTTGTTGTATCGCCCCAACTTGGATGCCGCGCATTGAAGTCACCCCCAATAATGATTTCATCGAAAGTACTTGCAATACTATACAGTCGGTCAAGCTCCCTGTGAAGGGTTTGACCACTATTAGAAGGGATGTATATACTTCCCAGAAGAATACGCTTCTCAACACCAGCATTATTTTGACATATGAGAGCGCCTAAACAGACCGAAAACACATCAGATTTAAAAGGAACCTTGTTAACTTTAAATTTGTCTTGATAAGCAATAGCAGTACCTCTACCCTCATCGGTTCGAATTAGTTTATAGCCGTTAAATTTGGGCTTAAGTCTTTTTCTCAAACGTGTCTCAGAAAGGAAGCATACGTTTGGTTTCCGGCTTTTAAAAATATTTAACAGAGCTAATCGTCTTTCATGAGAAATTATAGAATTTACATTGATTGATGATATTTTAAGTGTAGTGACTTCCATCATATTGCAATTGAGGCAACGAATTCAAGATATGCAAACATCTTTTCTTCTTTGCTTTGAAGTTTCTGGTAATTTGGCCAGAATTGCCTTATCTTGCACAGAAGATCTGTAAAAGATAAGTTGAATAGATTTCTTGCTTCACTAAGAAACTCGTTGATGCTGTTCGAATCAGCGTTTATTGAGTTTATCGTATTACTCTTGGCTCGAGGAGGTGGTGGTGGAGGAATACGTTCTGTATTTATACCCCTTTTTGCCACATCGGCAAAAGAAACTTGGTTACTAAATGATTTCATTGAATTTACTACTTGAAACTTTTGGTCACTTGCATGATTCTTAGCTTTTATGACTACCATGCTTTGTTTTTCTTTATATTTTTTGAAAGACGCACAACTAGAATCGCTAGCAGAGTGGCCTTCTAATTGACAGTTTGCACATTTAGGTATGGGAACCTGCTCATTTTTCTCCCTAAGTACTTTTACCGATTGAATACAAATATCTGAGTTATGGGATTCACTACAAAGAACGCAACGGCTTTCATAGGCACAACACTCACCCGTGTGTCCGAACCTTTGACATCTGTAACAACGAATGACAGACCTGCTATGTTTTTTTTCCCAATAAACGCGTTGCTGCAATAAGTACCTTATGTGAATCAGATCTTTTAAAGATTCCCCAACTTCTAGTTGAACCGTGAAAATGTTGAGTTTAAGACCTTGTTCTCTGGTCTTCTGTGTAATGAATGGGACTATTTTGCTAATTTTCACATTCGGTACTGCCTCATTAAGAGCTCGTTTAATTGCGTCTACCGACGTGTCACCATCCACACCCTTCAACAAAATTGACGCGCGTTTAGTTTCTTTAGGAGAAAATGAGTACGCTCCAATGCCTGTTCCGCGGATTTTCTCAATTAACATTTTATGTACACTCGCATTGTTTACATAGACTTTAGTTTTCCTATAACCTAAATTAACAAATTTGTGGCTAAGATTTTGAATCTGACATTCAGAAGCTGCTAGTTTTACAACATCGCTGATCAAACTACAATTGGCCCCAAATATAAATATGGGTGGGCAAAAGGATTTATTATTCATCATGGCATTAGCATTGAGTTGCAAAGGTTCTTGAACTACTTCCGCATGCTGGTCATTATCGTGTTTGTCAGCTGTATTTTTTGCTCTCGTACCTTGTTTTTGTTTTTTACTCTCCTGAATTTCTGATGACGATGCATCGAGACCCGCTAGCACAGCGAATGGGTTGTTGGCTAGGCCAGAGTGCGCTGCTGCAGATGGTTCGATCTCTTCCACCTCTCTTCTTACTCGCTTTCTCCTCACACTCACAGTGGCCGCATGCTTAGTGGCCGCGTGTTTCAGATTGGATAGTACCGTCGTCCAATCACTATTGTTGTTGTTATTAATGCTTTCATTCGACGAATGTGACATGGTGCTATCGATTAAATCTGTGATTTTATTCGAATTTACACTTTTTATTGGCGTAGTGACTTGGTGTTTTTTGTAAAGGGATGAGATATTATGTGAACGAATATCTCTTTCTTCGGTGAATTCACTTGCACTTGTACACAATGGGCTAGTTGATTTTTGTATCGGACGCTCCAGAACACATTCTGGAGCGTTGAAATTTAGTGGTTCACTTGTATCCACTTTTATTTTAGAGTCACTGTCTCTTTAATCAAGAATAATGGGCAAACTAAGGCCCTTATAACACTTTCAGGGGTGGGTAGTATCTCAATAGTTTTCGTTAAGGTTTTCTGCGCTTACTGCATTCACCGACGATTGCGTGTGTTCACCGTGACGGTTAAGCTCGCACTCCCTCGCTATTCTACTTACAGTGGAAACATCACTTTTAAATTGTCCAGAAATTTCCTTTGTTGTTTTTGTTTTGCTGTCCACTAGATTTATTATTTGTATTTTCTGTTTTATAGTAAGCGCGGTTAATTTTCAACCGCTTTTTATAGAGATTATGTATGTAATTCTGAAAAACAAACCAAACGAACTTGTGACAATCTAAAATTGTGCAGTGACAGCCAATTATAAAATGTTAAAGAGGAACAACTCTAAATCTTGTACCTACTAAAGTTCACCACAGTACTATTAAATTCATGTACATATTACCTTCTACATTTTTCAGTTCAAGTGGTTTTGGGAAGGTACTAAAGAGGGGAATTTTTGATGAAAGTGCTCTTAGAAGTAAGAAAAACAATGAGTAATTAAGCGGGGAAGGCAGTTAAGCGGGTGGTACCTAAAAGAGGAGTTTTATATGAAATTTTTCGTATAAATATTTGGTTTAGAAAAATTCAGGATGCTATGCGGGTTATGCACTTAAGCGGATGGTTCTTATCCGGGTTTTACTGTAGTAACTTTTAGGGGTCTACGGACAATATCAAACTTCGCGTCAAAATTAGTATACCCTTAGAATAGGGTATAAAAACAGTTAATATGTTGACCGAAAACCCTGTTCAATTGTATTTAGATATCTAAAATGTTTGTTTAGAAAAATGTTCAACTTATTTGCTTCCAAACAAAAATAATTTTTTGCCACAACGCGATTGTCATGGTTTCACTTTTATTTTTCGTACAGAATCTTAATATATTGCTAGAATTTTGGTATTCCAAAACGTGGTTTGGATACTCCTTAGTTCCGAAACTTTTTTTTGTTAAAATTGGATTTGTTATAAACTTTTTTGGAAATATTCGCGTATTTCCCGCCATTCATTTCATTGAGCTGTTGGTTTTTTTGTGTTCATTTGCCACTGACGTTGTCGTGAGGTACTCTATTGAATGAGCACAATGAATTGTTCAAATTATTCAAATCACACATGCACAAATTACAAACTGACAATCAGCTATTGTCATCAATCCTGATAAAACACCAGCTGGAGAGCATATGCGTGGATTTCATGCACCTGTTATTGACGACTTTGCTGGAATCATAGTTGGCGACCGTACAGCGACGCGACAAATCGTGATTTGAAGAACAAATAATCATGCTTATTTTGAGATTCGAATGAATAGTCAGTCATTCGAATGTCTATTTTCGTTCGAATTATACCGGTTTTCCTCAAAAAAATTTTCTATTCGATCGAATCTAAAAATACAAATTCTTCTAATTCGACAAACTATCGTTCGAATTCGAATGTCAAAATCAGCATGAACAATCTTGAGTTCAATGCTGATACACACCGTTCATACGACGCTCTCCAATATCCGCTAATGTTCTGATAGGGACAAAACGTCCACAGCGCTCAATTCCTCTTTCAGTCATAGACCACATTCCCTACGAAAATATTCACTAGAAATAATTTATATGGCAAAACAAAACATTTGCCGGGTCAGCTAGTTGACTATATAAGTAAAATGGAATGCTCTTTAAAATTGAAAACCAAACTTTTCTGGGGTTTTGTCAATTCTAAGAAAAAAACCGATGGTTATCCATCGAAGCTTACTTACAATAGTTCTACAACTGCTGATTCACTAGACCCAAGCAATATATTTGCAGATCATTTCAGTAAATCATTTAGGGAGACCCCTCTTCACATTGATGATCAATATTTTAGTTATCTAACTAGCTGTTCCCAAATAAGTTTTAGTAGTATCTCATTCGATTTGGAAACAATTTTAAAATGCATTTCTTCTCTGAAGAATGATTATTCATCAGGTCCTGATGGCATAGCTGTTCTTAAAAAATGCAGTCATGCAATTGCTCCATACTTAAGATCTGTTTGAATCGTCCACTAGTACAGGTAAATTCCCTAATCTATGGATAAGTGCTTTTATCACACCTGTATTCAAAAAAGGCGAACGTGGTGACATCACTAATTATAGGCCCATCTCAAAGCTTTCGTGTATTCCTAAGCTTTTTGAACAAATTGTTTGTGAAAAGTTAATTTTTCTTTGTCGCAATATAATTTGTAATGAACAGCATGGATTTGTAAGAAACAGATCCACTGTCACTAATCTATTAAGTTTCTTGCATGATTGTTCTAAAGCCTTAGAGAATAAGGACGAAATGGTTTGCATATACACTGACTTCTCTAAGGCTTTCGACCAGCTGTCCCATGAAATAATCGAGTTTAAGCTCAGGGCTTTTGGTTTCCCACCAAGTTTCATAAAATGGGTTAATTCATACCTTAGATCAAGGGTTTATCAAGTGAAATTTAGAGGATCGATATCTGTATCTTTCACAGCTCAGTCTGGAGTTCCCCAAGGAAGTCACCTCGGACCAATTCTATTTATACTTGCCATTAATGATGTTAAGGCATGTACAAATCACAGTTATATCCTGATCTACGCTGATGATATGAAAATATATAAATCTATCACTAGTCAGCAAGACAGAATTTTTCTTCAATGTGACATTAATAGGTTCGCCAATTTGTGTGATAAAAACGGTTTATCTCTGAACCCTACTAAATGTGAACATATGACATTCTCTTGAAAGAATAACCCTTCCACCTTTCAATATTCTCTGTCTCAACATATTCTTTGTAATGTTGATAATTTTAAGGATCTTGGGGTTTATTTCGACCCCAAACTGGTTTTTGCTAAGCATATTAATTCTATTATTAATAAATCTAATTCTATGCTGGACTTCGTAGAAAGGTGGGCCAAAGAATTTAATGACCCTTACGTTTCTATGTCATTGTACAATTGTTTTGTCCGTCCGATTCTAGAGTATGCCTCTCAAGTTTGGACACCGTTCTACAACATTCATTCAAATCGAATAGAGGCCATTCAACGTAAATTTATTCGATTTGCACTTAGAGGACTTCCATGGGATGATCCATTTAACCTTCCTCCCTACAGTCAACGTATCAAGCTTCTTCAAATGTTACCCCTTTCTCAACGAAGGATTAATAGCGATATCATTTTTTTACAGCAGCTTATATCCGGTCAAATAGATGCACCTGATTTGCTGTCGTCTATTGGCTTTAATTTTCGTGGTGGTGCCCATAATTTACGCAGTTTTGAATTATTGTTTAGCCCCCATCATAGAACGAATTATGGGAGGCATGAGCCTATTAGTCGCATGAGTAGAATCTATAATCTAAATGATCATGTGATTGACTTGCATGTTAGTAAAGTTAAGCTGAAAAATATTTTCCGTAATAATGCAATAGGTACATAATTATTGTATTTTTAATTGTTTTGCCCTTACTAACACCTGCACTAAATGATGAGCCTGTGAGAGCACTTTTAGTGCCGGCAAATTTCTGCTCGTGATAGTTGCTTGCTTTAAGCACTCCACGACAGAGAGCTGATAGTGTATTAAAAAAAAGGTCGACAGAGTGGCAAGCTCGAAGCATCAAAACTTTTAAGTTTAACGTCAAATTTTTGTTTAAGGTCCTTTACTTTATACGTGTTATTGAATAACTGGTATTTGGCATCGTCTACTGTTTCTGTATTTCTGATGTTATACATGTGGCACACAAATCTTTCGATAACTTTAAACATCGCTTGACTGCAGACAGAATCAGTTTCCCCTAGCTTTGCGAACGCTGTTTGAAATTCTCAGGAATTTTCCAGTAGTTTCCATGGCTTCAATTTTCCTTTTCTGAAAAATACTGGATTATAATCGCAGCCAGTTGTCACATGAAAACCTAGTAAAGAACTTGATAGTGTCTCTTTTAAGGATAGGTACAATTTTGAAACATCAATATATCGTTTCCGACACCAACCTCTGTCCATAAATTCATTGAACTTTTCAGACGTTTCATATTTCCCAAAAATATTACAAGAACATCCATATCAGAGCATCTAACCAAAATGTTCGATTCATGTTCTATCTTAGTTATGTGATAAACTATTTTTGTGTCCGCTTCTTCATGTCCTTTGCAGGAATAAGTGTGGTCAATTACTTTTACAACTTTATCGTTATGACATTCAAAGCGGTAACATTAATCATAATTTAAATAAATAGTTTTCGTGCCTATAAACGGTACTGCTTCATCACTTTCGCAGTGTTGTATTAAAAACTTTACTAAGGCCACCTTGAAGCTGTTTTTTCTTAGTTCTTTATTTAAATCAGGAGGTCGTATTTGGTCTGGTCCTCAAATGTCGTAGTCTAGTTCAGTATTGTTTCTTAAATTGCGTTCATAGTCCTTAATTGATGGCGAAAAATAACGATCGAAAATGATATCTATTCGACCAGCACTGACGCTCGTAACCATGTGCACAATTTTCTTTAATATATTTCTAAATGTTTTCGGAATATTTTTTATCAAGTGCAACAAAAAAAAATCCATCGAGAACAACTACATCGACACTTGGCTGTTAACTCTCTTTTCTAAAACTTTCATCAAAGCAGATTTGTCCGTTTTACTTATGGTTCCATCTAAAGGCCCTTTCAGACGATCAGTTATCAGTTCAGTTTTCAGTTCAGTTGTCAGTTCAGTTCAAAAAGACAGTGCATCTAGACGTCAGTCCGATGTTCAGTTGAGCTTTCATTTTTCTTGGGAGCAGTCGAAAGTCAGAAGAAATACATTGGTATATAGCAAATTCGTTCAACCTAATTTGTTTCCAAAAATAGTTTGCCAAAAGTTAATTTTTATTTCTCGTACATAATTCTACAATATTTTTTACGTTTTACTGTTCAAAAATAGTTTTTAGGTACTCCTTCTTAATTTTATAGCGCAAATAATTTGATTATTCAATTAATCAGCTGAGTACTACTATTGGGAAAACGTATTAAAATTTAATTTTATATTGTTGTTAATTGTTTTGTTTAAGCTCATGATTTTGTGACTGCTTTTTGTTCATAAGATTTATGGAAGTGAAGTTCCAGTAATTGTATCTATTCAATACATATTATTTTATTTTCCAAAAAAGCAATTCTACTCACATTTCGTTTTAAAAATGTTGTTTTACAAACAAAAACAGCGAATGAATTCTCTAAATTTATTTGTCAGTGACGAATTTGTGATTGACTGAACATTTTAAAGCTATCAATATTTTCGACAACCAAAACAATATGTAGCGGAAAACGACTTGTCCCTATTTAAGTCTCCACAGCTGCGTTTCTTAACGAAGTACCCAATACAGTAATATACAACTTTCGCTCAGATAAAGCATAATATATTATTTATTACTAAGATATTGTTATTATTTTTATGAATAACATTATATTCTCATGTTGTTATTATGTTAAATGTGTTGAATCGAAGGAAAAAAGTAAAACATTAAATATGATGTCCTTTCGAGTAAGGATTTAGTACAAGTTCAAAAAACATGCACCTTTTCATGTAGCATAAGTGGCAACACTGCTCATGAAATCATCTTGTCACCAACTACCAACATCTATTCGGCATTTCATGCCCACAGAAGACCATTTTAAAAATGTATATTTGATTCTGGGAGGAAATTAAAAATATATAATAAAAAAATAATTAACTTAAGACAACACACATAAAAATATAAAAAAAGACAATAAATTTGCAATAAATGCTCAACCATTTGATTGTTTGCAGTTGCTTCTATTATTTATTTTTTCGATCAAGTGCATCTGTCAAACGAGGGAATATTCTTTTTATTCCACCTTTCTCTAGGAATAAAAAGAATGCATTCCATTTATTCCAGAATGAATAAAGAAACACCGAAATGGATTATCCGGAATATTCCATTGAATAAAGAAACGTTAATGGCTCACTCGGAATATTCCGAATATTCAGAATGAATAAAGAAACACGCGGCATATAACAAACAAGATTTCTAGCAGTAATAACACAAATTCTGCAGTTGAGCGTTCTATTGAACTTCTGTATTCAAGTCCAATAAATGCAGGCGACAACTTTGTATCTATTACTGAGATGGAGACGGTATTGTCGAGCTTGAAAACCAATAAATCCGCTGGTCTAGATCAAATAAAGAACTTGTACCTAAAGAAACTTCCAATTATAGGTATAATATTTCTTCAATGTCTGTTTAATGGTTGCATCAAACTGGGATACTTTTGTAAAGAATGGAAATCAGCAGAAGTTATCCCAATTTTAAAGCCGGGCAAAAGTGCTACCACAGCTTCCAGATATAGACCGATAAGCTTGCTAAGTAGCCTGAGCAAATGCTTTGGAAAAATTATAAAATGTCAATTGCTAGCTCATGTATATTCCCGCAATATCCTTCCACCAGAACAGTTTGGTTTTAGGACTCACCACAACACGAGTCAGCAGGTTCATCGAATTACGCATCTCATAAAAAGTAACTTGGACTCGGGAAGAAGTACAGGGATGGTTTTACTTGATGTTGAAAAAGCCTTTGACACCTTATGGCACAATGGATTGCTGCACAAACTTATCCGTTTTAATTTCCCGATTTACCTCATCAAAATTATCGAGTCGTTTTTAACTGGGCGTACTTTTAAAGTGTCAGTTAATAACTGGTTCTCAGAAAACTACTCCATTGTTGCTGGGGTACCCCAAAGCTCGGTGATTGGTCCCATATTATTAATCAACTATACCGCTGACTTTCAACAGCTTAGAAATTGCGATACCGCTATGTTTGCAGACGATACATGTATTCTGTCATCAGATGAAATCGGTTCCAACATTGAAACCAATTTGCAATCTGCCTTGAATGCAATTCAAATATATTTCAGTAATTGGAAAATCTACCTATATATTAATACGGAGTTGCCTATAACGTGTTTCCCCCCTTTTTTGCTATTATACGTCACATAGATATGCCAACACTATATATACTTGGGTAGGGGGCAATACATAGAACTGCATAATACACAAATTATCCACATATATAACACACATTATGAATTACAGCAGGTAAAATGAAGCGAATTGGATGAAATTACAACAACAACAACATTGCTGTGTGGTTACGTGATAATGCTTGAACATACTTGAATTTACTTGGATATGCTTGAAGTTACTTGAAAATGCTTAAATTTACTTGAGGATGCCGGAACAAATTTATATCATGTGAAATCAGAGAATGCAATGTCGAAAAATTTCATTTTCCGATTAATATGTATAACAGTCGACTTTGTTTATACCCAATTCTAAGGGTATATTAATTTTGACGCATAGTTTGTAACATACCTTAATATTTCCCGTAGACCCCTAAAAGTTACTATATTTATGATCAGCATCGATAGTAATGTCGATCTAGCCATGTCCGTCCGTCCGTCCGCCCGTCCGTCCATCCGTCTGTCGGCAAAAATTAGAGAGCTGAAATTTTATCCATATACTCTCTAGGGTCCCGAAATTTTGAAACTCAAAAAAACAAAATTTTGGAAAAAATCTAATTTTGAGCTAGAAAGCTGAAATTTTTTATATATGATCTATGACTGCTAAAACTGCTCGCGATATAAAATTTTCAAAATCGGCCCTCTGACACGCCCACAATTAAATAAAACAATTTTATTGAAAAACCAAAATTTAAGCTAGGGAGCTGAAATTTATAATATATACTCACTAGGCACCTTTCAAGCTCATGTGTAAATATTTTCAAAATCCGCCTACTGACACGCCCACAATTTAAAAAAAACCGTTTTTTAAAAATCCAAAGTTTGAGCTACGGTGCTGGAATTTATAATATATACTCTCTAGGGGGCCTTTATGCTCATGTGTACATTTTTTCGAATTCCGCCTACTGACACGCCCATATTTAAAAAAATTTTTTTTTTGAAAATCCAAAGTTTGAGCTAGGGTTCGTTTTTTTTACAAAATCTTATTTTTTTTTTGATAAAATCCTTTAAATGTTATATAACAAAATATGTAGAGCGGTCTTAACAATTCAACCATACTTAGACTTTTGTCACGCCCACTTATGAGGGATAGGAATAAGAATAGGGTATCCACCAGTTCGCCCAAGCGGACTGTAGCCCGTCCCTATGTTTTTTTTTCAACTTATAGAATAAATTGGTCGAATTTCGACCATGGGGCGAAATAAATGCTTTAAAGACTCAGGCTGTCTTTTTTCCAGAAAAAGAAAAACCTGTATATTACCAAGCAACAGACTGCAAATAAGTGGTATTCAGACATACAATGTTGCATGTATTTCTTCCGACAACATCCTGATTTCAAATCTAGCTATTTGATCAAGGAAATGTTGTAAAAACGGATTATTTATAAGAATAATATATTATTTTATAAAGCAACTAAATTTAAGAGAAGAATTGGAATTATATAACTTTCACATCAAAAAATTGTAAACTTACAAAATCAAACTTTTGACCATTAGTGTCCACAAAAGCACATAAATTATAATCATTGCCAAATTATTATTTACAAGAACTGTATAACAAAAAGCTCCTTTACTGGTATTTCTATGTTACCAAAAAAAAGCTGTCAACCAGTATAAAAGGAGGAACATAATGTTATGAGGCTGACTTGAGTTTGAGATTTTCCACTTGTAGACGTTTCGTCGCAAGCTAAAGTACCACACTTGAGCCAATTTTTTTTTGAGATCCTCTTGCTCGATCAATACATTTTGTATAAGCTATTCTTTTATAACGTACCAATAAAGTTTTTTTGTTTTTCTTAAAACTAAATTTGTCTTGAGGTATCATTTTCTTTTCGCTTTCACTCATACACGCTTGCTTACCTGCCTATTCAACGAGTACTGCGCTTCGCATAGTCGTGGTAGAGAGGGAAACAAGATTTCGTTGCAATTTTGCTAAAAGCTGCTCGGTTTCAGAAAACGAGAGCTTACCCACACAACACTGACCGACCGACAACACCTTCGACGG
This sequence comes from Portevinia maculata, assembly GCA_949715645.1. Taxonomy (NCBI): domain Eukaryota; kingdom Metazoa; phylum Arthropoda; class Insecta; order Diptera; family Syrphidae; genus Portevinia; species Portevinia maculata. The sequence continues at coordinate 260,662,422 of OX454526.1, forward strand.
TTACAATGTGATAATTTATTTACTTATTTTTTTTTATTATTTATTTATTTATTATTAATTTATTTATTTACTTATTATTTATTTATTTATTTATATATTACTTATTTGTTTATTCAATTATTTATTTATTTTACTTATTTATTTATTTATATATTATTTATTTATTTGTTAACGAAATTATTTATTTATTTAACTTTTGTTTACATATTTATCTATTCATTTGTTAATTTATTTATCTGTTGATTAGTTCATTTGTTTACTCTTTAGTCCTTAAATATTGTTTAATTATTAATCAATTATTACTTAAATTGTTGTCGCAATAGTTTGTAAACATTTTCCTATGAAATCAGGATGTATTGCGTCATTCACTGCCTCTCCTTCTCTCCAGCCTACGTTCCTAGGATCTTAAATTGATAAGAAGATTTTTATAGTAGCTTTTATTTGTTACATAGTTTAAATAAAAATTCTTTATAACATTTATAATTAATATTTCAGTAGTAAGGTAGAGTATACCACATCTCTGTAAATTGTGCAATATAGTCTTAAGAACAATGTAATATTTCCGCTAATTTGGTGAGGGCAGAGATAGCCCTCATTTATTTGGCTTACTACAAGCTAAAACTAACATCTAATGAATGACTTAAATACTAAAACTTAAAAAAATAAGAAAGCTTAAAACTAAAGCTTAAGGACTAGGGGAATGGTGAAGGAGATCGATTTTAAGGCGGGCAGGGTTACGGTTGAAATCAAAGACGGAGAGATTTGAGTTAACCTTCTGCAGCATACGGGAGATTGGTTCGTTGGAGCCATATGAGGTTCGATGGGTCGGAAGGTAAAAGAGACGAGGGCAGCGTAAATTACGAGGATTAGTGTTAAAGAAAATAGAGTTGTTAAGAGAGGCGCAGTCGACGGAGCCTGAGAGTAGGCGATAAATGAAAAGAATGTCCGCAGCGTCCCTACGATCCTCAAGGGATTTCATGTTGATGAGATTTAGGCGATCTGAGTATGGAGGCAGCATAAAAGGATCATTCCAAGGCAATCCTCGAAGAGCAAATCGAAGGAAGCGACGTTGGATGTTCTCGATTCTGAGCACGTGAACTTGATGAAAAGGAGACCAAGCTTGGCTGGCGTACTCAAGGAGGGGGCGAATAAAAGTGGTGTAGAGGGATCTAGTCACGTAGGGGTTGCAGAATTCTTTAGACCAGCGTTTAACAAAGCCAAGTGAGGCGTTGGCTTTACGAATTATTTCGTCAATATGTAAACGAAAATTTAACTCACTGTCGTACAATATTCCAAGGTCACGGAGAGATTGAACGAAGGAGATTGGTTGACCATGGAGAAGGTAGTGACGGGGAGGGGATTTGTTGCGCTTGCGCGATAGGGTAATAGATTGGCATTTGGGAATGTTAAGCTCTAAGCAATTTTTGAGGCACCAGGTTGAGAACCGATCAAGGTCTTGTTGAAGGAGAGAGGAGTCATGAGGTGAAGAAACGAGTTTAAAGAATTTGGTATCGTCGGCGTATAGAGAAAGAGAGGAGTGATTAATGACCTTTTCAATGTCGTTTATAGTGAGGATGAAGAGAAGGGGGCCCAAATGACTGCCTTGCGGAACACCAGAGGTTGCCAAGAAAGGGGCCGATAGGACGGATCTGAAGCGAACACTATAAAACCGGTTTTCCAGGTAGGAAGATATCCATTTTAACAAAATGGGTTCAAACCCAAGAGCGGACAATTTAAAATGAATTAATTGATGAGGTATCTTATCAAAGGCCTTGCTAAAGTCAGTTGCAATAACGTCAACTTCGTTGCCGTTCTCTAATGCTGACAGGGCAAATGACACGAATTCGACAAGATTTGTAGTGGTTGATCTACCTTTCAGAAAGCCATGTTGGTAAGGGGAAATAAGAGACTTGCATCGAAAGCTTAAGGCTTCGTATATGATACTTTCGAAGATTTTGGGAATATGTGAGAGTTTGGCAATAGGGCGATAATTAGTGATTTCACTTTTTAATCCTTTTTTGTGTATCGGGGTGATGAAAGCGCTCTTCCAAATCTGTGGAAATGCTCCTTGGGAGAGAGATAGACGAAAGAGGAAAGAAAGAGGGACCGACAAATTGGAAGCACACTTCTTGAGAAAAATTGCGGGGAGGCCATCTGGGCCGGGTGAGAATTCATCGTTTAGCTTTTGTAACTTATTTTCGATGAGAGTATGGTCAATAGTTTGAGAGAGAAAGGGGCCAATAGAGAAGTTAGGTAGGTAGCTGAAGTACGTGGAGTCCGGTACAAATAAGTTGTCAGAGAAAGATTGCTTGAAAAATGCGGCAAATGAGTTGGCAATGGTATGTGGGTCCGTAAATGATACGTTTTCATAAGAGAGAGAAGGAGGGTAGCCGTCTGATTTTTTTTTGTAGTTGACAAATCGGAAAAAGGACTTGGGGTCATTTATTAAGTTGACTTGTGCAGTATTTATATAGCGTTGGTAGAGAGAGTTATAAAGCTGGACGAATTGTAGATAGATACCGAGATAGTTAGAGTAGTCCGAAGAAGAGTTGGTGCGAAGAAAAACTGTCCATAGCTTGTTCCTCTTGTTTCGTAAGGAACGAAGTCTATGATTATACCATGGGGGAGATGTAGATGACGTTTTATGACGAGAAATGGGAACATAGTGCGAAATGGAATTGAATAATTCTCTGTAAAACATGGACAGAGCATCATTTAATGAAAGATTGGCGAAGTCGAAAGAGCACTTGCTGAGATAGGAATTAATTTTTCGGAAGTTAGCCTTATGAAAATCATAAGAGGAGAGAGCTGCGGTAGATGTGGGCTGAAGTGGAGAGTCGTTGAATAACGAAAGAAGGAGAGGGGGGTGATAGTTATCAATGGTAGAGAGCGATAAGGGACAAGGCGAGACCGAGGAGTTGATAGGATTAGTTGTGAAAATCAGGTCTAATTGCCTACCCATGCAGTTTGTGACTCCACTAACTTGGGATAGGCTAGAGTCTGTCATCCTATCTATGAAGAGACATTCCTTAGCTGAGTTGGCATTTGAGGCGATGAGAAAGGATTCATCGTCTGAAGGGGTCCAGTGCAGATGAGGAAGATTAAAGTCGCCGAAGATGAGGATATCATCTAGGGAGTCAGATGAGCCAATTATTTGGTCAATCGCATCAATGGCAAGTTGGTAGGATTCAATAGGTTGGGCAGGTAAAATATAAAAACACATAATGTACAGGGACTTACGGGGGAATGATATTTTTATTGAAACGAAGTCTAGTTTTGAGGAGGAGGAAGTAGCAAGGGGAGATGCGTCCAGGCTATCGTGGATGGCTAGTAGAACGCCACGACATGGAGAGTCATCTATGGCATTGGTACGTTCGTCATCTCGAAAGACATTGAAGAAAGGGGGGAATAGCTCTTGGTTTTTTATGTCGGGTGTTAGGTTGGTTTCAGTAAGAGCATATATATCAAAAGGGAGAGCATGAGCTTGGCGCAAGACGGCGCTGGATTTAGAGCGCAATCCTCTTACATTTTGGTAATAAAAGGTAAGGGGAACATTGTTTGGGGATGGTGGAAGGCATTTGGGCGGGTTAGGGACGAAAAAATTTGCTGTGGTCAGCTCGGCTCCGTTGGAGGTGTGAAGTCCTTTTAGAATGAAGAAAATTTCTAAAAGCCGCGAGGTCTTCCGCTACTTTTTGGGGGGATATGTTAAGAGTCTCATGAAACTTGATGTAAATATCACGGAGAATTGTAGGGTCGGAAGGGAGTCCTTCCTGTTGAATTGAAACGATGACACTAGTTTTAGTTTTACCCTCATAACAAACTGAGTCAGATTTATCATGAAGGTAGGCTAGAAAGGCAGCAACGGCAGCAATAAAAAGCTGGGAATACAGAAAATGTATCCATCTATGGGAAAGCATCCCAGGTTTAAGACAGACCAAACAAGCCGTTCGGCCTTTCAATAAAAATGCCAGCAAATGCCTAAACCTAAGCAGGCATGATATCAAAAACTTAGTAGGTTACCTTACTGGTCACCATGGTTTAAGATATCACCTACACAAAATGAAAATAGTAGACTCTCCTGAGTGCCGACTCTGTCTTGAAGAGGACGAGTCAGCTGAACACATTTTATGTGAATGTCCGGCCCTAAACGGAATTAGAAAGAAGATCTTTTTCAGGGAACAGATGTGCCCTGAGGACATAAAGAATTCTTCTACTAGTAGAATTGTCCGCTTTACACGGAAAGTGGAAACTCTACTAGTCTAAATTTTTCTGGCCCACACGGCACAAAAGATCTTTTTAGGTCGAAGTGCCCCATATTAAATCGCTTTAGCGAGCCAGAACTTTAAAAAAAAAAAAAAAAAAAAGGCTAGAAATAGACGTATATTCTCGTACGTCTTTTTTTCTCTGAGTCTAGAGAGCGCATAGCGACATTCTGTCAATGGTGTATCGATTGATTGCTGGGTTAGTTTAACATGGGGTGGCATTAAGGGATCAGGGAAGGGGATAGTAGTGCTAGTGGTTGTGGGATTCATAAAATGGGAGCTAATAAAATTGGGGTACTTAGCTCCTGTAGTTAGGTCGAAATTTGGGAAGGAGTTGCAAGCAGACGCAGATATTTCTGATGGTTGAGGAAGGAGAATGTTCGGAGTTGGGGTTAGTTTGAAAGAAACCCGGTTACGTTGAGGTTTCGGTGGTCTGGGTGCCATTGATGGCAGAGAGGAAATGGTTTTGGGTGTAAGGGATGGTTCACTAGAGGAGGAAGGTGGGTTATTAGGTAAATGGATAGGAGGGGCAAAATTTGGAAAAAGGTTCGTTTTGAGGCTCCAATTTGAGTCAAGTTTAGGAGGGGAATCGATAGATTTTGATGTCTTAATCTTAATTCTAGGTTTCTTAATATTATTAGAGGACTTGTCCGTCCACTTACAAACACGCATCTTATCAAGGAGGGAGATATTCTTCGCATCGGGGTTGCAGAATAGCCATTCGTATTTTTTTGGGAGGTCGAATTTAAAGTTGCGATTCTGTTTATGATGAGATGGCAGGAACATTTTGCATTGGGTGATGGTTATGCCGAATCTAAAATAAAAATACAAATACAATACGTAGGTATATCTGGTCTGGTGCACCAATTACTTATTTGGAGCTACTTGACAGGATTCAAAAACTCGCGATAAAACTCATTGTTGGCTGTAACATCGCGAGATCGCTTGACTCTCTTAGTCATCGTCGCAATGTCTCTTGTCTCTCGTTTTTTTATCGTTATTTCCACCATAAGTGCTCAAACGAAATAGCCAGTTGCATTCAACCCCTAGAACATTTCAACCGCAATACCCGCTGTGCGAGGAATGCGCATCAGATTACCCTTAAGAGGCCTCTACCCAAAATGTTCTACAAAAATTGGAACGTGAAGCGCCATCTCTCTTTGACTTGCAACCTAGCATCCACTTGCAATCCAATCACAATCCACTTGCAGAAGGACTTAGTGGGCGTACCTTTAGTGATATATGGCATGACAAACGGGTTTCGTAGAATGTAGGTATCGTATGTTGATCGTGTGTGTAGGGTTGTTTTTCGTAAGATACGAGTATGTGGATATCAATACAATTTTGTTCTTGCTATTTTTTTCGTCGTAGAAACAAGAATCAAATGAATGTTGGAGTGAGAAGAACAAAATTAGGTAGGTATCCGTCAGCTAAGCGATGTTTGATGGTATTGTTTTGAGTTGTGAACAATGCACATTCTGCAATACATTTCGGGATAGGTCATTTTCAGGCATGTTCGAATTGTATAATATTTTCTATATTTCTATCGCTACGGCTGGATTTTTGCTTTATAATTTTCTTTTTCTTCAAATTGTAGTATGGATAAAAGAAGTTAGTGAATGTTGGGGGGAGGGGATGGAGCGCAAAATATGTTGGTTTCATTGCTTTAGGTTTCGCTCCAGACTCCTGGATTTGACATATAAAACATGAATTTGCTATTACTTAGAGATTTTGCAGATAAAATGGTATAGGTCCTTCCATCCATTCAAAAGAAAAAAACTCGCTCAAACGTATGGCTGAAAGCTTTATTTAATTTATTTTATTTAGGAACTTAATAAGAAAATAATATACATAGGTATCTGCTAATGTAGTGTCTGCTACTCTGCTGCACCTAATTAGCTTAGATTATTGTCGGTCCCCTCAAGTATCCTGTGATAGTGATTTTCGCACTTCCATTCCTCGAGTAATACGAGGATCCACTAATTCTGGTAAAAAACAGTTTTCGTAAAATGTGTTTAACTGTCCGATCATTTTTGTTTTCCAAAAATCGTGATCGACATCTATTACTTCTATATAAATGTTAAAAGCACTACCACCCCAAATTGCCAATATGCATTTTTCTCGCTTACATATATGCAATTGGCCTTGAATTTGGTAGTAATAGTTGTGTCTTTTATTAAGACCTTTTATGATACCATCATCAGAAACCGTAATGTATTTGATTTTTTGGTTTGTGATAGCATCCGTAGGATCGCATCCAGCTATGCTTGATGGACATTTTATTTCTACCAAGGAATCGTCGTCGATAAGTCCATCTGGAGAAGCACCAAGAAAGTAATACCTACTCCTCATCGATAAAAATTCCTGAGTTCGATATACTTCTGCCCAATTGCTGTTCCAGTTGCAGCCTCGCAGTGTCTTCGTTAATTTTTCCATACATGACGGAAGGTGTTAATAAGGTCGTGGGATGTGCAAGTCTTTTAACATAACCTTCGAATTTTTTTGCTTTGCATATTAGTCCGAAATATGAGGCTGGCAACATTTTCTTTCTGATATTCAACCATTTTTCATTACTGGACTCTCCCAATGTTTGTTTTTCTAAAAGCCGGCGATTGTTTTGATTTTGCTTTAGTTCTTCTATTAGACAGTTTTTCTCTGCAATGAATTTGCCTTCATGCATTTCTGGTTGGTGGCAACTGGTACCATAGCCAACATCTTTGACAACACCTGTCTTACGATAAACCTTTCTCGCATTTCGTCTGTGGGTTTGTAACACGCTTTTCCGGAGTCGCCGAATTTCGATTTGTTTTGCCAGGGAATTTGAGCTATGTCCATATAGATGTTTAAACAGTTCAGAGATCTGCCCTTTAGAGTTAAACTTTACAGCCGCTACAGTACACCTGGCTGAATATCCTTGCCCAAGTGAAAAGTTGATTCTTATTCCACCTACTAGTTTGGCTACAATAGAGTTGTATTGCTCGGCAAGATTGTTAGTGAATCCAAGATATAGACTCTTGGCGTTCATAATAAGTCTTCTTGTAGGAATCATCACTGTATCATAAAGACCATCTGATTTCTTCATGGGAATTAAATTCACGTCATTCTCTTTACATTTTTCTTTTATGTAGGGTGGGCATTCGTTGTGATCTCCAAAAACATGATGAATAACATTGCTGATATCTGCTTTAATTAAAGGTATTGCTTCTTCCTCGGATTGGCTTTGCTGTCGTCTGAGCTTAATGGCACTCAAAATATCCTTCCGTATTCTTTCAAGTCTTATATTTAAGGCTTCTTTTAATCCTGTTTTACAACCTCTTGATATGTTCTCTAATTTATTTCTAAAATTTTGCATTAAATGGTTGCAGCATTCAATTTTGGAGATTCTTTTTCCGCCGTAGGGATCGGTTTGAATAATTTTTTGAAATGAACTGCTGTCTCCATCTGAAAGCATTGTCATATATCGTAGGCCGTTTTCAGCTACACTGGATTTAAATGCTTGTAGCAGTATTTCTGACTCCATCAGCGTTCAAGGCCCTTTGTGGTTAATATTGCACGCGTGGTCCTGTTGTTGTTCCGTATCACTTCTAGCGCATGTAACGCAGTACTTATTTCTTATTCCTAAAGAAATTACTTTACCGGTATGCAACCCCACCACAACAGCAGCACCTGACAGAGCAGAAATTTTTTTCCTGTAAGATCGTTTGCTCCAGCAAGCATCTGTCACCACAGTTATAAACGGAATTCCATTTACCGGATCAATATCACCACGCTGTATGGTGGCCTCAGCCTCTTCGTTAGCAGCCTCCAACATATTTTTTGCTGCCACGGCTTTCCAGATATCCCCAGTTTGTTTTTCAATCTCACTATATATTTTAAATGATGGGCATGGAATATCTAATATAGATACGATTTCCTCTAACTGTGAGTATCCGCAACCTTCACTGGTAATAGCCAAAACAGCAGCAGTGTTAACATCCATTGCATCTGGATTTTTCTTATTTAGGAACACTCGACTCTCATAATTGCACATTTCACATCTTAAAAAGATCGAACTTGCAAAACCCATTCGGACTTCTTTAACAATTTTTATATTGTTTATTCCATCCATTATCAGACTTTCTATGCTTTCCGCTTCTGATATTAGGCCTTTCAACTCAAAATGTTCATTAGTTTTAAGACCACCTTCACCTTCTGAAATTTGATGCTGGCTTCCATTGACAATCTGAGTATTTTCAGGATTTTTTCTTGACTTCGTTAAACTAAATAAATAAAAAAAAACATACAATCGAATCAGAAATCAAATTCCTTTGCGAACTTTTCATGAGAGAACGAATCATATTTTATTGTTCTGCGAATCTTGTAATAAAGCCAAAGGCAACGGCAACAGTGCAAAAAAATAATAACTGCCCACAAACAGCAACAGCGCAGTGCTACATTATCCCCATTAGCCCTATGCTGGCGACGGTGTAGAGTTTAGTGTGTTGGCTTGTGACCCATGCGGTGCAGGTTCAATCCCCACGGGGAACAACAACATACGCCACCCATTCACATGCCTCTACACCAAAAGAAGGATTTCTGCCTGGTAGTACAATGGACCGTTACCGAGTCTGAGTGCTCTGGGATTTGGATTTCCTTTTTTAAAAAAAAAAATCCCCTTTCGCCTAAACCACCATTCACCAATCTTCCAATCCACCCAGACTCAATAATATTCACGGAGTGAAGGGTACCTCTCTATGCACTTTTCAATAATCAACTTTTCTACAATGATTTAGCAATGAAACTTTAGGGTATCTATCTGAAAATCCTGAGTAATATCATGATTTTGTTTTTGTAGTATTGTTTATTAGTTTAAATAATTTTCTGTAAACAAATTTTAAGCTGAAAGTATAAGCTAGATCTCCATCTTGAAAAGTGCCTTTATCAACCCCTCACTCATTTTTACTTTCAGTCAGCGAAACAAAAATGCAAAATCACTTCGAATCGCCACAGAAATAGATCTGCCTACACATACCCACATCCACACATGATTTCTTTTTTTGAAATCGCACTTCAGACTTCACATCAAACCGGTTTCATTTAGAACACACCTCCGAGAGCAGTAAAACACAAGATAATCAGTTTATGGTTGATTGCGTGCTGTTCTGATTGGCTGTTCAGATCAGGCCACACAACTACCGCCACGTTCACGGGAAATCGGGAATTATTTCTTGCTAAAGTTGATAAACTAAGCAACGTACAAAATAATTTTTTGAAAAAATATGTAATTTAAACTCGGTATTTTGTGACAAAATATACGTAAATAAATATATATTGTTATTTGATCTGTTAGCTGATATTATACTTTGTTGTTCTGAGTAAAAATTGAAACATACGTGCATCAATATTCACATGAAAAAAGCAGTTCAATATTTCAAAATATTGTTTGTTTTTAAACACCTGTATTTTCCAAACCAGTGTAAAATTTCAAGATCTGTCTCGACGATATTGCTGTTTTGGATATTACCTTTTAGCTGAGTTACTGACCTCAGATGTATAGTACTCTGTCTTATCATGGTTTGGAAAATAGTAAATCGATTTTATGCAAATTTTCCCAAACACGTTTGGGAATTCTTTAAATAAAATATAACTGAGATGTTTTTTTTAAAAAACTATTCCGATCATTTTTAAGAGGAAATTATGTTCTTTCAAGTGCATTAAGTTTCAATTCAGTAGCTCCAGTAATAATTTATCAGTTTGAGAAACAGAATGCCATTTTTCCACTTTTGCTAGATGTCTGGGTAGAGGCCTCTTAAGCCTGTATTCTGACGTACAGTGATATACAAGAAATCTTTTCTTAGCCGTACAACACGAATGTGGAATGCTCTCCCCCGCTCCATTTTTCCAACAGATTATAATCTACAAACATTTAAAACCAACGTGCATCGGCATCACTCCCTATCTTCTAACCCTAATTTCCTTAACGGCCGCGCTGTGAAGCTATTACATTATAAGGGTATTCAAAATTCCCTTTAGTGGGAGTAAATTATAAAAAAAAAGAAAAAAAACATAGGGACGGGCTACAGTCCGCTTGGGCGAACTGTTGGATACCCTATTCTTATTTCTATCCATCATAAGTGGGCGTGACAAAAGTCTAAGCATGGTTGAATTGTTAAGAACGCTCTACATATTTTGTTATATAACATTTAAAGGATTTTATCAAAAAAAAACGCTCCCTAGCTCAAACTTGGGTGTTTCAATAAAATTGTTTTATTTAATTGTGGGCGTGTCAGTAGGCGGTCTTAAAAAAAATTAACACATGAGCATAAAGAGCCCCTAGAGAGTATATAATATAAATTTCAGCTCCCTAGCTCAAACTTTGAATTTTCAAAAAAAAAAAAAAAATTAATTGTGGGCGTGTCAGTAGGCGGATTTTGAAAATATTTACACATGAGCATAAAGGGCCCATAGAGAGTATATATTATAAATTTCAGCTCCCTAGCTCAAACCTTGGATTTTCAAAAAAGTTGTTTTATTTATTTGTGGGCGTGTGAGTGGGCGGATTTTTTATCCCGAGCAGTTTTAGGAGTCATAGATCATATATAAAAAATTTCAGGTTTCTACCTCAAAATTCGATTTTTTCCAAAATTTTGTTTTTTTGAGTTTGTGGGCGTGTGTCTGTGGGCGAATTTCAAAAATTCATAAACTTGATTATTTCGGGACCCTAGAGAGTATATGGTTAAAACTTCAGCTCTCTAGGTCAAGTTTAAAGGCCTAATTTTTGCCGACGGACGGACGGACATGGCTAGATCGACATTACTATCGATGCTGATCATAAATATAGTAACTTTTAGGGGACTACAGGCAATATTAAGGTATGTTACAAACTATGCGTCAAAATTAATATACCCTTAGAATAGGGTTTAAAAATAGATACTCGTACATTTTTGAGAACAACTGCAAGGAACCTATCAGGACCCGATGAGAAATCATCCTTAACCTGAAAGATTTTGTGAACTTCCTACTATAAGAAAGGCGTGCGTCAATTAAAGCAAAAGAGGTCTGGGAACAGTTGCTCGTATACTTACTTACTTAGGGTGGCGCTACAGTCCGGGGTGGACCTAGGCCTCAACCAACAAGCGTCTCCAGCCAGCACGATCTTTGGCCAGCTGTCTCTAGTTTCGCACGCTAAGTTGGTTAAGGTCCCCTTCCACTTGCGTGAGCCACCTGAGTCACGGTCTTTCTCTACTGCGCCGTCCCTCGGGTGTGAATTCGAAGATCTTCCGGGCCGGAGCATTCACGTCCATTCGCTCTGCATGACCCAGCCACCTTAGTCGTTGGAACTTCACTCTTCTGGCTAAGTCGATGTTGCTGTACAGCCCATACAGTTCATCGTTGTATCTCCTCCTCCATTCATCGTCTCTGCAGACGGGAACAAAAATTACCCGAAGAATTTTCCTCTCAAAACAACCAAGAGTGACCTCATCCGCTTTTGCTAGAGTCCATGCGTCTGCACCATAGAGAAGGACTGGGATTATTAAGGTCTTATAAAGGGTCACTTTAGTTGTTCGAGGGAGGGCTTTGCTACTCAATTCCTTTCTTAGCCAAAGAAACAGCGATTGGCAAGAGTTATTCTTCGTTTAATCTCAGCGCTGGCGTCATTGCATGAGTTCATTGCGGAGCATAGGTAGACAAAGTCCTGAACCACCTCAAAGATACATCTGTCTATAATGACATTCTGTCCGAGACGTCGGTGTTGCGTGTCCTTTCTTAATGACAGCATATACTTTGTCTTGCCCTCATTGATCGCCAAACCCATCTTCCCCGCCCCCGTCTCAATACTCACGAACGCGCCAGTGACATCCCGCTGTATTCTGCCGATTATGTCCATGTCGTCGGCGTAGGCGAGTAGATGGACGGACTTTTGAAAGTTGTTGCCTCTGGTGTTAGCATTTGAGTTTTGCGCTATTCTTTCAAGAACGATATTGAAGAAGTCACATGACAGCTCATCGCCTTGTTTAAATCCTTTTTTGACATCGAAGGTCTCGGTGAGTTCTTTACCGACCTTGATAGAGCAGCGTTCATTCTCCATTGCCATCCTGCACAAACGGACGAGTTTGGCGGGTATGCCAAAACTAGACATTGCTCTGTATAGCTCGTCTCTATAAATGCTGTCATAGGCGGCCTTAAAATCGATGAAAAGGTTTTGGGTATCGATTTGGACTTCCTGGGTTTTCTCCAAGATCTGCCGCAGTGTGAATATTTGGTCGATGGTAGACTTTCCTGGCCTGAAGCCACACTGATAGGGACCAATCAGGTTGTTGACGAAAGGGTTCAGGCGTTCATACAGCACGGCAGTTAAGATCTTGTAGGCGGATGTTAAGAAGACTAATACATCTGTAGTTGGCACAGTTCAGAGGGTCTCCTTTCTTGAGGATTGGGCAAACAATGCTGAGGTTCGGAGGATATGGAAGAACTACTTCTGCAGACAGTTTAACGGCGGTAACGAATAAATCCCGCTCTCAGGCAGAATGCACTATTTAACCTGGACGATGAAGACCACCAATTCCGTCCACCCGACCTTTACGAAGTGAAGACAGCCATATCTAAGCTTAAGTCCAACAAAGACGCTGGAACGGATTGCCTAACCGCCGAGCTATTCAAGGCGGTAGGCGATGACTTGGTTAGGAGCATGCACCAACTCACGGATTATAAACTCGAACCTAGGTTTGACATCGGCCAGAAGATCTGTCAGTAGAGGTACGCCACAAGGTGGAGTCCTATCTCCCCTCCTTTGGAACTTAGTGGTGAACAAGCTGCTGGTGTGCCTAGAAAAGGAGGGCTGCAGGGTGATTGAATATGCAGATGACGTTGCAATTGCCGCCTCAGGGAAGCACCTAAACACCCTGAAAAAACTTCTCCAAAACGATCTTAATAAGCTAACTACATGGGCAGATCGTTGTGGTTTGGGTGTTAACCCCCACAAAACCGAACTTGTTCTATTCACTAGGAAACACAAAATTCCATACATTGACCCCCCCTCTATCAGGGGAACAAGTCTAGTCTTTTCGGACGAGGCAAAATACTTGGGTCTCATTCTGGATAGAAAGCTTAGCTGGAAACCTAACATTCAGGAAAGAGTTCGTAAAGCTACAGCAGCACTCTTCTCCTGCAAAAAATCCATTGGTAATAAATGGGGGCTCCAGCCCCGTATTACCAACTGGCTATACATCTCGGTAATAAGACCGATACTTATGTACGGGGTGGTTGTTTGGTGGACTGCCCTAGATAAAGCGATAAATCGCGATAAGCTAGGCAAAGTCCAACGAACAGCTTGTCTCTGCATGAGTGGTGCACTGCGCACTACCCCCTCTGCTGCAATGGACATTCTGTTTCACCTGACACCCCTGGACATCTTTAGCAAGCAAGTGGCTGCTAGTGCGGCTATCCGCCTCAAAACAACGTTCCAATGGTCCGAGAATGAAATCGGCCACGCATCTATTCTGAAAAAAATTAGAATCCTCCCCAGTAACATAGACTACACCACCCCTCAGACCCTTTTTCACAAAAACTTCAAGGTCAAGATCCCTCGCAGAACATTCTGGAAAGGGCCACCCGTCGAAAATAAATCGATCCATTTTTATACCGATGGATCCAAAACCGACGCGGGGGTAGGAGGTGGTGTGTTCTCTGACAGGCTGAATCTCAGCCTCTCCTTTCGACTCCCTGATCACTGCAGTGTGTTTCGGGCAGAAATCTTGGCTATTAAAGAAGTCCTGTCGTGGCTGAAGAAGAAAGTGATATCCGTTACAGATATCTGGATCTTCTCAGATAGTCAAGCTGCATTAAAATCCCTGGATTCTGGGTCCACAAACTCTATCGTAGTCCGTGACTGTCGATCATCTCCAGTGGAGTGGGCGAAGCATTTTAACATCCACCTATGCTGGGTGCCAGGACATACAGACATTCCAGGGAACTGTAGGGCGGATGAACTCGCCAGGAAAGGAACCACACTGCCCCTTTTACCTGATAAAGGTTCACTAGGCATCCCAATCACTACATGCAAACTCATGTTTATGAGACAGACCATTGAGAACTGTAACCTTAGGTGGACAAGTGGCAACACTTGTCTAGGGACAAAGCAGATTTGGCCAAAGCTGGATCTGAAACGCTCTAAGTGTTTGATATCTCTAAACAGACTTCACATTGGTGCTATAATTGGTGTGATCACCGGACACTGTCTCATAGGCAGATATGCAACAAGGCTTGGCGTCCACGCAAATGACTTCTGCAGAAGCTGTATGGACGAGGAGGAGGAGGAGACAGTTCTCCAACTTCTCTGCACGTGCCCTGCTCTTTCTCAAAGGCGTAAACTCCATTTAGGATCCTTCTTTTACAATTATCTTTACGATCTCATTAACACCGACATAAAAAGTCTGTAAAGCTTCATCAAAAGCTCCAACTGGTTCAACGAGTAGGAGGATGATACATCCGTGTGGTATCACAATGGACCTGTCACTGGCCTAAGTGTGCCACTACAACCTAACCTAACCTAACCATGCACCAACTCATCTGTAAAATATGGTCGGAGGAAAGTATGCGCGATGAGTGGAACCTCAGTTGCTCATATAACTGAAGTAATTAAGATCTACTTTACTGTTGACAGGGAACACGCCTGCCCGAAAAAATTGCGAAAAGTTTCGAGATGGCTTTTGAATTAGAGGACGAGGAGTTCAAGTATTTTAAAGTTAAGGATAACCGACCGATATTCTTTTCGAGTTGGTAAATTAAAAAAAAAGTTAATGGTTCGAAATAAGGTCAGACAGCGGTTCGTTAGGGTGTCTTAAATATAGGGACTCACACAGGTAGGTAATTCGCATGCTGCTTGGACGTTGTCTTGATAGGTTGTTGCTAAATACATACAACTCACAAGAAACGGAATTGTGAAAGCAGCAGTATATCCTTAACACATGCAAATACCATTTATGGAAGACCATCACCCATTTTATATTTCGATTAGTCTCTCACTCTCAACTTTAAAGTCTCTGAGGATTTAAGGAAAAATACAGCTTTTTATTTTTATTTAACTCTTCATGAATGCCCCATAAATCACTTTCGCAAATTCGACAGGATATTATCCGCAATATCTGCTCCTCCGCCATTGTGAAGAACGAAAAATATCACAAAACCCAATGCTAAGTTTGTTGGCGAAGAAAATAAAAAACACACATTTTTAAAAAAAGAACCAGCAAACAATGTACGAGGCAGGCCGATTGTACAAAATTTCTGGCACATAAGATCTTCCTCCGCGGTATCATGTTTCATCCACACCCCACCCACACAAAGCCCATCGAAGGACACCACCAGCATAAATGAAACGATTGGCTGTGTTCAATGTACGCTTCAAGTGACTGCAATTGTGAGTTACCCAACGAACGAGCAAAAGTTCAGCCGAAAGCCTAAGGATTCGTCTTAGTTTTTTACCAAATATTCGCAAAAAAAAAAATGAAGAGGGAACGCTGAACGTGCACTGCTTCATGGCAAATCCTTTGGTTACAAAAGCGAAATATACGAAATCTCTTCCATAAATCAACTTGGTATGGCTTTTGCTTAGGATACTTCAGAGACTACCATGTATTTGTGCCGATGGAGATGTGATAACGATTTGAGATCCTGCTTCGAGGGGATTATCGGATGATGCTACACAAACCAATAAAACAAGTTAGTCGAACGTGTGATGGCATTTGAAATTATTTCGAGGACACGAAAGAATTTTATTTAATTTTTTGTTGCATTTTTTGATTAAAATTTTGAATTTTTAAGGTTATAATGGGAACACATTTAAGGTTGCTGGAAGCGCATTTTAAATATTATGATTAAAAAGAGGGTATCGGGACATAGGGTGGTATGAATAGAATAGAGCATGAGCAGAGCATGGTTGGTCGATGAAAAAGCACGCGCTCAGTTTTCGAATGAATGCAATTTTAAGCCAACAAGCGCGCAGCTACTATTTACTTCAAACCGCGTAGTTGCGGATTACGTTCTCATAAATACGCTCGGGCGTAGGCGGATGATGTTACCGTGCTTTCTGTTGGATGTGGATCATGCCCAGCGACTGTATGCGCCAAGGCACAGGCGGCCCTTGACGTGATCGACGAATGGTGCACTAGGAATGGGTTCTCGGTCAATCCTCTTAAAACTGAGGTTGTTCTCTTTACGAGAACGAGGAAGCTGATCGGGTTGACTCAGCCAGTGCTAAAAGGCGTCACAATCCAACTCTTCAATGAAGCAATGTATCTGGGAGTCATCCTGGATAGCAAACTTTTTTGGTCCAAGCATGTTGAGTTGAAGACTGCCAAGTCGCTGTCGGTTTTCTAGCAGTGCAAGGGTATTTTCGGCAAGACATGAGCTTATCACCGAAAAAAGTCCTATGGATTTATTCCGCTATGATAAGACCATTTATAGCATACGCATCGGTTGTGTGGTGGAATAAGCTTTCGCGAAAATACCTTACTGCTACTTTCGCCAAACTCCAAAGGAAGGTATGTCTCGGCTGCAGGGGGGCCTTCACCAGCACGCCTGGCTCCAGTCTGGATGCATTATTGAACCTCCCGCCCCTTGATGTTTACATTATGGGCCGCACAATCAAAGCTATCTCACATTTAAAACGAGGTGGCTTTTGGTATAACCCGCACTGGAGTTTTGATGCACTTGCGCAACGGTTGTCCTTCGACTCCTGTCTTATGGATATGCCATCTGATGCAATGACACCGGAACTTCGGCTAAAGCGCAACTATGAAGTCGAATTTCCTCGGGCTTTGTTGCGAGGAACAGGTGGAGTGGGCGAATTATCTGCGTCTGTAGCGACAGTCAGGCTGCGCTTAAGGCCTTGCTCAACCCCTTAACCACCTCCAAAATAGTTCGTGAATGCAAGATCTCTCTGAATCTCGGTCGGAAGGTTGAATTCACTTGGACTTGTCTGGGTCCCGGCTCATAACGGGATCACGGGAAATGATATTTACGATAAACTTGCTAGATAGGGCTCAGAGGGGGACTTCTCAGGACCTGAGCCCAGCGATTTGTCTGCCTGCGTCCTCGGTCAGGGCTTCCATTGACGGTTGGGTTTCATATGAACACAATCGCCATTGGCATGACTGTCCAGGGTGCAGACAGACTAAGCAAATTCTCCCCGACGTCTGTAGGAAATCCGCGGTATTCTTGTTGTCTCTCAACAGAAAAGACTGTAGACAGACTACTGGCGTTCTTACGGGACACTACGCTTTTGTCAAACACCTTAAGGTGCTAGGCCTAAGCGACATCACCAACTGCGAAGTCGGTGGAAAAAGCGACGACACTGCGGATCATTTCCTCTGTGATTGTCCTGCTTTTGCTCGTATCCGGTGGCAGGTATTTGGTGCGGATATGGTGAGTGCTGTAAACCTAAGCTCCTTATCATTGAAGCGCCTTCTCGTTTTTCTTAGAAAAACGAGTAAATTCCCACTGTAAAATCTGGTGTGTCTGCCTGGTAGTACAATGGACCAGTATTGAGTCTGAGTGCTCCAGTGTAGAAAATCTCGCACCCCGACAAAAAAAAAAAAAGTTTCTCATACCAACTTATTATAGTATTTGCAATATGTACTTGCGAAAATTTATTTATATAAAGCGTTTTTCATTGCGCACTTGACAACTTCTTATTTAAAAAAAAATGCAAACGACTTGAGATATCTAAAAAAAATTATTTGTTTGAATTACTATCAAAACATTTATGAATGGAATTCGACTTCGTTCATATGTCCACCACGGGAACGTATGAAGAGGTCGGTACGTTCGACCGATACGGCCGCTATTTCTCGTTCAATATTGGCTCTGAGCTGCGCTAACGTCGCCAGCTTATTGGCATAGATCAATGATTTAATGTACCTCAATAAACCGGCCAACAAGCGGGTGGCAATGGTGCAGTAGTAGTGTATTCGCTTACGGAATGGAAGGTCGTGCGTTCGAATCCCGGCCAGGTCCATTACTTTATACCGAATACATGAAATCGTAATCTCCCTAAGTAACTTAGACACCACCCGTGGAGAAAAACCCTACAACTGCACCCAAACACTTCTTTCCTATCTCTCTATTCTTTCTAATATCAAGTATATCAAGTAGCTTGCACTGTGTTCTTAGCATTATAAGGGTACTGTAACAGCAGAAAAAAAATCCCTTTAGCGTAAGCAAATTATAAAAAAAAAAAAAAAAACAGACGGGTCCGTTTCTCGAGATAACACGTTCACCGAGACTTCAATAACTCGATTGTTGCACCCGCTGTGTTCGGGCGTTGAACAATGGAAAAAAATATTCACAAAACTGTGCGATTACTGTTGATGAAAAATAACTTTACAAAATTCCGCAATAAAAGACCGCTTTTAACCACGTTATAAAATGCTGTCTTTGCTAAATTAAAAAACTGCTTCTTTTATATACAATTACATATTTACATTTTTTTGACATTTGACATTTTTGTTTGTTGGGGAAATTTCGGAGTGGGTGGCTGCGTTTAGTGCGGTTGCACTTTTCGACGTCGACCTCAACATCATTTTTGTATGCAGTCGTTGACGTTATCGTCAACACGCTGTGTGGCTTGTGGCACCGGATGCGGATTGGAACTACATATCACTGATGACCAATGTCCACTGATGTCTCTGTAGCGAATTCTATTTGCAGTACCGTGACGGTCATTTTCATGGTCGAAAAAAATGGCATGAAAACCGCATCAAACAGTAACTTTTTGCGATGAAGTGCTGTTTCATGAAGCACATGAGGGTTCTCACCTGTCCAGTAATGCATTTATTACTTATTGACGAAGCCGTTTAACCAAAAATGCGCTTCATCGCTAAAGATGATTTTGCGATAAAATTCTACATTTTCTTCCATCATATCCCCCAAACTGTTTTAAAGAAGATTATCTAACGGAACTGGAAGATATCCTAAGTCCAAAGTATGACCCTTTGTTAGTAGGTGGTGATTTTAATGTTAATCTTTTGGATAAGAACAGCACTGCACGTTTGGTTCACTATTTCTGTGATAAACTGGGATTGTCGGTCACTAACAATCGGTATCCAACATTATTTCAGTCGAGCACAAATCCATCTTTGATTGATTTGTTCTTGACCAGCTAAAAGCACAGAATTCTCGGTAATACGCAAGTAAGATCGACTTCTGAAATCATTCATGATTTTATGTTTTGCTCTCTTGATTTTCATGTATACGAGTTACTTAACAGTGGATTTTATAGTTACAGATCATATCGAAATTTCGATTTAGCAAACCTTGAACGCGATAGTAGCATCTTCAATTGGCACGCAGTTTATAACTTACCTGACATTAACGACAAAGTTGAGCTATTTAATTCTATTGTAGGCAGATTAGATAATGACTACGTTCCTATAGTCACAAAACACAATACTGGTTAAACACTGCCCTTGGTACAACAATGATATCAAGTTGCGTATCAGAGAGAGAGAGAGCGTTTTTATAAAACATACAAAAGAAACCCTTCAGTGTTTAACAGAAGACAGTACACAGTTGCTCGTAATAACGTCAATGCTGCTATTCGCTCACTATGCTCAAAAGATCTCTGGAGAAACCTCAAAGCTGAGGGTGTAACTGCCGATAGAAGCACATTGAAATGTTCCTTGAATCCGGAAGATATGAGCCGATTTTGTGCTCCATCTCCCAGTGTTGTATAAACGAACCCAATGTTGTGTCACATTATGAGAGCTCTGACTAGTCTTTTTCTTTTGAGTGTGTAGGGGTAGCCGACGTTCTGGATGTCATTCGTTCCGTCAAATCAAATGCTCTCGGCCCAGATGGCATTTCTCCAAAATTTGTAAAGCTGATTTTACCCTTATTACTTAGATTTATGTTGCACATTTTCAAAGCATGTATTTACTCCTGTCAGTTTCCTGAACAATAGAAAAAAGCCACTATTGTACAAATCCCAAAAAAAGTGAACCCGTCGAGCCCCTCAAATTTCCGGCCGATTAGTCTTTTGTGTTTTTTATCCAAAGTTTGGGAAAAAATGATTGCTTAACAGATACAAAACTATCTAGCTTTGAATAACATGTTATCGGAATAGCAGTCAGATCTTCAAAAAAATCACAGCTGCGAATCAGCCGTGTTGAAAGTAACTTCTGATCTACGTTTTGCACTTGATATTGGCAAGTTTGGGCTTATGGTCCTCCTGGACTTCACTAAAGCATTCGACAACATTGATCACTCAATCTTATTAGTTAAACTTAGAAACAAGTATAATTTTTCCTCTGCTACCCTTTTTTTTTTAATATAAACAATAATACAAGCTCTCTTGTCGAAAATGCGTGCATTTTGAATCGATGATACTCTTCTTCAATGGATTAGAAATTACCTTTTGGACCGTTCAATTCAAGTTGTTTTGGACGGTTTCAAGTCTGCAACTCACCAAATAAATGCTGGTGTCCCCCAAAAGGCTCTGTTCTGTCTGTTACTTCTAATCCAATCCATTCCTTTGCTGATGACAGTACCCTCAGCTTCCCATATTCGTTTCTTGGGTCACGCCCCTCATCTTGGGGTGTGGAACTGGAACGGCAACGTATGTTAAGCTCATTAAATTCCGATCTTAACAGCATAACTCAGTGGGGTAAAACCAATAGAGTGGAATTTAATGTTTCCAAAACACAATGCTGTCTTCTGTCACACACACTGCCATTATCTATGAATGGCACTTGCATCGCTGAAACCGAAAGACTTTCCATTCTTGGTTTGTGTGTTAATGACAACCTTCGTTGGAATGCCCACATATTCGATGTCGCCAAGAACGCAGCGAAATGTCTAGGCTTCCTTAAGCGATGTAAGAAATATTTCACCCCTTCTAATCTGGCTACAATTTATAAGGCGTTTATTCGCCCGAAACTCGAGTACAACGCTCATATCTGGTCCGGTGCACCAATAACTTATTTGGAGCTACTTGACATGATCCAAAAACGCGCGATAAAACTCATTGGCGACCATGACATCGCGAGATCGATTAACTCTCTTAGTCATCGTCGTAATGTCTCCTGCCTTTCGTTATTTTATCGTTATTTCCACCATAAGTGCTCAAACGAAATAGCCAGTTGCATTCCTCCCCTTGAACATTTCAACCGCAATGCTCATCAGTTCACCCTCAAGCCTGTGTTCGGACGTACAGTGAAGTTCAAAGAATCTTTCCTCAGCCGTACAACACGAATGTGGAACATATACCATCGGTTGTTAATTCCGGGGTGCGACAGGGTTCAGTTTTGGGCCCCCTGCTGTTTTCAATATTTATTAACGACCTTCCTGAATCGGTTGTAAACAGCAAAGTGCTGATGTATGCTGATGATGTCTGAATATACCTAGCTTGACCTATAGGTTTAATGGAAGATTGTGTTGCTCGAGTTAACGAAAATCTATGGAGAATTCAAAGCTGGTCTACATTAAATAAACTTCAGCTTAATCCATTGAAAACTGAGGCTATGATCCTATCGAGATCTCAAGTTAATTTACTTGGTTTTCCAGCGATTGAACTAGGTGGCAAAACTATTCCGTATGTCAGTAAGGTTAAATATCGGGGTGGCGACGGTGTAGAGGTTAGTGTGTTGGCTTTGAGAGACAATGTCTTAGGACCTGTCTCCGGTTGTTCCGAACGCCCGAATAAAACTATATAAAATACTATACCAACAAGGTCCTATACGATGGGGCTCAGTTGAATAGGATTGACAATTTCCTCATTAAGGTCACTCGAAGGCACGTTGCAAGGGCGATGGCCAGCGACAATAGTCTGATATTTGGGGCTTACTACCCCAATGAAATGTACATAGAGAGTACGCTCCGGTCTGGCTTTATCCCGCCAGAGGCATTTATCCATATTGATTCAAAAGGGCTGGTTTAGACGAGGGATGGTATCCCGGTCTTATACCATCGCTACCGCAGCGCGAGAGATAAGCGGCTCCTCCATGACGGGGACGTCGCCAATGCTCATGAGCTCCTCCGTTTTAGTACCGCAATATCGGAGAGAGATAGATTCGACACGGAAAAGCAATTCGCCGAATTTTGGTGGCTTGTTGAGTGGGGAGGGGTCAACATGCCCTCCCAGGACGGTGCGTTACTCTAGGTAACATCCTCTTAGCTTATAAGTTAGATTAAGTCAGCTAGGGCGTTTTTGGGAGAGGCCGGGCTCGCCAACGTGTGGTGGTGCTTCCGGGAGTTGACTGACGCTGTAAGGCTTCAGTCGGCTCACGGCGGCGCGTGTGCACGTTGACGACTGCCAGGCGCTCGGAAAGCAATTGGGATTTTGACCACTTGTTGCTCAAGGCAACGAGTGCTCAGAATCCTAATTATAGTTAGAATATGCTAAGTAGTTTAAGTAGGTAGAGTAGGTAGTTTGTAATTTGTTTTTTTTTTTTTTTTTTTTTTTTATATATAAAAATATTAAATTTGATAAAGATTCCGAGTTTTCTTAACAATTTTCTCGATGAAAACATAATTATGTAAGATTAGTTCGTAAAATAGTTTTTAGGCCGAAAGGCAATAATTATAAGATAGAGTTAAGTTTAGGGCGTCCGCATAAGGATCAATAATCTAGAATAAGTATCCTGTTAATTTTAAGTTAGATTTAATCATTTTTGTCTAGTATTTAAGTTGATATAAGGTAATAATTAATAAAAATGAATTTAAAAGTAAAAAGTAAAAAGTGTGTTGGCTTGTGACCCGTGCGGTGCAGGTTCAAGCCCCATGGGGAACAACAACATACGCCACCCAATCACATGCCTCTACACCAAAAGGAGGATTTCTGCCTGGTAGTACAATGGACCGTTACCGAGTCTGAGTGCTCTGGGATTTGGATTTCCTTTTTTCAAAAAAAAAGAAAGAAAAAAAAGGTTAAATATCTGGGCTTCTGTATTAACTCATCCCTTAGTTGAGTTGCTGTGATGCAGTCTTTGATACAATTAGGAAAGTTTACGCCGATCTTCGTTCCCTAAGATGTTCATCTCACCTGCTGGTTCCCAGCATGAAACTGCGTCTACTAAAAAGCCTGTTCCGTTCTTAACGTTCAATTGTAATGTCTATCCTTCCATGTATTATGAATGTCATCGTAAACTAAATATTGCGTTTAATGATTGTGTGCGTTACATATATGATGTCCGTATTTTACGTTATAATTCTACTCTTCTGGGAATCTACCTGGAAAAATACTACTCCTTCAGAATTCGTTTAAAGATGCGTAGTATTATTCACAACAAATGTTCGGTATACTTAAGTGAAATGATACTTTTTTCTCAGTCACGTAGAGGAGTTTGCTTAATATTTCCTCGCTTTTCTCACACAATAGCAGAACGCTCCTTCATTGTGTCAGCGATTCGACTCTGGAATTCCCTTCCTGTCGAATTGCAGACGATTACTTCACTACCCATGTTCGAGAGGAGGATATTTCAACACCTATCAACCTATCTTATCAACGCTATAATATTAGTTTATAAATTGTACTTTCAATAATTTTCATATACCTAAGTTTTCTTTTCTCTAAATTTTTGTTTTATTACTAGATACTTAATTTTAAGATTATAAATCTTGTAGTATCGTGTATCAATAAGTTCAAATAAATACAAATACAAATGTCCAGAGCCCAATTCGAGAACGAGTGCCTTCAGTTTTTGGCTTTAGTTCTTGAGTCAGCTTGATCATAAAAGGGTGTAGGCCAAGATCCTTAATCAAAATTTGCCCAATTGTGGTCTGGGAGAGGGCCAATTCTGATTTGCAACGGACGTCTCTACGGCAGCAATATTCTCCACGCTTCGGGCAAAACGTAGTCTCACAGGCACGGCAACATCAAGTAGCGAATATATTTTTTTCCGAGGGTGGGTGCAAATCTTGAAAGACACTAGTGAAGCTAGTAGTGTGCGACCCGCCACCCACTAAAACCACCTCCCTTTTTATTTACGACTGAGTTAAAACTCATTTAGCAAGTTCTACTTTAGTGGATTTGAGAACGATTGGTGGGATATAGCCTAATGGCTAGTCCCGAAGATATTTAAAAGTACTTTATTTTCTTATTTCGTGTCTATTGGCGTTAAACTAGCGAATATTCTGACTTTAATTTTTTGACTAGACTGTGAATTGCTTGTCAACTGGGACACGAATTACTTAAGGTCACTCGAAGGCACGTTGCAAGGGCGATGGCCAGCGACAATAGTCTGATATTTGGGGCTTACTACCCCAATGAAATATACATAGAGAGTACGCTCCGGTCTGGCTTTATCCCGCCAGAGGCATTTATCCATATTGATTCAAAAGGGCTGGTACAGACGAGGGATGGTATCCCGGTCTTATACCATCGCTACCGCAGCGCGAGAGATAAGCGGCTCCTCCATGACGGGGACGTCGCCAATGCTCATGAGCTCCTCCGTTTTAGTACCGCAATATCGGAGAGGGATAGATTCGACACGGAAAAGCAATTCGCCGAATTTTGGTGGCTTGTTGAGGGGGGAGGGGTCAACATGCCCTCCCAGGACGGTGCGTTACTCTAGGTAACATCCTCTTAGCTTATAAGTTAGATTAAGTCAGCTAGGGCGTTTTTGGGAGAGGCCGGGCTCGCCAACGTGTGGTGGTGCTTCCGGGAGTTGACTGACGCTGTAAGGCTTCAGTCGGCTCACGGCGGCGCGTGTGCACGTTGACGACTGCCAGGCGCTCGGAAAGCAATTGGGATTTTGACCACTTATTGCGCCAGGCAACGAGTGCTCAGAATCCTAATTATAGTTAGAATACGTTAAGTAGTTTAAGTAAGTAGAATAGGTAGTTTGTAATTTGTTTTATATAAAATCTCAATAATGATACCGAGTTTTAGTAAATTTTCTCGAGGAATATATATGTAAGATTAGTTCGTAAAATAGTTCGTAGGCCGAAAGGCAATAATTCTAAGATATATCTTAAGTTTAGAGCGTTCGCATAAGGACCAATAAAAAAGAATAAGTATCCTGTTAATTTTAAGTTAGGTTTAATCATTTTTGTCTAGTATGTAAGTAGATATTTATCAATGAATAAAAAAATTAATTTCAAAGTCAAGGGACACGAATTACGGCCGAAAATTGGCGTTAAAGCTCTTAAAGTTGCGACCACCGACTCGGAAATATACGCCAAAATAATTTTACTAACAGTCATGTTATTGAAGCTTGGTATCATATGCAACCAAAAGTTCCCACAAAAATTTTGTTGCATGGCGTTTAGTATAACCATTATCGTCGCTTGGAACACTGGCCCAAATAGAGGTTGGTTAATTTGTTGTCGCTTAAAATATTCCTCTCCAGATATGATTTCTTTGTTATAAAACATTTGTATGAAGTAGACTACAGTTTTCTTGCAATTTCTCTCATCGGTTGCTTGCGAATTTGTTTATTCATATAAGCTGTTAATTTTGTTCGTTAGTTTTTTTTATTAACTTTGTTGGTATCAAAACAAACAAAATATAAACATAAATTAAACGACAAAATTATTTTAAATCTTGTATTTTTGTGACCATTTGAATGGTTTAAGAGCTACCTATATACTAGCTATATGGAAAAGATACGGGTGTAAGGTTAAATATCGGGGTGGCGACGGTGTAGAGGTTAGTGTGTTGGCTTTGAGAGACAATGTCTTAGGACCTGTCTCCGGTTGTTCCGAACGCCCGAATAAAACTATATAAAATACTATACCAACAAGGTCCTATACGATGGGGCTCAGTTGAATAGGATTGACAATTTCCTCATTAAGGTCACTCGAAGGCACGTTGCAAGGGCGATGGCCAGCGACAATAGTCTGATATTTGGGGCTTACTACCCCAATGAAATGTACATAGAGAGTACGCTCCGGTCTGGCTTTATCCCGCCAGAGGCATTTATCCATATTGATGCAAAAGGGCTGGTACAGACGAGGGATGGTATCCCGGTATTATACCACCGCTACCGCGGCGCGAGAGATAAGCGGCTCATACGCGGCGAGGACGTCGATAATGCTCATGAGCTCCTCCGTTTTAGTACCGCAATAGCGGAGAGGGATAAATTCGATACAGAAAAGCAATTTGCCGAATTTTGGTGGCTTTTTGAGGGTGGAGGGTTCAACATGCCCTCCCAAGACGGTGCGTTACTCTAGGTAACATCCTCTTAGTTTGTAAGATAGACTAAGTTAGCTAGGGCGTTTCTGGGAGGGGCCGGGCTCGCCAACTTGTGGCGGTGCTTCCGGGAGGTGATTGATTCTGTAAGGCATCAGTCAGCTCACGGCGGCGCGTGTGCACGTTGACGACTGCCAGGCGCTCGGAAAGCAATTGGGATTTTGACCACTTGTTTCGTAATGCAACGAGTGCTCAGAATCCTAATTATAGTTAGAATATGTTAATTAGTTTAAGTAAGTAGAGTAGGTAGTTTGTAATTTGTTTTTTTTATATAAAAATATAAAATTTGATAAAGATGCCGAGTTTTCTTAAAAATTTTCTCGATTAAAACATAATATGTAAGATTAGTTCGTAAAATAGTTTTTAGGCCGAAAGGCAATAATTATAAGATAGAGTTAAGTTTAGGGCGTCCGCATAAGGATCAATAATCTAGAATAAGTATCCTGTTAATTTTAAGTTAGATTTAATCATTTTTGTCTAGTATGTAAGTTGATATAAGCTAATAATTAATAAAAATGAATTTAAAAGTCAAAAAAAAAAAAGAGCTACCTATAAACGATTGTATCAAGTGACAATGTCTTGACCGCAAAAATGTATCAAGCGACAAAAACTTGAAACTTGATTCAATTTTTGGTTTTGCCATAACCTCAAGTTGTTTGTATTGAAATCAGCTTATTCCTTTGAAATATGTACATAAATAAATAACTGAGCAAGATGTTTTTGTCATGAATGGAAGGTATCGATAAGTATTTGCATTGATGACCGCCAAAATGTCCCCAGTTTTATGATGAAACATTTTACAAACATTGAATACTTTCAAAGTAATGATGTTGTAAAATCTATATATAGAAATTAGATAGCCGAAGAATGATTCATCAAATCTCTCACTATGAAAATTAATTGACAAACAATTCTGCACACGGCAAATGTCATCTGCATTTCCGGTATTCGGATCGCATCCCAGAAGTAATCCTTATCAATTTGACTAAATACTGACTCTGATTAAATTCCATTCGCAGAGCATATCTTTCTACCTCACTAAAGGAATCCAAATTATATTCGATCAAAGAGAAGCACCAACTATCCACGTAAATGTATATTGCATTGCATACCTATTCACAAGCAAATCATTCGCTGTCACCTTGGCAACACCTAGAGCGAAAGCCATACTGACAGTCATAGGAATATAGTAACAAGTGCCGGGCGTTCGTTTTTTGAAGGATGCGCATACGACGACCACATTCAATAATGGCATACGGTCGGTCGGTCGAGTTCAAACGAAAAATATACTCACATCCGATTTGATTCGTACAGGTTACAACAAATAGATACATTGTTATGACTAAAAGAATATTTTAATATTGTTTCAGGTGATGGTCGCACCCATGATATACGGGTGAGGGATGAAGGCTTGATGTATGTAGAACCACTAGCAGGTGGCACGTGCCAACTTTATCGTCGTGCCGTGTGCTTTGATAAATTTCTAGCGTCGTACCTGAAACGAAGCGAATGGTTGTTGGCATCACAGAGACGCAGAGTGCCGAGCAGTTAGGTTTCACATAGAGCGAGTCTGGATCACTGGAAGGGGGCGAACGAATAAGCGGGTGCACTTCAGAAAGTTAATATTGAAATAAAAGAAATTCCTCGTTTTCATATTTAATTATGTTTCTTTTCTCGGTTCTCCTGTTAGCTTCGCGTTTGGGTTGCCATAGGTTAATGGATCTCAGGCGGGATCGCATTTTTCTTCAATTTGTGTTAGTTTATATTAAAAATATTTTCCATACTTAGGTATGTGCAGATGTATAATGAAAGCAAAAATGCGTCTGCTACGGCTGGACGGGACCTGCCTATTCCAAGAATTAAGTACTTTGCAGTTTTCGTCGAGGAAGATATTATGTTTTTATTTAAAGTTTAGAAATATGGAAAATCACGAATGGATAGGTAGGTATGCACGTTTAATGTTAGGCAGATCATGTAACAGATTCCGTCAATGGAAGTATTGGATGCCTACAAAGTGAACAACACTTTAACTCAAATCTTACTGTTTTATCTAATATTACTAATGCATTCGGTTGTGTTTACTTTTTGATGAATGACTGCATGAACAAATTCTTGCTGCCAAATTGTCCCTCTATTATAATAGAGAAATTGACGTCAGACATCAGACTTTTGACTTTATTTCACATTTTTTAATGAATCCAAATGGTAATCCTCCAGCCTTTTTAGTGATTTATTCTTCTTCCTTAGCGGCGAAGTTATAATCAGAATTAAAGAGACCATAACCCTGCCACTTTACTTCTTCCCTATTGGTCCGCTTGTGGAGCTCGCCGTTTTGACCTCAATAAACAACGGCTACGGCAGGTCTCTCGGTACTGATTCCAATCACAAGCTGGTGTTATTGTATTCGTGTGATTCAGGAGACTTCAGGGAGAGATTTGGGGAGGTGAATTAAAAAATTAAAAAAGGGTCTGTATTCTTCTTGTTTTTATACCCTATTCTATAATTTTGACGCATAGTTTGTAACATACATACGGAATGGAAGATCGTGCGTTCGAATCCCGGCCAAGTCCATTACTTTATACCAAATACATGAAATCGTAATCTCCCTAAGTAACTTAGACACCACCCGTGGAGAAAAACCCTACAACTGCACCCAAACACCTCTTTCCTATCTCTCTATTCTTTCTAATACCACGTAGCTTACACTGTGTTCTTAGCATTATAAGGGTACTGTAACAGAAAAAAAAAATCCCTTTAGTGTAAGCAAATTATAAAAAAAAAAAAAAAAAAAAAAACATAAATTAATATTGCCCGTAGACCCCTAAATGTTACTATATTTATGATCAGCATCGATAGTAATGTCGATCTAGCAATGTCCGTCCGTCCGTCCGTCTGTCGGCAAAAATTAGGCCTTTAAACTGGGCCTATAGAGCTGAAATTGTAACCATATACTCTCTAGGGTCCCGAAATAATCAAGTTTACGAATTTTTGAAATCCGCTCACAAACTCAAAAAAACAAAATTTTGGAAAACATTGAATTTTGAGCTAGAAAGCTGAAATTTTTTATATATGATCTATGATTCCTAAAACTGCTCGGGATATAAAAATTTCAAAATCCGCCCACTGACAGGTCCACAATTAAATAAAACAATTTTATTGAAAACCCAAAATTTGAGCTAGGGAGCTGAAATTTATAATACTCTCTAGGGGCCTTTTATGCTCATGTGTTAATTTTTTTTAAATCCGCCTACTGACACGCCCACAATTAAATAAAACAATTTTATTGAAAACCCAAAGTTTTAGCTAGGGAGCGTTTTTTTTTATAAAATCCTTTAAATGTTATATAACAAAATATGTAGAGCGTTCTTAACAATTCAACCATACTTAGACTTTTGTCTAACTACTTATGAGGGATAGTGTTATGACGGAGGAGACGACCGATTAAAATAAACCATACGCTTTGGTTGTTAGATGACAACTGCCTTTTATTGTCTCCTACTTAAATCTAACTTAGCCTATACTTACTCTACTCCATACATACACATTTGTTCTCTTACTTAATATTAGTATATAACAGATAGGAATAAGAATAGGGTATTCAACAGTTCGCCCAAGCGGACTGTAGCCCGTCTCTATGTTTTTTTCTTTTCTTTAACGATGAGGTTATTTTATTTAGCGAATATCAAGATATAGGTGTTAATACGATTGTGAGTTCAATTGTAATTTTTATTTTCAACGAAAGATAACTTAAACTACTATTAATTAAAACTAAAGCGGAAAAAACAATAGCTAGCGATGGAGTGGTGTTGGGTCGATGAATCCACGAGGAGAGTCCAAAAGCAAGTGACAAAACGTCAAGTTACATCATGGTGGACAAAGACGGAAACTTTACTGGACGATATCTAGATCTCGGACGCTAACCGAATGCCTTGTATTTAACCAGCTCCCTATGACACAACAGGTACATTTAATTTTAAACTAGTTATTTAAATATTTCGTTTAATAGGTACATTAAATACAAAATTACATACATATACAATACACTTGCGATCACAAGGATGAGGCCACACATTTTACAATCGATTTTCAGTCTTTATACCCTTTTGGAAATTTTATACCCGGAAACACAGGTACTAACTGTGAACAGGTACATATTTTCCCAACAGTGTCGCATCTTTTTATACGCTTTTCAAGTATTTCATTGTTTGATCTTGGGAAATTCCAATGGTCGTATCTTATTTACCCTTTAACACACATTCTATGACATTATCTATATATTAATATTAATATCATAATTAATACGGAGTTGCCTATAACGTGTTTCTACCCATTTTTGCTATTATACATCACATAGATATGCCAACACTATATATATTTGGGTAGTGGGCAATACATAGAAGTGCACAATACAAAAATTATCCACATATATAACACACATTATGAATTACAGCAGGTAAAATGAAGCGAATTGTATGAAATTACAACAACAACAACATTGCTGTGTGAGGCAATCGGAACGGAAAAATTTTATATCATGAAGTTACTTGAAAAAGCTTGAAGTTACCTGAAAATGCTTGAAAATACTTGAAGTTACTTGAAGTTACCAACAACAATATTGCTGTGCATGTTACGCATTTGATAATGCTTGAACATGCTTGACGTTACTTGGACATGCTTGAAGTTACTTGAAAATGCTTGAAGGTACTTGAAAATGCTTGAAGTTACTTAAAGTTACTTGAAAATGCTTGAAGTTGTTTGAAAATGCTTAAAAACTTGAAGTTACTTGATAATGCTTGAACATACTTGAAGTTACTTGGACATGCTTGAAGTTACTTGAAAATGCTTGAAGGTGCTTGGAAATGCTTGTGAAATGAAATGAAAGTTACTTAAAGTTACTTGCAAATGCTTGAAAATACTTAAAGTTACCTGAAAATGATTGAAGTTACTTGAAGTTACCTGAAAATGTTTGAAGTTACTTTAAGTTACTTGAAAATGCTTCAAGTTACTTGAAAATGCCGGAAAAATTATATATCATGTGAAATCAGAGAATGCAATGTCGAAAAATTTCATTTTCCGATTAATATGTATAACAATCGACTTTGTTTTTTTTCAACTTATAGAATAAATTGGTCGAATTTCGACCATGGGGCGACCCCTAGTTATCATAATCGTGGAGTCTTGGCTCTATAGTGGTATTCTTTCTACTGAACTTTTTGATTGTCGTCTTTATAATACATATCGTCTCGATCGCTGTAAATCATCCAATAAACGTGGAGGTGGTATTATTGTTGCTGTTCGGTTAGATTTATGCTGTAATGAAGTCATCCCGCTGAATATCAACATCGAACAGATCTGTATATCTGTCAGAGTAAATATGATTTCTAAATCAAATGTATTTTTTGTTATAAGTTATGTGCCTCCAAGTAGTTGCCTCGATTTATATGAAAAACATATAAGTAAAATTGAATTTATCAAAAACCTCTGTTCTTCATCTTATAATATTTGTGTCTTAGGAGATTTCAACCTATCTGATATAAATTGGAAGTGGTCGGAAAGCGACAAAATGATGTGTAACTTATATTTGTTGACTATATGTTTTCGTTAAACCTCTTGCAAATAATTAATATCCCTAATACGATAATGAAGATATTCGATTTAATTTTTATATGTTGTGATGAATTCAAAGTTAACCCGTTTTTAGCCATTGGTGCGTTTTCGCATTCTAATTTTTCCCCCCACTAAGCTGCTACAAAGTAATTATTGTAGTAAACGTTATTTTGTTGACATGTCTTTTGAACATTTTCTGCAAAGATTCTAGTAGGCGATTCCGTGAAATTCAAAAAAATATATGACATTTTACCAGTTTTCCTTTTAAACGTTTAGAGTTTCAAAAGCAGTTGCAGTAAAGTGAGGCAGTATTTGTTTTTTAAAGAATAATAAAAAGAATTGTAGCATCGTTTTGGAAAGCTTATTTATAAAAGAAAACATTTATCTAAATGTAAGTAAACTGAGAATTGCAGTAATTTGCAAATTTTGGAAGAAATGTTTGATGGTGCGTTTTGTACCATTGGCTAATAACAATATAAAATACTTTGGCAGGGCAAACAAAATTTACAAAACTATGGAGGAAATCCGGGCCTTATTAGAAGGGTTAGATGATGGCGAAGTTCCAGATGTTGTAATCTTACCACCAGATGAAACAGGAGGGCTAAGTGACAATGAAGATCACGAAGATTACGCAATGGTGAATGAAAACGATTGTGACGAATTACCTCAGGAAATTGCTGGAACCATTGACCTTATGCTGGGCGGCGAAGGCGGCGATAGTGACTTTTCTGACGACGACGATGTCCCATTATCCCACATCGCACAAAAATGTCATAAAGGATTTCCGCTTTCATGGGAAGACTATGAAATAAAGTATAGCAGTTATCCGGAAAATGCAGAGTCCGAGAAAAAAACTCATTTGGAAGAATTACTTGCAGGTAAAAGCCCGTCTGACTTCTTTTTTGAATTTTTTGATTCAAGTGTGCTGGAATTGATTGTGGACCAAACAAATCTATATGCCAGTCAAAAGAACTCAACTTTTCGTCTGAATGTACCACTGCTCAAAAGATTTATTGGTATACTAATATTTTCTGACCATCATGGGGTACCCCAAGAAAGTTTGTATTGGACTAAGGCACCTGACTTTAATTTTCCGATTATACGGGATGCAATGCCCCGCACCACGTATCGAAAAATTAAACAGTTTCTGCATTTAGCAGACAGCAATAAAATTTAGCCTAACGACAAGTTTTTTAAAGTGAGAGAGTATCTAGACAAAATATCTGCTAACTGTATGAAATTTGGGGTTTTTTTTCACATGCTTTGTCCATCGATGAATCAATGTGGCCATACTTTGGACGACACGGTTGTAAAATGTTTATACGTGCTAAGCCAATAAGATTTGGATACAAAATATGGAGCTTATGTTCAAATGATGGCTTCGTGTAAAAGTTTTTCCCATACGGTGGTAGGGATGTTAAAACTAATAACAAGGAAATGGGTCTCGGACAGAATGTGGTTTTTGAGTTGCTCAAGGTGTTAGAAGATCACAAACAGCACATTATCTATTTCGATAACTTCTTTACATCTTATAAATTACTAACAGAATTGCGGAAAAAAGGCATACATGCAACAGGAACAGTGCGTGAAAATAGGATAGAAAAATGTCCAATTGAATCAAATAAAGATTTTAAAAAACGCAGCCGTGGTACTTTTGTTTATAAATTCGACAAGAAAAATGAAATCCTAGGAGTCAAATGGAACGAAAATGCGTCACTACTTTCAAATTTTGAAAATGTCGCCCCTCTTCATCAAGCAAAACGATTTTCGAGAAAAGAAAGGAAGCATGTTACCATCTCATGTCCACAACTAATCAAAAATTATAACAAATACATGGGAGGTGTGGATTTGTTGGATCGATTCATGTCTCAATATCGTATTCACATAAAAGGCAAGAAATGGTGGTGGCCGCTTTCAGCAACTGCATTGACTTAGCAATATCCAAGTCATGGCTTTTACATAGAAAAGTGAATGATTTGCATAGCAATTTATTGGATGTCCGCCGTGAAATTGCAATTTCTCTGTTGACGCAACCGTTGGAAACTTTGGAGCGAACATGTCATACTGGTCCAGCATCATCACATTTATTGATTACTGTAGCCCGTACTGCACAACCTCACAACATCGAAAAAATTGGTTGCAACATCAGAAGACGATGCCGCAAAGCAAGAGTCATACCTATTTCAAATGTAACACATGCTCAATAAAAGGTGTTGTATTACCACTGCATTTGAAATGTTCTCCAGAGTACCACAAAAGTGTGTAAAGTTTCTTATTTTTTTCTTTATATGTACCTACTAAAAACTGTTCCTTCCGAAAACTTTTAAATTTAAAATTAAAAAAATTGCTTAAATTTCGAAAACATTTTTTTTTGCATATCGTGGGCTTGCAAGCAGAAAGCACTAATTCAAAAATCATAGTTTTGAGTAAATTGATATTTTAGATTTGTTTTCTCGTGAAAATTCAATACTAACGGTTTTAAGTCAATGGATTCCATAAAGTACAAAAATGGTATCGTGACATAAGATTCCAATAGACAATTTCATTTTTGGATAAGCGAAAACAAAAATATCTACGCATAATTGAAAAAACCGCTGACATAGTGCTTTTTACCTGAATTGATTAGGTATGCAATTAATGTTCTTGTATATACATAATTTGAAAACAAAAGCCCTAAAAAGAAACAATCTTAGTCATATTTTTTTTAAACAGCAATTTTTTTATTTAAGCGTAAGAATATTAACAAAAGAGCTTTAATAAGAAATAGCAATGGAAGAAGTACATACTAAAATCAAAATTATAGAAATAATAAGAATAAAAGTAGGAACTATTCACTATCACTTTCTTGTAATACGTCAGGTTCTGGCAAGTAGTCTTTTGTTTTAAGTTGTGAAGGCAAAGATGAAAACCAGGAATGAAATATTTCGGGAACCACTCCTTTTTCGCACATTTCGATTAAATCTTTCTTTTTAGCTTCGCTTATTTTAAGTGGTTCTATATAGAGTTTAGGCCACTCTTTTATAGGAAGATATTTTGGAGCAGCATTTCTTCCTCTTCTTGAAATATTTACCACGTTCATAGTTTTAAAACTGTCATCATAATTATATTTAAATTGGAGAATTCCGGGTTTATTTTTTTCGTACCGGAACTATTTTATTTTAAGCCAATTTACTTTTTAGCCATTGGTGTCCACTTGTTTATTTTTAATCAACTTTTCGGCTAATAACTTTAAGTTATAGAAATTTCCAAATTTCATTTCCACAGCTTCATAGGGAAATTTTTTTGGCACACGAACTCTCGCAGCTCTGAATATGTTAAGTCAGTCATTGACGCAATAAATGGGCACGAACTTTTTTTGTTTTTCTATCGCGCTATGCATCGAATCAACTTCCATATAAGAGTGACCACTTTCTAAAAACTTTTGATCAATAACGTTTAATGATGATGTTTGCACAATATTTAAAAAAAATGACACAATATTTACATTTCTGTTTTGGCCAGCGCAAGTACCCGAAAATATGGATAGCTCTTGAACGTTTGGGGGTAATTGCTCTATATACTTCAAAATACATGTACCCACTTCGCAACTCCCGCCTTTACCATTTATTTCAGTCCACTCATAGCAAAATGCATTATTCGGCAAACCCGATTCATAAATAGTGAAATTGTGAAGTATAAGCTTTCTTTTGTAGTACGTCAAAGAAACATCCGTGGATGGTTTTTGAAGTACGCTCTGCATATCCATGGAAATTGATCTAAAGCTCTGATCTAAGTTGGCCCTTTCTTTATCAGTTTGTTTTTCTTGGAATGCTTCTTTTTTGCGTTGCAAATGACTTTCATAATCCGTTAGCATTAAAAGTTTTGCTTCAGCAGATGAAATTTTGTACTTATTACAAATTAAGCATTGATCTTTTTTCGGCACAAAGAAAGATAAATTGTAGTGGTTACAAAATATTCTTCTATAAGTGATTTCAGAAACTGGATTTTCTGAACACTGTAATTCATATAATTCGAACATTTTTCTAATTGAAAGATTACTGTCTAAATATTTTCTTTTACTATCTTTACGACAGTAATGACTTTCCATAGACGGAAAACTTTCGATATGTTTTTTTAACACTCAAAACAACATCGGGCTTCGTCTTATTGGGTGGTGTATGTTTACCCCTTTTATCCTCCGCAGAATAATGCCCACCAAACTCGTCCTTTCCTAAAAATGCGTTTAATACGCTCCTGTTGGAAATATTCAACGTACTTAGAAAAAATGTCTGGCAACTCTTGTTTTCACATCATTTTGGATAAAAAAAATACTTTTTTGCAGTTTGCCGCAGAGTTGCATTTTCATTTCGTGATCGTCTATATTTTGGGGCAACGCATTCTACATTTTGAATTATAAAATTCTTCTGCTGCACGTAACTCAAAGCCCAAAAATTTGTACATAATTTCAGTCGGCAACCCTCGTTTATAGTAAGACACTCAAATTTGCATTTATGATTTGAAATGGCTTTAGGATTTTTTGCGAGTTTAAAATTACCTTTGCTGTCGTTTTAGGGCTAACATTTGGATTTAAGACTCCTGTTGATGTTCCGCTTCCATTTTTTTGGACATGCTTTTTTCCATCTGCCTCCTTTTGCTAGACTTTTTGTTGCTGTCTCGTCATTTGTGCCTATTTCTTCCACTTCGTCGTTGGAACTTGACAAGCCGTTTTCACCACAATCATAATTAGGATCTGTCGATATTGTCGTCGCTCGAAAAACCTGCCGTTTCATCAATGGCATTCTCTAATGGTCTCAGGGTTTCATCGAGGCCCATTGTAGCAGAACTTGTTCCTTCACCTAGGACCATTTTTTTAACCATTTTCTTTACTAAGCATAATTAAGCCTTTATTGAATTTACCAACCAAAATTCATATCCCTCTAGAAAAGCTTCATCCAAATGCATTTTTTGGTTTTTTTTATCAGAGCAGTATTTTCTTTTATCTACGAGTAATTTTAGTAAAGGTAAACCTGCTGTGAGCCAAACTATCTCTTTTATTTCTTAAAAGTACCCACCTGCAGCTTTAATCTTTTTAGCTAATTGAAGTATTTGCCAAGAACGCGAATTTCTAATCATTTTATTTAAGAATCAAATTTACTGAAACGTCTAAACTCGCTCAATACAACTGACAATTTGAAAAATTCTTTGGAATTTGAGGCATTTTGCGTGCATGATTAAGCAGCCTACTGAGTAAGTCATTTTTTAAATTTAAAAATGTGGCTTTGATGACAGGTAAAAAGCATTAAGTCTCATTAATGCTTTATTGCTGTACGGTTATAGTAAGTTAATATTCTTGAATGACAGGTAAATCGCACTAAGTCAACTTAGTGCTTTCTATTAGTATTAAACATGATATTTCTGACTTAGTGCAAAGTGAGCTCTTAAATAACATACAAAAGACATTGAATATGACTTAGAACATTTTTCCAGTACATAGATATCATTATTTTGAATCAATTTGCATTAAAATGTTAAAATCATAAAAAAATGACTTAGTGCTTTCTGCTTGTAAACCCACGATATATATTTATATCGTTTTCAGCCAGTGGTACGTTTTCGCACCAATCCATAACACACAAATTACAAGATTTGTAAATTTTTTTTTATCAAAATTTTTGATTTTTGATTTTTTGAAATATCATTCAAACAAAATAGAATGTATTTGAGAAAATCAGCACCAAGGATACAGGAGCTCTGGTACAGGTCAAAAACGGGTTAACTTAACAAACGCTCCTTTTCTGCTTTTAAATGAATAAATACATTATAAAGAACTCTGTATTGAAATTGAACTTTATACTTATATTCTATTAACCGATGTCTATACAAATGTATGTAAAATCGTATAATTTTTCCAAAACTAATTTTCTTGAATTTAATAACTTTTTCTTAAATATTGATTGGTCTAGTGAATTTATAAAATTTCCTAAATCTTAAAAACATGTACCGACGCTTCATTGAAATTTTAGCAATGGGTTTCGATAAGTTTATCCCTCTTACTCTTATTCTAAAGAAAAAAAAAACAGACCCTCTTTGGAATAAACTTAAAAAAATTGAAACGTAAAGCGAAGAACAATAAATCAAAAGTTCAAGCGAATTATGTGAAATTTAGTAATTTAAATTTTGAATATTGAAAGTAATATCAAGAGCAATTGTAAATCTTTCTGGTCTTTTATAAACTCGAAACGTAAATCAGCTGGCATTCCAAACGTTATGTCATTTAGAGTAGTTTAATCTTAGGGTGTAGGTTCAACTGTCGAACAATTTGCGAATTTCTTTGAATCTATTTATTTAAAAACGCTATTTAATAACAACTCCTCAAAGAATGTTACAAGTAAGATCAATATTGGATCCATCAAACTGAGCTGTGAAGATTTAACTTCAGCACTTAATTTACTCAAGCCTAATGTTAGTCCTGGACCTGACGGAATACCTGGAGCAGTATACTTAAACATTGTTGCAACTCGATTTCTATTCCGTTGCTTATTATTTTTAATAAGTCTCTTCAGGAAGGTGTATTCCTGGATGAATGGAAACTTTCCTATCTAGTCCTGATTCAAAAATCAGGACCTAAGAATATTATAGAGAATTATAGGGGTATTTGTAAACTCTCTGCAATTCCCAAGTTGTTTGAAAGCTTGGTGAAAAACAGACTACATTTTATTAGGAAGGAATTACTATCTGAAGCTCAGCATGGCTTTGTCTCCGGGAGGTCTACTGTTACCAATCTGACTTATTTCACATTGTGAACTCAAGTGATGATCTGATTAATGTGGTATAAAAAGAGACAAGTGCGTAGGGATCCGAGAAGTCAGTCGAGTTTCTTTTAATGAAGCCAATCATTGTGTTGGCTTTAGCAACAATTGTATCAATATGTGGGACAAATGAAAACTTGGAGTCAAAAGAAACACCCAGATCCTTCATCTCTCCCTCTTTGTAGAGGGGAATACTATCAAGAGAATGCGCAAACTCAAAAGTTGATAGTTTCTTAGAGACGGAGATAGCATAGCATTTCTTAACGTTAAGTCTTAAGCAGTTTATCAAACACCAATTAGATAAACTATCAAGGTCCACTTGAAGATTTAAACAGTCAGTATTGGAGGTCACTTTCAGAAATAGTTTAAGATCATCATCGATAAAAATTATAAATAAAAGTGGATCAAGATGACTACCCTGTGGAACTCCTGAGGTACATCTAATAGATCTCGAAGTTAGCTTGTCAATTTTGACTCTTTGGACCCTATCATTTAAAAAGGATGATATCCATTGAAGGAGATTTGAGTGAATCCCAAAACTTTCAAGCTTGCGAAGCAGTATGTTGCGGCATACTGAGTCAAATGCTTTACTAAAATTCGTGTAGATAGCATCTACTTGACTTTGATTTCCAATACAATTAGTATCAAAGGAGGAAAAACATGCCAGATTGGTGATAGTTGATCTTACTTACTTACTCACATGTTCTTTCACGAAAAAACGAGTTTGTTCTTTACTAAACTTTCGAACAGTTTAGAAATTGCGGACACCTTACAATCCCTCTGTAGTTTTCAACGTTATTTTTCGAACCGGATTTATGAATTTGGATAAGAAAGGAAGATTTCCATACTTCCAAAAATAATCCGGACGATAAAGATAGATTGAAAATAATAAGCAATGGGAAGCAGATAGAATTAGAGCATCTTTTTAAGACAAGGGCAGGAGTACCATCGACACCAGGAATGTGATTTGGCTTGAGGTCTTGTAGGCCCTTTAAAACATCAGCGGAATCCAAGTGTATTGAGCCAATATCTACTTTAGGGACATTTTCTGATTGAGAAACGGGTTTTCTTTGTGAGTATGAGTAAACCGATGATGAGTAAATTGAGCAAACTCAGAGTTTTATCAATATCCGTAGAATTATCTCCTTTAAAATTCATCGAAGTTGGAATCCCAAGCGATTTCCTTTTAGAATAAATGAAACTCCAGAAATACTTTGGGTCTTTCTTCAACTTAAGCTCAATATTCGAGATATAATTTCTGTGCAAGAATTTACTGAGGACAATGAATTCGTTACGGAGTTTACAAAATTTAAGCTTGTTATCTAACGTATTTGACATTTTATACTTAGCAAATGATTTATTTTTAATTTTTTTTAAATGAGTCAACCTTTTGGTGTACGAGTACCATGGAGGTTTTGAGACATTTTTTGTGTCCTATAAGGCACAAATAAGTTAAAAGCCTTATTTAAGATACCCATTAAATGGTCTAGCATATTCTTCAAATTTAAATTTAAAAATTCTGTTTTCCGGTCAACAGTTGCAAGATAATTATCAAGTTCAATGAAATTTGATTTTAAGAAGTTAAATGATCTAGGATTGTTACAAGTGGGTTTTAAATAATTATACGTTTGGATTTCAATATATAATTCTTTATGGTGGATTGAATTATTTAGCAATTTAAATGGAACGATATCAGTAATTGATACGTTCGACTCATCTTGTGGTGTAAAAACAAGATCGAGGATCATTAACAATACTATTAATTTGATATATGTTCAGAGCGTAAGTGATCAATAAAAGTTATTTCAAAATCGCTTTTTAAATTACAAGGAATAAGCAAAATTTCACTGAAAGAAGAGGACCAATTTATATCAGCCAAGTTAAAATCGCCAATAATAAATATATTATGCAGATCATTATTTAAGTTATCAACAAAATCTATGTTGGCAAGATGTTTTTCATAAAGTTCAATTTTGCTTTTTGGCGGTATATAACTTACGATAACATACATTACGAAGCCAGGTTCAAGACTGATGGATATACAAACTTGTTCAATATCGGTGATAGGCAGTATAAAATGACGGGATATTGACACTACAGCCAAACTGTATCCTGAAGCACTATTCGATGACCATCACATCATATATCAGCAGTTCCAGTAGCATCAATGCAGCGTTCTTTCCATTGGCAAACCTGACGGAACTGTTGTCTGAAAGCCCTAGGAGCAACTCCAAACCGCTAGTTATCCCACACGTCATACTAAAATCAGACAACGAAGACATCAAGGCTTTAACCAAATGGATTACGGACATCAAAAATGAGGAGCACTTGCCCAATATTGCAGCAATTCATCCGATTCATCATGGAATAACTTATAGTTCGATAACCATGCTTTTTATTTTAATGATTTCCTACATAATATGGCGACACTATAAGACCAGCAAAAAAATCAAGATAGAAGTCCAAGCTCAAGAATCACCACCAATACCAGCAACCAGGCGTTTCTCTGACACTGATTTCGTCGTGGCTTAAAGGGTGGCCCCTGCATGTCATGTTGACCACACCGGACAATTTTATAATTAATATCTTACGTTAATTTCCAACGTTTTAGATTAAATTTTTTGTTCTCAGCAAAGTCAGCAGAATAAAAATTCTCTCAATTCGTCGTTGCTGACTTTGCACCTAATACTTGTAACTTAAGTTGTACATACTCGTATTTGTAAGATAAGCAATATTTTAGTATTTAAGGTATTAAAGGAAGACAAACAAATTTTGCGATTCATTCGTAAAGAAACATTTAGAGTGTATTCATTTAGACTTCCGTCTTCCGTCTGTCAGTTTAAGAGTTATAGTTATGACGGTTTGATAGAAAATTTGTATTTTTGTTTGCGATTCGTTCTGTAGAGTTAACTCAAAATCGTCAAATTTCGACTTATGTCAGTTTGCTTTTCAAGCGACGATAAGATTCATTACAAGCCACGTCGAATTCAAAATTTGGAATTAAATCATATATAGACTTCTCTTATTCAAAGATCCAAATTTCAGACAGAAAAGATCTGGCAAATGAGCACAAGGTGCGAGTTCGCACACTACGAATATTTTGATGAATGACAGATAAACCGGAAAATTGCTTTTCTTTTGATGGTCCATACAAAAACATTTAACATTTTCAGAAATGGAAGAGAAAAAACTATTATTATTATTTGAATCATTACGAGGATCTATAGTTAAATTAATGTTGTTCATGAGAAAAACAAAAAATGAAAAGTATTTAAATTACTTTCAAGTTGTAAATATCCTCAAATGAATTTATTCTTATTACTCTATCACCTTCCCTTTTTCTAATGAGAACACATTTTTTTTGTGTTTCAAATCATTTGCCATTTTTAATAAGACCTTGTGTAGCCAGTGAGACTGTTGTTGTTGTTTTTGATGGTACTGCTGCTGCTGCCAGTTTGTTTGTAGCAATGAACACCAAAAATATTGGAAAACTACTTCAGCAGATCGCGATCCTTTTTTCCTAATCAATAAGTTAAATATCAAGCGTTATTTAACTAAATCAGATTGGAAAAAAAAATCAATAAAATACTTAATTTCACTTCTTTGTGATTTGCCAGAACAACTGCTTCAAGAATAATGCAACAATCCAGATGCGGCGCATCTTTGCAAGGTTATACGCTCATTTTATACTCGCAATGCAGTGGAGGCAGGTACACGAATCCACTGAGCTTTAAGTATACACAATTTAAATTCTATATTAATCCCATTTTTATTGTCAACCACACATACAACT
Source organism: Portevinia maculata (assembly GCA_949715645.1). NCBI lineage: Eukaryota > Metazoa > Arthropoda > Insecta > Diptera > Syrphidae > Portevinia > Portevinia maculata. Next base: position 260,705,037 of record OX454526.1, read on the forward strand.
AGAACCGCGCACAGTATCCGTGTACATCACTGCTATAGTGAATAATTTGAAATTTAATTTTTAATTAAATGATAGATTGCACCCGGATCTTGAATCGTAATCAGTCAAAGTTTATGACAACAAACCACAGAGTCAACTTAATGTCTAATTGAGGCACAACACCGAGAGTTGCGGCAGATCCTGATGCGAGTAACAAAGCACCACCAACGATGCAAACGACGACCCGACCGCGGTCGACGCATAAGCCCAACGAGATAATTAGAAGGACATCGTTTAGGTCTCCAGCGGTTCTGTTCTGATTCTGATTTGTAATTGAACGGTTGTGCTACCCGCATTTTTAAAAGCATATTCAAATCATTCTGCCATCGAAATATCGAATCCGTTGTACTCTCTGTTGATGCTGTGAGAGACAAGATATCACATTTGTCTTGGAGATGTTATTATTTCTAGTTGGATCTTTAAGGTTTTTTTTCGCAATCTCTGGCTGTAGCTTTGAAAAGAACAATCTCTAAGGTAATTTGTCTTTTTGCTTAACCGGAGGGGATTTTCATCGTTCTCTCGCTCTCTACCTCTCCCATCCACTGTTATAGTGCACTTTCGTGTACACATTATTCTTGCTTAGGAAAAGTTGTCGCATTTTTGTAGCCTTTTGTTGTATAACGTTTATTTTTCTTCTGAAAATTTTTATTGTGTCACTAAGAATTTGGCTTCACTTCAATTTTTTATTTTTGGCAGGAACTCGTTTTGGATAGTTAAGGTTTTTTTTTTTTTTGAGAATTAAAAATTCTTTGTTAATTCTTGTTTAACGGTGGCATGACAATTAAGAAAATCTAGCAATGGACAATGGACATCGGGTAATATTTCGGACAGCATCATGGCATGGTAAATTCAGAAAAGGGTTTGGTCCAGTTAAAAATCATCAAATCAATCTTGGAGACCTCATTAGAGCGTACCAAAATCTAATTGTGGAATAAAAGACATCCTGAGCCTGACTGTTTAGCATGATGTGTCCATGTGTTTGTTCAGAATCTACCGACTGCCTCTCCGGTTGCATATATAATTGATTTTAATAAGGAATTGGACTGGACAGGTTAACATGTTGCTGATGACCGACAGACGTTTCTCACTTTGGTTTACCTTTTTTCCGGCTCACTTTGGTGGGGAGTGCACGAATCTTGAACGAAAATAAAAATAATGGGCACGTTCCATTCGCAAGGCGACTGCAAGTTCCCTGCTAGTTAAACGTCTGTCACTTGAAAAATATTGGTCACGTGAGATATTCGATCAATGAGAAGATGACAAATAGTAGGGACTTGTAACTCCCGTGTAAATTAATGCAATATTCGTGCAATATCCAGATTTTTAGAGGAAATTGTGCATGTGGCACGGTTGATAATATGCTGTCTGCAGTCATTTGTTTTTTAATTTTTTTTTTAATAGAATTTTCGTCCTTATCAATAGTCTTACATTTCCGATGAAAGTTCTCTCCTTTTTTCAGCTTCCGCTTGGTAAAGAGCTTGTCCTTCAATTTATTCATTAAACTGGGTGAATTCAGTTTTCTGACTACTTTTCCAAGAGACATATAGCTGGCGAAATTCTACATACGATCACTTGCTGCAAGCGTTGAAGTCCCATTGGGAAAAGGTTTTTGGATAATAAGGAATACAGTAGATCAGCACCACAAAAGTCTGATGATCGACTATGGCAGCCCGTGAAATAGTGCTGAAATTCCAGCACCCATTTCATGGGGTAGCAATCACAAGTTATTGTTGTTCATTCAACCATTCAATGTTAAATGACGGAAACTTGGCAGCCATACAAGACTTGCGTTATCACAAAACTATCACTAGAATTGTAATTTGCTTTTGACCCGGGTTAAGAAGAGTGTTTGTCAACATCTCCTCTTTCTCACTCAGCCCAAAAAATTGTTGGATAATGAATCCTATGGGAAAATAAAAGTAACGCACAGTCCTGGGAATGCATGTTGACTTGCTAGATAGGGCTCAGAGGGGAACTTCTCAGACCCTGAACCAGCGATTTGTCTGCCTGCGTCCTCGGTCAGGGCTTCCTTTGACGGTTGGGTTTCATATGAACACAATCGCCGTTGGCATGACTCTCCAGGGTGCAGACAGACTAAGAAAATTCTCCCACACGTCTGTAGGAAATCCGCGGCTTTCTAGTTGTCTCTCAACAGAAAAGACCGCATAAAGACTGCTGGCGTTCCTAAGCGATGCCACCAACTGCGAAATCTGTGGAGAAAGCGACGACACTGCGGAACATTTCCTCTATGATTGTCCTGCTTTTGCTCGTATCAGGTGGCAGGTATTTGGTGCGAATATGGTGTGAGTGCTGTTAACCTAAGCTCCTTATCATTGAAACGCCTTCTCGTTTTTCTTAGGAAGACGAGTAAATTCTCACAGTAAAATGTGGTGTATCTGCCTGTTAGTACAATGGACCAGTATTGAGTATGAGTGTTCCAGTGTAGAAAATCTCGCACCCCGAAAAAAAAGTCTATCCCTTTCCGCTATTGCAGTGCTGTAACAGGTGAGCTCAGGAGCATTGGAGACGTTCTCGCCGTGGATGAGTCAGTTACTTCTCACGCTTCGGTAACGGCGGAATAATACCGGGTTTCCATCCCTTTGTATATACAGGGCGGCGCACCAATTGAGCTACAATAAGAAATTCAAATAACTTTTTTTTTAATCAATGTATTTAATTTTTTTTATTGTGGGTATAGAAAATTCAATTTTATTTTATATAACTAATTGGTTTTCAAGATGATAGACCGTAAATGACCTCCATGCTTATCCACGCATGATCCGAAAATTATTCATTGCGCCTGAAGTGTTGAAGATCGGGATCGCCCAAATTATTGTTTTAATTGACTGCTTCAATTCAGTCAAATTCTTTGGTTTCGTTTTGTACACCTCTTGCTTGACATAACCCCATAAAAAAAGTCTGGTGCAGTCAGGTCAGGTGACCTTGGGGGCCAGCGGTAAGCGGAGTTTCTTTGTTTGGGAATTTTCGTTGCAGCTCCGCCATAACCGGTCTGGCTATGTGTGCAGTTGCTCCATCTTGCTGGAACCAAATGCGGTTGAAACGGAAGTATCCGTCGGCGCAGTTCTGGGTAAAAAAAACTATTTCAATAGCTTTAAATAACGGTCCCCATTGACAGTTTTTCACCGTGTCGGAGAGAGCTCTGAGGAATAGAGTATAGAGAGAAAAGGTTAAGCAGTGGTTTTACGAACGTAAAAGAACACCTCTTCAGAACTATATTGTAAATTCCATCTGGACCATCGGATTTGGGTATGTCAAGATCTCAAACTACTCCAGTCCATATACGAGCCTCTCTCTAGCCACGCTCGAAATAAGGAGGAGATAAAACACAATCTGGAAACGATGAGCTAGCTGCAAAGTGAGCAGCAAGCCGTTTGACTTTATCTGGGGAGCTGACAGCTGGAATGCCATTTTAAATGAGTGTCCATAAAGATGACGAGGCCGAATTCTTCTTTGAGAGTTTTTACTACCCGTGGGACTTTGTAGTATATTTTGCCTCAACTTTTGGTCGGAGGAGACTTTGACACAGTCATTTATGGCTCGTTTGAACTTTTTCCGGTTTTAATCAATTTGGCATTGTATGATCGAAAGCTTGACTTAAACCTGATCGCCTCCTTGCAGCTCGAGTCACACCACGCGCTTACCTTGGGCTTGATACTTTTTATCCTGTTAAAGATAAAGGTAACACACATCGCTGTCGAGGAAGCATAGCGACTAGTTAAAACTCTTAAAGCAACCATTTAGTTCTTCGTAATTGACTTTATCGTACTGCCATACGGTTCTTTTAGGAGTTTGATCTTTAACTATGTGTTTGGGTTGTAGTACGAGATTTTTGCTGATAGGGCACAACGGTCTTAGGAATCTAGAGACGATAATTCGTTTATAGCGGATTTATCAGGGTGAGATGTAAGCAACAAGTCCAGTGTGTTGCCGGTTTGACTTCTAATGTTCGGTATTCGTGTCGGCTCATTTACAAGCTTCCTTTGGGTGCTGTCTGACCATAATGTCGAAGTCAACTTGAATTGTGTATTTTGAAATCACCCGCAATGACGATTTCAGTACGAGGCTGAAGGGATAGAATCTGGCAATGCATCGAGCTCATCATAAGTTGAGTGCATGTCCAGATTTGGGATCCTATAACCGAAAGAGTAGCCAGATGAAATTGAATTCCGGATTGGAACGCTGGCGTATTTAGTTCGAACTTTGTAGGTTACGACCCTAAGTACATACATAGACTGCGAGACCGCGGTGGAGAAGAAATAATAGCACTAATTTGTACCCAAGTAGGCTTAACTCCGTTCAATCGGAGCTGCCGCTAGTCTGTGTTTCACTTAGTGCCTTAACAGCTGGTTGCTCAGAATACATGGGTGTAAAAAAATTTTCTTAACCCACGGAACTTGCTCACATCCACTCTAAAATTCCTACATCTGAAAAAGTAGATGGATTGGATCATCTTGCTCCATACTAAAATGATGGAGTCGCTGTGATAGCTCAGTAAAAATGATTTTAAGGACAATAGCAGATTTCCAACAATCAAATATCTTTTAATAGTTTTGGCGACTCTTCCGGTAACAACGGCAAGTGTGGAGAGGCCATTTATTGACACTGAAAGGAGTTAAAACTTACATACGGAACGGGAAACGAAAAACTCCGTGCACTCGCCGCACTGCCGGTCGCTGGGGACTCAAGTGTTGATCCAAATTTGGTAGCACGGAAACCTCAAAGTTTGAAATTTTGAATTCCTTCACTTCGATCAACTTCATTTGATAAAAAATATGTATGTGCGTAATTGACACTTGAAAACTTAAAAGCAATTTTCTGGCTACGGCCCTGTTTCGATCGGTACCTTATTTTTTTTATATAATTCGCTTACGCTAAAGGGGCTTTGTTTTTTTCTGTATATGTACAGTACCCTTTTAGTGTTAAACACAGTGCACGCATTTTTTGTTGAACAGTAAGCAGTACCTAGCAATGAAGAATTGCATTGCATGATTTTAGGTGCTACCTACTATTCGAAAGAATAGGAGGATAGGAAAGAAGTTTTGGTGCTTAGTATTTTTTTTCTCCACGGGTGGCCCCTAAATTGCTAACGGAGATCTCTTCTTATGTGAATTCAATTAAAAATCATGGCCCTGGCCAGGACTCGACCGCACGGCCTGCCAATCAGTTAGTGAATACACTACCATCGCACCAATGCCACCCGCAATTATTTATTAAGAGCAAATAATTACAATATTATTCCAAAAACTATCAGCCGTGAATGTAAGAATTAATTTGGCAATAAATATTAGTTAATTGATTATTTTTCAATAGGGGCTGGTTTTTCATTGACGCGCGTATGCGCAGACGTTTATCAGCATTTTAAACAGTTCTTTGCAAATCAAAATGTATAAGGATGTGAAAACTGCTATTTTTATTTCCAACAAGCTAATAAAGACGCTCGCGTCTTCGCCTCCCAGGAACAGATCGTAATTTGGGATCCAAACAACATCAGCCTCAGACAGTAATATATGCACTTCTAATTGAATTTTAATTATGTTAATTTAAATACAAAATAAAAAGTGTACAACAGTTTAACGTTACTTAGCATATGTTTAATGTTACAAAAGAATTAAGATTATATTTGTCCAATTATTTGCACTAACGAAACTGCTTATTGGATTCGATCATATAAATTCGTCATTACAAATCACCACTTGCAGCGGCTAACCTAAAATGGTAATAAGAGAAGATAAAGTTATTTAAGCATGTCTAGTTTGTTGAGGAATTATATGAAGTGAGAATCAATAAATTTGAATGTTATAACTACTGGAAACAGTTGGCCAATTTAAGCGTGTAACAATGATTGTTTTATTTTCCATCACAGAGCAGACAAAACACTACGTTTTGTGAGTATGCTTTCGCTATATGCAACTGTTTGTTGCGCGACTAAGGATCATCAGACTATGGCATGTCAACGGTGCAGGAGCAGTGTATTCGCTTTGCTAATGCAGTTGTCGCCAATGGCCGAGATACATCCCACTTGTTCGTGTCGAAAGATGATTTTCTGTGCATCTTCGAATCGCTTAACAATAAAAAGTCGGTGGGTGGATGGTGTCCCAAACGTCGTATTAAGACACCTGCCCCTGGAGGCTGTACATATTTTTACCAAGCTGTTTAACAATGCGCTTAATAATGATAATGAAAGGTAGCTGTGGTACACCCTTTCCCGAAAAAGGGTAAAGATATTAGTTTACTTATCAATACGTTATCAATAGAGCCCTGTTGAAGTGGGTCGAGGACAATTACATAATTCCGCACAACCAGTTTGGTTTCATGACACTATTCATGCCGCTTCGAAATTTTGTTCCGACATTCAGTCGATAGGTTAGTTTAGTTTTAGTGGTTTAGTTAGTTTAGCTTAGTGGTAGAAGCCGACACACTTAGACCAATAAAAAGATTCATTATGATAACATTCAGTGAAACAAATGCAGAAACCAATGCACGGCTGCTTGTTTGGTTGATTTTGAGTAGGTTTTCGACACCGTATGGTTAGAGGGACTTTTCTACAAGTTGACCAGACGGGGGATGCAAAAAAATTAGCTTTATGTAATTTATAATATGCCTGTGGAAAAGAAATTCGGGTATTGGAGAGGCACTGTCTAAGGGCCTGTCCACGGTTGTTCCGAACACCTTTACTATCCCAACAAGGTCTTAGTTATACGATGGGGCTCATTCAATAAGGATTGACAGTTTCCTCATTCAGGTGATTCGAATGCGCGTTGCAAGGGCGATGGCCAACAATAATTATCAAATGCTGCTAATCTCTCACCGCTACCGCAGCGTGAGAGATTAGCAGCTCATTCATGACGGGGATGTCGCCAATGCGCATGAGCTCTTCCGTTTTAGTACCGCAATAGAGGAGAGGGATACAATTGACACGGACAAACAGTTTGCCAAATTTTGCCCTCCAGGACGGTGTGTTACTCTAGGTAACTTCCTCTTAGTCTTTAAGTTAGGAGCGGCCGCACTCTCCAACTTGTTTTGGTGCTTCCATGAGGAGACTGACGCTGTGAGGTTTCAATCGGTTCCTGGCTGGCGCGCGTGCGCACGGTGACGGCTGCCAGGCGCTCGGAAAGAAAATAGGATTTTGTCGGTCTAATCTCTCTCAAACATCTGAAATTTTATAGGGAGAATGATACCAATGATATACAGGTCTGACATTTTTTTGTTTATTGCTCACCGTCTTTTCTCTGCGGTTGCATCTTTTTTCGCGAATCGAACATCGGAAAGTTATATTTCTCACCACGACCGGTAATCTCGATAAAAATTGGTGTAAAAGTGAACGAAACGTGACTTCTATCTTAATAATATGTTCGTTCCTGGTACGGGTGTCTACAACTCGAGAACCGCTAGACCGATTGACACCAAACTTGGACGATATGTTAATTTAGTCACAAGTTTAGTCGCTCAGGCTTAATTTCAAAAGTGATATTTCCATTTTTCATATTTATGGTATGATTTGCTTCAAAATCACAAAATAAATTTCTAAAATAAAAAGTGGTCTGGGTGCGACCCGCAAGGTCCACACGACTAACTTCCCAGTGACGCTTTATATAGATTTGAAAAAAGTCATATATGTATTTCATAAAGTTCAGGAACAAAGTAATGGTATAGATTGCGGAGCATTTGCAATCTATTTTGCAACATTGTTATGCTACAAGAAATTACCAGAAACCAAGTTCCGTATGATGTATCAATTATGAGGAATCATATAGTTGCGATGCTACTACATATATAAGAAATTATTTCCTTTTCCAAATGGTGGATATCGAAAATAATTTTATTACACTCGCCATATACATATAATAATCCCATAATATCAATGTAATAATGATTTGCTCAATAACAAATGACAATAAATAGTACAAATAAAGCCAAATTATTTTATTTATTTATTTATTAACAAAAAGCGGCTGGATCGATTTTGCTGGAAACTTAATCAGTTCTGAGTTACGTAATTACGCTTCGAATAACGGTCCCATGTCAATATCATATTTGGTTCTCGAGATAATCGTGGCGAAAAATAATTCCGAACGCACATACGTACATACGCACATACGTACAAACACACTGACATACATCTCTATAAAAACGTTGAATTTGGATTCTGGTGACCTTGAAACGTGGAAATATGTCAAAATCCGCGATTCACAAAATCGGCCCCATTACAAGAACTTCCACTGGGAAGTTAAAAATAAGTTTGCTGATAAAATTTGGACGCTATAAGTGGCGACAGAGTCGAAATATTTACTTAAAAACAACATTAACATATATTTGCTCATATCAGAATGGAAAATTATGTTGAATAATTATGATAGGTGGCGCTGTATTTCTACTTTTGTATTTGTAGGTTGATTTCGTTGTTGACATTTGACTAGAATTGTTGCATTTAGTTAAACCGTGTGCATAAACAATTTGATTGAATGAAAATAAAGATCGGAGTTTAAAGATAATAATATTTGTGTAAATTCTTATAAAAATATCATTAAAATTTAATTTTGAAAATGTTTTAACTTTTGCTAATAATAATATGTCAAAATTTCTCTCTTTTTCCGGCTGTCGGCATTAGCCAATGCAAATTATTGTGAATTGTGTATATAACATAATAACTAACTTACTAACTAACTAAAGATCGAAGTTTCTTACTTTCGTGTTGCTGTTTGATTCGAAAAAGTAAGCCTACCAGACAATTAGCAACAACCCTTGGCGGGACAATCAAGTTCTGTGAGCATGATAAGCTATGCGGAGAAAAGTGTGTCATGCTTTTAAACTACCAAACCGATTGAGTCCAAATCATGTAATCTTTTATATCGACCTGAAAGTTATTCTGTGTAGTTTGGTGAAAATATGTCCACCATGTTTGCCATGCAATTTGAAATAGACATGTATTTCTTTGTGCTTTTGTGATGTAGCAAGGGGGAGGGGCAAAGGGGCACAGGCCCCGGGAGGCAGGTGCGCCGGGCGGCAAATTAATGTTTTTAAATATGTATATTAGGGTGGTCCTTATTTTTCGACTTTTGAATTATCCCCGGGCCACTCTTCCATTTGAATATATATATATATATATAATACGTATTTTTTGTTTTTTTTTTTTTTGTTAAGATTTAGGGGTCGCAACCAGCTGTCAAAATTTTTACAAAAAGCCCTCGCCTCGACCCCTCTTCTGTACCGATGCGTCGAGATTTAGCCCTCCCTGCACTTCAGTTCTAATAAGTCATTTACGAGAGCGTACGCGTTTTATTTGTAAAAGTCACAGTAACGTGTCTAACGTGTTGCAATGTCGTCTAAAAGTAGCGGACTCAGTAAAGCTACTACAAATCAAAGAAAGGTTTGGCTTATCGGTCAATTATTATCCGAATTAAGAAAATCAACATTGCCATATATCTTTGAAGATTTTGTAATATTTTTTATGTCCTGAAAATAAAAAAAAAACATAGGGACGGGCTACAGTCCGCTTAGGCGAACTGTTGGATACCCTATTCTTATTCCTATCCCTCATAAGTGGGCGTGACAAAAGTCTAAGTATGGTTGAATTGTTAAGAACGCTCTACATATTTTGTTATACAACATTTAAAGGATTTTATCAAAAAAAACGCTCCCTAACTTGGGTGTTTCAATAAAATTGTTTTATTTAATTGTGGGCGTGTCGGTAGGCGGATTTAAAAAAAATTAACACATGAGCATAAAGGGCCCCTAGAGAGTATATATTATAAATTTCAGCTCCCTAGCTCACTTTGAATTTTCAAAAAAAAAAAAAATAATAATAATTGTGGGCGTGCCAGTGGGCGGACTTTGAAAATATTTACACATGAGCATAAAGGGCCCATAGAGAGCATATATTATAAATTTCAGCTCCCTAGCTCAAACTTTGGATTTTCAAAAAAATTGTTTTATTTATTTGTGGGCGTGTCAGTGGGCGGATTTTGAAAATATTTATACATGAGCTTAAAGCGCCCCTAGGGAGTATATATTAAAAATTTCAGCTCCCTAGCTCAAATTTTGGTTTTTCAATAAAATTGTTTTATTTTTTTTTTGTGGGCGTGGCAGTGGGCGGATTTTGAAAATTTTATATCCCGAGCAGTTTTAGGGGTCATAGATCATATATGAAAAATTTCAGCTTCCTAGCTCAAAATTCGATTTTTTCCAAAATTTTGTTTTTTTGAGTTTGTGGGCGTGTCTGTGGGCGGATTTCAAAAATTCGTAAACTTGATTATTTCGGGACCCTAGAGAGTATATGGTTAAAATTTCAGCTCTCTAGGTCCAGTTTAAAGGCCTAATTTTTGCCGACGGACGGACGGACGGACGGACATGGCTAGATCGACATTACTATCGATGCTGATCATAAATATAGTAACTTTTAGGGGTCTACGGGCAATATTAAGGTATGTTACAAACTATGCGTCAAAATTAATATACCCCTAGAATAGGGTATAAAAAAATACAGATTTTGAGTTTTTTTTTTTAATTCAAACCTTGGTAGCGACCCCTAAATGTCATTTAAAAAATTCCAAAAAAAATGCTGAAATAGTTTCTTATGGTATATAATCAAACTACGTGGTGGCCCGCGAAATTAAAGAAACATTTTTTTTTCTTAGCAAAAAGGACCACCCTAATGTATATAAAATTTACAAAACGGACTATTTTTAAAGTCAAACAAATTTATTTACAAAGTATATCATCACTACCACACAGTAAGTAATTAGACATTCCGTTTTTCCTCGCAAAACAGAATTTGACTTTCCGTGGCCACAGAGAAGAAATTACCAGCACAAATAGGGGCAATTTTTTAGAACTGGTGCACCTACTCGCAAATTACGATCCAGTCCTTCCACAACAAATTTTACGAATCAAATTGGGTGGAAGAACAAACACTTATATGTCACCACAAATTCAAAACGAGTTCATTAATATTTTAGGAGATAATGTTCGTCAACGAATTTTCTATCAAGTTAAAAAGGCCAAATATTATTCCATTATATTCGATAGCACCGCAGATGTACCACACAAAGATCAAATCAGTCAAGTATTGCGTTATCTTAAAATTGAAAATTCGAAAGTATTGGAAGTATTGGAAACAAAACAGCTGAAGACATTTCTGACATGATTTTAAGTAAGCTAAAAGCTGATGGTCTTGATATAATGGATTGCAGAGGTCAACCATATGACAATGCTGCTGTCATGGCTGGAAAATATACGGGAGTGCAGCAAAGACTGAAAGCCATAAACCCCAAAGCAGGATTTATACCCTGCTCCAATCACTCATTGAACTTGGTTTCTTTACATGCTGCTGCTGTTAAGTCAAATTCGGTTACTTTCTTCGGTACCTTAGAACGTATATATGCATTTTTTTCCGTGACCGCACACCGTTGAGAAGTTCTGCTTTGTACTTCAGGAAGAGGTTGCAAGAAACAAGATGGAGCGCAAGAGCTGATGCAGTCGAGAATACCTGGAACCATTATGAGGGCATTTTTAAAAACGTGGGAAAACTGACGGAGGCAGACGAAATACTAAACACACGGACGGATACAGGAGGATCATTTTCATGTCTGTCTTTTTGGGGCTTTTGGAAACCAGTACCTACTACACGAAGTTAATGATGCCCAAATATACTCGCAAACAGAAGGACTTAATCTTCATCAATGTGCTCAAAAAAAAAATGCCTTACAGACCTTTCTTACAGAAAAACGAAATGAATTGGTAGACGGTTCTTTTACTTATGCTAAAAATGAATGCCAAAAACTTCGAATTTTAATGGAACGTCCCAGGAAAATAAAAAAAACATATTTTTGGGGACGGAAAAATAGATGCTGCTTTATCCTATGAAAATGAACTGCGGCGAAAATTATTTTCTGAAGTACAGTGCTGAAATACCTACAGCAAAGATTTCAACAGCTCGTTCGTAATTTAATGCAATATAATTTACTCTAATAAAATTAAAAAATTTCAAAAGCTAAAGAAAAAAATAAAGAAATGGAAAATAAATTACAAAAAAATAATCGTATCCTGTTTTTCTGAAGAATTTTAATTTTATTTGATATCCTGAGGTAAGTAATTTGTATCCGCTTAGATATTGGGAAATCGGAAAGTATCTAACCAATATGGGAACATTTTCTTAATTTTTACTTCACTTGCTAGAGAGTAGTAAGAACAACAGTTGACAAAATTTTGAAGATAAATTTTACCAAGTTTATTGACATACACCATAGACGAAGTTTTTTTTTAAGTGTGTGAAAAAATTACCAGGGGCGGCATAAATTGGGTTTGCTCCGGGCGGCCCAGACTCACGCTACGCCACCGCCGGGTTGATCCCCGTTTGGCACGGGCAAGTCCGAGTAAGTACAGCTATTAAAATATAAAATTTAATAAAGATGCCCAGTTATAAGAATTCTTCTCGATGAACACAATATATGTAAGATTAGGTCGTAAAATAGATTGTAGGCCGAAGAACATTAACTATAAGGTTATAGCTGAATTCATAGCGTAAGTATCCGTAAGTATCCTGTTAAATATAAGTTCGATTTAATCATTTTTGTCCAGTGTGTAAGTTGATATTTTAATGATCAATTAAAAAATTAATTTAAAAATCAAAAAATTTCATAGTTTTGTATTACAGTATCTGAACTTATTTTAGTTTTCAAACACAACGATGTAAAAATGCTAGAGAATTTTTTAAAACTCATTTAAATTAATAGCGCCGTTAAAAGAGGACCTTTAAACTTAATGACGTCAATAGCTTAGTGCTTAAATACGTTGACTACATTGGCGTGGCCACATCAAGGGAATGGACACTAGGACATGATCACATGACGTTAACTGCAAAACGTAAGACAATTTCGGGATTAAGTGTCTGATGAAGACAATTTTTGTCTGACACCCCTAAGCGTTTTATCTCAGTTAAGTTGTAATATTGTTCAAAATAAATGACATCTCTCCCAATAGACAAATTTGAAGGGGAAAAACCACAAAACAATATCACTGAACTAAGCCATTGTTGTGTCTAAATTAAAGCAAACAAATTTATATAAACAATTTCATGTACCTTACATCTTCTTAGTTATATATATACCCTATACCTATGTGCAGGTACACAAAACAGCATTGAAAAAATCAGTGGTAGGAACTATCGTGCTAATTAATATCTCAAACAAATTCAATAAACCAACAAATATTTGTGCTACAGAAAAAGAAAATAACACCCAAAATGAAAAAAAAATTGTCAACATTTCCAAAACATCTCACTTCTGTGTTACACGTTTCTAAGATGTTTTTTTTTTCCTGTGTTAATTGGTAAAACTCGTCGTTGGTTAATAACGTGAATTTGAAAAATTTCAAATTATGATTACAAAAAAAAATCGGTTAATACTGTGTTTGAAAATTAGTCGTGCATCATAAGGAACTATATCATATAAATGTGTTCATTATGTGCGCGACAGTTTACGATTTAGTAGGAGGACCATTCAGTTTTGGCTTAATTTTGAACATCCCTTTTTCTAATATTAATTACTCACAAAAAGTCAACAAACAATTATCATTGGCCTTTTTCTTGGCCTTCCAAAGTTTTCAAGATCAAGAATTGACGTGAATTGGTTAACCCTATTCCTGCCACGCTGTGACTATAAGTCACTATTTTTTTTTTAAACAAATATACATTTGTTTAAACAAATTTTAACGCAAAATCAGTGTTATGCATTTTATTATTGGTCACTACGTTAATGTTATATACAATTTTAGTTTTTTTAAGTTTCGATAATGTTAACTTATTACATAAAATATTTAAAAAGAACATAAATGGCTACGAAATGTGACTCTAAGACACTACAACGACGTTGATATTATAGTTCGTTTACAGATAAATAAATGAAACTGTATATTGTTTATTCATATTAGAACTTGATCTCTTGCAAAATAGAATATTTCCTGCATTTTGTTGCCAACATTTTAGTAGTTTTTTATCCGTAAACCAATTTGGATGTTTTTTTGAAGGTAAATAAAACGATTGACGTACATATATCATAGGTACACTTACACAGGTTATACAATAGTCATTATCAGAACGAACTTCATTTTATGAAAGTATGGTTTTTACTAGCAACATGACTGGGCCTAGAAGAACAAGAAACCTAACGGATGCAGAAATAAGACACGCTATCGAAGTGGACGATGACGAAAGTGAAGAAGGAATCAACACAGTAGGCATCAAATGGAAGATGACCGATATGTTGGAAATTCGAGCTTTCATAGGACAATTGATCGATGATGCATTATAGAATTGCGGAAACATTACATGCCGGGTAGTAACTTGATAGGTGAACAACTAGTGCCTTTCAGAGGTAGGGTATCATTCCGTCAATATATGCCTTCTAAAACGGATAAATATGGAATGAAAACTTGGTGGATTTGCTATTCCAGCACCAGTTATCCGCTATATGGCATTCCGTACCTCGGAAAAGAAGGAACGAGCCGCGTAATCAATCTATCTACTCAAATTGTTGAGATGTTATTTGAACCTTTTGAAAAGACAAACAGGAGCGTGACTTTTGATAATTATTTTACTAGCTTTGAGCTAGCACAAACATTGTTATTAAATCGGCACATTGCGAAAAATTAAAAGATGCATTCCAGCAAACTTTCTACCTCATAGAGAAAAGGAGATTGAAAGCAACGTGTTTGGCTTTCGTCGAATGACAATCGTTAGCTATGTACCCGAGAAAAACAGAGCAGTTATACTTCTGTCAACGATGCATCATAGATGTCCAAAATAAAAAAGGGTATTGGGAAACACATCAACAAACCTAGCTCCAACTGTATCAGCAGTACAATCAAATAAGAGACGACGCTGTTACTGCTGCCCTTATGAAAGAGGACGATCTTCTATGCAATGCTGTGGTGTTTGTCAGAAACCCGTGTGTAATGAGCATTCACAGAAAACTGTTGTTTGCCTTACATGTCAAAATAAATAGTTAAATAGGTTAAATAATAAATCGATAAATTATTTGTATTTAATTTTTCTTTTTTCCCAAATAAAATAAATGAATTCTCTATGTATTTTGTATTAGTGGTAACGTTAGTCAAATGACATGGCAGTAATAGGGTTAAAGAAGCTTAGGCTTTAAGGCCGTAAAAGGGCTGTTAATTCCCAATTCTCATATTTACTTTTACTATTCTGGCTCTTACAGCCCATACAGTCACTAACGCTTAGCTTCTCCAGACACTTGTGACAACATTTTTGCCTCCAGTGGATATCACTTAGACTCTTAGGCCGTTTCTGAAGGCACTGCGAAATTGTTCCCAAGGAAATAACGCCCGAAAGGGCAACATGAAGTAAAGCCCAAAAAGTTGGGCCTTATTTCATAATGAAATAAAGTCCGATTTTGTCTGAGGAAATTAAGCCCACAAAATTAAATAGAGCCCGAAAGTATTTTCGTATCTTCTTTTTTACATGAGGTGTTTTAATAATATGCCCAACAGAGCATCTATCCCAACTGTGATACTTATGGTAGATCCCATAAACAGTGCAGTGCGCATGGTGGGTCATGCTGCCCTCTGCAACCCTCTGCTTGGGGTCACTTTGGATTTGGAGTAGGTGCGTGGTTGGAGTATGTTCTTTGTGGGTCTAATTTCATTCTCATAAATTGGGGCCTTATTTTATAACCCCCGTATTAAAAACTAATCCCTTTCCACTCGTTAACTCATGTGTAAGGTAAGCCTGTAGTTAAATTTTCTTACTAATAATAAAAAGTTCTTCTATAATAACTCACTGTCGTTGAATAAGAAATGGTATGAGAATTAGAAATCGTTAAGAAGTAAATTGTATGGAAATTCATTCGGTTATTGTATTAAACCGCATCCAACCTACCATTTGGTTCAAATATTCACTAAACAATGCTGTCAATATTTTGTTTGCATCCACCACAATCGCTTCAAATTTTCCAAATCGTTAAACCATCTACATCTGCGAGTCACTGGGTGCATTTCGTATGCCTTTTGCCTCTCCTAACCTGCGTTGTGTTTCTTACACTATAAGGGTACTGTAACAATTACAGAAGAAACCCCTTTAGCGTACGCAAATTATAAAAGAAATATCATTAAGACCCTTTTTTTATTGAAATCAAATTAAATAAAAGATCGCTGGCTGCAATATGTATTATTGCAACCGTAAGATAACCACATCTGTATTACACTCTTAAATTTCCAGCTGGCGCCGCTTTATGCTAATGATTTCCCTAAGCGAATCTTGTATTCCCTTCGCAATCTCTAACTTATTCTTTTTCATTTCAAGAATTTCTTTCCGAGCTTGGACTGCTTTGCTGGAACACATTCTGCATTTCTGAAGTTCTCGTGACGACAAGTCTTGAGCATTGCTGTATGTCTTCGGACGGGGTTTCATTGGACTTTTACCTGGGCATAATTTTCTGTGGAAGAGAGTTGATGGTAGGGCAGTCCTGCACCCGCACTTGATGAAGATGATATATGAACCTCATTTGATCCACATAAGGCCATGACATTTTACCTCGTCCAGTGGATGATTTTTTTATTTTTGTCCAATATTCGATGGTATTGAAGTTTACAAATCTGCAATCTTTTGTCAAAACTTTTAATCTTATAATTGTAGCCCTTTGACATCAATACCGTTCGAATATCAGCAAAAAACTGGCCGTCGTTTTATTTTAAGATTGCGGAGTTCCTCCTTGTTTTTACGGCACTCCTCTAAAAACAAAAGCACCGTTTTATGTTCCCAAATTGATTCAGGTTCTGAAAAAGCGAATTAAAAGTAAAACGGCGGCCGATTTTCAATAATAAAATTATGTCGTAATTACCAGGAAGATTTTCTCCAGTCACAACACCATCACACTCTTCATCGCCGTCAATAACATCTGCACCATTTACCGAACCTATATATATCTCTATAAAACTAAATAAATCGAGATACTAACCAGAGTTATTTTCATTAGCCTGGTTAACTAATTGTTGAACATATTTTGTCCTGAACTCACAATCTAGAAAGTAATACAAAACACTCGGGTAGAATTTTTGTTTTTTTTATAAATGTACATTTAACTCCCTATTTTCAATTTTGTTATAAACGTACTGAAAAATTAGAAAATTTGACAAAAGCCTCTTTAACTGCTTACTTATTAAAACAGAATTTATAAACAGTACCAACGATTGACAAAGAAAAAATGTATCTGCTTCACTTCCGGTTGATATATGTAGTTTATTTCTGTTAAGGAATTTGTTTCTTTAAATTTCCTACCTGCCACCTAGTTGAGAAGAATCGAACATAGAAAAACTTAACGAAGTTCTGAACGGCGAATTGAAAAATGATGAAAGTCTGTGATATGGTGTTTACATTCTTGGTGGTAGTAATCTTTACTAAATTAAATTTAGTTATACATTCAATGGGCAGATGGCAACTAGTGCAGTTAAAGGTAATGCTAAGTTGCCAATAGACAAAAAACAATTACGGTGGCTCTTTAATTTTTATACTAATCGTGTATCTGTAGCAATATAAATCCACCGCATAGATTTTGGTTATACATATTTCAAACGTTTCCCAGAGCGTGGATAAAAAGGTTAAACTAAATTTGTTAAAAGTTGCATACGTAGATACATCTGCGGGTGTAGATAAGAATTCAATGAATTCAAAAACAACCCACTTCTTTCAGCAATCGTAGGTACTGTTACATCCAATCTAAATAGGATTCGAAAAAAAAACTGTATTTTTCTTCTTATTCTATTTAATTAATACTTATCAGTTCGTACGACAGTTCGTCTGTTAGAGAAAGTTCGAGAAGAGATACTTTAATTGCTCATAGGCATTTAAACCAAGCAACCGTCTGCTTTCAAATATCGATTACCCAATTCACAAATCAAATAAAATGTGGATTAAAATCGATCAAGTTCTACAAAACCAGGATTTGTCCATCATTTGGATTGCACTGCAATGATTGGAATTGAAATGAAAATTATATCATTGAACGAAATTCCTAACGATCAAATATCGACACTGGAGTCGAAGATTGTTTATTCCAACACTCGTCCTAAGGCCGTTAACTCATCGGAAAAAAATTCCAAAAATTCAGCAATAGTTATAATTTTTTTTTTTTGAATTTATTTCGCTATTATGTGCACGTATGTGTCGAAAGAAGAAACCTGTGGGTTGGTGCACTGTGCGTAGTTTTGGTTTGGGTATTTGATAGTTTCATAACTTTTTTGCTTCTTCTGCAAGCATAGGTATAGTATTACAAAGTATCAGAATAAACTTTTCATTCAAAAAAGGTATCTCCGAGATGCTTTTTTAAGAAAACAGTTTAAACACTAAGACAAAAATGGACCGAAAAATATATAAAAACATAGGGACGGGCTACAGTCCGCTTGGGCGAACTGTTGGATACCCTATTCTTATTCCTATCCCTCATAAGTGGGCGTGACAAAACTCTAAGTATGGTTGAATTGTTAAGAACGCTCTACATATTTTGTTATATAACATTTAAAGGATTTTATCGAAAAAAACGCTCCGTAGCTCAAACTTGGGGGTTTCAATAAAATTGTTTTATTTAATTGTGGGCGTGTCAGTAGGCGGATTTAAAAAAAATTAACACATGAGCATAAAGGGCCCCTAGAGAGTATATATTATAAATTTCAGCTCCTAGCTCAGACTTTGAATTTTCAAAAAAGGTTTTTTTTTAAATTGCGGGCGTGTCAGTGGGCGGATTTTGAAAATATTTACACATGAGCATAAAGGGCCCCCTAGAGAGTATATATTATAAATTTCAGCTCCCTAGCTCAAATTTTGGTTTTTCAATAAAATTATTTTATTTATTTGTGGGCGTGTCGTGGGCGGATTTTGAAAATTGTATATCCCGAGCAGTTTTAGGAGTCATAGATCGTATATAAAAAATTTCAGCTTTCTAGCTCAAAATTCGATTTTTTCAAAAAAATTGGTTTTTTTGAGTTTGTGGGCGTGTCTGTGGGAGGATTTCAAAAATTTGTAAACTTGATTATTTCGGGACCCTAGAGAGTATATGGTTAAAATTTCAGCTCTCTAGGCCCAGTTTAAAGGCCTAATTTTTGCCGACGGACGGACGGACATGGCTAGATCGACATTACTATCGATGCTGATCATAAATACCTATAGTAACTTTTAGGGGTCTACTGGCAATATTAAGGTACGAGTATGTTATAAACTATGCGTCAAAATTAATATACCCTTAGAATAGGGTATAAAAAGGAGAAACTGAACAGAAACAGACTCAAATCACTCAATGCATATTTAGGTCTATTTTATTGGAGAACTAATTATTTTGGTGCAACCAGTTCTTATTTCAGAAGAAAGAAAAAACGTGTGAACTGGGAAGTGAAATATCGAAATTTCGTCGTGAAATGTGTAAACTAATTGTTTCTGTGTAAAAATACTATAAGATAAGATAAGGATTACCAATTAGGGATATGGTGACTGTGAAGACATTCAACACAGGCTTTAGAAGTTTTTGACATAGAAATTCGCATGTATATATTCGAATTTATATATACAAATGTTCCCAAAATAGCTTGAAAGATTGATCGATTTTCTGTTGTTTTTTTTGGTATGTAAATTTGGTTTTCTTGTCTCTTGTAGTGATTTTTACGAAAATTCGGTGTAGTCACAAGTCAAATGCAGAAATTAAAATATTGCTTCAGAGTTTCAAATGTCAGATAGGTATAGGGTGTTTGTTTTTTTTAGCCCAGAACTAAATTTGGATATCTGTCACACCAATTGTCTGATTGCAAACTGTCAATATTCAGTATTCTTTGCAATTTATCGCGGAGTTCAATATCCAAAATGGTTTCAAAATGATGGTTCTGTGCGCCAAACTCGATCACTTTCATATTCGACCTTCTGAGACCGCTATTCGCCTTAATGTTGACCAATTTCGCACAAAAAGTGTGTTTGAAAATGTATGCCAATTTAATGAATTTTAATGTGTTTTGTTCAAAATCAAAGCTAGTACTGGGTTAAAAGAAACACCCTCTACATCAAGGTGAAAATAACTCTGCTTAGTCATGGCGTCGGCATCTGGTGTAAATAAAATTCGTAACCTCTCCGCTGAGGTACTCAGATCAAAGAGCTAAAGTACTCGTAGCGTACTTGATTGCAGTCAGAAGTGTTGAGAAGTTATACCCCAAACGGATCTCCTTAATAGACGTTCAAATGGGGTTTTTCTTTTTTAGTTTAAAGCAGAGCCTGAGTTGTCAAAAAAAGAAGTTCGTGTTTCTTTCCTAGCTCAGACTTGAACTTAATAGAAGCGCACTGTTCGATACCCTATTTTTATACCCCAAAAAGTAAGGGTGGCAATTTTTTTTAGTATTGGTGAATTGTGAAAAAGGGTATTGTCTACATACTTTTTTACACAAACTGTTTTTATTCCCTTAATTTTAACTGATAGTTTGTATCATACATTTATATTGCCGTGGGTCCCTAAAAATGCCTATATTCGTGATCAGCTTCGATAGTAGGTAATGTCGATCTAGCCGTCCGTCTGTCGTCAAAAATTAGTCCTTAAAACTTGAGATAAAGAGCTGAAATTTTAAATATATACATATTCTCTGGGAGCCCGAAATAATCAAGTTTAAGAAATTTCAAAATCGAAAAAATTTAACTATAAAGCTAAAATTGCAATATATATACTCTCTAGGGGCCCTTAGTGCATATGTGTAAATAAATCCGTCCACTGACACGCTCGCTATTTATAAAAAAACGTTTTATCATTCTAAATGATAAAACCTTTAATGCGAATCCTTTACACAAAGTTTTCTGACATGCCCACTTTCAAGGGACGCTTTTGTACAAAAACGTTGCTTTTTCGATTAAATCCTTTAAATGTTGTATAACAAAATATGTAGATCCTAGTTGACAATTTACACATACTTATACTTAGTCACGCCCACTTTATGATGGATAGGGACAGTTTGTCCAAGCAGACAGTAGCCTTACCCTATGTTGTGGAAAAAACTAGTTATATCTTACTTGGAACGGCGGAATTTGACCTAAACTAGTAGTCCCACAAACTTAAATTCATTTTTTATTGGTTATTAAATATCATCTGACATACTAGACAAAAATGGTTAAATCAAATCTAAAATTAACAGCATACTTATAGTAAATCAATAGTCCCTATGCGGACGCTCTAAACTTAACAATAACCTTACAGTCCAACAGACTAACCTCTGCGCCACTGCTCCCATTATTGACTATTGACGTTGGTCAACTAGAGATTAATATATTTGAAGTTGCTCTTTTGAATTTGAACTGTTATAACAGCCCTGTTCCTAACGATATTCTGCTAATTGTTCTTTTTGTAAGAAGGGCATCTGCTCTTTCTGACCCTCTATTTTACATTTTCAATAGCTCTCTTGCGAGTGACGAGTTTCACTCAAAATGGAAAAAGTCTTTTATAGTTCCAATTCATAAAACCGGTCCTAAGCAGGAAATGTCTAACTATCGTCCAATTTGCAAACTGTCATCTATACCTAAACTATTAGAAAAAATTGTGTACCTACGTTAAGTTATCCTTTTTGCTTAAGGAATATATTTCGCCTTTGTACCCATGGCTTTGTTATAGGAAGATTGACAACTACCCAATCTTGCATTTTTTTCAAATTTTATTCTTAATAAACTAGAGGAATTTACAGCGACTTGGCAAAGGCCTTCCACAGAGGCAGTCATTCTGTTTTGATTAAAAAACTGAAAAGATTGGGACTGCATTCGAGTATTTTGAAATGATTGATATCTTACATTAAAAGTCGTGTACAATTTGTATCTATTGACCAAATTGTTTCTAATGCTGTTATAGTGTTATCTGGTGTACCCCAAGGAAGTCATCTTGGGCCGCTTCTTTTTTTCCTATTTATTAATGACATGCCTGAAATCTTGTTAAATTCTGTTCGACTTCTATGTGCCGATGAAGAGATTATTGCCATCGTTACAATATAATCTTCAAAGTCTAACGGAATAATCGTGTACAAAAAACCAATTACTTTTTGAACATCTCTAAATGTCAATGTTTTTCTTTTTGTTGCAACTTTTCAACAATTATTTTTGATTACAACATTGAGAATTATGCCATTAAAATAGTTTCGGAGAAAAAAGATCTTGGAGTAGTTTTTGACTCCGAATTAAACTTTGTAAAACATGTTGAATTTATTGTAGCCAAAGCAAACTCTATGTTCGGTTTTATCATACGTAATTCTAAAGACCTTAATGATCCATATACTCTTGTGTCACTACATAGCGGTTATGTAAGGTTTGAATATCTTTGAATATTGCTGTGTGATTTGGAAATCATACTACACCGTTCATTCGAATAGAATTGCAAATTTACAGAAAAAATTTACTAGATTTGGAATATGGAAATTAGATTGGAATGTCGAAACTCCTACGTACTCTACTAGATGCAAACTTCTCGGCATTGAATCGCTTAAAACTAGACGGAAAGTGTTTTCGGTTATGTTTATAAGTGATATTTTATCAAATCATAGTAAAACCCCTTTTCTGATATCTTTGATAGATCTTTATGCTCTATATCGACAGTTAAGAGAACGTTGCCTGCATCGCGAATGGAGGTGAACTATGTACCTATAACTCGCTGTGCTAGAACAACTTATCGTATATCTAATAATATTGATTTTTATTTTCATCAATTCAATTTAATGCTCTTATTGATGTAAGAAAATAAATTAATTAAATAACTAAACACATCCAATACTAGCAGTTTTGAAGGAAAATATTCTTGTTTGCACTAACTAGCAATTTATATCATTCAGTCTTTCACACATTCATGATTCCAATCTGTAACGACATACTCTCCCCCAACTCAAAGAAGACAAACCAATAACAATAGTCTCATGCTGACATAGCGATCTAATTCCACAAGTAGGTAACGCCTATGACAAAGAATATTTTTGTTCTTCTCGAGACCACATTGCTATAATAACGAATCAGGAGTGTTGTTCACTTAACAATCACTAATCCATCTAATCCTCGTATAATGGGTAAACTCATTGTCCATTCGATTTCCAGATCACCATGTGAGAACATTCATTTCCACATATGCGTCGTGAAGTATCCGATCAACAAAGAACGATCTCTTGTT
This sequence comes from Portevinia maculata, assembly GCA_949715645.1. Taxonomy (NCBI): domain Eukaryota; kingdom Metazoa; phylum Arthropoda; class Insecta; order Diptera; family Syrphidae; genus Portevinia; species Portevinia maculata. Next base: position 260,728,268 of record OX454526.1, read on the forward strand.
GCTACTGTTTGCAGCCAGCCACTAATCCTTCCATTGTAAACTCACTCAAGATGACATACTCGTACTTGCAGGATGCATGTGAAGGCGTTTTTAAAACATTTTACTGAGCCTGGTATAATAACTGGCGATCAGATAACATTCTTTATAAATAACTTTGAATAAAAAGATACTTTTGTGATAAAGTAGAAAGAATGCAATCCATACCTAATTTCCCCGACGCAAAAGTAACCACCTTTTAGTCGTTTGGCATCACCCTTGCTTTTTTGGCTGGCTTGTAACTGCACCCAGGATATCCTGTGCAGATTGCGTGAAAAAAATCCTTCAATTTAAAGAATTTTTTTTCAATTGAGTTACTAAATCTACCCTTGATCATTTTCACAGCATGTCGTCCTTGCAAACAACTGAATAAAAATAAAACGAAATACACACAGCGCAGCGGTACTGTTGGTGGAAGGAAATCACAAATTATAGGTTTAATTCCATAAATTGGTTTGTTACATTCTGTCAAGGGATGCTTGTTTGTTGGTTTAAAGTGTTCTAAACTTATTGAAGTGCAACGTTTCTGGGGTGAAAATCTTGAAAAAAAAGCACCACTGGATCGTACGAAAACATTCTCACTTTTAAAAGAATTGGTCTTCTCATTAACCATTTTCTATATTATCATAACCATATCTGATTTATCTTAATTGCATTAAAAAATGCAGTTTGAATATAAAATGTATTTATATTTTCACTTTCAAATGCACCTTCAAATGCACTCAGACTCGGTAACGATCCATTGTACTACCAGGCAGAAATCCTCCTTTAGGTGTACAGGCATGTGAATGGGTGGCGTATGTTGTTGTTCCCCATGGGGATTGAACCTGCACCGCACGGGTCACAAGCCAACACACTAACCTCTGCACCGTCGCTGTTATATTTTGGTAAAAACTGAGTATGCAAATTTCTAAACCTTCACTCCAAGTACTTTAAACACAAGTACTTTAAACACAGATCAAAATCTTTAAACCCGTTTTTGAGAAGTGAAGTTTTTGAAACTATTATATGAATTACAACTTTGTTAAATCTTTTGGGAATCTGAGGATGCAAATTTATTCAAGATAGCAGTATTAGCATTAATGTCAAATTTCCTTGAATGTGCAAATAATGAGTCTCTTGCGAAAATCTGAGTACAGTACACTCACGATGGACTAAGCTAACAAAACCTAGGCCTTTATAAGCAAATGGTTGGCTAAGCTGGGTTTAATGCCCTATGTTTGTTAATGTCTAATATTTTATTTTTTTAGTTTAAACGTGAATTTAACATTACTTATTTCCATGTCAATAATGTAATGTTCGATGGTTAATGTTTGACTGCTATTAAGTATTTCAAAAAGTTAGATAAGTATTTCATATTTATAACGACATTTTGTCAATTTTAGAGTAAGACCCTGAATAAAACTATTTATTTCAATTTATTTAAAACACTTATCCTCAGTATGTTCTGAATCTTTAAGAAAAAAAAAATTGTTAATTTTATTGTTATACATTGTTTAATTATATATTGTTTAATTTTATCGTATATATCAGGAAGCTACTTTAAACAAAACGAATTCAAAAACATAGGGACGGGTTACAGTCCGCTTGGGCGAACTGTTGGATACCCTATTCTTATTCCTATCCCTCATAAGTGGGCACAGTGGCGGATCCACAGGGGGGGGGGGGGGGGGGGTTATCGGTTTCGGATCCCCCCCAGGGAGGTTCGAACCGACCTGAATCTGTAATGCTGGTATTCTGTCGCCGAAAATTTGCATATTCTATTTTACGATTCGAAAATCCAAAAAAGATTGTAATGTGCAAATAAATGATTTCTCGTATTTTGTCATGCATAATATTATTATTCAATTCATGTTTCTGCAACATATTAGCAATAGTGCGAAATCTAGAGAAAATCTCAATCGTTTTTAAAATTCCGCGGTTTTTTGAAGAATTCTTGCAGAATTCTCGATGGGTTATAGAAACTGATTCTGGAAGTAAAAATTCGGATCTGAAGTTACTCACTGATAGTGCATCGAGAGCATTTTGAATATCTTGATCGGAGATCCGTTGCCTCCACATTCTGATCTCTGAGATGAAATTCCTTTCCGAACAGTCCAATATTTCGTCATAAAACTTGTTAAGATCTTCGCATTTTTCCTCATCAAAATCCTGCTTGGAAGGAAATAGTTGTCCGAAACTGTGGAAGATCGTTTTGTGTTTTTCGAACCGACTTTGGAGATGAAAAATTTAAGTATCAAGGAATGGAATGTAGAAGGCAATTCTGTAATAATCTTCGACATTTTGTGTTTCAACGTTGCTACGGTTTTTCTGTTGAGATTTGAAATTCGATTGTCAAAATCGCGGTCAAAAGCTGAGAAGCCATTTGTGAAGTCTCTCGATCTTTCCCCTTTTTTATTTCTTCCAAAGCTTCTATAACGGCCAGTTGAAGTTCGAGGTAAGTTGAAACTGCTTCATGAGACTGAGCCCATCTTGTAACAGCGAAAGAATTCAATTTTTCTTTTCTCCGGTCACACTTTTTCGGCATTTTCAAAATTTCTTCCTTTAAAATGCTTTGTCTCTTCGGCCAGTGGAAAAATGCTTGGATTGCTCCGATAGTTCCTAACGCATTTTTTATACCCGATACTGCGCAAGCGGCATTGATGACCAAACTGAAGCTATGCGCTGCACAATGAACGTAGATTGCAAGAGGAAAATGAGACCTGATATGGGCTTGTACTCCGTTTACTTCGCCACTCATAACTGGTGCATATATATATCTGTATATCAAAAAATTATCGACACTGTGTCGCGAAGTAGATGTTCCGAATTAAAATTATTTGCAGTGGTAACCGTGTGTCCACACAAGCGGCACTATCGTAGTTTCATGCAAAATGTATCAAGAGAATGAGAAAATGATGTTAAGTTAGGTCATGACAGCATACATTTTTTGTAGACCCCCCCCCCCCCCCCCCCCCTCGTCGAGTGGGCATAAGAACGCTCTACATAAAAAAAACGCTCCCTAGCTCAAACTTTGGTTTTCCAATAAAATTGTTTTATTTAATTGTGGGCGTGTCAGTTGGCGGATTTAAAAAAATATTTTAACATAAGTATAAAGGGCATATAGAGAGTCTATATTATAAATTTCAGTTTCCTAGCTCAAACTTTGATTTTTCAATAAAATTGTTTTATTGTCACTGGGCGGATTTTAGAAATTTTATCTCCCGAGCAGTTTTAGGGGTCAAAGATATTATATAAAAAATGTCAGCTTTCTAGCTCAAAATTCGATTTTTTCGATAAATTTGTTTTTTTTTTTTTTTTTTTTTAGTTTGTTTGCTGTGAACGGATTTCAAAAATTCTTAAACTTGATTATTTCGGGCCCCTAGAGAGTATATGGTTAAAATTTCAGCTCTCTAGGTCCATTTAAAAGGCCTTATTTATGCCCACAGACGGACATACGGACATGGCTAGATCGACGATACTATCGATGCTGATCATAAAAATATAGTAACCTTTAGGGGTCTACGGGCAATATTAAGGTATATTACAAACTTCGCGTCAAAATTAATATACCCTTAGAATAGGGTATAAAAACATTAAATCACAGATAAAAAAATTATTCGTAGTCTTTCATCTAAATTTAAGTGAAAAAAACATAAAATCGTAGCAAATAAATTATAAGGTAAAACAAAATAAACAAACTCACAGAAAAAATTCATTTAAAAAAACCTAAACAACATAAGTTGAAATTAATCTTGATCTTCATCATAGTAGTCATACATTGTTTGGGTAAGAAAATTGAAATGGCTTTCAGTAATCACTTTCGTGTCTGTCTTTTTTCAGTAATTTTTAAAAAGCAACATTTAACAACACTTTTAACGAATTTTTTACTTTTGTCTTATTTTCGCTCAACCGTAGCTGACCAATGTGGGAGACATAACATGCTAGTTAAAAACTTTTCTAACTGTGTTAACATTTTGGAATAATCCCTTTTTGCATGTACGAATTATGTAGGTAGGTTTGATTACGAATGTGTGACATAAAAAAAACGTAAAAAAATTGCTGTAAAATTGTGCCCATTTTAGCATATTTTCAGATTAAGTTGCCCAGATTCTGTTGCTCATTATCCTGTATGTTCATAAATAACCTTCCTGATAGCATTACACTTTCTACTGTTCGTTAGAATGCCGATAATGTTGAGATGTATCTTCGCTGCAAAAAATTGGCTTATTGAAGACCCCATTATAAAAGTTCAATAACGACGTTGAAAGTCTATTTCAATAATCAAAATAGGGAAAGGCTACAGTTGAATTGGGTGAATTCCTATCCCTCATAAAGTGGGGGTGAACAAAAAATGTAAGTATGGTTGAATTGTTAAGATCATTATAAAATATTTTTTGTAAAAAAACGGCCCTTTGAAAAAAATTGTATGTAAAGGAGTTGTTCAAAATGAATTTATCTGGAGAATAGGGCTTCCATGTGAAATTATTTCTTCAATAAAAGGTTTTTTTTTTTTAATTGTGGGCGTGTCACAGAATGGATTTTTTAAACATTTAATGAGCATTAAGGGCTCCCAGAGAGTATATACAATACACTCGTTTACGAACAGGTAGTTTCTTGGAAGAAACCAAATGCAATATGAAAGAAGGCTATATTATGTTTATGTTCCAAGGAATAAAATAGGATTACTCAGATAAATGAAATTTGTATGATGCTTTTCCAACCAAGGTCATAAAATTAGTCCTTTTTCGTTCGTTACTATCGATGCTGTTCACAACTATAGTAACTGTAAGGTGTATACGAGCAGAATTCAGGTACATAATATGTTACAAACTATGAGTCGAAATTATAATACCCTTAGAAAAGGGAATAAAAAGGAGTATTCGCACTAAGTTTATAAAACAGGCAAATGCAATATCACAAATTCGATCGTAAAGTAAAAATTACAATGTTTTTATTGAAGTTTTCCGTTTTGGGGCTGGGTAGGGTATAGTAGTGCCGTTGGAATGATAAGGTATTGTACTAAATGTAAGAATCAGAAATCCCCCCATTTTGTATACTAGGGGTTATTAATTTTGATTCGGTGGTGAACCATAGAGGCGAAACAGTAAGGATGCAGTTAAGTGAGAGGCTTATGATCCCATTAATCCTGATCATAACCTCACCTTAATGACGAGAGAAGAAGATTAACTTTGAGTCATAGCTGGTAACATAATATTGCCCATACTCCCATAAAAGTTTCTATATTCGTGATCAGAATCGATAGTAATGACGATCTAGCGATGTTCGTCCGTCCGTCTGCTGAAATTTTAACGTATACCTACCCTCTATGGGCCGTAAATAATCATGTGTAAGAATTTTTAAAATACGCCCACTGCCCACAAACTCAAAAAAAAAAAACAAATTTGTCGAAAAAATTATAATGTATCTAGGGGGCCAAAATATGCGTGTGTAAGATTTTTAAAATCCCTCCTCTGACACGCGAAACGTTTTATTGAAGAAATCATTGGAAATGAAAGTCGTATTTTTCGCAAAGTATGTCGATAAAGTCGTTTTGAAATTCGTTCATGCTAAATTGTCTGCCATGCCCACTTTTTAGGGGCCTTTCCTACAAAAACTTTGTTTTTTCGATAAAGTCCTTTAAAAAATGTACAAAAGAGCAATATTTAATAATATATGTAGACCCTTTCCTTCGTATCAATTCACCCATACTTAGATTTTGGCACGCCCACTTTATGGGGGATAGAAATAGGACTGCAGGTTTTTGGCGTTAGTTAAGTAACATCTAGTAAAGCGAGCGACAAAGCGCTTATCAGTAAGAAATATTTAAACATAACTATAAGTTTGTATTGTACGGTTGCGGCCGTAGCGACATATCTGGGAGACATAGCGAGGTCGCTCTGCTTTCAATTCTGTTCTATTATTTTAGTGTAATCCTAAGCTACAAAGAACTGTTATGTTCGGGATAAATGTAGAAGCTTTTATTTTAGCCGTGATATGTCATCCTGCTTTACCAATAGCAAGGTAGGCTTAACAAATTTAAAAATAAAAACATTAACGATAATGTGTGGATTGAAGTGGGAAAAGTATGTAATTGTTCATTGCTCTATTATATTTTATTCATTTAAAAAAAAAATTGTGTGTTTGATTCGCTAAATCGCATAAATATTGTGTGAACTTTTGTTCTGATATTGTAAGTGCTGTTTGAATGTTTTTATTGGAACGTGATGCGTCTAGTGCCATGAACAATGTTATCAATGTTCATCTGCGCTGTAATTGCAAGTATTCAGGACCACCATAAAATTTTTCATTCTCGTATAAAACTGTGTATTGTAGGCACATTTAATCAAATTCAATGCAGTGCTTAGTTTTGATTTTTGTATAAATGTTGAAATTCAACATAAATTGATATTATTTCGTTGATTGGATGAAGCGCAGTATGATTCATGAGATACGAAGACGACCATCTGCTAATAATAATTATAATAGTTACGGTATAGTACACTGCGACCTATTGGTCCATTGTGCCCCCTTCTTATGCAGCTGAGTGGTCCGTAACCTCTTTCAGAGCCCCCACCAAATACACCTCTTTTTAGAACCGCACCTGTGCCTTGCTCTGATTTATCATTGGTAGGTCAGACACCTAAGAGCATAGTGACCAGTGCAGTTTCCTTGTTGAATCTGAGAATAACCTGTGGGTCCGTTGTTTGTATGTCCTAGTCTGTTATTTGGTGCCTGCCAAAATGTCTTATCCTCTTGTGGGCCAATGCCTAACAGGATTCCAGTATGTGGACTGGAGTTTCAACGTTTTCAATGCAGAGTTTGCAAAGTATGTTCCCTGATATACCTATTTTTCCAAGCCCGTGAGGAGGCCTGAGAGGATGTTTGGTTTTTTTTTTTAGGCTAGATATACGCTTTGAATCTCTTTCTTTGCTTGTTTCAGACAACGGAGTTTGAGAAAAGTGTTGGCCCTTGTTTCTTCCTCCAGTCTCTTGTACTCTTCACGTTGAGTGTGTTCTCATATTCCGCAGAACGGTTCAGGTCCTATAAAGGCGTCCACCGCCAATTTCCCTGGAAGATAATCCGCTGCCTCGGAACCTATTATGCCAACATGCCCAGGTACCCAGCAGATAGAAACTCTGTTGTTCTTGGCTTTTCTATTCAGTCAGTGTAGGCATTCCCGGCTCCGGGCAATAACCCCCCAATGAAGCGAGGTTTTATTTTATAAATTTGGGGACTTATTTCACTATGAAATGACCCCCCAATTTGAAGTATGAAATAAGTCCCCAAAAAGCCATGAAATAAATCCCCAATTTTGGAGGCTTATTTCATATGAAATAAATCCCCACCTCCATACAAATTTTGGGGAGTTATTTCATCTTTCATTTGGGGGGTTATTTCATTGGGGGGTTATTTCCTGCAGCCGGCATTCCCATACGAGTTTTGACGTGGCTATGTTGCAATTTCTATAATTTTTCTCGAGATTAATTCCGCACCTGTCTATGGCACATATTTCTGGCTGAAAGGTGCTGGTACATTTTCCCATGGATTCGTAGTTCTTATTTCCAGGCCCAAACACTCCTGCACCAGTTCCTTCATCGGTCCTCGAGTGATCTGTGTACCACTTTGTTGTGTGGTTGCTCAGTTCATAAATTAGGGATTCATCGCTGCAGTTATTGCTGAGCTTTATCTGGAAATTATTCCTAAAGTTAAATTTCCTGATACCATCATCCCTATAGCGAGGAGTGAAAGTTTTTTGAGTCAATCATCGAATTCTTTTAAAAGGGTGCATTTCTCTCTTCCAATTCCCTCTTTTGCCTTTCTTAGGATTATCTTTTCTGCGGCGTACTTTACTTTATTGTCTGGTATCAGTGTCGTACCTGAGGGGCAAATTTCCTTAAATCTCTGAAGTTGTTTTTTAAATGGTATTTTCGTTGTTTTCGCCCGATTCATGTTAAGTCCTTTCCCAAACTTTCCCCTGGCAATCAATACAATGTCTTCGGCATACCCCTGACAGTTGAAGCCGAGGCTGGTTGAATTTTAAAACAATTCGTGGACATCCTCCTGTTGTGTCTACTGTAATGGTTCCAGATGGTATTTGAGTCTCTGCTTATCTAGGGCTCAGCAGCTCACACGTCCAGGTGGATACTCCTTTCCTATCTATGTGAGGTATTATCAAATTCTCTCCCAATGTCTAGGAAAGCATACAGTACTAAGATATAAAGCAGTCTCTGTCGATCTGCCCGCTCTGTATGCGTGCTGACGATGATGTTAGGGGGTGTTCAGTACATCCTCCCTTAATTAGTTGTCTGCAACCTGTTCTGTCATCTTCAGAAGAAATGACGTCTGTACGATTTCGGCTGTGCAAAGGCATTTTTACTACTAGCCACTCAAGAGTCAGATAACTGTTAATGTAAAAACACAACCTTCTTCTTTCTAGGCGCACACTTTATTGTTTCACTTCACATGTTCACAAGTTTGACATTTACATTCTGCTAGACTAGAGAGAGTGCGTTCACTTAATCTAAAATAGTAATATGGATATGACAGTCACCTCTTTTTAATATTTTTTTTTTAAAAAACTAATTTATATAATAATATGATTATCCAATAAGTCTGTTTACAAATTCATTAAAAAATTTAAATCTATTACATTTCATTTTCAAATACTTTGCATTTTATTCTATTTAAAAACATAAAATATTTCAACGTTTATTTCAAAGTTCCATAATATAGACATATTTAAGTATTTCATGTACCTACAGGACATTTCCAATTTAAAAAAAATTTCAAGAAGTAATTCATTTTAAATTTCATTTAGTTTGATCAAATTTTAAATTATACGTTAAACGCTCTGGTTGTTTTCGTTGTCTTATTGGTCTACTAGGTTTAGATATAGGCATAGGTTTTGAAACGACTGGCTCTAAATTTTCATTTTTATTTGAATCTGGTTGTGGACGTTGTTCAATAGGTTGTGGTTCTTCGATCGTGTCATTTTTTCTTGGTCTATCAATTTCTACGAAGTTAGGATTTTGACTTAAATCGTAATGAAAAGGAATTTTATCTTCTTGGGGTGCTACCATACCTGAACCTATACGGTGTATTTGGTCTACGTGACGTTTCCAAATACGTCCATCATCTAATTTAACATTATAATGAAGCGCACCAAGAATTTCTATTACCGTTCCAAATTGATATTTTGAACCACCACTGTAGTCGCGGACTGAAACCCGATCGTTGACAAACAATTTTCTAACATTTTCTTGTACTTCTTTTGTATTTTGATGAGAAGGTTCTTTTGGAAGCATCAAATCCAGACGTGAACGTATTTGTCTTTTAAACATAAGAAATGATGGTGATTCGCCTGTAGTAGCGTGAGGAGTGCGTCGATAATTTAGTAAGATGTTACATAATTCTTTTTCCATTTCTGACTGCTTGCAGTTAATCGTTTTAAGTTTGTTTTTGAAAGTTTGAACGTTCCGTTCTGCTTGCCCGTTCGTAGCAGGGTGATAAGGAGCACTTTTTTTATGTATGATTCCATTCATTTTTAGAAATGTTTGAAATTTTTGGGAACAAAATTGTACTCCGTTATCGCTTACCAGAATTTCAGGAATACCGAATTTCGAAAAAATTTCACGACATTTGTCGATTGTGACATCAGTGGTAATATTTGGTATAATATGTACTTCTGGCCATTTCGTATATGCGTCGATAAGTATAAAGAAATACTTTCCCATAAAAGGACCTGCAAAATCGGCATGTACACGTTCAAATGGACTTTTGGCTGCTTCCCAGATGTGTGTTGCAACCCTCTTTGGATTTGGCCTTGTTAACTGGCATTTAACGCAGTTTTTTGCCATATTTTCAATGTCCAAATCAATTTTGGGCCACCAACAGAAACTTCGTGCTAACGCTTTCATCCGGGAAATGCCAAAATGAGCGGTATGAAGCTCTTCGTGGACGCATTTCCTTAGCTGGCTTGGAACGTATACTCGTAACCCTCGAAGTAAGCAATTCTGTTGTAGGGAAAATTCAGTTTGCTCAATACCAAATCGTTTATCGGGGCTTATAAATTTGCCGAACATAAGAGCTTTAATCAAATCTCTTACCTCCTCATCCTCTTCAGTTGCAGCTTGCAACTGTTCTAATGATACAGGCAATGTTTCGATGGCGTTCATTTCAATTATTTCAATTTCCTCTTTTTTAGAATGTACATCGGAAAGTGGTAATCGCGATAAAGCATCAGCGTTTGAATTTTCGGCTGATTTTCTGTAGCGTATTTCATAATCAAATGATTGCAAAAAAATCGCATAGTGTTGCATTCTGGTTGCCGAAAGTGTTGGCAATCCTTTTTCAGGTGCAAGAATTTGGGTTAAAGGCTTATTATCCGTAATTAAAATAAATTTTCTCGCGTATACATATTGGTAGAATTTTCGAATGCCAAAAATTATAGCATACGCTTCTCTATCAATTTGTGTATACCGTTGCTGTATTGGCGAAAGCGTCTGAGAAGCAAATTGTATTGGCCTTTCACTACCATCCGGAAATATATGACTCAATACAGCCCCAACCCCTACTGGACTTGCATCGGTTGCCAGCACCAACGGCAACCTAGGGTCGTAATGTACTAAATATGTTTCCATTTGAATTTTATTTCGAACAGTTTGAAATGCTTTGTCGCAATTTTTATCCCAGGAAAAGGGAACTCTGTTCTTAAGCAAATTGTTTAGTGGATACAGAATCGTATTAAGGTTTTCGAAAAATCTACCGTAATAATTTACTAACCCGATATATGCTCAAACTTCCTCTTTATTTTTCGGTTTTGGCATTTCAGTTATTGCATCGATTTTCTTCTGTACTTTATGAATACCGTCGCGGTCGATTTTGTATCCACAATATTCAATTTCCTTTGCCATGAAATCACATTTTGCAAAATTTACTCGCATATTGTATTTGCTAAGCCGTGATAAAACCTTTTCGAGACGCTGAAGGTGAATTTCATCGGTGGGCGCAGTAATCTTGATATCATCTAAGAAAACCGAAACTCCCTCGATATCTTTAAGGATTTCCTCGATTTGACTTTGCCACTTTGCAGGTCCAGACGCGACTCCGTACATAAATCGCGTTGGCCTGTACAAACCTCTGTGAGTACTCAACGTAAGAGGATCACGATCATCGGGATGAACTTCTAATTGTAGGTATGCCTTACTAAGGTCTATTTTCGAAAATTTGTTTCCACCTGCCATCGACGCAAACAGTTCTTCGACTGTCGGCAATGGGTGTTCTTGAACTAAAATTTGCGGATTTAAAGTGATTTTATAATCTCCGCATATTCGGACTTTACCTCCTTGTTTCCGAACGGGAACAATTGGAGTAGCCCAACTAGAAGATTCAACTTTCTCGATAATACAATTTTTTTCTAGCTCATCTAACTCTCTTTCGACTGCCTCTCGCAATGCAAAAGGAATTTTCCTTGCCTTTATAAAAACAGGTTTTGCATCCTCCCGCAAAGGTATACGAGCTTGAACATTATTAATTTTGCCCATTGAGTTTTCAAAAACTGAAGAATACTTTAGTTTTAGTTTTCCGATTTGGATCGACCTTGTATCTTTGATAGATGAAACCACTTGAACTTTTTCACTTAAAGAAAATATTTTGTTCCAGTCTAATTTAATGCTTCTTAACCATTCCCGGCCCAACAAAGGCTTTCGATTCGATTCGACAACGTAAAGTCTCAGCTCACAACTATCTTCATCGAAATCTACATTTACCAACCCTGACATAGCTCTACCAAGAAAAACACGCACGAAGAAGAACCCCAACACTTTTATCTTTGTACCACAATAACTTACCAGTTTCGTATCTGGTGCTTTTAATTCCTCAAATGGAAAATATTGTTGCTTGTCGTTGTTGCTAATTATTGTAACCGGAGACCCGCTATCAATTTCGAAACCTAGGATAGCATTATTAACATTTAGTTCAATAAGGAGTTTACTTCTTAAATTAAATGATTCTACACTAAAAATTTCTTCAACTGAATCTTCTCTACTCTCTCTAGTTTGATCTTCTATATAATTTGTGTTGTTATTTGGTGCTTTGAAGCAAAGTAAGCGTAAATGCCCTTTGGTTTTGCAAAAAGAGCACGTGGAGTTTCGATGACGACACTTGTTGGCCTTGTGGTCTTTGTTTCCACAGCGATAGCAGTATGACTTCTTTTTGTAATCAGCTGCTTTCACTTCACTCTTTGATTTTCCGTCATTTTTAACGAATTTGTTTGTAGAATGTTTTACCTTGGACTTGTTTTTTTGTTGAATGTAGCTTACAGGTTGTCCCTCTCTCTGTTGTTGGATTTCCGCTCCCCCTTGGGCTGATAACTCCATAGACTTGGCAGTGGTCAGCGCTGTAGCAAGTGTCAGCTTGGGTGTCTCCAGTAACCGGTTTTGTATTCGTGGACTCCGTATTCCAAAGACGAATTGATTTCGGAGCGCTGTTTCCAAATACCGATCAAAATTGCAGTGTAATGCCAATTTGCGTAGAGCTATGCAAAATTCTTCCACCGTCTCTCCGTCGTTTTGCTTTCGGAGATGAAAACGATAGTTTTCCATTATCTCTAATGGAACGGGATCGAATATTTCAGAAAGAACCTGTGTGACCTCGGAGTAGGTTTTGTCTTTACGTTTTTCAGGTGCAAGTTTGTCGGAGAGAACGTCGAAGGTTTCTTGACCCATGTAATGTAGAAGCAGGTGTATTTTCTTGTCCTCTGTTGTCCCAACTATTTCCATTGCACCTTCAAATCTTTCCACCCATCTGGACCATTGCGTTTTGGTTTTATCAAATTTCTCGAACACTGAATATTCGGACATAATTTCTCCGGATTTGGTTCGTAGGAAGTGTGTACGAAGTTTGTATGTAATCACGTGTTTGTAATGACGTTGACTTGAAGGTTATGTTAACACTTTGTATAGTTCGTGTGCTGATTGTATGTACGTAAAATATATAATATATAGTTTTTTTTTTTTTTTTTTTTGTTTATTTTGCATGCGTTTTATACGAAATGTATTTTTACGAATTTTTTTAATGCGACAATGTAAGAAATTACAAAATTCTGCGCATCCTCGTCGCCACTAATGTAAAAACACAACCTTCTTCTTTCTAGGCGCACACTTTATTGTTTCACTTCACATGTTCACAAGTTTGACATTTACATTCTGCTAGACTAGAGAGAGTGCGTTCACTTAATCTAAAATAGTAATACGGATATGACAACTGTACTAGTCGACATTGATAGTCTTACTTCATGCTACAAAACGTTAGTCTTGCCACCTTGGTCCCGAGTCTCCATTAACGAAAAGAACGCTGTTTTCGGGAATACAGTGCTGCGGAGCCTGATAAGTAGTTAAGTAAGGTAGGTACACAATGTCACTCCCGACCCTGAAATGTCTCTGCCTGAGACACTGAAGCTTTCCGTCCTCTGCGAGCCCGGGCATGCTGCTTCCAGTTGCCCAGACCAAGCGCTCTGGCATCCGCGATGGCTTGGTCTTTAAAACGGAGGTTCGGCATTCTTCAGGATGCTGGAAATCAAGGATCCTCTTGGGTGGAGCATTATTTTCCATTCGCTTAATGTGGCCGACCCAATGTAGTTGACGTGATTTAGCTTTTTGGACTACATCCACATCTTGATACAGCTTATAGAGTTCGCGGTTGTATTTCCTCCTCCATTCGCCCTTGTCGCACGCAGGACCAAATATTGGATGCATGCAATTGCATTTTGTCCTTCGAGTGAGGAGTTTTGAACTCCATTGTCACCCACAATGTCACATTAGTTCATTTTAATCACTTTCAATCGTCATCTTTAGAGAAATCGCCTCTGTAGAGCGTATCTTAAACCTCCCATGCCAGCGCTTATCAATGCAACTTATGAAACGTCTACTCCCCTTATAAATATATCGAAACCATTTTGGAATTCTACATCCCCATTTGTGTTACAATGAGAAGGGCTTCGGAGCCGATACAATCATTTAACCTCAACTCAATCAGAATTAATCTGCAAAATTAATGTGCAATCAGTGAAATTGCATGTACTTTGCTATGTGCCTGGTTGCACCGTACACTAATTACGGTCAGAAGGATGATTTCGAAAAAGGACTCCCTCTCTACCCTCAGATAGGCATCGGCAACTGCATTTTGTATTGTTCATCAAAATGCACATGAATGCACTTTCGTATCATTTGTACATTGCCAGTTGGCAGGAATACGAATATGTGGCTTTCAATAGATTCCCCAATCAGTTCAGTTTGGTGTTTTTAGCTCAATTGGACTTTAATTGGAAACTGTAATTTTCTGTTCTGTTTTTGAATTTTCTAGATCACGGATGCACACTATAGATACATCTATAAAGGCCCCATTTGAGGTCTTTGACGACCATCTAGACGTTCATGAATACTTTTGGTTTTGACTTAAATTGTACTTGAACTTAAACCGGAATCCATGGATGCATTGCGTGCTTACATGTCCTTAGAAAATATGCAAACAATGGAATATCAGTTGTAAATGTGTAATAATTCTTTTTTTTATGTGTTCAGACAATGTTTTTTTTAATTGAAAAAAGAAGAATGATTTTCTTATGCAATCCTTTTCCCATTATATAAATCCCAGGGAAGGAGCATCCAGCCGTACAACTCTTTTCCAGTCCAATTTCCTGGTTAACTTTCATTATGTTCTCATCATAGCAGAAGTAAATCCTTTCGATGCATATTATCTCGCGAAATTCAAAAACAAACTCGCAATTTTATTCCAATTCCATTATTGTTTTGCCGGTCTAATTAACAACAAAAGGATATTTGAAATTTACAGAAAACAATTTGGCGCTACAACACTTCGAAACAATATCCTGTTGCCATTGCATTATGCGCTGATTATACAAATAATATCCTTGAGCGGGAAATTATTTTCTGTAATTTGTTTTTCTCATCAACACCTTTATTGGCAGAGTACCTAGGACTTAGGACAAATGCAAGCAAAACAGGCAGGATCCTTGAAGATCACTACATGTAGTTGTTACCCTTCAATCCTGATCACATTTCATGGACCAACAGATTTTAAAGAAAAGTCTCTCCCCATAAAATAGAGTGCATCCTTCTTGTGTAAACATAAACGCCTTATTGGTCGCAATATCCATCTAATTTCAGGATATGCTATAGAATGTGAGTTTGATTTTTTTGTTGCCTTTCCGCACACCCGTTGTGATAGTCTCATTTTGGGAACAATTCGGTTTTAAGTACTTAGGACTCGTTATGCATGAGAATGAGACTCTCTCTGCCAGTGTAGAGAGTAGAGGTGTAAACTAATGCCATTGTCCTTGCGAAGCGAGAACATATACCCATTGACACACGACTGATGCGAATAATGATGTTTACACTTCAAGAAGACCTTTTGTGCGACCAAATAACACAACTGCAACTGCAACATGCGTGGTGATATATATTTTAGAGAAGTTTCCCTCATGAAGGATGTGGTGTTGATCCTTTGTGACACCCTTGTGTCGGTGTTTGGCGTTTATCGGTTCCAGATACGCTTTGTATAGTTTTTTATTTGGAATTTGTTTTTGTTGGTTGTTTGTCTGTGAAAGAGATCTAGATCATCAGATGTACAAATAAATGCAACTAAGGACTAAGGAGGATTTTGCGGTTGATTGCGTTTTTAAGTTTTCGAGCTTACAATGAGGGAATCCTGTTATAGGGCGCGAAATTGCATAACGACATAATTATCTTCGAGATTTGCACTACAGTGCAGCTGTGCGGGTTCGAAGAGGAGAACTTTCGATATAAATAGGAGGCTTCACGAAATTTGGAGATACTGAAATTGGGTTGAGATACAAAGCATCTTCTAAACTTTTGATTCTTCGGCATTCCGGTTTACCGTATTTTTAAGAGCATCTTTCAATCAGCATTAAATAAGTCAATTCCAAAATAGTAATCAACTTTACTTTATTTCGAAACTTGTCCCTTTCTCTTTTATAAATCATTGCTGGCCCTTTTTAAACAACCCCAGGATATGTTAAGGGTGTCGTATTGGCATTAACTTTCAAAAAAAAATCAAGAACCAAGCTGATTGGTGCTCGTAATTTGATATTTTGATTTAAAGAGCTGAAGGGAATGGACAGTTACGCCCACGTTATGAGTGTGCTTGAAACAAAATTGCATTATTACATCATAGACTCCAGATTTGACTGGATTGTGGTAAAATAAATTTGTGTGGTAACATTTGCGAATTCAATAGATACAATTTGCCCAACATTTGTGGGATGATGTTCCAATTCATATTTATATGCTAATAACGTTGGGTGAAGTGTGACTTTTCGTAGCCGTAGGGTAGGACAACAGGAACACCCATTCAGTATGGCAGAATTTTGCATTCTAAATTAGAAACCATACAAAACCAAGGAATACTTGTCTGTAACGTATAACTACTCGTTTGTGAGGTTGAAAACGGTGTTTTTGGGATCTCAAAAATTCCATTAAAACTGCGTTAACCCATAATTTAGTGCTAATGAACATTAGTTAAGAGCCAATTCGATTGTCAGAAGCGTTTA
This sequence comes from Portevinia maculata, assembly GCA_949715645.1. NCBI lineage: Eukaryota > Metazoa > Arthropoda > Insecta > Diptera > Syrphidae > Portevinia > Portevinia maculata. Next base: position 260,744,874 of record OX454526.1, read on the forward strand.
TATTGTGTTTTACTCGGGTTTTAAAGGATATCTATTTGCAGAAGAAATGCCCGGCTCCCCTCATTTTTTAATTATTCTTTTCATATCAGACAATGAAGGTTAGTTAACCAATTTAACATCGCATCCAAGCGGAGATCAAAAAATAAGTCGCCATAATTACTTTCATCACAATCAAAGTCAGGAAACTGGCAAATCCAACCCAGATAGCCACCACCATGGTCAGAAGGAAGCAGCAAAAAAATAGAGAAAAAATACATCTCCTTTCGAAGTAAAATTGAAAAAGAAAAAATAAGAAAAATAACGTCACGATGAAAGAATGAAAGAAAAGCCCAAATAAGGCGGAGAAGGATCTCTGTGGCCTTAGCTGAAGCCTCATTACAACTGAATGACATTTCATAATCTGGCAATTAGGCCGCTCCTGCTGCGTGAATTAATTATCCACTTGAAGAATGATCCCCGGCTTAGCAAATTGAAGGACCCAGAATGTGACAAAAACATCTCGAAGAAGTAACAACACAATTTCGTCAATATGGCTTTCCTTAATTAGTAGACATCTACTGTAGTATAGGAAGTATCGTCGTTGCAGACATACACACACGCTTGCATGTAATCAGGATAATAAGAAGCTGAATGTCTCTGTCAGAATCATAACCCGAGATTAAATCTAACACACAGTGAGAGAGCATTTACCGTGATGAGTCTCAAATTACTGCTGCCCAGCAGATTGTGTCACCACCATTCAGGCCAACGCGACGACGTGTGTGTTTTCCGGAACAAGAAAAAGGTTATACCTATTCAAATGATAGAGATACACTTTTAACATTGCCCCTTCCGTGTGACTTTTTCGATGGGTTTTCGTTTCCACTTCCCACCACGGAGCACATATCCATCAGGACTTCATATTGCTGCGGCGGAAAGTGTGCGCGTGGATGTTCCCAGTTTGAGAGTGTATTATTTGCAGCCCGGAGCCAACAAGGGTTGTCGCAAATTGAAATGTAATTTGAAATTTGTTTTTATCAAAACACCCCCCACAATGTTGAATAACGTACACCCCTAGCCGCAGGCTAAATGAAGTGGATATTTGGAAAATAAAAGAAGAAAGAGAACTGAAAAAAACGGTTTTAGAGTAAACGCATGGCGTCAGATACGAGATGGAAATTTTTCAGCAATGATTTATCTGGGGTTTTTTTTAAGCCAGACCGAGGATGGTACCCAATCATATGCCCAACGGAAAAAAGGTGAAAACTCTGATGGAGTATTTCTAAACTGTCGTCGCATCATTTGGTTTTTCATCGGAGCCTTTTGAAAACTTTATTGGAAAATTATTTCCTAGACCTGGTCGTGAGGAAGTCCTTTGACACATAAAGGGAGGTTCTGTTCTTCTATTTGTTATTGCGATTTTCTTTGTTTCCAGAGGCGTTTTAAATGTTTCGATTAGAAAGGATTTTTTAAAATTTACCAATGGTGGTTCTGAATGTCTGTATCTACTTTGGTACTCAGTTTAAATGATGAAAATCTCTGAAATCAATGTTGAGCAGATAAAGACGTCTGTGCCAGAAAGAGCAGGTCCCTTCGTAATAGTTCGGGAGGGGCTTTAAAGTTAAAGTACTTTGATACTGAGAAGCAGAGAATGGAAATTCGGAAATTGACTTCGTGTAACTTTTGAAATGGATTTCTAAGCTTAACTAACTGAGCGATATGTAAGGCACTGAAAGCTGGCTTGAAGGCGTGGCAGGTATTACTTTTCGTCAGATTGGATATTTTTTGTATCTTTTGCATTTAACTTACTGACATATTCTTTCTGTTTAACGAGGTTATGATCTGGATTAGAGGGATCATAACCCTCACACCTCACTGCAGCCCTACTTCAATAAATATTAGTGGGCCTCCCGATTACAAATCACTTCATCACTGAGGCCAATCGAATGCTGGTGTTATTGCATGCTGTTATTGTGTTATGCGGGTGTTATTGTTGTGTGATCCATGAGTTTTAAGGCCTGCCTCTCTTTCTCCATTGCATGGGAACGCTGATGTTTAACTTTAACTTTATTATTTTAAATCTATCACATTTTCTTATATTTTATTACATTTGAGTGTAATCACACAATTCACACAGAGTTATGATATTATAATCTTACTTCTCAATAATGTTATAATATGATGTTAAAAGGAAAACAGCTTGGTAAGAAAATAATAGTCGAAAGGAAAGAGATTAGGAAAACCTTTCATCAGAAAAAATAAAATAATAATAATAATAATAACAATAATAATAAATAATTTTTTTTTTTGTTGTTGGGAATTCGCTGGAAGAAAAATCATCGAAAGACATTGCAGAGCTAGTACGCGAGGGATGCCTCTGCAATAGTGAGAGATTTTAACCCATCTTAAAAAAAACTCCCGGGGGACTGGCATTCGCCATCCCGAATGAGATTGCACCTAGTCGACGACGAATCGGCAATTTGTTTTTGAACTACATATTCGTTGAATTTAACAGATAAATCCGCCGTTTGTCGGTATCTAAACTTTTTCTTGTTTGAAATCAATACCTGATTTCTTAGCCCTAGCTAACTCTTATAGATCAAGAGGTTTTACCCGCCTCAATCTCCTGATTGCATTGTAATTATGTAATAGTTCTGTTATTTCTGTGTTTACTTCTATGCCTTTGAGCAACATTCTTAACTTCATCTTCAACCATTTCAACATTTAGATCTTTATGCAGATCGGCATTGCGTATGTACCAAGGTGCATTAACTATGTTCCTTAGTACTTTATTTTGGAAAACCTGAATTGTTTGTAAATTTATTTGGCATGTGCTTTCCAACGCAGTTTAGCGTCTAGAGTCATGCCTAGATATTTGGCTGTGTTTGAATATTCCACTACATTGTTCTTAATGTAGACTGGAATGTGTGGTACGTTTTTATACGTAAAATTAATATGGACTGACTTAAGGTCATTTAATCTAATCTGCTATTTCTTAGTCCATTCTGAAATATTGTTTATTGCTGTTTGAAGCTTTTTTGTCCCACAGCAAGGACAGCTGTGTCATCTGCAAAAGTAGCTATGGTGGTTTCTTCATTTTCAGGAAGATAGCTAGTGAAAAGTAGGTATAGAACTGGACCTAGCACATTGCCTTGTGGTACACCAGCTTTAATCTCTCTTAATGTTGAGTACTCTGCCTCTTGTTTAATTCTGAAGAATCTATCTGATATATAAGACTCCAGAATGGTCGCATACTGCGTCGGCAGTTGCTTTTGTAGTTTGTGTATCAGTCCTTAGTGGGTGGCGACGGTGTAGAGGTTAGTGTGTTGGCTTGTGACCCGTGCGGTGCAGGTTCAATCCCCATGGGGAACATCAACATACGCCACCCATTCTCATGCCTCTACAATCAGTCCTTTGTTCCAGACTTTATCGAAAACTTGTGCTATATCAAGAAATACTGTAGAGCACACATTTTTCTCTTCAAATGCTTTTTCGATTCTATCTGTGATTCAATGCACCTGATCAATTGTAGAGTGCTTATTTCTAAATCCAAATTGGTGAATTGGGACTAACGACTTTTCATCTATTATTTTTTGTAGACGTTTTACCAGCACTTTTTCGAATAACTTGGACAACATTGGTAGAATAGATATTGGGCGATATGAGGTAACTTCGTTAGGTGGTTTGCCTGTTTTGGGTATCATTATTACCTCCGCGACTTTCCACATGCTTGGCACATATCTTAATTTAAATGCAGCATTAATAATCTGCGCTAGTTTTTTTTAAACATTTTTCGTGGAAATTGCTTCAAAATTTCTCCTGTAATTAAATCAAACCCTGGGGCCTTTTTTATATTTATGCTTTCTTTAATTTCTTTGGCAAGTTCTTAAGTTGTTACCGGCCGAATAGGTGTATCTTCTTCGCATCTTATTTCGAGTCCTTGATAACCTTTATCTTCATAAGGTTTGAATACGTCTTCAAGATACTCAGCGAAAGTGTTTGCTTTCTCTTGGTTGCTTTTCGCCCAGTTACCTTCTCTGGTTTTTACTGGCGGAATGTGAGCTATTGGCCTTTTCTTCGTTGCCTTCCAGAGCGAGTAGTCGGTACTAGCATCATTTGTAAGACTTGTGAGGTAAGTTTTCAAAGACTCATTATTGAATTCTCTTACAGATTTTCTGAGCTTATAATTTAAGTTGTTCAGTGTGGTCTTGTCGCTTGGCGCCCTTGTCTGTTGGCAGCGTTTTCTAGCTTTCCTCTTTTCTGTAATAATTTCACATATTTAAATAAATAAATAACATAAATAAAAATACGATTATATATATGCAAGCAGATTCTTAAAACTAATATCACAGTAGGACGGTTTCGAAATTAAATAAATAACAAATATATTATTTACAAAATAAATAAGTAGTACAAAAAACAGGTAAATAATAAAACAAATGTAACAAAATACATAGTATAAATAAATATTTAATAATTTAATATGTAAATAACAAATAAATAATAGTAGATAGTACAGAAATAAATAAATTGAACAAAAAATATAAATAAATAAAAAAAAATAAGCAATCATATAAATATACACAGAGTCAATAGTAACGAAAATATTAGCAGTGGTAGCAGTGGTGGTAAAGGCAGAAAAGGAGAAATGAATGTTTACATCAATAATGCTCTTACTAAATATACGCGTGCATTATTTATGATGGCCAAAGAGGTGAAGAAGCAGAAGGGGTTTAAGTATTTATGGTACAAAGAGAATAAAATACTCGTACTAATGAGAAAGGTTGAAGGTGGAAGAATCATCGCAATAAGATCTTTTAATGATCTTGCACTAGTCTAGTGCTTTTTCATTTATTTAAGCGTTTTTTTTTCTTTTATCAATGTTTTCCAATAATCTAAATGATGTTTTTTCTACCTATGATCTTCTGAACTCTAATTGTGAATATGTATTTACTAATGAATCATATTGCTTAAACAAAGTCTTTTTCGTTCACCAAAATATCCGAAGCTTAAGGGAGAACTTTATGTCTTTAACATCGCATTTAAATTCATTTTCGTGTATGCCTGATTTTGTTGTAGTCTCTGAAATTTGGATCTACAATCTTGAGAAAAATGATTTTTTCGCGAACACGAATGAGAATTACGCTACGTGTTGGTTTTTTTTTTTTTTTTTTTTATAATTTGCTTACGCTAAAGGGATTTTTTTTTCTGTTGTTACAGTACCCTTATAATGCTAAGAACACAGTGTAAGCTACTTGGTATTAGAAAGAATAGAGAGATAGGAAAGAAGTGTTTGGGTGCAGTTGTAGGGTTTTTCTCCACGGGTGGTGTCTAAGTTACTTAGGGAGATTACGATTTCATGTATTCGGTATAAAGTAATGGACTTGGCCGGGATTCGAACGCACGACCTTCCATTCCGTAAGCGAATACACTTTTTACTTTACTTTTAAATTCATTTTTATTAATTATTAGCTTATATCAAATTACATACTAGACAAAAATGATTAAATCTAACTTAAAATTAACAGGATACTTATTCTAGATTATTGATCCTTATGCGGACGCCCTAAACTTAACTCTATCTTATAATTATTGCCTTTCGGCCTAAAAACTATTTTACAAACTAATCTTACATATTATGTTTTCATCGAGAAAATTTTAAAGAAAACTCGGCATCTTTATCAAATTTTATATTTTTATATAAAAAAACAAATTAAAAACTACCTACTCTACTTACTTAAGCTACTTAACATATTCTAACTATAATTGTAACTATAATTATAATTAGGATTCTGATCACTCGTTGCATTACGAAACAAGTGATCAAAATCCCAATTGCTTTCCGAGCACCTGGCAGTCGTCAACGTGCACACGCGCTGCCGTGAGCTGACTGATGCCTTACAGAATCAATCACCTCCCGGAAGCACCACCACAAGTTGGCGAGCCCGGCCTCCAAAAACGCCCTAGCTAACTTAGTCTTACTTATAAACTAAGAGGATGTTACCTAGAGTAACGCACCGTCTTGGGAGGGCATGTTGACCCCTCCCCCCTCAAAAAGCCACCAAAATTCGGCGAATTGTTTTGCAGTGTCGAATTTATCCCTCTCCGCTATTGCGGTACTAAAACGGAGGAGCTCATGAGCATTATCGACGTCCTCGCCGCGTATGAGCCGCTTATCTCTCGCGCCGCGGTAGCGGTGGTATAATACCGGGATACCATCCCTCGTCTGTACCAGCCCTTTTGCATCAATATGGATAAATGCCTCCGGCGGGACAAAGCCAGACCGGAGCATACTCTCTATGTACATTTCATTGGGGTAGTAAGCCCCAAAGATCAGGCTATTGTCGCTGGCCATCGCCCTTGCAACGTGTCTTCGAGTCACCTTAATAAGGAAATTGTCAATCCTATTCAACTGAGCCCTATCGTATAGGACCTTGTTGGGATAGTATTTTATATAGTTGGATTCAGGCGTTCGGAACAACCGGAGACAGGTCCTAAGACATTGTCTCTCCAAAACCCGAATCTTTTCCATATAACTAGGCGCTATATTAAACCACAATGGACAACCATAAGCGATGATCGGCCTTATAAGGGCCACGTAGCAAATGACCTTCACTCTGGAGTCAAGTTGACTGCTATGAAACAGTCTCTTTGTCAGAGCATAAGCCTTCTTGGCCCCAGCAAGACAAGCAACTATATGTCTATCGAAATACAGATACTGGTCAAGCCAGATACCTAGATATCTAACTGCGCTTCTCACCGCCAATGGCTGCCCATTTTGTCCAATAATGGCCAATTTTTTCCAGTTTTTTCTGGTATCCCTAGAGGCCCCAGCCAATGGAGTTCTGAACAAGATTGTTTCCGTCTTCTGAAAGTTGATTTTCAACTTCCAGTCGTCGCAATATCGCTTAATTTGATCGAAGTCACGCTGCAAAAGGATATTAATGACCTCGATTTTAGGACCTGATCTGTATGCCACCAAGTCATCGGCATACGCTATACCATGTCTGAGTGAACCTACCAGATCACTGGTGTAAATGTTAAACAGGATCGGAGAATTGACCGCCCCCTGCTGTAAACCGTTTTTAATTTCAAAGACTCTGCTCGAAGTTACGTTGCCACATTTGACAACGAACTTCTTTCCCATAAGCATATTATAGATTACATATAACAAAGGTTTGTGCATCCCCCGCCTGGTCAACTTGTAGAAAAGTCCCTCTAACCATACGGTGTCGAAAGCCTTCTCAAAATCAACCAGACAAGCACCCGTGCATTGGTTCTTGCATTTATTCCACTGAATGTCGGAAACCAGTTTCGACGCGGCATGAATAGTGTCATGCCTCGCCCTGAAACCAAACTGGTTGTCCGGAATTATGTTATTGTCCTCGACCCACTTTAACAGGGCTCTATTGACAACCTTTTCAAAGACCTTGCTAATATTCCTAAGCAAACTAATTGACCGCAGATTGGCAGGGTTCGTCCTATCTTTACCTTTTTTCGGGATAGGGTGTACCACAGCTACCTTCCAATGCGCCGGATAATGTGCATTATTCAGCGCATTGTTAAACAGCGTGGTGAAAATATCAACAGCCTCCAGAGGCAGGTGTCTCAATACGACGTTTGGGACACTATCCATCCCCGTCGACTTTTTATTTTTTAGTGACTCGAAGATGCACAGAAGATCATCCTTCGACACGAACAAGTGCGATGCATCTCGGCCATTGGCGACAACTGCATTAGCATAGTTTTCATCAGTGAATACGGTGAATCCGTTATTCTCAGATCGCCAATTCTCAAGTTCGGTGCGTAGATAGAAGTGGCTCACCAGAGCCCTATTCTCAATGTCGTGGTTACGGCGAACAGGATTGTTCACCGTATACACGGCCTCGAAACAAGCGCCCAGCAAATCAACTTTCTCCTGTGGGTCCTCGACCACGAAAAAATCGTCGTTTGAAACTACACTTTCTGGGCTTATTCCAGCAGTCAGTACTGTCTGTCTGTTCTCTGCTGTCTGGGAGATTCGAACACAAGGAATATCATTGTGATCTTTCCTCCTGAACAACTTATTTATCTGTGGGAACATATTCGGACTACAGGTTTTAATAGCCCGAAATTTATTGCCCCAATACAGACTTACAGATTTTCTGTAATTTTCTTTTATCAGCTGTTTCAGGATTCGGATCTCTGAATTCAGCCTCCTTACCTCCGGGTCGTTGCGATCAGTAAATTGCCTGTACAGCCGTTTAAGCCTCGAGAGCAGTCTACTTTTCTGTCGGTATAGTGCGTCGATTGTAGGGTTTCGGTACTTTTCTGGCTGGTCGTCGTCGGAACGTCCTACCCGAGGAATAGTTCGTTCCATAGTTCGTTTGATGGCGTCGTTCATTTGCAATAAATGCCGATCAATGTCATCATTTGTCATGTTACTGTTTGTCGGTGGGTCGATCCCACTCGAACGTATATCTCGCTTTAACAATCTGGAGAAGCGCGACCATTGTGCCCTTCGATAATCGAATGAACACACTGCTTCGTAATCCTCCAGCAGCGTTTACTCGTTCGGGATCCGTATTGCGGCGGCGAGTCCGTAGTGGTCACTATCGTACTCAAACGCACGCAAACAGTTCCGCGTATTTTGATCTATGTTCGTCAGTTGAAGTCTTGAGTCCGTTAAGGACAAGTCCAGGAAAGCACCGCTTCTTGGGAAAGAAGGGATATCCGTCGCGTACAACTCGAGTTTGTACTCAATCATATTGAGGCGCCACCAGTCGTGAAACTGGTTGCCCCTGGGATTTGCAGTAACATTTCCCCACGCCGCATGTTTGGCATTAATATCTCCGGCCAAGAAGTAATAATTCTCCTCCGAGTTCAGCTGCAGACTACGAAAAACTGTCTCGAGCTCTGTTATAAATTGGTTTGGTGGAGGTGCTGCAGGTGCGTAAAGCGACACCACATACATTCTCCTCCGGCTATGGAGAGGAATGCATATGATGCATGCTTCCAACAACTGGAACCTACGCACGTCCCCGCTATATATAACCCTATGGCGCAGGCCTTTTCGAATTAAGATTCCAACCCCACCTCCTTGAGTGGAGTGAGGCCGGTCTCTTCTTACTACATGATAGTTTTTGTATCCCAATTTGTGCTTCTGATTTAGCTTAGTTTCGCTAACCAAAAGCACATCCGGGTTTTCGGTTTTCAACAAGTTGGCAAGTGACGTTCTTTTCTCGATCCTGACTAGTGAATTAACATTCACAGCAAGGATCTTTAAGTTTCCCTCATCCAGCGTAGCCATTTGATTTATGGAAGCGAATACACTACTGCTGCACCATTGCCACCCGTTGGTTGCTTTATTAATACGAAGTATAATGTATTTGATGTGTTAGAATTAAAGTATTCGAGTGCAGATATTTTAAAATTGTCCTTTAAAATCAAGGATGAAGTCTATGTCATGTTATGTGTTTATAGGCTGCATATGTTCAATGTTTCGGTATTTGTGGAAGAGTTCTCATCTGTTTTGGATAGTGTTAGATCTAGGAATCTAATAATCTTAGGAGATTTTAATATTAATACTCTGGAGAATAGTGAAGTTGCCTCCACTTATATGGATTTATTGGCCTCTCATGGATTGGTGTCTTTTATAAGTGAAGTTACAAGAACTGAATCGGGAACGTGCATAGATCACATTTATGGGCGTTTCTCATATTCTTCTCTCAGTTCCTGTGAGAAGTGTGTTTTTGACTTGAAGATCACGGATCACTACATGACGGGTTTTGTGGTAGATTTAATGTCTGATAGTTCCTCTATCGATTCTAGTTCCCCACCACCAATAACTAAAATAGGTTTTTTGAAGTTAAGAGCTATATTATCCCTTAAGTTTTGGGAAGAAGTTTTTGCTGAGGGTGATGTTTCAAAGGCATATGATATTTTTATTGCATCTCTAAGTTGTCATATTGTGAGTTGTACTTTCACAATTCAGCCAAGAAAGTCGAAAATAAGACTCAAGCATTGGATAACATCTTACTTGATAAATAAAATTAAGAAAAAAAACAAACTTGGAGTAAAGTGTCGGAGAAACCCATCAAATTCCTCTTTAAAACAAACTTACAAACAAATGTGCTCTGAAGTAAGAGGCGAAATTCGGATGCTACTGTTTAAAGGATGATTTTTTTTTATCACACCCTGGAGTCGTAAGCACATAAACCTAGACTCTGTAGAGTTGAATCTTAGGTGCATGAACCTAGATTCGTGTAGTTTGTAGTAGCGAACAGCTGGCCAAGCAGACTCACTTGGTCAATAATAAAGGTGTCTTTGATACTGTCTCGAATTAAAAACTCGATCGTTTATTGAAGTTGTCGTCTTTTTATACAAAAAAGAAGCTTAGCCTAGCACTTAATGAACTTAATACTAAATATACCAAAATAGCTTAGTTTAGAATTTACGCAATAATTAATGAATTTAGAATTGCTGAGTTATCTTAAATGAATTACACTTACAAAAAAATATAGTACATTGATTGCGCAATGAATTATTGCATCAAAGTGCATGCGTTGCAAAATGCAGAGTTTACCTTTCATTGTTGATGTTTTTTTTCTTTTCTGTTATTTCGTATGGTTGGTTGTATTTAAATAATGAAGCATATTAGGTCAAGCAAGTTCAAGTAATGTATTCAAATAATGAAGCATATTAGGTCAAGCAAGTTCAAGTAATGTGTATCAGGTTGCAAACAAATCAATGACCTGAAGATTAAATCCAAACAATGAAAGGTAGACTAAACGGCTACTACACTAACAGATTTAATTCAGTTAAAGGCAATGTAAGATGTGAATGGCAGCTAGTCAATAGCATTCTAAATAAAAAGATAGTCGCGAAAAGGCCATCTAGCGTACTCTCAAATCATGTAGTAATTTCCGACAAACTGGGTATTGCTAACGCTTTTAATAACTACTATACTTCGATATCTGAGAATACAGAGCTAGCCCCTTGAAATCTATCTTGTTCAAATTGTAGTCTCTCAAGAAAACCTTTTGAACCCTTGCAAAGCAACAGTTTTTTATTTGAGTCGATAACTGGATTTGAACTTTTAAAAACAATTGGTTCGTTGAATAAGTCCAACTCTTCAGGGTTTGATGGTTTGTCAAATTTAGTATTGAAAAATATTTCATGCTTTTTAGTCGATGTGTTGGCCCATATTTTCAATAAAAGCATCTTTTCTGGAGTATTCCCTGATGCTCTGAAATGTGCTGATATACAACCTTTATTTAAGAAGGGATCTGCTGATGTATTGAGTAATTATAGGCCTATCTCACTTCTACCTGCTATTAGTAAAATTTTTGAAAAAGTTATGAAAAAAAGGATGGTGAGTTTTTTGGAAAAAAACAAATTTCTTCAGTTCAGTTCAGTTCGTGTTTCAGAAAGGTAGATCTACAGAAGATGCTCTTCCTCGTTTTTGCTCCCAGATATTTGAGAACCTTGATAAAAAGAAATGTACAGCCGGATTGTTTGTTGACATTACTAAAGCATTTGACATGGTTAACCATGACATATTGCTCCGCAAAATTGAAAATGCTGGATTTCGTGTTTTTTTTTGTATGAGTGGCTTAAGTCATACCTTAAAAATAGGTCACAACGAGTTAAGGTTGATGACACTAGGAGCGACGTTAAGCTTCTAAATATGGGAGTTCCTCAGGGTTCTGTCTTGAGGCCTTTACTTTTCTTAATTTATATTAATTCGTTGTTTTATTTGCCATTTCAGGAATTACTGACAGCATTTGCGGATGATGTGGGCTTTGCTTATGGTTCAGATAGTTCTTTAAATCTTATCTCGGACATTAACTTTGATCTTTATCTCTTAAGAATCTGGTTTGCGGAGCATAAATTGATTATCAGCTCAAAAACCAAAATTATGTTTTTCAGTTTGGTGACGCAAAATAGTTTTGAAGCTGATGTATACTTTCATGCAGCTGATTGCCAAAGATTTCAACTACCTTATTGCACTTGCATTCCAAGTCCGTCTGCTTGTGGTTTTCAAAGTGGTCTCAGCTGCAGCAATAAATGTTTTAAGATTAAAAGTGTTACTGAATTTAATTACTTAGGACTATCAATCGACTCAAGGATGAGCTTTAATAACCACACGCAAAATTTGAGAAATTATTTTCGTGGTGCTTTCAGGCATTTTTACTCTCTGCAAAGGATTTGCTGTACTCAACTTTTGCTAAAAATCTATTATGGAATCTTTCATTCTAGATTGCAGTATGGTATTACCTGCTGGAGAGGAGCTTATGTAAATAAAATTCAGCCTCTTTTGTCAATTCAAAAGCATACTTTAAAGAAAATCTGCCGAAAACCCCGCTTACACCCTAGTTTTCCATTGTTCAGAGATTTGAGAGTTCTTCCAGTACGTCACTTGTACTGCTATAAAGTGCTTAAAATGTTCTTTATGAGATCAGGGAATCTTAATTTCAGACTCATTAACAGTTATAGTTTACGTGTTAACTCCTTAAATCAAGTTTCTGTACCTGCTTTTCGTACTACCGCGTTTCGTAATTTTTATTGTGTTGCTGCATACCGTTTATTTAACCAACTTCCACCTTATGTAAGAGCACTTATACATTATCATGCATTTGTAAAACAGGTAAAAAATTGGCTTTTTGGCCTTGATCTTAAAATTATAGAATCTTTGTTCCATGTTCTTCGTTGATGTTTTGGTTAAATATTTTTGGCTTATTTTATAAATGTTATTTCTCATCGTAAGAGTATCTACATACCTACTTGAATTTAAGATATGTTGTGTAATTTTTTTTATTGGGTCAACCCACCCATCATTTCAATTTTAGCTTCATATTTTATTGCCTCAGTGGCATTATCTCTATTTTTTTCAAAAATATATATGTCACTATTATTTCTCTTTGAAGCTATAACATGCAAAGATTGTAATAAAATATTGTAATACATTTTAAGAAATAATAAAAAAATTGAATACAATACAATACAATACAAAATAATACTCATCAGATGAACAATACGAAGAGCATGAAATAACAATAAGAATTAGGGTGCTACGTTTGCAACAAGGTTATTAAAGATCACGTTATCGGACATCTCACAACAACTAATTGTGTATCTAGCTGTTAGTCTTTCTATTCTAGTAGAAACCAAATCAACATTGGCTTTTTCGTGGAGTTCAAGTGTTGAAAAGTGCCAAGGAAGCTTAAGTTTTAATAGCTTATTTTGCGCTATTTGTAATTTTTTGATGGACAACCATAAAACATAAAGGCCCGAAAAATGACTTTAAAAATGATTAATTTATTTTCTTGGCTTAGCATAGATTTTCTGTTTATAAGAGTATACATTATTCGTATAGTTTTATTTATTTTGTCTATGGTATTTGTGATATGGTTGTTGTAAGTAAGCTGTTTATCCAATGTAATGCCTAAGCATTTGGCAGTGTCCGTCCAAGACATGTAAGCATTATTAATAATTAAGTTCTTGCTGGGCAAAAAACAAGCTTTCCTTTTTTTAGTAAAAAAGATAGCTTGGGTTTTAGAAGCATTGACTTTTATCTTCCATTTGTTGAAGTAGGTAAGTCATAAGAGTATTTAGTGCTGATTGAAGGTTGGTTTGGATTGTAAAACCAAGCACATCTGACACATCTGCAAACATTGCAGACTCACAGTTTGGAAGGTGTGGAAAATCAGACGTATACACATTAAAAAACACGGGACCCAGGACGGATCCTTGGGGAACTCCTGCAGGAACTGGCCTTTCGGTTGAGTAGGTGTTATTTACACAGACCGTAAAGACGCGTCCTTCTAAAAAAAACTTTTAATTATTTTAATAATATATATAGGAAATTCACACAACATCATTTTATAAAGTAGTCCTGCATGCCAAACAGCATCAAAAGTCTTTTCGCCATCGAGGAGCACTACTCCTGTAGATTTCTTGGATGTAAATCCTTTTTTGATGTGCTGAGACATTCTGTCGACTTGTTGCACAGTATTGTAATGAGACATAAAGCCAAACTGTTGCTCAGGCCAAGTACTTTGTCGATTTTATTTTTGACAACTTTTTCGAAAATTTTGCTTATAGAACTAAGTAAGCTAATGGATCTGTAGCTGTTGGAGTTATTTGCGGGTTTACCCGGTTTTTAAATCGGCATAATCTTAGCTTTCTTCCACGCATTTGGGAAGTAGGTACTGTAATTTTAAGCATGAATTGAATATGTAAAGTACAAAGTCAATCCCAGTTCTTCGGAGATTCTTGATATAAATATTCTGTATATTATCAATACCTGGGGATTTGCGAGCCTTAAGTTTCGAAATTAAAAGGTCAAGTTCCGGATAGGTCACATACAAATTATCCTCTATAACTTCTGGAGTTGACATTTAACTAGATACAGGCTTTCTACCAAAGTTTCCGTAACTCTTATCCCCTATCCCGCTGGAGGTTGTGTGGTTTCTCAAAAATAACAGGGAAAGAATGTCAGCCTTCTCGGCGTTTGTGGTCGAGGGGATCTGAACATCACCAAATGAAGGAATAAAATTTGACTTCTTTTTTATTATTTTTGCAATATTCCAAAACGGCTTACTGTGTTTTTCTAAGTTTTGGAGTTTAGCGTTCCACTTTTTTTGCGAAACTTTTGTATGTTTTGTATGCATATGTACTTTGATGGTATTGTTGAGGATAATAACGTTGTCAAAAAAAACATGCATCCTATATCTTTGCCAGTTTCTTCGATATAAGTTCCTTAACTTAATTAATCGCTGTATACTTATGGGAAGTGAAGAAGTGTTTTTAACAATTCTTAGTTTTCTTGCTATGTAAATATTGATAGCATTTTCGATACCTAGTGCTTTTAAACGTCGTCCACACGTGCGGAAGTAACGCCGTCGATATTTACATCATGACAACTCAAACTGGAACTAATATGTCGTTTGTATCTCCTTAAATTTGCGTTTTTTGAGGTCAAAGTAGTAGTTATTTTCGCTGTGATCAGGCCTGTGCAGAATGCTGCAAAGTACTGGGAGATGATCTGAGGATAGATCGTTTAAAGTTGTTGTTTGCTAAATAGTTGAGGAATATTGGATAGGAAAATGTCTAAGGTGAAAAGGTTACTACTGGTGTTGTATGGGATATAGGTTGGTGAGTTGGGATACATAATTTGGAAATTGTGGCTAGTATTGTTCTACTACTGCTAGGTCGTGCAAAAGGTTTCCCCAGGAGTTAGCTCTTAGGCAACCCCAACTCCTATGACGACAATTGAGGTCACCGCCTATTAAGTTAAAATCTTGTGTGTTATTAAACTTTTTAAGGTAATTTTTTAGCCAATATTTATTATTTTGCGAGTTTGAAGCATTTGGAAAGTATAAATGAATGAAAGCAGTAATGAATGTTTCAATGTTTTCTTTATTACAATTGCAACACCGCCTCCCATGCGATCTACTCTGTCGGAACGATAACACTTGTACAGACTATCAGAAAATGGGACATTCGATTTTAAACCTGTTTGAGAGATAAAGCCAATTTCGATGTTGTTTCTACATTGAATTGAATTGAATTGAATTGAATTGAATTGAGAACTTTACGTTCACGGGTTAGGCATTGGATCGCCTCTCATCAGTTTCGAGATGAGAATCATGAGCCATTTGGACCCGATGTCTCCCATATTTTTCTAGAGCCCAGAGGCTCTTTGGATTCTTTGACCGCCTTCGTAATGTCGTGTACTTCTTCATTGTTAGGAACTGCTCTCGGAAAATATATCCGAGGAAATTGTTCATTTAGAACTCTTTTACAGTACTGCTGCCACCTGAGTAGTATTTTTTCGTCATCCACAAGAAGCAGCCTTTGGTCATTGTTGAGGAACTTTGGCGAATGGATTTCCTGGGCATTCCTCCTTCTCTGAGCTGCAATTTTGAAAATGATTGTTCCCCTGTTCAAGCTGGTTTGTCGGAGTTCGTGGAAAACTTGGCTTTGGCTTCTATCAGCTGCCGAAGAAGAAATTTCTACTAACTCCAGATACAGGCCCATGACACACTTTACTTGAATTTGAGCGCAAAATCCAATGTAATACAACGTTGCTACCATTTTATGAAATGACCAATATCTAATAATACAAGCTGTAATACAATTCTATATATTCATAATAATCTTTGCTTATTCCTGTTCAGAATATGTGAATTCAAAAGCATCCTGTTTCCCGAGGCTCTCGAAATGCAAAAACTCAAATCATATCTGCGGAATCTTCTTAAGACTGAATCTCCTTAAAGAACTGTCTAAATAACTGTTGGTCAATTTTAAAGTTCCAATCTTTCATGGACAATACAAGGCATGTATACTACATATATGTAAAGATGTTATTTAGTAGTATGTACTTTGTTTATTTGATGCCAATGTCCACCCGCCTACAATTGAAGTCCACATAGCCTTTCAAACATTTAAACACCTGTTTAAAAATTACAACATCCCGAATCATTCAAACATCCTGTCGCAGATACTCGTAATAACTAAGTAATAACCCCACGCTGACATCACAAAGACAACCCGTCATCGACCTCATATTTAAATTATATCCAAACTCGATTTCAACCAATTACGGCACATGTGTCCTTAAGCAAATTTTCCAATCAACAATGCAAGTTTGTGCTGAAGGGAAAATCAAAAACTTGTCATAACTGCTCGTGCCTCTCGACTAACACAATCGCTGACCCACAAGAGCACTGCTTCATATGTATCAACTCAAAGGAATCAACTGCCAGCCATGTAATTATTTCCAAAAAATTAGACAGATGTTGGGCGGTACAACACGGTCGCATGCTGGTATCAGCATGGATTCCACTTTGTTTTGTGTGTTTTTCCTTTCGATACAACTGTAACAAGGACTAACTTTTTCTTTCATTGTTTAGTCGATTATTCGATAACACGGTGTCCTGTGGTGATTAAAAAATAAAAATTGCATCATGCGAATTAGTTTATAAGATCACTTTTAAAACGAGCCATCAAATTGTGCGTAAGGATTCATAAGTGTATTTTTTCGATGAGGGATAACAGTTGTCACAGTGTTATGATGACAGTATGCCTTTAGGTATCCGTCATGACGTTATAATTATTTTAAGAGAAAATCAATCTCTATCCCTTACCTGGGCGTATGTTTTTGTTTCGGTTTCTTTATCACCCTCACTGAAGTGTCCTTCTGTGAGTGCCAGAACTTTGCCCCCCATTCGCTGGCGCACAGTGCAGATTTTTTAATGGAGAAATAAATTGATAAACAATGCAGTGTAATACCTTTAAAGTATTCGTTCCGTTAAATGACTTTTAAATTGAATTTTGTCGCGCGTTGTATGGGAAAATGCTGGGCGAAAGAAAGCAAGTGAAGGGTGCTTGTTTGGCATTAAAATGGAAAACGTTTCCGTCTGAGTCCCTCCTTTTTTCTCAACCAACATACGTATATACAACAAAGTTCTGAGTGTCATCATTGCTTTATATTAATAGCGTTAATAAATTGCTAAGAAAAATAAAATAAAAAGATAAATCAAATTATTAAGGGATGCGAAAATGTTGGAGACATGTTCATTCATATATGCTGAGCACATAAAAGTTGCCTTGAATTATCTCTGGAGTTGACGGACATATAAAAACAAAAATGTCCACAGGAAGCACCCTTTGTCATCTCGCTTTGGTCAGCCATATCAATTTTGCCAGTGCGGAACAATAATATTATTTTGCTATAATGCTTCATCTTCTTTGACGATGGGGTTATGATCAGGATTATAGGGATCAGCGCTTGCGTTGAAATCTTTTAACCATCCTGCCACAATAAAAATATTTCTAAAAATGTCTGTTTCTCCAATTGGAATCAAAAATATTCCATTCTTCTACTTCCTCTGATTTTTAGTTCTTTGACTCATTTATTATGTACTGCTGGGCAGGCCGATTCTTCACCATCATAAACTATCAAACCATTAGCCGCAAATGAAGGCCGTCGTAAGCGGGAGGCATTTCAGGGGGACGGCATTCAATCACTTAATATTTGCTTTCTCCATTGATTACATATGTAGAGCCTCAAACAGCAGTGATTTTTGGTTCGAAAAATAAAAAACAGTGTTTTTTTCATTGCTCGTATATAGTTTTTAAAACATAATTAAATTAGTTTTTTTTTATCCATCCATACCGAAATTGCCAAAATTGAAGTTTTTTTTACAGGTTTTTAATTTTCCATACATTTTGTACTACTCGTACTTAACGGGCTCGAGAACCGAGAAGAGACTCTGCCTGAGAAGCTGCAGCCTTCCATCCTCTGCGATGACGGTCACGCTGCTTCCAGTTCTCCAGACCAAGCGCTCTGGCATTCGCAATGGCTTGGTCTTTAAAACGGAGGTTCGGTCTTCCTTGCCTTCTCGAACCTGTGGGCTGGGAGTCGAAGATCCTCTTGGCTGAAGCATTATTTTCCATTCACTCAATGTGGCCGACCCAATGTAGTCGACGTGATTTAGCTTTTTGAACTACATCCACACGACGGAAGAGCTCATACAGTTCGCGGTTGTATCTGCTCCTCCATTCGCCCTCCTCGCACGCATGACCAAATATCCGACGAAGTATTTTTCTTTCAAAAGAACAAAATATTAGCTGGCATTTTCTACTTATCCGCCAGCATTCGGCACCGTAAAGCAGGACTGGCAGAATTAAGGTTCGATAGAGCATGCATTTTGTTCTTTAAGTGAGGAAATTTGAACCCATTTGTTGCACTAAACCGAAGTTGCAGCGGTTTCCTAAGGTAATTATTTGTCGGATCTCCACTAAGGTGTCATTTTTGAAGTTGATGTTTACTCCTAGGTAGATGAACTCCTTAACTACCTCGAAGTTATTGCTATCAACAGTGACGTTTTCTTCTAGGCTGCCGAACGATGTTTGTTTGTTTGTTGATAGCATGTACCTGGTTTTGTCCGCATTTACTTCAAGACCAAACAAATTCGCCTGTTTTTCAATTGCCGTTAAGGCCTCCTACACGGCACGCTATGAACGGCATATGATGTCGATATTGTCCCCATACCAAAGTAGCTGGACGGAACTATTGAAGATAGGTTAGGTTAGGTTAGAAGGGAAGTGCACAGCAAGGCTATGCTGTGCTTGCACTTGGGTCCATTGGTCCATTGTGATCCCTTGTTGTTTTACGGGGTAAAAACTACACTTACAATAAAAACACTTACCATACTCGGTTTAAATTATTCTTGCTGGTTGGCCTATTGGAACCAACCTTTGTTCTTGACAAACCTGACTGTGTCCGTCAATGGTACCTGCGCTACGTCCTCTAGGTCTTCGGGAATCTGTTGCCCAGATAGCGAAGTCGAGATATCTGGAGGTTTGGACACTCCAAGAGCAGGTGTTTGATGGTCTCGGTTTCTTCTATATCTTGACAGCTCCTGCAGTAATCTGGTGAGCTGATGCCCAGCCTGTTTGCCATTACACCTATGGTGCAATGACCTGCCAGTACGCACGCCGGTTAAGATACGTATTTCTTGCTTGTTCATTTCCAGAATGTATTTTGTTCTTTTTTCATCGATCCTTGGCCATAGACTACAGTCGTGCCTTTGACACCAGGTAGTGTTAATTTGTTCCCTCAGTTTTTGGTCAATGTTTCTTTTTGCTGCACTAATTGGGATGTGCTAGGTCATTATCATGAAGGATAGCTGATACTTGATACCGATGCATGAAATTATGGTATAGGAGCTGTAATCTCTGAACTGCAAAATGGAACGGAAAGGGTCATCGCTTATTTTAGTCGCGCTTTAAACAAGTCAGGACGCAATTATTGCACGACGCACAAGGAACTTCTAGCACTGGTCAAAGCAATATAACGCTTCCATGTTTACTTGTTCGGTCGAGAATTAACAGTCCGAACGAAAAAACACCTTAATGCAGATGCACTCTCACGGCGACCCTGTGCGGAAACAAGTTGCAATCACTGCGATGCCAAGGAGAGGCGACTACATTCAGCGAGTAGTTTATCAGTTCACGCCATCCGACTGGTGAACTTTGATGTGGATCTCGAGAAGCTTCAGCTCGCACAAGAAACGGACTCAATCCTTGCTCAGATCACTTACTGGATAAAGGCTGGAAATCGTCCTATAATGGAGCGAGGTCTCTGGTGAGTGTAATGAGCTTAAAGTGTATTGAGCGCAGTCTGCTAGTCTAAAGCTACAGAACGGAATTCTATTTAAGAAGTGGGTACCAACCAAAAGACAACAGACAGAGCGTTTAGTCCCGATTATTCCTCGATTCCAAGAAATAATCAAATTGTATCATGACACCGTGGCTGGAGGACATTTTGGATCCAACAAGACGTTCTCAAAATTAAGATGTCGGTTCTATTGGGTGGGAGCAAGAAAAGATGTACAACGTTATTGTACTGAATGCGATATTTGTGCCGCCAAAACAGAACCCAAGGAAAACTTCAAGTTTATTTGAGTGGTGAACCATTCCAGCGCGTAGCTATCGACATTCGGGACATTTACCTACAACCAGACGAGGAAATAATTATGTGTTGGTGATGATGGACTATTTTTCTAAATTGCTGGAGGTCTTTCCCCTTATTGACCAAACCACAGATTCGGTGACCAAAACCTTAGTCAATGAAGTGTTCTTCCGGTATGGTGTGCCATCGGAATTCCATTCGGACCAGGCACGGAATTTTGATTCCGAGGTGTTTCAAAGTATTATGGAAATAATGGGTAAACACAAGACCCGAACAACGCCACTTCATCCGCAGTCGGATGGCCTCGTGGAGCGGATGAATCGGACGATTCTCGACTATCTAGCAAAATTCGTCAACGATAAGCAGGATGACTGGAGTGACCTACTTCCACTATTTGCAATGGCCTACCGCTCGTCAACTCAGGATTAAACCAAACAAACACTTTTTGAAATGATGTACGGGCGTGGTATGCGGCTGCCCCAGGACCTACTTTTCGATACGCCTTCAGATTCTGATCCCAAGAAGTACCGAGGATTTGCTCAACAAATACAGGACCAGCTTCGAGAGATTCATAACAGAGCCAGATTTGAACTTCAACGCGCAGCTCGAAAAATTAAAAGTAGGTATGATTTGAAAGTTAACGTTCCAATATTCCAGGTTGGAAGCTTTGTGTGGTTTCACAACCGTCGAAGGAGAGTTCGAGTCTGCCCAAAACTACAATCGGACTGGGACGGACCATATCGTGCCATGGAAGTCATAACCGACGTTAACATCTAAATTCAGAAGACGCTCAAAGTATAAAGTTGTACACATCGATCGGGCCACCCCTACCGAGGCAATTTTGAGGCCTGGCCTTCCGAGAAAGTTTCACCAAAAGTTTAGTCTCGTGTTTTTCATTTTAAATCTCTACTTTCTCTAGCCATCACTTCGTTGAGCATCCTAAAATCTGCGAATACGCAACAGTATTTTAAATATTTCAGCTTATAGCTCAAAATTCGATGTTTTTCGATAAATTTAGTTTTTTGAGATTGTGGTCTTGTCAGGGCGGATTTTAGACATTCTTAAACTTGATTATTTCGGGCGCCTAAAGAGTATATGGTTTAAATTTCAGCTTTCTAGCTCGAGTTTTAAGAAAAAAGGTTTGCCGATGGATGGACTGACGGATGAACGGACATGGCTAGATCCACATTACTATCGATGCTGATCACGAATATAGTACATTTTAAGGGCCTACTACGGGCAAAATTAAGGTGTGTAACAAACTATGGGACAAAATGAATATACCTTTAGAATAGGATATACAAATATACAAATACATTTTCTGCTTTTTTCAAAACAAAGATAACTATTAATAAATCCATAAAGCCTTATACTTCTCAACCAGTAAAATTCATTGAAATTGCGACTATGATATAAATTTTGAGCTAGACATTAAAAAAGCAAGCCAAATGCCACATATAATCCAAATATTACCACATCCTGCAAATATTTCCTCTTACAAATTCCATTCAACTAATTCATTTATCCCGTCTAAGTGAATTTTACCCTAAAGACGTTCCAACAAGAATAAGAGCTTTATTAGTCAATTTACAACCCAAGCTGAAGAAGTTGTAGAAGCACTAATAATGAAAGCAACAAGACTCTCTGTGTATCCTTTAATAATGTTTGCATACACATTCAAAATGGGGTTTACTCCTTGCATCCGTGAAATGTGTTATAAACCAGAAAAAAGGAATACAGTTTCACAAATTTATCTAAAGTCTCTCCATTTTCTTGCTGCTATGATAGACGTCGTGCAGCCTTGTGCATAGATATGTCAATGCTATAGAAATAAGTCTGGGTATATACATGGAACGGTATTAAATGTTCTCTTGTATATTCAACTGGCATAAGAACGGAGAGTCGGAGACTTTGTACAAGTACGAAGATAGAATGTGTGCATGTATATTAAAGGATTGTGGTTTAATTTGCAAATTTAATTAAAATCTGCTCTCCAAACAGGATAATAGTTTCAAGGAAGCTTAATTGATGAAATTTCTAATGATTGTAAATTTTATGCAAACAGATACACTCATCATTGTGTTGCAGGAAGCAAAAGATGTGAAATTATGTTATAGGAGCATAGGCGCCCACAGGTGGGGGTCTCTTGGACCAAACCAATATTTTTTACTAGTTTTAATATTAAATTATATGAAGATAATCCGACTTTTTCCTAACTATCGATATTGTAGAAAAATATGACTACATAGTTTTTTTGACAGCTTTCTCTCGGAGTTCTTAATTTTCCCACCCTGCAATGACATTTGACCGGTGACGTAAATTTAAGCCCAACGAAAGAAAGCCAAATTCCAAAAAAATCCATTATTTCCTTTTTAAAGGGTGTAACCTAAAATAAAAATTATTAATTTATATTCCACCTAATAATTTTGTTGTTTAGTTTTTAACTGATGACGTAATTTCATTTTGTGCATCCTTCCGGTCTGATTTCCAAATAAGAAATCAGATGTAGTTCAAATTGAACTTCTCTTCTTTTTCGAAATTTCAGATTTGGCCTTTATTCCTTGGTTATTATTTAACGTCATCCATTTGTTCATAGGAATAGGAGTAAATACCTATCTTTCCGGATCAACAATAACAAACAATCCCATAAAATTTATTTTTAAGGTAAATGAAAGACTTGGACAGATAGATGGAGGGAGGAGAGAGCAATTTTTCGTACGTCTGTGGATCCGTCCCTAAACCATTTTGCTTAGATAATTGTTTTTGTAATTTCATTCCAAAAACTTTGCAGTGTATAGACACTTTAAAGTTCACGATAATCGTAGAGAAAATTATGGGCTCTTTATTCCACAACTTTCTCATTATAAATTATAATAAAATGCATCCCAAATGTAACGAATCTTCGAATATTAAAGCAGGTAGAAGAGTTTTATCCAAAGTTTTTTTTTCAGCTCTTTGCATTGGGCTTTCCATTGCAGCACTACTTGCTCCGACGAGCGATCGTTCAACACTTTACGGAAAGGCAAAACTTGGCTACGATGACTAATACAAGACTTGATGCTTTATGTATCTATATATATAAAAATCAATCCATATTTGGGTTTGTTTCCGGTGTTTGGCCAAACGCGTTTACCGATTCCAATGACTTTTTTTTCATGAAAGGTGACGTCTGTACAAAGGATGTTATGTATGTGCGATGTCTGTATCTACATCGGTCTGTGAATTATGGGCATTTGAGTGAGTACACATGCATATGTGCGTATGCGTGTAAATTCCGATGCAGATACAGAGACCGCACATATAAAAAACCATCGTACAGACGTCACCTATTTTGTTATCCGAACGCGCATATGAAAGAGGGAGACCACACGACCGTTTCAAGCCTATTCTGGTGTTTGTGCGCACTTTCATTCTTGAGATATCGTGTGTTCAATGTTTTATTACAATAACTCTTATTGAATTTTTTTGAATTTTTTTTTTTGTGAATCGAACATCGGAAAGTAGCTTTTCCCACATTGATAACAATCGGTGTGAAAGTGATTGAAAAGTGATTCTATCGAAGTTGTTCACTTTCGCTTTGTTGTTTGATTCGCACAAGTAAGCTGACATAGGCGCCTGCCAGACAACAAGCACCTACCCTAAACGGAACAACGAAGTTGTGTGAGCGACCTAAGCCATCCGGAGAAAAACGTGCAGTATCTTTCACCGGTTGAGCTCAAATCAGGCAATCTTCGGTATTGGCCTGAAAGTATTTCTGTAAAGTTTGGTCAAAATCGGTATTCTTTTTTTTAGGCGCAGCAACATACGCCGAATACCCGCTATAGACAATAATAAGGAAGTCTACTCGAACATATTGTCCAATAGAATTCTCGGGCACGGGCAAAGCCGGGCGGGTGCAGCTAGTGATATATATTCATAAGAAACTTGTCATAGAACAGAAAAACCTTTAAAACGAGATAATCAACCGATTTTCTAGAAAACCAAGGCGGTTGAAGTTGTGTTTTCTAAAGAATAAATGCTTGAACAGATCCATGTATTGGCTTTTGTAAATGTTGCAGAGGTGAGTATGGAATTAATTGGTTTTTGATTAGAACAAGTGAATTGGATTGAGTTGGATCTGACCAAGGAGCTAGGTTTTCAAGATCCTCATAAATACAGCTTACGCAGTCATCGGGATACATGTGTAACGAGCAGGGTTTATCAATTGTGGGTTGTTCGTTCAAATACATAGATACTAATAATGGTCCTAGAATCGAACCTTGAGGCACTTCGTGTGAGATTAAAAGAAAACTTGACAACTTATTGGTACATTCAACTGCTTGCTTTCGGTCTGTTAGGTACAAGTACAGAAGTCTAATATTAGATTAGATTAGATTTGATTTATTAGCTGTGTAATGCTATTTACAATACATATTTACAATTCAATTATTTAAATTTTAAGTATGTATTATACTAATATATCTCTATGCAAATATTTAATAGAAAACATCCTTACAATCAAACATGTTCTTTAACATAATTTACAACGTTTCTTTTAAATTGATGGATATTTCTCTCTGATTTTATTCTATTTGGAAGGGAGTTAAAAAGTTTAAACCCATTATAAATAATGCTATTTTGCGATCTACTATTTCTAATCGAAACCAGTCTTAAGTCATCTCTATTCCGCAATAAGTATGGCTGCACATCTCTTACATATTGAATATATTTTGACAAATACTCAGGCAAACATTTATTTTTAATTTTAAAAACATAAAGTAAAACATTCACATATATTCTTTGTTTTACACTGAGCCACATTAATATATTTAGCATAACTTGAATAGGTGTATAAATATTACATCGTATAATTGTATGCATTGCCTTATTTTGCAACCTTTGCAATGAGTTAAGATTGGCTTGGCTCGTCAAATAAAGTACACACAAGGCACAAAATAAGAGTTAAATAGGCGATGTATCTTATGTAGATATTGCATAAAATGGAGTGACTAACAAATTTGAACTGGTCAGGTTTTTTTTTGTTTGTTTTTCCTGTTAGGGGAAGGAGAAAATAAGGAGGCCTGTTTGCGTTGACCATCCCCCCGTGGACCGCTCTTCGTATTACTTCAAGGGGGCTGTTATCATACACCCTTTCGGGCTCACGTGCTTTCCCGGTATTGTTCTTCTTCTCTTTTCGTTCTTCTGAGAATATCTTCCAAAAAATGGCTAATTATTCCCCAATTCAAGTCGCTCGTCAGCATTTTGTCAACTATGTTTTCTGTATTGAAGGCACCAATGCTGCTTTCCACGGCTGTGCGTTGGTCTTCCCATCTTCTGCAGGCAAGAGATGGACATGCGTAGGGCTCCACGTCTTTGCACCGCCGCCATCTGCTTCCGGTATTTTTCTTGTCGGAGCGCGTCTGCCTAAATCTCACTTCAATATAGGAGAATAGCATGCGTTGTCGACATTAATAACCTGCGCTTGCTTGGCGTTGTACCACCTATGTTCGAAATTAATCTGCTGAGTGATGCTGTAACTCTAGAGTCTCATTCCGTTCCGAACTTTATCTGTTGCCAGAAAGTTAGTTTTGTGTCGAGACTCAATCCCAGATACCTCACCGCATCCTTGCTCTTAATGGTTTCGAAACCAATTTGGAAGCCGATTTAAGTGGGAACTCTCTTCTTTCAGAAGGACTAACTCAGTTTTCTCTGTTGCCAAACTAAGACCGTGCCCATCCATCCAGAAGTATGTTCGTCACATGACTTAGTTCAACTTTCTTTGTGCATTTTCAGAGTCTCTTGCCGTTATCACTGTCGTGATGTCGTCTGCGTACCCAACGTGGAAGGTGTCTTTTGGCATCTCCATCCGCAGTATGTCGTCATAGGAGATATTCCAAAGATCTGGTCCCAAAATTGACCCTGTGCTGTTCCAGATGTTACTTCCTTCTTTCGTGGATCTTCTGTGGTCTCTTCCAAGTCTCCTGCTCTTTGTACTGCATCTGTGAGTCGTTATTTCAGCAATTTTTCCATGATCTTCCCCGCAGTATTCAGCATACATAAGGGCCTGCAGATGGGGAGTCTGGGTCTCCTTTTCTGGCCAGGTGCAGAGTGATTTGTTTTTGCAAAATCTTTTCAAACATTTTGGACATAAATTCCAAAAATAGACATATGCCAAAATTCTTCACATTTCGAATTTTTGGGGACAGGAATGATTTTTGCCAATTTCCACTGCGCCAGAAATACACCTGTTGTTAGAATCACCTTAAAAAAGTGAGTCATAAAAAGAAGGTCGACTAAAGAAATTATCTTCAAAAATACATAGTGGCTGGGTCTGATCGAATCCGACTGCTTTTGATTTGATCGAGAGTAGACTTCTGACTACTTCTGCACTGCTCAAATCATGAAAGGGGAATTAGCTATCGAGGGTGAAATGACTGAAGGAGCTTCTACGGAAATACAGCAGGTATCAGAAGTGATGCACACTTTTGATTTAACTGATTACAATCAACGTGAACTGCACAATTAATTTTGCCTTTGGCGATTCCAATTTCTAGCAGATTTCTTCATAGTTGGAGTCCACTAAAGGATGAATAAAGCGATTATGATCGACTTAGGGCTTTGCTGTACGTATCGCTATTAATACTTGGTTTCGAAGTGAACGGTACTGGTATCGATGCTCGTCTAAAAGAAACCGTTTCCAGCGGCTATAGAATTGATCGCGCTCAAGCATGAGTCTGCAGATTTGCTGGGATTGACTGCCAAAAATAATAAGGTCAATGTGAATAATAGGCGTTTTTATTTTTTTGTTCAGAGCAGAGCCTGAGTTGTTTTTGTTTTGTTTTGTGTTGGGAATTCGCAGAGTTAATACGAGAGGGATGACTCTGCAATAGTGATGGACTTTAACTCATCTAAAAAAAAATACCGGCGGACTGACGTTCGCCATCCCGAATGAGATTGCACCTAGTCGACGACTAATCCGCCGTTTTTCGGATTTCTAACCTTTTTTTTCGGAACAATACCTAATTTCTTAGCCCTAGCTAACTCTTAATTCTGTCAATTCTGTGTTTACATGGTTGAGAAGCCTACTTCTGTGCCTTTGAGTAACTTTCTTAACTTCGTCTTCAAAAATTTCAACATTTAGATCTTTATGCAGGTCGGCATTGCGTATGTAGCAAGGTGCATTAACTATGTTCCTTAGTACCTACTCTATTTTAAAAAACCTGATTTTTTTGTAAGTTTGTTTGGCATGTGCATGTGCATGCCCACAACTGCAGCCCGTAGGTCCATACTGGTTTCAGAACTTGCGTCTATAGCAATAACTTATTGTAGTTCCCTGTCCAACTGAGTATCTCCCAACAAGCCAATACATTTTACTGTATTCCATGTTCAACTTTTTTTTTCTTTACGTGCGCTTTCCAACGCAGTTTAGCGTCTAGAATCATGCCTAGATATTGGCTGTGTTTGATTATTCCACTACATTGTTGTTAATGTAGACTGGAATGTGTGGTACGTTTTTATACGTAAAATTAAAATGGACTGACTTAAGGTCATTTAAACTAATCTGCCATTTCTTAGTCCATTCTGAAATATTGTTTATTGCTGTTTGAAGCTTTTTTGTTGTTATTTCCACAGTTGCTCCCACGGCAAGGACAGCTATGTCATCTGCAAAGTAGCTATGGTGGTCTCTTTACTTTCAGGCAGATCGCTAGTGAAAAGCCGTATATAACTGGACCTAGCACACCGCCTTGCGGTACACCAGGTTTAATCTCTCTTAATCTTGAGTGCTCTGTATCTTGTTTGATTCTGAAGAATCTATCTGATATATAAAACTCCAGAATGGTCGCATACTGCTTCGGCAGTTGCTTTCGTTATTTGTGTATCATATTACCCGCAAGGGTACTTCTCTGGAGAGAGGTAACGGGCGTAACGACCCCGCGGACCCTAGTCACAAAAATCCAGAAGCGTCTGACCCATATTGGGCGGCTCCCTGGTCAGCGTCTGTTCTCCATGTCAGGAGCGGCTGTGCACAATTAAAAAAAAAAAAAAAACGTTTAAACTTTTCACAAAAGTTAAAATTAAAACATGCAATGAACAAAACAAAAGATTTTAATACCCCAGGTGGTATGCCATCTAAAGTGGTAAATCCACCCTCTTCGGAGGTCGGTCCCATGGATTCTGGGGGGGCCATTTATTGCTTACCGAGAACCCTTTTGGAAAAAGTAAGAGGGTAGAGAGATCACCCCCATCATCATGTAAAATGGATGAAACCCAAACTCTGAATGCAAAATATTCAGAAGTCTGCAAGGAAAGAGATGGGTTTAAGCAACTAAACGAGACATTAATCCAAGAAATTAATAGTCTAAAGCAGGAGTTGCAAACGTTGAAAAATCAGATCAACAGCCAAAACAAAGAAAAAGAAATAATTAAAGTAGTTGAGTTCTCAACTAATGAGGAAGAACTACTGAAAGAGACAGAAAGAAAACCCAAAAACGGGAACAAAAATAAAAAACGGAAAATGAGCACATCCCCAAAGATCTCATCTCCGGAAGAAAGCTATCAAGCTACCAATTATGTTCCAAATAAAGAAAATAAAATTCAAAAGTCAGTCAAACCTCCTCCAATTATTGCTCTGGAAATTACAAAGTATGAAAGCTTAGTTAAGTTATTGGAGGAAAATAAAATTAAAGCTAATACAGTGCTAATAAATGGCAATGACATTAAAATAAATGTAGATGAAGAAGATTCTTATAGAAGACTTACCAAAATACTTAACCAAAAAAAGGTGCAATGGTACTCTTATGAGAATAAAAAAACTAGGCCAATTAAGGTTGTTGTAAAGAAACTACACTTCTCATGCTCGCCAGAGAGTGTAGTTACAGATCTAAGAAGGAAAAACCTAAAGATATTAGAAGTTGTCAATATGCTAAAATCTAAAAGCAAAGCACCGCTTCCAATGTTTATGCTAACTTTTGAGCACGACGAAAATATCAAAAAGATATACGATATTAAAGACATCCTTGGAATGAAGGTAGAGATTCATGCCGTAAGGAAATCAAAACTTGTACCACAGTGCAAGAATTGTCAAAAGTATGGACATACGAATAAATACTGCAGCTCTAATCCAAGATGCGTAAAGTGTGCAGGAAACCACCATACTAAAGATTGTATGAAGAAAAAAGACGAACCAACAAAATGCGCTAACTGCAACGAAAAGCATCCAGCCAACTATAGAGGCTGCTTAGTTGCTAAACAGATTCAATTAGCAAAAGACAAAAAGCATAAACAAGCTATGACAAATACAAAAAAGGACGCACCTAAAGACATAAAGGACTTGCAGATGCGAGCGCCAAAAGAAGTACCCATAGCCGATAAAAATATCAAAAAGACATTAGTACCAAAAACAGGAGCGGGTACAGTATTGACATATGCACAGGCTGCATCGAAAAAAGTAGATAATGTCGCAAAAACGAAAACTACAACCAAAACTAAATTAAATAATAATATGGAAACGTTCATGGAAAAAATCCTAAGTAGAATAGAAAGCATGGATAAAAGCAATAAAGCTATATTAGAAAGAATCTCGCTCCTCGAGAAAAAAAGCAGCAATAACAAGGCTGCACAAAAAAGAAGAACATGATGGATAGGTTAAAAATCCTGGAATGGAATGCTAATGGTATCGAGAACCGTAAGGATGAAATCCAAGTAGTCCTCGACATGAACCAAATAGATATATGTCTTGTCTCTGAGACGCACTTAAAATTCAATACAAACTTTAAACTGCAAGGGTACGAATTATATCACTCCCCACATCCCCATAATTCAGCAAAATGCGGGGCTGCAGTTATAGTAAAGAATACGATCGATCACCATATAGAAGCCAAGTTCCAATCATGCGCGATGCAAGGAATTTCTATTAACATTCGAACGAAAAGTGGACAAACTATATCAGTTGCATCAATTTACTGTTCTCCCAGTTACAATCTAAAGAAAAATGACTTTTTAGGCCTCTTCCGAATATTTAACAATAGATTTATTGCAGGGGGAGATTTTAATGCCAAAAACAAGTATTGGGGATCTAGATTGACAAATACAAGAGGAAGAGAACTTTATGAAGCAATAAACGAAATTAACGGCAAGTATCACTCAACGGGAAAACCT
This sequence comes from Portevinia maculata, assembly GCA_949715645.1. Classification (NCBI taxonomy): domain Eukaryota; kingdom Metazoa; phylum Arthropoda; class Insecta; order Diptera; family Syrphidae; genus Portevinia; species Portevinia maculata. The sequence goes on from OX454526.1 coordinate 260,775,454, forward strand.
ACGTATTGGCCAACAGATAGAAACAAAATCCCTGATCTTGTCGACTTCTTCGTAACAAAGAATATCTCGACTAACAATATGAAGGTAGAAGAAGGACCAGATCTTGACTCAGATCACTCCACAATACTTTTAACACTTGGCGATAAAATCACTGTTAAAGAAAATAGCGCAAGGCTAGGAAATAAGCTGACTGATTGGAGCTACTTCAGACAGCATCTAGAGGATAGTATTCAGCTCTTAGAAACAATAGAAACAGAAGATCAATTAGAAGATGCTGTTCAAATATTAACTGTCAATATCCAAAGAGCTACATGGGCTGCAACACCTAAAATGAAAACTAAAATCCAACAAAACTCGTGTCCAAAAGTAATATGTGATATAATTACGGAAAAGAGACGAGCTAGAAAACGTTGGCAACAAACAAGAGCGCCCAGAGACAAAACAATACTAAATAATCTAAACAGCCAGCTTAAAAGATCGATAAGAGAATTTAAAAATGAGTCTCTTAAAAAATACCTTACCAATCTTACAAATGATGCTAATACCGAGTACTCACTCTGGAAGGCAACAAAGAAAATGAAAAGGCCAATTGCTCACATTCCACCAGTTAAAAACAGTGAAGGTAACTGGGCAAAAAACAACCAAGAAAAAGCTAATTTCTTTGCTGAATATCTTGAAGGCGTCTTTCAACCATATGAAGATAAAGACTGTCAAGAAAGCGTAGAATTGTGCGAAGAGGAAAGTCACATCCAACCGGTAACGGCTAAAGAAATTGCCAATGAAATAAAAAAAGGCATCAGTACTAAAAAAGCCCCGGGATTTGATTTAATATCAGGGGAAATCCTTAAACAATTCCCAAAAAAAGGCCTAAAGAAACTAGCACAGATCATAAATGCTGTATTCAGGATAAGGTATGTACCTAGCATGTGGAAAGTCGCGGAGGTGATTATGATACCAAAACCAGGCAAACCGCCTAGTGAAGTCACCTCCTATCGCCCCATATCTATACTACCTATGTTGTCCAAGTTATTTGAAAAGATGTTGATTAAACGTCTGAACAAAATAATCGAAGAAAAATCGCTAATCCCAAACCATCAATTTGGTTTTAGAAATGAACACTCCACGATCGATCAGGTGCATAGAATAACAGATAAAATCGAAAAAGCATTTGAAGAAAAAAAGATATGCTCTACTATATTTCTCGATGTAGCACAAGCTTTCGACAAAGTATGGCACAAAGGACTGATCTACAAATTGCAAAAGCATCTGCCAAAACAATTTTCAGAAATTTTAGAGTCCTATATATTAGAGAGATTCTTTAGAATTAAGCAAGGAAATGACTACTCCACATTAAGAGAAATAAAAGCTGGTGTACCACAAGGAAGTGTGTTAGGTCCTGTATTATATCTCTTATTTACTAGCGACTTGCCGAACAGTGATGAAACAACTGTGGCAACATTTGCAGATGATACTGCTGTACTTGCTGTGGGAGAAACAGTTGAAGTAGCGACAAAAAAACTACAGAAGGCAGTGAACAATATAACAAAATGGACAACAAATTGGCAAATTAAACTAAATGACCTAAAATCGGTCCATATAAATTTTACAAATAAAAATGTTCAGCACATACCAGTGTTCATAAACGATAAAGAAGTAGATTACGCAAACACAGCCAAATATCTAGGCATGACACTAGACGCAAAACTGCGCTGGAAAGCACATGTAAAGAAAAAAAGAGAAGAACTAAATATGCGCTACAGTAAAATGTATTGGCTTATAGGGAAATACTCTTGTTTGTCAAATTACAATAAATTACTGCTTTATAAGCAAATTCTAAAGCCAGTATGGACCTACGGGCTCCAGCTATGGGCATGCACATGCAAAACAAATCTACAGAAAATTCAAACATTTCAAAACAAAGTTCTACGGAATATAGTAAATGCACCATGGTACATAAGAAACGCTGATCTGCATAGAGATCTAGAAATAGAAATGATTGAAGATGAAGTCAAAAAAGTAGCTAATAGACATAAACTTAGGCTTCTCAATCACGTCAGCTCAGAAATGAAGGAACTATTAAATACTAGCAATATGACTAGGAGGTTAAGAAGAATTAAACCTTTTGAACTAGCTACATAGCTCGAAAAATAAAACAAAAACAGTATTAAATCCTCTATGGACAAATACTTAGAATATGAATTGTAAAATTAGAAAGACAAATTGCTGATTGGTTTAACTACTAGGTGCAATAATTGGAAAGCTGGCTAATCCCCGCCCTGCGGCAATGAAATACCAAGAAAGGTTGTATCGCAGTGAAAACGGGAAGACGGGAGAAGGGGTTAGTGGGTAGAAATCACCACACTGTTACTGAGTACGGGCTCGGTTTCGTCTTTGGAAGATTACCACCTCCCAGCGTAAAAAAAAAAAAAAAAAAAAAATTTGTGTATCAGTCCTTTGTGCCAGATTTATCAACAGCTTGTGCCAAGAAATACTGTAGAGCACACATTTTTCTCTTCAAATGCTTTCTCGATTTTATCTGTGATTCTATGCACCTGATCAATGGTAAAGCGCTTATTTCTAAATCCAAATTGGTGAATTTGGACATCATTGGTAGAATAGATATTTGGCGATATGAAGTAACTTCGTTAGGTAGGTAAGGTGGCGACGGTGTAGAGGTTAGTGTGTTGGCTTGTGACCCGTGCGGTGCAGGTTCAATCCCCATGGGGAACAACAACATACGCCACCCAATCACATGCCTCTATACCAAAAGGAGGATTTCTGCCTGGTAGTACAATGGAACGTTACCGAGTCTGAGTGCTCTGGGATTTGGATTTCCTTTTTATATATAAAAAAAAAAAAAAAAAAAAAAAAAAAACAACTTCGTCATGTGGTTTGCCCGGTTTAGGTATCATTATTACCTCCGCGACTTTCCACATGCTTGGCACATATCTAAATTTAAATGCAGCATTTATAATCTGCGTTAGTTAATTTCTTTTGCAAGTTCTTTAGCTGTTACCGACAGAATAGGTCTATCTTCTGCGGACCTTATTTCGAGTCCTTGATAACCTTTATCTTCATAAGGTTTGAATACGTCTGCAAGATACTCAGTGAAAGTGTTTGCTTTCTCTTGGCTGCTTCTCGCCCAGTTACCTTCTCTGGTTTTTACTGGCGGAATCTTAGCTATTGGCCTGTTCATTTTCTTTGTTGCCTTCCAGAGCGAGTAGTCGGTACTAGCATCATTTGTAAGACTTGTGAGGTAAGTTTTCAGACACTCATTATTGAATTCTCTTACAGATTTTCTGAGCATATAATTAAAGTTTTTCAGTGTGGTCTTGTCGCTTGGCGCCCTTGTCTGTTGGCAGCGTTTTCTAGCTTCCCTCATTTCTGTAATAATTTCACATATTTCGGGAGGATACGAGTTTTGTTCGATCTGTTATGTTATTTCGGGAGTTGCAGCCCACGCAGCCTTTTGTATACTGAGCATCAATATTTGGACTGCTTTTTCCAGTTGATCTTCTGTTTGAATAGCTGGTGATACGAGTAGTTAGATACTTTCTTCCAACTTCTGTCTGAACTAGTTATATATATATATATATATAATACAAATTTCAGCTCCCTAGCTCGAACTTTGGTTTTTCAATAAAATTGTTTTATTTAATTGTGTAGGTGGATTTTAGAAATTTTATATCCCGAGCAGTGTTTGGGGTCAAAGATCATATATAAAAAATTTCAGCTTTCTAGCTCAAAATACGATTTTTCCCAAAAATTTGCTTTTTTGAGTTTGTGGGCGTGTCTGTGGGCGGATTTTAAAAATTCTTAAACTTGATTATTTTGGGCCACTAGAGAGTATATGGTTAAAATGTCAGCTCTCTAGATCCAGTTTAAGGCCTAATTTTTGCCGACAGACGGACGGACATAGCTAGATCGACATTACTATCGATGCTGATCATAATTATAGTAACTTTTAGGGATCTACGGGCAATATTAAGGTATGTTACAAACTATGAGTCAAACTTAATATACCCTTAGAATAGGGTATAAACAATTAAGAATACGGTCAAAGGTTTTGTTTTTGCAGAAAGTAATAACATTTTATAAAATAATTTTTATTTGAAAACAAACATGATTTTTAATTATCAAATGATAGCTCAGCGCTAAAGTGTGTTTCATAATTAAATCAGATCGCTCTGAGCACGCTCGGTTCAGAGCATACTTTACTTGCTCACGCTCTGGTTTACTATAAAAGAAAAATGCCTAATGCAACCAATCGCAGGAAATTCAACTAAATACAAATCCATTGATTCAGTAACAGAAGATGAAGATGCCGTAAATTTTCCGACTGAATTTTTGAATTCACTTGATGTGTCCGGACTGCCACATGAACATACGCTCAAACTCGGTGCATTTTCAACCACCACAACTTTGCAACGGAGCCAGACTGGTAGTTAAACGATTATTGCCGAACATAATCCAAGGAGAAGATGTATTATTGCGACGGATACCGATGAAATCTACCAACATGCCATTCCAATTCGAATGGTTGCAATTTCCATTATGATTGGCATTTGTAATGGCAGTCAACAAAGCACAAAGGCAGTTGCTTCAAGTTTCTGGAATATACTTGGAAAATCCATGTGTCGCACATTGACAGTTGTATGGCATGCTCACGCATTGGCAAAGCACTAGATTTATTGCACAAAAAGCGTTTTCTATTTACAAGCATTAGAATGTTTGAAAAATAAAAATTTGGTGTTGAGTTTATTTATTTAGGTTAGCTTAGGTCTGCAACTGCATACAGCACTAAACACCAAAAAGGGCCCATTGTGATCCCTGCAGAACCAATTAAATATATACTTCAAAAGGAAGAAGCTAAACACTTTCCCTCGGAGAAAGGATTTCCCTACAGAATTCGATTAGCTTCCTGTAGTTTGTGCAACACTAATTGTCTTTTTTCTCAACAAACATTTTCCTGGAAATCAACCAGTCTGAGCCCGTTGTGCATGGTTCCTCTGAAGACAGTGATCCGGTAGAATCCCAATTGATGTTCTAACTCAGTCTCTGTCTATAAGTTTGCGGGTGTAAGTGCAGGCTGCACAAGTGTGTATGTGATTGTGTGTCTGTTTCTGTTGCTAAATGTACGTGCGTAAAGGGCCTAGCCCATAGAATCAGTTGCATATGTTGTTTCGACGGATCCATCGACTTCAACGCTGTGGTATACTGAACAATCTGTCAATTGGCAATGCCAGAAAGTATAGTCGTCTTCTCCATTTTCCGATATTTTGATCAATGGATGTGTCTCTCTCAATTGTGTTATACGTGAACTTAAATTCTAGAACGTGTGAAGTGAAATTTTGTATGTATGCATACAGCGACTGACATTACGGGTGGCAATGGTGCAATGGTAGTGTATTCACTAAGTTATTGGCAGGTCGGACGTTCGAATCCCGAGCAGGGCCATGATTTTCAAAATTGAATACACCCAAAACACTTTATTGTTTAGAACGTCGTATTTTTCACAACAGAAACATGTCAGCTGACTTGAGGAACTGTGCCGCTAAGGATAAACGAGCCGTCGCAAGAAGGGCCGTCTCTAGGAATAAAGAGCACTTCGCTAAAAAAAACAAAAAACATTGCAGTGTATGCAATTGTAAGTAAAGGTCATTAAAAAAGGACAAAGTCTTGCAAAAAAATATATACTTTATATCTGTTTACTTATTATCATCGCAGATTAAAAATAATGAAAATAATAAAAAACTTATTTAGGTACAACTTTTTTCCATAACGAATGTTTAATACGATAGCAAATTTTACTGCACCTACAAATAGATTCGCCATCATATGTATTTGCATTCGTTATATGTTACAATCGGCAATAATTAATTCGCTTTCAGTCTGGCATGCTCGTTTGAATCTACCATGCATAATTTCATTATAGCAATGATTTCAGGATATACCTGTGGATATGTAGATACATAACATTGTAACGAGTAGGTACATCATCAATTTCAATGCAACTAAAATATTTATTCTGGGATTGCTATTCAATTCTCTCGATTGTGAGAATCAATAAAACAATAATTATCGCAGAACACACATGTGTCCTCTCACAGGCAGGCGTATCTATAGAGGATCCTGATTGTTTGAGTACTTTGCAATGAATGAAATTATGTCGTTTGAGATACCTATTTGGCAGAAATAAATATGCGTGCATAGCAATGGCTTGCATAACAAAAAATATAATATTGTTCAAACCTCTGTTGAATCTAAAAAACGCCTGATTGTTTTCATTCTGAATTGATTTACTTAGTTAAAATTAAGGAAGAAATAGAAAGCAAAAATTGAATGTATTGGAGCCCTTAATTTTTTTCCAGACTTGTATTACTTATACATAGTTATATCGCAATAAACCATCTTCTGGTCGTATGCCTCTCCGCAGATCTGCTATTTCGCGTGATGATTTTCTGCCCTATTTTATCAGGCATGCATGCACAGAGGTGGCCGCTACTGTCGGTGCTGTCATGACGAATTTACCCTTATTTTAAAGTTTAAGAATTTGTCACAAATTTTCGCGACAATGAATTAAAAAAAAAACTTCAACTTCATTTAACTTTTGTCACACTTACTTTAAACGCAAATTAAATTATGTAAGTGAATTACCAAGTTGGCTATATTTTAATTTTTCTCTTTCAATAATAATTGCTTAGCCTTATGCACGCGCCGCTGGTCGACAATAGAATAGAGAACGTTCTCAAATAGACGAAAGAGGTGGAATTATATACAAAAATGGATACATACGTTAATGTCAGTCAGAGAAGATGTTCAAATGGTTGTGTTCGAAGCTTTCAAGGCTTCCTACTCACGTAGGTCAAACCGGCGAACATTATGTGCATATCAGTAGGGATGGTATAAAATTAAGCCAGGGTTTTGATATCCCTCCTACTCAGATCATAACCTCTCCTATAAAGAAGAAATAGTAAACATACGAGTAGTTGCTATAAATACAAAACAGAACTCTAAAAAACAATAACTAATCTTACAAATCGTAGCTATGCCATTATGAAAGTGCTTCTGTGTTTGTAATTGAATAACAAAAATCCAGTTCGAACTTCAACTCTTTTGTTTATGGTATGAAATAATGTTGATTCTGTGGTCGGCATAACTATTAATAGCCAGATGTTTTCTTCTTCTTCTTCTTCTTCTTCCTTTAATAGCCGTGAGACTATGATCAGAATTAAAGTGATCAAAACCCTCCCACTTACCTCCATTTACCTCATTTCTTCTGAAGATGACAGAAAAGGTTGTGGACAACTATTTAAGGGAAGATGCACTGAACACATCCCCATTACATCATCGTCAGCTGACGGAGATAAATCAAAGGGCCCTGAAAGCAAAAGCAATAGTACTGTGTGCTTTCGTAGACATTGAGCGAGCATTAGAAAATACCTCACATGAGGCGATCAAACGATTATTGGATAGGAAAGGTGTGAACAATACGGTATCCACCTGGATGTATGAGCTGCAGAGCAGAAGATCAGCAGAGACTCTAACACCATCTGGAACCATTAAAGTAGACACAAAAAGAGGATGTCCACAAGGAGGGGTATTATCACCCTTAATGTGGAGCCCAGTTGTGGATGAACTGCTGAAAAACTTAACCAGCCATGGCATCAACTGTCAGGCGTATGCCGATGACACTGTGTTGATTGTTAGGGGAAAGTTTTAGGAAAGCTTTGGTGACATAATACAAAGGGGGTTTAAAGTAACCAACTAATGGATACCAGTCAATGAAGTAAAGTATCTAGGACTTTATCAATATAATAAACTCCTCTGACGAAAGCACACAGAGAAGATATCACAGAAGGCCACCCATGCTCTCATGATGTGTAGGAGCCTAGCGGGGAAGGCATGGGAGGGCGAGGGATGACTATTGCAATTATAAGACTAATGATCCCATACGGAGCAGTGCCTGTGCATCAGCGGAGCAATGCGTAGCTGCCGAACCGCAGCCATGGAATTGGCCACTATACACCTCATTGTGATGAGCGCGGCAGCTAAGACAATCCTTAGGATGGTGAAAGAGGGAATTGGAAGAGAGGAATGCATGGTTTTCCGCGGATTCTCGGGCAATAAAGGGGCGGTGGAACCCTTTATAGGACCTGAACCGTTCTGTAGGATACGCAAACACACTCTACGCAAAGATTTCAAGAGACTGGAGAAAGAAACAAGGGCCAAAACCTTTCTTAACCTTCAAGGTCTGAGAGTAGCAAAGAAACTCTTACGAAACTACAACCTAATGAGATTTAAAACTTATATCAGCCTAAATAAAAATAACCTAGGAATCATAACAGGCCTCCTCACGGGACACTGCAGACTCAAGGAGCACCAGAGGAAAAAATGTTTATCAGAGGCCGGACTCTGCATATACTGCAGTGAAACCGTTGAAACTCCAGACCACATTCTGGAATCCTGCGGTGCATCGGCCCACAAGAGGATAAAATGTTTGGGCAGGCCCCAAATAAAAGGACATACAAACCATGGATCCACAGCTCATTCTCAGATTTATCAAGGAAACCGCACTGAACGCTGTGCTCTAAGGACTCTGACCAGCCAAGGCTAAATCAGGGAAAGGCCCGGGTACGGTTCATAAAAGATGTGTATGAATATAGGGCTCTGAAAGAGGGTACAAACCTCTCCGTGGAATAGGCAGGGGACACAATAAAAAAAGGTCGCAGTGTACAATACCCTCACTATTATTATTGTTATTATTATTATTGGGGTAAGTGCCATGTTGGGTGTGTTTTTAAAACACACTTCACGTATAATGAAAATACGAAAATGCTTTCGGGCTTTATTTTAATTTTTATGGGCTTAATTTCCACAGATCAAATTGGACTTTATTTTATTATGACATAAGACCCAACCGTATTTCATTTTGCCCTTTCGGTCCGTCCGTATATGCAAGCTAGCAAAGCTGTAATTTCGAAAATAAGCTCTGAATGGGCCCGAAATAATCAAGTGTAATAACTTTTAAAATCCGTTCACTGATAAGCGCACAATTTACAAAGCCAAAACGGTTTTATCAAAATAATCAAAATTCGGAAAAATAATTCGCAGACGTCTTAAAGAATACATTTTGGGACGTATACCGCAAAGAAAGTACATACCGCATATAGGTAACACCTAAAACAAGCGGTTCATCAAAGAACCCTTTTGCAAATCTCTTTATTTTTGAACGAAAGTTGTATAAACTAATGCAACTTATTGAGAGTTTCATGGATCATAGATCCAGCATGATAATACGGGCCAGAAACTCAAAATGTTCACTATTTGTTTGCAAGAAATGGGGTCAGGTACGATAAATTCGTCACTTTAAGGCCCACGTCCTGTCAATAAATAACCGATTTGCTAAGCTATAAGAAAGCTTAAGAATGCCCGCTGTTTCTGATTGCTGACTAGCGGAGCTGACCTACGGAGGTAATATTTTGGTAGGAAGCATGCACCAAATCGTCAACCTAGTATGGATGGAAGAAAATATGCGGATGACTGGACCATCAGACCCATATGCCAATCTACAAGAAAGGCGATCCAATGTCTTGCAAAAAATATTGAGGCATATCCCTGATTAAATGTCGCATAGGGGATCCTATCCGACGCACTGTGTGAACGTCTCAAATCTTTCTGCATAACACTAATCGTCAATATACTAGTATAGCTTCCGGCCCGGCAAAACGACAATCGACCAAATTTTCACTTTGAGGGAAAACCTGGAAAAGACCAATAAATTTCAAGTCGAGACTAACCATCTTTTGACAGATTTTAAGGCCGCATGTGATAGCGTTCATCGTTAGGAGCTCTACATGCTATCAACAAATAAGAAAAACACCTGTTCACCGCCTAGGACAAAACGTCACTAACAATATAGCAATAAAGGTAGTTAAGGAGTTCATCTACCCTGGAGTAAGCATCAACTTCACAAAATGATACCTAACTGGACATCCGACAGAGAATTACCTTAGGAAAATGTTGCTCCTGTTCGAAAATCGGCTCAAAATTCCATACTCGAAGAACAAACTGCATACTCTTTCGAACCTGAAACCCGCCAGTTCAGCTTTATTTCGCCAAGTGCTTCACGATAAGTAGGAAAGGAGAAAGAAGAAAACTCCGTCGAATTTTTGGTCATGTGCGCGAGGAGAGCGAATAGAGCAAGAAGATACAAGCTGTTCCAAGACATAGATGTAGTAAAAAAGGCTAAACTAATTCGACTACCTACCTGGAAAATAATGTTCCAGCAAAGATGATGTTCGACTCCCAGTTCGAGACGACAGCAAACAAAAACTTCCTAGGCACTTCTTAAGTATCTACTTATCTTTTCCAGATGTCAACATTGCATCTCCTGCAATGAATATAATATGTAGGTACATTCCCATATTATGTAGGTATACCACATTTTCTTCAGCATAGGTCTCTGCAAACAACCGCCCTTCAAAGCAAACAAATTACTATCAATTTAATTCGAGATACATATCTCATTAAGTAAAATTAAAATTAAACAATGTCCACCCTGAAGGAGGTAATGAACGAAAAAGACTTCACCATCCGCATCCATCATCGCTCGCAAATATTCCCTGCCTCCGTTTCAGTTTCACTGTTCATCATGCAGATGTAGCATCATGGTACCTACCCACCTAGCTACGACCTACGAGCCAAAGTGGGTGGAAACAAAATCAAAATTAAAAAATAAACACACGACAGCTATCCAGTGCACACATCAACCGTGTGTAGCCCAACATCCTTCCAGGCATTGCCACCCACCTTTGCCTCACCGCATGCCCCTCATAAACGTTCCCAAAAACACAGTCGCATGTATCTATCACAAAATTAAATTAGAAGACCAGAAAATTAAATAATCAAAGCATGACAGCCAGCGCATTAAAAATGGAAGACTCATTCTACCATACAGCCAGCGCGTCCTCGCCAATGGTCTGTGTCGGGTAGATACATGAAGAGATTCCAATTCCGCACATAAAGGTAGGTGACTAAGCGAAACGAAATCATTATTCTCAAAGCGGTAGCAGCAGATCAAGACCGGTAACATACTTTGGATTGGGATAGTGGAACTGGATTTCTAGGTGTATATTTTTCTTTGTTTTCTGTTTTCATCGAACACTTCCCTCCCGTAATCGCAATGGCAACTACTGTGTAAACATAAACAAATGTTGCATGGCAACACGAGATAGATATACTCCTCACAAGACAGAGTGAACTGTGCTTGGTGCTGCAAAACCCATCCCAGGGTTTGTATCTCAAACGTGATACGTTCGTATCCGCCGTTTGCCACGCCTCGATTCCAGTGCAGGGGAAATCCACAATCACTCTCCCTCTCTGGTGAAGAACGCTTGCGTGAAAGAGAAGACACACTCTCTCAGAGGCACTAAGGACCTAAATAAGTGAATGCTTTTCCTTTTTCAATCACACATAACACTTTATGCTCCTTTGTTTTGCGACGGGGCGCACGGACAAATTCAATTTTCTCAAATTTATTAACTTGCCCGTCGGCACGGCACAATGATTGCAAGGGGCGAGGACGAGAAATAAGGAGTATCTAACGTCCATTTGTACGGCGGGGAGTGGAGTAGTATACCTGTGTGCTTGTTGCTGTATTTCACTTTGTCCAACCAAGTCATGTCCCTGCATGGGGAGTTTCTCCAACGTTATTCCTTTCTGTGCTTTTTTTCTTTGCCTCTTCATCGCATAAGATAAACTTGTTTCCGTAGATTAATTTGGCTGTGTTTCCATTTATTTAGGGTGACTAATGGCTTTCTGTACCCGTGTCCATTCCATTTCTGTAGATATATGTATCTTTTGGCAGTTTTTCCTGCTCGTTTGGGCTCCTGTCCTGTCGTCGGTGAAAATAATCATTCGGCCAAATAATGAGCATTTAATGTAAGTTGATTTACGGTAAAGTGTGTGTGGTGAGTACACATAATTTATCCCAAAGGTAGGTATTATATGCATACATGTACATACATACATAAATACATATATGATGTGTGAAACTGTAGAATGTAGGGAGCGGGTTTTGTGCGCGTTAAATTGGGCTCGTAATTAATGGCATTAGCTTGGAGCTTGTATGTATACCGTTGTTGCTGTTGCTCTGTCTCGTTCATTTAGTTAAAATGGGGAATTTTATCTTTGTGTGAAGGTGCGGTGGGTGGCATTGTGACCAATTAAATTGGAACGCTGCAGTCTGCAGACACCAAATGTTTGGTTAGCATTAAATTATGACAAATTGTATCCCTCGAGTCGCTCTAATTATAGCTGATTATGAATTTATTAATATGAGTGCAAAAGCGCTGAACCTGTACATATACCTACCTATATAGCTACCTGCCTTTATACCTATCTACGAAGCTACATTAATCAAGTGGGATTTTTTAATTGGGCGACGCACACAAATGGTTTTATTGGGAAACAATTTTAATGAAATTAAAAAAATCAGAGGTAGGTAACTAAAGCGGGCTAGGTGTAGCTATAGCAATTTACTCTTTTTTCCACTTTAACTAATTAGTGTAATTAAATATTGCATTTTTAATTTTACGGATCGTGATTTTATTTTGCGAACTGGGATTTTGTCGTGATTAATTCATAATTAATCATTATAAAAAATATTGCAATGCCGCGCTTTTTTTAGTGGAACTTGTGGTGTGATATTTTATCTCCATAGGTTAGGTATATCTAAACCTAAGTAGGTACATTTATTATTATTTTATTTATTTATTTGAAATTTATTGTCGACATTTTGTATTTCTTATACTATACGTATTAAAATAGTGTCAAATGCCAATTCAAAGGGCTTACCTAGGTATATAAAATACATTTAAAAAATTACAATTCAAGTTTAATTTAAATATTCATTTTAAAATAAAAACATAGGAACGGGCTACAGTCCGCTTGGGCGAGCTGTTGGATACCCTATTCTTATTCCTATCAATCATAAGTTAAGAACGCTCTACATATTTTGTTATATAACATTTAAAAGATTTTATCTAAAAAAACGAAGCTTTTGTAAGAAAAAACGCTCCATAGCTCAAACATGGGTTTTTCAATAAAATTGTTTTATTTCATTATGGGAGTGTCAGTAGGCGGATTTAAAAAAATACGCATGAGCATTAAGGGCTCCTAAAAAGTGTATATTATAAATTTCAGCTCCCTAGCTCAAACTTTGGATTTAAAAAAAAAAAATAATAATTGTGGGCGTGTCAGTAGGCGGATTTTGAAAATATTTACACATCAGCATAAAGGGCCCCTAGAGAGTATATATTATAAATTTCAGCTCCCTAGCTCAAACTTTGGATTTTCAAAAAAATTGTTTTATTTAATTGTGGGCGTGTCAGTGGGCGGATTTTGAAAATTTTATCTCCCGATGAGTTTTAGGAGTCATAGATCATATATAAAAAATTTCAGCTTCCTAGCTCAAAATTCGATTTTTTCCAAAATTTTGTATTTTTGAGTTTGTGGGTCAAAAATTCGTAAACTTGATTATTTCGAGACCCTAGAGAGTATATGGTTACAATTTCAGCTCTCTAGGTCCAGTTTAAAGGCCTAATTTTTGCCGACGGACGGACGGACGAACGGACATGGCTAGATCGACATTACTATCGATGCTTATCATAAATATAGTAACTTTTAGGGGTCTACGGGCAATATTAAGGCATGTTACAAACTATGCGTCAAAATTAATATAAGTAGGTACCCTTAGAATAGGGTATAAAGAGAAAATATAGAAAAAAAGACTAGTTACACCAAAATGTCAGAAAGAATAGCTTCCATGTTACAGTAATTGAATTGGAAGAGCCAATGTTTTACACATTACTTACACTTTCCAGGAACGGTTAATGACCTAATTTGAAAGGGTAGTTTGTTAAGAAGGCGGCAGGATGAAACCAAATAAAAGTTACGAAAAGCAGTGGTACGGCAAAACGGTACGGTTACAATATTTAACAAATTACGACGTAAATTATAATCAGATATTAATCTAAAATTCATATTTCCCGATCTAATAAAAAAAGTTTTTAATACCTTAAAAAATACAAATGACGGACTGGGAAAATTTTCAAAGCACGGAACAATGGAAAACTAGGATTTCGACGGTGTTTAATTTTTCTCAAAACATTTTTTTGTAAAACTAAAAGAGGCTGTATCTTATTCCGATATGTCCCGCCCTAACAGGCTATACCATATTACAGTTTCGAGTGAAAAATGCCGTAATAAATAATTTTTAATAGTTTCTCAGAGCAAATATTTTTTAAGTAAAAAAAATGTCGGAGTGTGCAACGAAAATATTTTTTTTAAAGACTGCGTGTGGTTTACAAAGTTCATTTTATAGTAAATAATGAGTCCCAAGTATTTGAACTCTTCTACCCTCTCCACTAAAAAACACTCATCACTTCAAAGTAGCATGTTACTAAACGTGGTACAAGATGAAGCAAGATGAACTTTTTGCAACCCGTAGAGTGAGAGGGTCAATGGTGGTCGATAGGTTAAAAAACATTATTTTTGTTTTAGAACTAATTTTCAGTCTATGTTCAGCGAAGCAGATCCTCAATAAATTTAAATCCCAGTTGATATCAGAAACTAAATTTAAATTACTATCCGCACCGTAGGCACAGCCCACATCATCTGCGAAGGCAGTAAGTGTACCTACCCTTAAAATCAAGCTCAAACAAAATTGGTCCCAACACCGAGCCTTGCGGTACTCCCAAATTTAGAAACTGTACATCACTCCTGATTTCTCCAATCTTAACTCTTTGAGATCTATTTGAAAGATAGGACCTGAACCACTCGAGCATAAAACCACGAATTCCAGCTTTTTCTATAGTTTATTCAACAAGATGGTGTGGTTAACCATATCGAAGGCTTTGGTAATGTCGACAAATAAACCTGCAGTGACCCTTTTTGCATCAAGGTTGAAGAAAACACTGGAGCACATAGTGGAGGACATTATTACAGAATTAAATAAATAACAATGTTTAAATACTGAGTTCTCTTTAACAGATATTTGAGGTTGAAATTGTGTTGAGGATGTTAATTTGAGGGAGGCAGATACCTACCTAATGTGGAACCAATTTTCCACCGATTATTTTTCCTTAATTTACCCGTCTGCAAAAAAGTTTCCCCTTGGCAATGTGGCAAAAACCAATGATTTAAGAAAGATTTAAGGAAGTCATTCTTTTCAGCGTCGAATATGACCTCTCCACACCTGCCGTTTTGACAGGAAGAGTCGCCAAAACTGTTGAAAGATATTTGATTGTTTGAAATCTGCTCGTGTTACAAAAATCCAAAACTTCCAAAACCCCAGCATCTTTCTCGAGTCCTGATCATTTTTCACAACACAATTTACACTCAGTTCTCCCAGCCGGTTCTGACTAGATCATTAAAGTATGGAGCAAGATGACCCGAGTGGTCTATTTTTTCAGTTGCAGCAAATCCAGGGAGAAGTAGGTACCTACTTTAAGGTAAGCTTGAAAAGATTTCTGCATTTTTATTGGGAAAGTTGTCAAAGAAATTGTTCATCAGCGCGCGACGAAAGCAATAAAAACAGCAAGACGAAAGTACGTTTAACGTGAGTCTCGGTGTTCTGAATTCCATATCGAGTTCGTCTTTTTAGCTGCTCCTAAAATGTCACCGAATGATACCTACTTTTACATTTTTTCGTTTTTCTTGAATTACTCCTGATGCCAAATCACGTGATTATACCCTATGCAAAGGGTACCGATATTTATTTTGTCGCATAGTTTGTAATATACACATGTCCCTAACACCCCTAAAAGTAACTATATTCGTGATCAGCATCGAAAACAATGTCGAGTTAGCTATTGTCCGTCCGTCGGCAAAATTAGGCCCTAAAACTCGAGCAAGAAAGCTTCAATTTGGCCCATACACCCTCTAAGGTCCCGAAATAATCAAATGTAAAATTTTTAAAATTCGATTACTGACACGCCAACAATTTAAAAAAAAAAACATTTTTATCGAAAAGTCAAAGTTTGAGCTAGATTATAAAATATTCTCTCTAGGGCCCTTAATGGTCATTTTTAAATACTCAAAGGCCGCCCACTGACACGTCCACTATATAAAAAAAGTGGCTGTGACATTCCCGGACAGACAGACAGACAGACATGACGAATCTATAAGGGTTCCGTTTTTTGCCATTTGGCTACGGAACCCTAAAAATACCTACGTTTTATCGAAAAATCATTTTACATGAAAGTCCTTTTCTTCGCAAAGTATGTATAGATAAAGTCGTTTTGAACAACTCCTTTATATAAAGTTGTCTGCCATGTCCACTTTTAAAGGGCGGTTTTTTTACAAAAACTTTGTTTTTTTTCATAAAATCCTTTATATGTTGTATATAACAAAATATGTATGTGGATAGGTTAGGTACGTAGGTCAAAACAATTCACTCATACTTGGATTTTTGCCACGCCCACTATAGGGATAGGAAAAGGAGTAGGTTATCCAACAGGCCCATGCCGACTGTAGCCTTTCCCTATGTTTTTTCCTGCAGTCGAACTGACAAAGGAAGCGTGAAACTGTAAAGCCTGTCACAAACTATTAGACTAACGATGAACTCGCATATCTGAAGTGCTGTAAGTAAGTAGACCGTAGTTTTTGAAATGTTCCGAGATTTCAAAGAAATATGTTCTAATCCCATGTGTATGATATTGACGAAGGAAAATATGGTATGCCGTCATATTTTTCAATGAGCCTCGTTTCACAAAGTCCAATGAGCATCTTCTTCTTACTCTCCGGTGCATGTTCTTGAATAGGGTCGCACTGAGCCAAAACTGAGCCTTGTCACTAAACACGTTTTACGTTCTCTATAAAGTTGATACTACTACCAGCATAGGATTTCGTTGTGTCTTTGGTACTTGATTGTTCCTTGAAATAAAGCTTTCTTCCTATTCCGTAGAGGACGACCATCCACATAGGGTAACTCAAGGAGAAAACCCCCATTTTCCATGCTCCTTATAACTCAAAAAATAAAACTGAATTCACACAGAAATAAATCAATAATTTATTTATATATTATACTAGCTGACCCGGCGAACTTCGTTCCGCCCAAATTCGTTAATGTAGGTAGGTAATGAAATTCTTTATTCAAAAGTTATATTTAAATTAAATACAATTCCAAAAACCGTAACGATTTACTTGTCGGCCAACCTACCGCTTTTTCACTGAAGTGCTTTATTGTAAACAACATTTTTCGTTCCATTATCGGGTGCGTACACGTACAAAGCGCGAGGTTTGCCGACACGTGAGCACGCCACATACAATTAACCATGTGAGAAACATGGAAATTCAAGATTTATGCCACACACATCCAGCGATTGTCCTTGCGACTTGTTAATTGTCATAACAAAAGCGAGACGTACGGGAAATTGAAGACGCTTAAATACGAAAGGCAAATCGTTCTGAATTACTGGAAGCCGCGGAATAAGAACATCTTCGCCTTTAAATTTTCCAATCAAAATCGTTGCTTGAATAATATTTGATTTCAGATTCTTCACAATCAAACGCGTACCGTTGCAAAGTTTTGGTGCATTTAGGTTGCGCAACAAAATTGTTACTGTGCCGACTTTTAATTTCAAATTGTGTGGAGGCAAGCCTGAAACATCCAAAGAATTCAAAAATTCTGTGGGATAGTTGATGGCTTCGTTTTCATCCATCACGTAGTCGACTGATTTATATGAATGTAACTCACATTCTTGTTTTTCGCAGCTAAAATCGCTCTTACACTCAGCCAATCATGGTCAACATAATTCTGAGCGATATTCGGAAAAACATTCATGATTAGTTCTTCCGGTGTCGTTGTAAAGTTGCAAACATTTTGTGGAAACTCAATCAGGCCGGTGTTTACGTCGGTGCAGGGAAATAACTTCACATAACTGAACACCATCAGTGGGCAATAACTTCACAAAAAAAAGTGAAGTTATTGCCCACTCGAGGCGAAGTTATTGCCCATGTGAAGTTATTGCCCGTGAAGTTATTTCCCTGTACCGTTTAAGTCTAATCTCGCAATTGCCCATCGCCAACAATTGCCTGTAGAACTCTGCAGCGGACTGGTCATTTTGTAAAGGAACTCGCGTGTTCGTTTTCAAATGCAATTTCTTTACGTATTGCCATAAAGCAGACGCCTTCAAGCAAGCATTCAATTCATCTGCCGGAGTTGATCTCCGAATGACAGGCAGCGTTTGACGAAAATCGCCTGATAGCAAGATCATTGCGCCACCGAAATGTCGGTTATCATTACATAAATCTTTCAAAGTACGATTCACGTTTGTGAGCCATTGTGCATTCGTCCCATATGATAATCTTACATTGCTGCAGTAGGTACTTTCGCCATCGCAGTGTTCTTAGAAATGTTTCAGGTAGGTTCTTCATCCACTTGCAGATTCAGTGGCAATTTCAATGCAGCCGCTAGCCGCTATCCCAGAAGAGGCGAGTGTCAAGGCAATCGCAGATCTCGAACGAATCGTAGCTAAAATCAGTGAAATCAGGAATGTTTTTCCAGTTCCACCGGGCGCATCAAGGAAGAATATCCCGCCATTTTTGTTAACAACTGCTTGCATTAATTCATCGTACACTTTCTTTTGTTCTTGATTCAACAATGGCACATTTGTTCGAACAGCTTGACTCAATGCGTTTCGATCGAAATCCGTTTCTCGCCCCAATTCTCGATTAAATGCGTCTTGCATTGCGCGATTTGGCTGCGGCATCCCCAATTTGCACAAAAAATTGCCACTCATGAGCAGACATATATCCTCGATCAAAATTAAACCTTTGTTGCGCATTTCATCTGACATCTCCAGTTCATTATCTGATGTCACAGTGCGAATCCGATGCAAAATATCATCGGCCATATCATCCTTGTATTTATTCCACAAATCTTTAGGATTTGATGGAAAACATGTCGAAATTATGATTGCGAAGAGTGTCCTGAGTTGATTTGCAGGCGCAGTGATAGTGCCATCGGCCAGCGTCATGTCCCAATGATTGTCGTTTTCATGCAATTGCCTGGGTTGACAGGCTTCTCGATATGTAGCACACAATACACCGTCAACAGTCCGCAGCGCTTCGAACGAAGTAGGGCCACAAACATTGACCAAAAGCATTCTCAAATAGAAGCATTCGTCGTTTTTCGGGTGAACTGTGTATATTCTACCAAGTGCATCACTTGCATAAACACCACGGAATCCGGGAACTACGTCACCTTGTTTCCGCCGCTGGAACTTCTTCGATGACGCATTCCATGAAGGATTCAAACACCATCCAACAAATCAAAGTATCGACTCCGTTTCAAAAAGTTACTTTGTGTAACATAATAAACATAAACAAACTTATTAGATGTATGTGTTTAAAAAAAAAAAAAAATACAACAACAATTTGCTTGGCAAATAATTAAAATAATTGACAACAACAATTGCTTTTAAAATTTTAAATATTTTTTTTGTATTTGAAGTGTCACTACTCGATTTCTACCCAGTTTATTTTTTTTTCAAATTCAAATTCATTAAATGAATTTATTGGAATAGCGGCTGCGCCTTCTTTCAAAAATGTATCATACTAATATATTAAGCTTCTCTGCATGGTCTATTAACCAACAAAAAAAACTAAATCAAAATCGGATGTGTGTGGCAGTCGGTAGGTTGTCACACACACATTTAGCAAGGTTTTTTTATATATATAGATTATTAATTAATTTAAAACAAAAACTACGAATATACAGGGTCTTTCATTAAGGACTTGACAGCTCATTTTTTAAATAAAATGCTAACTATGAAGGTACTTGAGATATCGCAAAAAAAAATAAAAATGTATTGACTTGAATTACTATCAAAACATTTATGAATGGAATTCGACTTCGTTCATATGTCCACCATGGGAACGTATGCAGTGGTCGATACTAAACTCAATTTCCGGCCGCATTGGCATAGACCAATGATTTAATGTAGCCCCATAAAAAAAAGTCTAGAGGCGTTAAATCACACATATCACTGATGTTCAATTCATGCAATTGCTTAAAGAAACAACCTTCCAACATGTCTCTATAGCGAATATAATTTACCGTAACATGACGATCATTTTCATTGACGAAAGAAACGGCCCAATGACGCCACCGGCATGAAAACCGCACCAGACAGTGACTTTTTGCGGATGAAGCGCTGTTTTATGAAGCACATGAGGTTTCTCACCTGCCCAGTAACGCATATTTTGCTTATTGAGGAATCCGTTTAATCAAATATCCGCTTCATCGCTGGAACTGATTTTGCGATGAAATTCTTAATTTTCCTCCATCATGTCCAGAGCGCAATTCGAGAACGTATGTCGCTTCATATGATCAAGTGGCTTTGTCAGTTTGATCTGGTAAGGGTGTAGGCCAAGACCGTTACGCAAAATTCGCCATAGTGTGGTCTGGGAGAGATCGCCGTGAAATTGACTGATTTGGCTGGTTTGCGACGGACGCTTCTACACACGTCTCACTGGAACGGAAACATCATGCAGCGAATATTCTGACTCAAATTTTTTCACTGGACTATGGATTGCTTATCTAGTGGGACGAGAATTACGGCCGAAAATTGGCGTTAACGCTTTTAAAGTTACGACCACCGACTCGGAATTTCGATAGTAAATTTTAATTATTTGTAAACGTTGCGTTATTCATTCGTGTACTGTAGACCAATGAATGAACATATTGATATAACTGAATATTTTGACATTGATGGTTCGGTAATCGGTTTAAGTGTGCGTCCACACTGAATGTTTAAAGTTGTCAAGCCGCTAATGAAAGACCCTTTACGTATAATTCAAGGTATAAATCCGACGTTAATTTTAAAAACCAAAAAGCTTAAAAAAGAGTCTTAAAATAAATGGAAAGTTTTTTGGCACCCATTGGAATTTTGTTTGGAATTTTTCTTGACAAACTTTGTTTTTTTATTATCTTTTATTGTAGCTGAATTTATATAAAAAAAATGTTCGTACTTCTGGATTACACAATTTACAGAGAAATGGTATTTTCAACCTTACTACTGAAAAACTTATAACATTTATACTATATCTAATGATATAAATAAATAAATAAAATGGGTTGGCAACACTGTTCTTGGATAGTAGAGTTGTCTTATAGAAGTGCTCCGAGAATAAATTTAAATAAAATAATAGTAAGTGGAAAAAATTGAACAATTTTGGGCTTAAATTCAATTTAAGAACGTGGGACACACAAACCAAGGTGAATCAGAGTAAGTCCTAGCATTCTAAGCACAAAACTGAAGTTCAAATCTCTCTGGGTAATTAACCTCACTAAATGAGCAAAAGGGTACTGCAAGAAATTTCACCGGATAATTTCAATTGTGAGAAGCGGCGATCTAGTAGAAACTCCAACGATATGACATCGGAAACTATAACCGGCATCACCATTGACGAGCTAAAGATGATTCTGGAAGAAAAAAATAGAGACCTCGCAAAAGAACTTGTCTCGAAATCTGACTTCCAAATGCTTTATTCTGAGCTGTCAGGAATGAAAACAAAGCAAGACGAGATTTCAGCAAAGGTTGCCCAGTTGGAAAAACGTAACAAGCTTCTGGAAGAGCAAATGGACAAGCTTATGCTGAAAAGCACCGAAGCAAATGTTGTGGTGCACCTCCAGTCAGAGTGCGACAGCGATCCGACAGAAAAAGCGAAATCCGTGTGCGTTGGCTTATTGAATGAAAGTGAAAAAATTGCTGCCGTTGAATCTGCCTACAGAATTAACACCCGAGATAAGCGCACGGCGACAATAATTGTCAAGATGAAATCCAGGGACACAGCTATCAACATTCCGCGTAAGTATTCGCAAGGATATCCCGCGAAACGTCCGTCAAAGAATGTCAAATTTAATCTCTTTAATGAAAGATCTGCGCGAGAAACGTTCGAAGGCACAAATGAATATTGCTTTAAGAGACGACAAGTTGCATGTAGGAGGAAAAATATTCACTTGGGATTTGTCGGACGGGTTGAAGTGTGGAAGCGAAAACGTCGTAAAGGTTATTCAAGAAATGTTTGGAGAAATTCCGCCATCCCTAAAAAAACGTACGAATGAATTGCAAAATCAAAACAATAACATGGGCAAAACATCAGCGTCATCTGAATCTGTCATTCGGAAAAGCCGTCAAGTAACTCAAGGCATAAACACGGCCAAAGCAACCGCTGTAACCAATTTGGGTGCAAATACAAGTGGGAGTTTACATGAACTATTAAATTGAGAAGAATCCGTCTACCAGAACAATATAAAATTATTAAAGCTAAAAATCCTAAGTTATAATGTAGCAGGGCTTAAAAATAAGAAAATGTTTGTAGAATTTTTTAATTATATAAAGGAATTTGAGGTTTTTCTATTATTTGAAACTCATTTACTAGATAACGAAGAAGCTAGATTTAAGAGTATTTTCATGAATTATGAATTAAAATTTATACCTGCTGTTGGTTCCCACCAAAACGCACACTCAACACGTTATCAATGGGGAACGTTCTTCTTCCCCCCGGAGCGCTGCACGTGGAGACAGTGAGATGTTGTTTGTACATTGTACTAGTGATTGGAATATGAATATTTGACGTTAATTAAAGTCACAACGATATTCGCAATCACTAGTAGTAATGCACAGAACAAGATAAAACACAATTTGCACACAATTTCCACGAGCCAACGAACAAATTAACGCGAAAATACCCGAATTACAACGAGGAACTACCGACCCGACCGAGGAAACAACTACTGAACTGAAGGCCAAACGTCAAACACGAAGGCACACTGACCAACAAATTTACAGTGGGTCTCCTTCCGCTGCAGTCAAAGGGCATTCCATCACAACGAGTTGTCGCAACAAGGAACAGTGTAAGAGGCAGATCGCAACAACTCGCAAATAGTGACACCTCACTCGCACACATAAAACCATGCAAATGGTATAATCATCGATGTATTAGTTAATTTATTGTAAAGTCATATTTATATAACTAACACTTAAGTAAACATTTTCACGGTCAATGTCAATGACCATATGAGTTACAGCTGAGGTGGTATATAACCACCGAGGTTTCTTCAAAGGCACTGTAAGAATTGTTAGACATTCAAATTTGGCAGTTAGAATTAGCAGCATAAAATAAATTACTTTTATAACGTTGATCAAACGTCCAGTGACTTTCCTTTCACCTTGCTCAGTGAATCAACTATTCACTATTGTTAAGACTTCTTCTTCTTCCGTCTTCAGCAGAGCAAATAATTTCTCAACGTCGCCTACGTTCAGAACACCTGCGGTAAAAACAAGCTCGGAAGAGGAAGTGGTGGCGAACTATTTGGTGGCGAACTATTTGGGTTTCGTAAGCAGATAGAAGGAGCAAAGGCTAACTTCAAAAGCATAGAAGGGTCGTACGTGCTAGAACTTAAAACGGACATTAACACCTGGCACATTGCACCGATATATTTAAATTGCAATCATTGGGTGCGTGACTACAACAAAGTAACAGACCTGTTGAATAGCGTAGGATCAGCGAATCTAGTACTTATCGGAGACTTTAATTAAAGAATAGGTATGTCGCAAAATAACTTTATAAGCGGATTGGGCACATCATCGATATATACAAACCGCAACTCCAAAGGTATTTCAATTCTGGAATTAGTGGATGCATTTGATTGTAGAATCATTAATGGAAGCTGTGGAGGAGATTCTGCTGGGGAGTATACATTTCTTCGTGGGACAGCATGTTCTGTTATAGACTACTGTTTTGTAGCTGGAAATTTATGCCCTCATCTTAAAGAATTTAAGGTGGGAATGAAGACGTATTCAGACCACATGCCGCTGGAAGCTACGTTTTACCTGCACAGGAACCCCAGCAATAACAGAACAACACAGTAAAGCCTCTTACCAAAACTATCATGGAAAGACAGTTTTCGGAATTTGTATCAGTCAAACCTCAATAAAGAGCTCGTAACTTTGACAAGCGCGAATGCCATGCTGAATATTGAAAACCTAACAGAAATAATAAAAAGAGCGACACCCCAAAACAATCCAATAAATTATGTCAGTGGTAGCAGCAATCAAAAGTGGTTTGATATTGATTGCAATCGAGCTAAAGATGCATCTTTTGCATTCCTTAGGCTAGTAAGATCACACAACACCAACACGTTCAAAACTCTATACGCAGAAGCAAATAAGGACTTTAAGAACATTTGCCATATGAAAAAGGTAGCGTATAACGAGCACCCTTTTAAACAACGCCAGGTACTCAGCAGAATTCTGGAAAGCTGTTAAACTTATTAATGGTGGAAGAAGTACTATCGCCTTAGGTTTACAAGCTGAGCAACTAAAACAACACTTCTCAAATCTGCTCAACGCAACTCAAATATCCCAATAGTTTCAATATGCTGCGCCCGGGATTTCCGACGAATTCCTAGATGCACCGACGACTCTGGAAGAGTTACAACATGTAATCGATAATGGTAAAAACAATAAAGCCCCAGGAGAAGACCGTATTCCATTTGAATTTTATAAGAATTGTACACGGAGTTCCTAGCAGCGCTTGTATCGGAATTCAATCGAATCTTTGAAAGTGCAGATATACCAGGAAGCTTCCTGAAATCGATTTTATTTCCACTACACAAGAAAGGGGACTATAATAACCCGACAAACTACAGAGGTATATCGTTTTTAAATACGTCAACCAAGCTTTTTGGAGCAGTGCTTTTGAAAAGACTTACTCAGTGGGTCAATAACAAGAAAATTATCCACAAATTTCAAGCGGGTTTCAGAAAGAACTACTCTACGATCGACCAGATATTTACACTTGCGAACATTGCTGAAATCTACAAGAGAAATCACAAAAAGCTTTACGCATTTTTTGTAGATTTTCGAGCAGCTTTTGATTCTGTTCCTCGAGAAGCACTTTTCTATAAGCTCTATAGATGCGGAATATCTACGAAGGTAGTAAATGTTTTGCGAGCTATGTACGCAAATAACATAGCTTTCGTTTGGGATGGGAACCACTTGTTCGAAGGTTTTGAGACTGCAATGGGCGTAAAACAAGGTTGCATATTAAGTACGCTGCTGTTTATATTATACATAAACGAGATAACAGACACTGTTAAAGGTGGAATAGAGCTGAACCGAACAAATATCCCCGCCCTCATGTTTGCAGATGATATTGTCTTTGTCGCAGAAACTGTCGACTGTACCTATGCAGCTTATGATCAAAAGGCTTGATATCTACTGCAGAACTTGGAATTTAACTGTAAATCTAACGAAATCAAAGAAGATGATACTTAGAAATGGATGTGGGAGGTACTGTCGAAGTGAAAGGTGGACGTTTCAAGGTGAGGGTATTGAAATTGTATGAGAATACAAGTACCTAGGAGTCCTGATTACCCCTAGCTTAAACATGAATAAGCATCTTCAAAAGAAATTGTCTGAAGCTAAGCGCGCAATCTGCTCAGTTTGGGAAAAATGCATCAACAACAAACAAGTCAGCCATAGTGCAAAGCAAAAGCTATTTCAATCAACTGCAGCCTCTATTCTTTTGTATGGAGCCCAAGTGTGGGGATACTGTTCTTTTGAGGCCGTTGAGAAGTTCCTGCGATACTTTCTTGAACGAATATTTAGACTGCCTAGTAGTACACCCAACTATATGCTTCATTTAGAAACGGGAACGCCCCCTATGTTTCTGAACACATTAAAAATGCATTTTAATTATATAGTTAGTGTAATGGCGCAGGAGGAAGAAAAGCTACCGAAAAAAGTACTTACGCACATCATAAGAACAAGAGGCAATCTAGTGCAAGAATGGGAGCGTCTTGCGTCAGAATGTGGAGTAACCCTAACTGTTACACCAGACATGCAGTCTGATTCTCTAAGAATGCAATTTAATATACTATTAAAAAAAAACTGTCAATATTATATATCAGAAATATGTTTAGTGAAGCCCAAACTTCACAATATAGGTATACGGTATACAGCAAAACAAAATACCACCTTGAAGAACGAACTTACTTTTTAAACTTTTCAAAATGAGAGGAGAGTTGGTTCAGTTGAATTTTATACCGCACAGACCAGAACTGCCAATTTTGTGCAATATCTGCAATATGAGAGTAAGGAAAGATGTACTACACTTTCTAGCAATATGTCCAATTTTAAGGGATTTCCGGGAGCAATTTTTCGGTTCTTATGTACTAGAGGAGAAAGTTGCAATCGGTATCTTAAACGGAGAACAAGGCTGTGATATATCTGTACTATTCAATATTTGTATATATGTCATGTTAAGTGAACTATGTAAATGCCAATCAGGTAGACGGCCTTGGGCCAAGCTAAAATAGACTTAGAAACTTTTTTTGTAACATTTATTAATGAAAAAAATAAAGTCAAATTACTACTACTACTACTATATCTAATATTATCACAATTTCGAATTGTTTTGGAAATAAAAGCTGCATAAAAAACATTAATTTAATTATAAATTTGATTTTTCCTGAGGAGAGAGAAGTGGTCCGTATGGTCACAAATAAAGATGTTGTTTACATAATCAATTAAATAAATAAATAAGAAGATACA
This sequence comes from Portevinia maculata, assembly GCA_949715645.1. Lineage (NCBI taxonomy): Eukaryota > Metazoa > Arthropoda > Insecta > Diptera > Syrphidae > Portevinia > Portevinia maculata. The sequence goes on from OX454526.1 coordinate 260,802,084, forward strand.
TAAATAAATTACCAATTAAAAAATAAAATATATAAATATCAAAATAATATATATACCACAGTAATGTATATAGATTAAACACAACCCCTTAAATTATTAAATTTAAAATTAAGTTATTATCCGAGCAACTGCACAAAACTTTATATCGATCATATAATTTTGACCTACGATTTATTAATGGATAAATGGATTTTATACCCATATTAAGTTTATTTAGAATTTCTTGAACATGCAAACTAAAGGTCGAAGTTTTGTCCAGATGTACCCCAAGATACTTAGCACTCGATTTCCGTAGAATCTGATAGACATGGTTTTTCGTTTTAATCCAGCAATTCGACGTCTTAGGGGCAACTAAATTTATGTCGAAATTGGTAACTTTTCAGGAGAGCCGATTTGGTAAAGCTCTCTTACATTTTTAAAATGAAACAACTGTTGAAATTCGTTTTCTGTGAATTTTTTAAAGAAGGTAAATTCCACTTCGCACAAGCAAATGGTTGAAGAAGCTAAGTTTCGGGCCGTGTATGGACGATTTTTTGTTTTTTTAAATATAAAGCGGACGTACAGTACATGGATTGATATTTTTTAAAATAAAGCAACTACTTTTGATTGTAAAAGCGGGATAATAAGAAACGGGATTATAAAAAACGGGATTATAAGAGGCGGGATTTTAAAAGACGGGATTTTAAAAAAGCGGGATTATAAAAAGCGGAATTTTATTAGCGGGATTTTAAGAATCGGGATTATAAAAAGCGGGATATCGAACCCAACCCAGTTTTTACTATCAACAAAGTTAAAATAATAATTAAAAATTTTTTTTTTTTTTTTTTTTTTTTTTTTTTTATAGAGTTTCTAATATTACTCCCAAGCCATAGTAATATTATCGTTACTCTCAGCAAGCTGAGAGTTACCTATCCTGGTTAAAAGCACGAGACTTGGAACCAGAACTAGGCTCGGACGAATAATAGGGGTAGGTGGAAAATCGTACATGCGACTCTTTCTCACTTAAGATAAGAAAACAAAAACCACCTCCCTTCGAAACCTGCATACTACAACTAGGTTATTCCTATTTAGTAGTTTTATTTAAACTGTAAATTACGCGTTTGGCAGGCAGCTTCCCAAAGGAGGCACCTGCTAATACCGCCATAAGCACGCGGTTACATCTTATTGCGCTAATTCAAATGGTTTTATCCTTTGTAATCGGCGCACTAGGTTAGTATCGTCTCGAATTTGTAGCATGGTGATATTGCAATGACCGTGAAGGCGTGTCTGTTGTTTGCAGGCAAAATGTTTTATTTCATCTTCGACGGTAGCCATAGTTAGGTCTCTGTGGATATCAGTGTTTCTGATAAACCATGGTGCATTTACTATTTTTCTTAGCACTTTGTTTTGAAAAGTTTGTAAAATTTTGATATTACTGGATTTGGTACAACCCCAAAGTTGTATACCGTATGTCCAAACCGGTTTTAGTACTTGCTTGTATAAAAGCAGCTTGTTCTGCATGCTGAGTTGGGAAAATCTACCAAGCAGCCAGTGCATTTGTTTACATCGAATGGCGAGCTCTTCGCGTTTCTTCTTGACGTGCGGTTTCCATTTTAATTTCGCATCGAGTGTCATACCCAAATATTTTGCCTCGTTTGCGTACGGAATTCGTACCGAATCAATGAAAATGGGTAAGTTGTCTACCTTTTTATAAGTAAAATTCACGTGCGTTGATTTGGCCTCGTTGAGAGCAATACGCCAAGTCTTTGTCCAATCACAAATTTTGTCAATAGAACGTTGGAGTTTATTAGTTGCTGATTCAACGGTATTACTGACCGCTAATATAGCTGTATCGTCTGCAAATGTGGCTACTGTTGTGCCTTCTTCTTGAGGAATATCACTAGTGTATATTAGAAATAGGATCGGTCCAAGAACGCTTCCTTGGGGAACTCCTGCCGCGATTTCTTTAAATTCAGAGTAATCATTTCCGTGTTTTACACGAAAGAGTCTGTCTGATAAGTAACAACTAAGGATATCAGATAACTGTTTCGGAAAAGCTTGTCTTAGCTTATGTTTCAACCCTGTATGCCATACTTTATCAAAGGCCTGAGAGACGTCGAGAAAAACACTAGAACATATTTTTTTCTCCTCTAGGGCTTTTTCAATTACATTGGTTATTCTGTAAACCTGGTCGATTGTAGAGTGCTTAATCCTGAATCCGAATTGGTGGTCAGGTATTAATCGACGTTCTTCGATAATCGGATGTAGGCGCTTTAACAAAAGTTTTTCGAATACCTTCGACATTATCGGTAAGAGAGATATTGGCCTATATGATTTTTTGTCATTCAGTGGTTTACCGGGCTTTGGAACCATTATAACTTCAGCTACCTTCCATTGTCGTGGAACGTACAATAACCTGAACGATGCATTTATAAGATATGCAAACTTTATTAAAGCTTTCCTAGGTAACTCTTTAAGGACCTGTCCTGTGATTAAGTCATATCCAGGAGCTTTGTTTAATTTTAGTTTCTCTATTTCGAAGCGTAGTTCGGCTAGCGATACACTTTTTATTCTATAATTGTCAGGTGCCACGGTTAGGACAGGAAATTCGAGCAACGCTTGACCATCAAATGGTTTAAATGTTTCTTCCAAATGTTCTGCAAATATTTCGGCTTTTTCCTTGTCACTCTTCGCCCATTCTCCATTGATTTTCCTGATGGGTGGCGCTTGCGTTTTTGGTTTTTTAATGCCTTTCATGGCTTTCCAGAGCGAGTAATTTGTACTTTTATCCGCAGTTAGGCTTCCAAGATATGTAGAAATTTGACGATTTTTAAAGTCTCGAATTTCTCTCTTAAGTTTACTACAAAGGTAGTTAAGAGTGGTTTTATCCTGTGGAGCGCGAGATTGTTGCCATCTTTTGCGCGCTCCCCTTTTCTTCTTTAACAATTGCGTGATTTCCAAGGGATATGTCCCCCTTCGGGATAGGGGTCAGAATTTACCCGAGGTAGGCATACCGGTCGTAAGAGGCGACTAAAATCCACCCTTCGGGATAGGGATCAGAATCTACCCGAGGTAGGCATGCCGGTCGTAAGAGGCGACCAAAATCCACCCTCAGTATACCGAGTGCATAGAGTATACAAAAAATGCAATGATTAAAACAAAAAGATATAATACCCCAGGTGGCAGCCCAGTTCTACTGGAAAATCCACACTCTTCGGAGGCAGGCTCTACGGATTCTGGGGAGAGCCATTTATTGCAATCATCCGACCCTTTTAAAAATAGTAAAAGGGTAACTAGATCACCACCAACGGGATCTGTGCCAGAAGCAAAAACTAATCGAAGTCCTACGACGCCAAAAGATTTTGGACGCCTTTCGAGGGACTCAACGAAATGCAAAAGCTTCGAGGACGAAAACAAGGAACTCCGCACTAAGCTTAACCAAATTGAACAGCTTTACCAAGAGCTAAAAAAAGAGCTAGATCAGCTGAAAGCTGAGAACAAAGCACTTGTTGAATCTCAACCTAAAAAACAGCCAGAAGCCAAATCATACCGCTCAGCTAGCCGCGATTATCATACAGACGAAGAAGAGCTAGGGCGCGAAACGGATTGGATCACTAAGAGGAGACCGAACAAAAAACGGAAAGCCGGCTCCTCACCAGAAGTCGTTGTGCTAAAAGATAGACAACCCAAAAAGGCAAATGCCAACGAAATAGAAACGCTAAGGAAAAAACCTCAAAATAAGGTATACCTTCCACCTCCAATTAACGTTGTCGGAGTTTCAGACTACAGCAAGCTAAGTAGCCTTCTTAAGGAAATAGCAAAGTCCACATTCAAAGTAACATCTCTGAAAAAAAAAAAATATTTCAGAAAATCTTACAAATTTTTCCACTCATTTTATTAATAATAATAATAACACTCTTCTACCGCAAGAAAAGCACAGAGCAAAATTCACAAAATTATTATGAAATACGTATTTGACTGCAGTAAGTGCAATTTACAGCTGTCTGTTCAATGATCTTCACTCAAAAGAATACGCAAACAACTGGCACGGGGAATCCAAACCTAACGGCAAGACTAAAAATATTTCAAAACAACGGTTATGTCTAGACAAAAATGTATCAAGCGACAATAAATGGAACAACTAAGCGACAATATCGGTTGAACTAAGCACCATATGCAAACAATTTTTCTCGTAGGATGTGTTGCATAGTAAAATTTTCTTAAGTATCATGGCGCTAAGCATAATAGTTTTGGCGGTTACAACAATTTACAGGGAATAACAAACAACTACCTATCAAATTTGTCGGATACTTCAATTTTTATTTCTATATAGTTTCTTTTATATCATTGGTAGAAACCTCAAACTAAGCCCAAAACGTGGCGCTTTGCACAAATTATAAGGACATGTTAAAAACTGATTTTCTGAAAAATTGTCGCTTAGTACATTCTTACGGGAAGGTGTTGATTTCATATAGACATATAGTTGCTTGTCTTGCTGGGGCCAAGAAGGCTTATGCTCTAACAAGGAGACTGTTTCATAGCAGTCAACTTGACTCCAGAGTGAAGGTCATTTGCTACGTGGCCCTTATAAGGCCGATCATCGCTTATGGTTGTCCATTATGGTTTAATATAGCGCCTAGCTATATGGAAAAGATTCGGGTTTTGGAGAGACAATGTCTTAGGACCTGTCTCCGGTTGTTCCGAACGCCTGAATCCAACTATATAAAATACTATCCCAACAAGGTCCTATACGATGGGGCTCAGTTGAATAGGATTGACAATTTCCTCATTAAGGTCACTCGAAGGCACGTTGCAAGGGCGATGGCCAGCGACAATAGTCTGATATTTGGGGCTTACTACCCCAATGAAATGTACATAGAGAGTACGCTCCGGTCTGGCTTTATCCCGCCAGAGGCATTTATCCATATTGATTCAAAAGGGCTGGTACAGACGAGGGATGGTATCCCGGTCTTATACCATCGCTACCGCAGCGCGAGAGATAAGCGGCTCCTCCATGACGGGGACGTCGCCAATGCTCATGAGCTCCTCCGTTTTAGTACCGCAATATCGAAGAGGGATAGATTCGACACGGAAAAGCAATTCGCCGAATTTTGGTGGCTTGTTGAGGGGGGAGGGGTCAACATGCCCTCCCAGGACGGTGCGTTACTCTAGGTAACATCCTCTTAGCTTATAAGTTAGATTAAGTCAGCTAGGGCGTTTTTGGGAGAGGCCGGGCTCGCCAACGTGTGGTGGTGCTTCCGGGAGTTGACTGACGCTGTAAGGCTTCAGTCGGCTCACGGCGGCGCGTGTGCACGTTGACGACTGCCAGGCGCTCGGAAAGCAATTGGGATTTCGACCACTTATTGCGCCAGGCAACGAGTGCTCAGAATCCTAATTATAGTTAGAATACGTTAAGTAGTTTAAGTAAGTAGAATAGGTAGTTTGTAATTTGTTTTATATAAAATCTCAATAATGATACCGAGTTTTAGTAAATTTTCTCGAGGAATATATATGTAAGATTAGTTCGTAAAATAGTTCGTATTCCGAAAGGCAATAATTCTAAGATATAGTTAAGTTTAGAGCGTTCGCATAAGGACCAATAAATAAGAATAAGTATCCTGTTAATTTTAAGTTAGGTTTAATCATTTTTGTCTAGTATGTAAGTAGATATTTATCAATGAATAAAAAAATTAATTTCAAAGTCAAAAAAGTCAAAAAGTGTTGATTTCATACCCTTTCCTTTCCAATCCCATGCGCCACAAAAAAACAACACAAACTACAAAAGGTGCATAAAAATCACAAAAAGTACAGAGAGAGAAACAGATTTGTGCCGCACACACACACACAAATTTTCCTCCACTCAACGCTGCGAAAATCCAAGGATCAGCTTCAATCGAACATTTTACTTTTTTTGAATTGTATAAAATTTATAGTTTAATGCTTATTGCTCAACTTCAGGATAACCTACAAAGATGATTTACATTTTAAAATCTTTGTACACAATTGAACTTTATATTAAAAAAATCCTATTTCATTTGGAAGAGTCATTGCAAAGCTAGGAGCTAGAAACCATTAGAGAGTTACAACTTTTCTTATATATCAGCTTAGATATCAGCTAAGATCTCCGCTTCCTGACAGCGGATAAAGAATTTTCCCACGGTAAAAAGTAGCCGGGCGCAGTGGCTCAATGGTTAGTATGTATGCCTACTAATCGAAAGGTCCCCGGTTCAATTCCGGGGCGTTGAGTTTTTTTCCACTGCCCCACCTCTTGCGAACGTCTGACAAACATCCAAGAGTATCAATTGTCATGAAAAGCTTCTCAAATTTGCCGTTCGGATTCGGCTTAAAATTGTAGGTCCCTTCCACTTCGCAAAGAAAGTGGTTGGAGAAGCTAGGTTTTAGGACCTCTATGGGCCGTTAATGCCTAATATTTATTTATTTTATTTATTTAAAAAGTAGCCTATGTTCATCAGGGATATCTAATGTCGGCTTGTAACGATAAAACAATTTTTCAACTCGGTCCAGTAGTTTCGAAGCCTATTCAAAACAAACAAACAATCAAATCTTTCCTCTTTATAATATTAGTATAGATTGAAGGATTTGGGGGCCGCCCCCTGGTTAGTCCGCCAGTGCTAAAGTCGGTGTATATGACGTCGACTTGACTTCTGTTCTCCATTTCATTGAAAATGTAAGAAGAAAAAGAAACCAAGTTCGTAACTGTAAACCGTCCAGATACGAAACCATGTTGAACTTCGGACAAACATTCCTTCGTCAAAAACTGAAGCCTATTTTTAACGATACTTTCAAAAAGTTTAGGAATTGCTGACAGTTTACAAATACCTCGATAGTTCTCGACATTATTTTTAGAGCCGGATTTATGAATTGGTACCAAAAATTACATCTTCCAAACCTCAAGGAAATTGCCTTCGGAAAGAGAACGGTTAAAGATATTTAGCAAAGGAGTACTTAGAGAATTACTACAGAATTTTAGTATAATGGCAGGTATACCCATCAACATCGCAATTCGGGTTTGGCTTGAGAGATTGAAGAGCCAGGAGGACTTCTTCAAAGCCTAGTTGAAGTGACCCAATGTTGACACAATTACTGATTTGTCTTCTCGTATTGGTATGAGAATTATTGTTTGAGTAGACAGATTCAAAGAAGGTAGCGAAAAAGTATAGCGTTGATTCAACATTAGACGATTCCACGTTTTTGTAAAGCATCGTATTTGGAATTCCAACTGATTTTCGGTTAATATTAATATATTGCCAGAACGACTTACTATTCTGTTTAATGTTGCATTCAATAGACATGATGTAACCTTTGTGAAGAAATTTACTAAGCCCTATGAAGTCTGTGCGCAGTTTGCTTAAGTTCTCATAATGGTTTTGATTATTTGACTTTTTAAACTACTTAAATGCTTTATTTTTCAAGTTCTTTATATATTAATTGTTTATTATACCAAGGAGGCTTGGATAGAACCCTTCTCTTAGAAAATGGGACAAATCTAGCAAAGCCCTCGCACAAAATTTCAACAAAGCGTTTGTACACAGGTACAATCTAAATTTAAGTAATATATTTCATTGAACCAATCGATGCTATCAAAAAAGTTATTAAGACCCAAAAAATTAGTTTTAGAAAAGTTAAAGCGATAATCATCGTGCTTTACGTTAAGTTTTAAATACGTATACGTTTCAATTTAAATTAGTAATTCTATATGGTTCATAGATTCATTCAGTAAAGAGAAAGGAACCAGTGTAACATTAGCTTTAAGTACATCACAATAAACAAAAATTATATCTAATATCTTTGAAAAAGAGTTTCGGATTGCATTAATTTGAATCAAATTTAGCGAGTGAATAAAATCTACAAAATAATACTCATGAGCATATTTAATATTATTAGCAATAAGCATTTTATCAGACTCAGACCAAATCCAATTAATATCAGTAAGATTAAAGTCACCTAATACACAAAGCTTATCTGATATAGAACATAAGTTATTAACAAATTCTATATTATTCATTTGTTTTTCATAACAATCAAGTTTACTGTTTGGGGGCACATAACGTCGCCTTAGTGACACAAAAACGTATGTCAATATTTGCTAGTTTTCAGGAGAGACGATTTTGTGATTTTTTTTTACTATTTTTCCTACTATTGAATGTTGATACAGCAAGTGCTAACTGCTAAACTACTTCACCTAGAGGTACAATTTTTTGCCACAATATATAGAATGATATATGAAGAAAGGTGTCATACCCAGTCCAAAATCGTAAAAAATGAAGCTACGTTCTTGTGTCACTAGGGCGACGATAACTTAATACAAAATACATACGATCCTTGTTAAGGGCGTTTATGATGATAGAGAAACCAATTTGCTCCACATATGAAACTGGTAGGTTGAGCACTTTGCCGCCAAGGGTAGTGCGAACAGCAATGATGATTCCACCTCCACGTTCAGCAGCCACTTTGCATCGGTCAGATCGAAAAACTTCATAAAGATGCTCATCAAATATTTCTTTATCTGATATTTTAGGATACAACCAAGATTCGACAATAATGATGATATCATAGTGCAGATGACAAGAATTGTTGAACAAACTGGCAACTTTTTACCTTATACCACTGGCATTGTGGAAGTAAATTTGCAAGGTATTCTTACACGACGGCAAAGCGATTTCTTTTAGGCTCTGCCTGCCGTCGTTTCCGCAACGTTTTTTGACGTCTTCTCGTTATTAACTTTAAAGAAAAAAGGCCTTATCTTAACACTACTTGGCCAGAATGAATCCACATAAATCCACATTTAAAAAAGTAGTTACAAAAGAGAGAATCTAATGACAGCACTCTGGAGGATGATAACATGCCCATCCATGATGAGTCAGATGAGCCCCAGAATTTCGGAAAAAAAGATGCAGAGAAGAGTACCCATTCATCAACCAAAACACCAGATGAATTAATGCCATTTCTGGTCACACCATACTCATATACACCTATCTTAAATAGATACATGCGACAAGTTTGGCAAGAAATGACAAGAAACACAGAGGCACCAATAGGTGCCAAATCAAAATCACCCACCATTTTCTTTCAGACCTTTTTTTTAAGCTTTCATCTTTTTTAAAAATAAAGTATATTTTGAAGCCCATTTTATTGTTTACATTAAACAAAGGAGTTATGTATTTTTGTTTAAAGTAAGAATTCGTTTAATTCTTAAATTTATAAGAAAATTAAAAAAATTGGTGCCTGCAGCGGACCAATGCATGGATTCCTTTCTTTGGGTGTCTATCTATAGTCTTTGAAGCGCGAATTGTGAAAAGCCCTCACACCATTACTCGCTGTACTATCCTGGTTGAGTGGCTGGCGATCGTGTAGAGTAGGGTGTCCCTTATTTTTCTATATTTTTTTTTCTTGACGCACACCCCTTAATTTTTTTTGTTTTACCGTAAAACCGTTGCAAAAAAGTTTGGAGTCATTTGGATTTCATTTACTATACCCGACATTCGAACAAAGCATGGCATGCAATATATATTGGAAAATAGCACTTGCCCCCACTTTTTGTTAGTATATTATAATTTTTCACTCCGATTAGACGTTCGAGTTCGTATACATTTTCATTCGTTAGACATTTCATCGCAAAGAAGAAGTTTTAACGGTATTTTTTTAGTGGGACATTAAAACTATCAGATAACTGGTACAAAATTACCTTCAAAACGCCAAGTTTTAGAAGTTCTATTTTTTAATATCCGAGAAGTTAGACAAACAGTTCGTGAAAGTGCGAACCTTGTAATTCGTGAGTGCCTATATTTTTGGGAAAAGCGAGGACTCCTGCAAGCGCACCTCCTCACTGTGTTAAAAAACTTGTAAGTCTCTATGAACTTTGGAAAGATCTACAAAAAAAACTCCAAGAAAACTAAGGATTTATTCAAACAGCGGGAGGAGGATTTTAAAAATGACTTAGATAATTTGTTCGATATAGAACACACAGACGCCTTGTTTAGAATTAAAATAGAGGAAGACAAAATATGTTTGCAGGCAGACCAGGCTGCCTAATAGGAGTAGATAAGAAACTAATGGAAAAGGAGGAAAGGTTTGATCCAGAGGATTTTAGAAGAAGAGACGAGATTGCGTAAATCAGCAGTGCCGTCCAGCTCTTCTACATCAGCCGATTGTTTTCTTAATGAAGAAGTTGCTGACGATACGTGTTACAGAAGTGATGATAACCAGGAAGACCACTTGCCAATTATATCGGATACAGTAAACGCTAAGACTGCTAATAAGCGAGGAAGAAAAGAATTTATGACTGCAAAATAAGTATTGGCTTTAGACAGATGTCAGTTAACCATTCGGGATTCTTTTTTCATTCTCCAGGCAACCTTAGAGGCGCTTGGACATAATGTTGACGAGTTCGCAATCAATAGATCCTCTATTCAACGTATTCGGACACAAGTAAGGAAAAAAAGAGCTGAATCTATAAAAACTGATTTTAAAAATAATGTGCCTGAAGTCTTGACTGTTCATTGGGATGGAAAATTACTACCTGGCCTTACCGTAAGAAGTTCCAAAGAAGAACGACTTCCTATTGTTACCTTTGGCAAAAACAAGCAACTTCTTTCTGTGCCTAAGCTTGAAAGTTCGCCGGGAAAAGAACAATCTGCAGCTGTCTTTGGAGCGTTAAATGACTGGAACCTAAAAGACAAAGTTCAAATTATGTGCTGTGACACAACAGCTTCCAACACAGGTCGCTTCAACGGTGCGTGTGTGCTTTTAGAACAAAATATTGAAAGAGAGTTGTTTTTTTTTGGATGTCGACATCACATATACGAACTTGTTCTAAAAAGTGACAACTGGAAAGATATCGATGTTCTATCTTCCAAACTTGCAGTGATAGCATGGAAAAACATTTTCAAGAAATAAAAATAAAAGAATTGCTTGATTTTTATTCAGTGGAACTGCAGAGAGTAACAGTAAGGGACGACTATCGCGATCTAATTGAGCCTCTGTGATATTTTTGGGGGGAACGCCAACAAAGAGCTGAAGATCAGACCTCCAGGTGTAATGCATCAAGCGAGATGGATACCAAGAGCTATTTATTCTCTAAAAATATATTTATTACAAGCTCAGTGTAAAATAAGCAAGAAGGAAGTCCGAGGTCTTGAAGATGTTTGTTTGCTCATTGTCACAACTTTTTCAAAATCATGGCTTCATTGCAATTTGGCGTTTAAGGCTTTCATTTTATAAAAGCGTTGAAAGACTACAAAGAAGGTGATTCGTCAATTTCAAATGCAACTTTAAACAAATTTTGCCAACACCTATATTATTTAACTGAGGAAGTAGTAATTTTAGTTATTTCGATGATATGGTGGACAACGAAACAAAAGCAAAAATGGTTAACAATCTGAAAAAGGAAAGTTGTTTCAATATCTCCAAACGATATATTCCATCAAAGGATGAAATGCGATACTCTTTACACAATAATTTATTTTACATATTAACTAATTTCTGTTTAATAGAAGATTTCATTTCGATAATTTAGATAAGACCCTGTATGAACTTGTAACCCTTAAAAGCAAAAACTTGTGTTCCCGTTTGAAAATAGACGATTCCTTTCTTCAACTGTGTCCTTCATTATACGCAAATAACACTTCATATTTGGAGGCCAGGCAAAACGTTTGTGAACTTAAGGCTGTAAACGATACAGCAGAACGGGCTGTAAAGTTAGTACAAGATTTCCACGGACTTATAACAGTAGAGAAAGAACAGAAACAATTTGTTTGCAGTGTGTCAAGGAACACAGAAACCTGTATCCTGATTGCAAAAAAGAAACACTAAAAAGGAAATATCCACACTAGTTTATGATCAATAACATTTATTGGATAATAAATGTTATATGTTTTTATTGTCATAGCAAAACAAAACGAAAAAAAAATAATTCTTAAAAATAATTCCTTAAAATTGTAGTCTCAACTTTAAAGTCCCGTCGGGTAGGGTTTCCATTAACCAAGGAGGTTAAAATTTTGCACTTGGTTACATTGAGGTGATACGAAAACAATAAGAGGGTGTGCGTTTAAAAATAAATAAAAAAATAAAAATTTCCAAAATAAGGGACACCCTAGTGTAGAGGTTAGTTTGATGTGTTAATTTAATCTTCTGCGGGGAGAAACAATCCACCAAATTAGTTAACAAAGAGGAAAAAACATAATGTTTCTCCAAAATACGATCTGGGCTCGGTAGTACAATGACCAATGGAATTTGTCCTCCCTTTTAAAACAAAATGTATGTTGAAGTTGTCTGAAACCATCCAAAAGGTCGAAAGGAACCTACGCCAAAAATGGTGATAAAGATGAATTACATTTATATTATGTATTTTATCAGATGGCTTTTGTTTTTCTTACTATTTTATAAAAAAAATCTATGGTCTTGGGGATAATATGGGATCAGAACTAGGTTTTTTTTTCCTCATTTCTTTTGTAACTAGGATATGTCCAAGGGTTTGTCGAGAAATCAAATTTCATCCCATGCGTGTACATATTTTTTCTTTTCATATCTTGTCGCTCTACCCGCGCATTTTCTTTGAATTTATGATATTTTGTAAAATAAGCCAATATACGAGTAGGTAATCTGGATTTTATCAGCACCCGTGATTGTTTTTCCAAATAAATAAGTTTCTGTTCCGATACGTAAAAAGTGTAAGCATTCATAGTTTTTATGACTTTTTCATGCTGAAAAATATTAGAAACAATAACGTTAGCTATATCGCGCGGTCTTATTCTAATTGAAAAAAAAAACATTGTGTTCTTTGTTGTCCATTTTCATCATCAAGGAACAAGACCCAATTTAATCGGCTACGCTGTTCCAAGTGATGTGAAGGTCTAAGGCTATCGGACTCGCTATTCGACTGCTTTCTAATTAAAATCTTTCTTTAAAAGTCACGGAAGGTGCGATGGTACAGGGACAAATACTTTGAGGAAAGGCGGTACAATAAGACTTATGGAAAAACGTTTAAATTACCTCTACAATGGGTCACTATGTCTGTTACATATGAATGAACCACTTAAACGACTTCTGTTCCTACACTTAGATAGTACAACTATTGGACCAAATTCGTATGCATGTACGAGTAGTTTTGGATAGTTCCTTGAAGATTGCGAAAGAATTTTTTTTATTATTTTTATTTTTTTTTTGAGGCATTTATATGTAAATCAGTACAATTTTTTTTCTTATAACACTAAAATTAACAATTTGGTCGGCTTAAAGATATGCCTGACTTAATCAACTATGTTTAAATAAATGTTTACAACATTTTTGAATTATTGAATTCATTGTGAAATTAATCAAATTAATATTATAGTGTACATTTGCTCCCGGCGTACAATATCACTTTGTCTTTAAAGCGTTTTAATTTTTGACTAGAACTTAAAATTAAAAACTTAAAACTAAATAAAAACTAAAAAGGATAACCTTATCTATTTACAAAGTATGAACTTATCTAAATAATACATACACAGGAAGCACAAGCTTTCGAAAAGTTCGAAGGTACCCGATTCCGATATTGGTGATCAAAGACCTGAGCTGTGATCAGAGCTACCTTTATCAGATATCATTGGGTTTCATCAGTGGTGGTTCCTGTTCTGCTAGTTTCAAGTTCTCGATATCTTCCACCTTATCTAATCTCCGGCGCGGACATTTTGGTTAGAAAATCGGCTCGGCGGTATTGTGCTTTCTTCACAAACTACCGTTACTCACTTTACAGTATTATACAAATTGCAACAAAAGATTGTCCATTTTTTCTTACAACTTCACAGAAAAAAATCATTAACATGGTTTTAAATGTGTTCTACATTGGAGCAACAGCTACGTGTCGTGGTTGAAATTTCAAACCACTGAGCCGGAATTATCTAAGAATCTAATAGCTTCAGTTATGAAGCGACATAGTTTCCCTGCACATCCCGATTATGTTTTACCTCTGTAACACATTCGAGAACTTGCCGGCAAGACAATTTTAAAGGCTAATAATTTCGATCAGCATCATTGTGTTTTTGTCTACATAGCTACTAGCTAGGTACCTACATCTAAATACGTTGAGCTCATAGACTGGCAACAAGAATATCAACAGTTTATTATTTTTGGAGATATTACAGATTTAAACCGGCTTTTCCTGAAACAGGAGGCGATGACATATTACATTTCCTTAGAATTCCGTGGCAAACTCAGGCTGTGAAAAAAATGGTATTAGAAGCTTCGATGCACTTTTGCGATAAAAACTACAGAAAAAGTCTCATCAAAGTAAAAATACTCCCTTCCCACCGCACATGGCTACGCCCTTGCACAGAGTGAAAAACTTGTCTTACTCTAAATGCCGTGGGTAAACTCCTACATCGATTTTGACCCAAAATAGCCTTGATTTGCTCTCAATCGGCTCGGTGATTTCGGAGTCCATAGCCTATACAAAGACCTGAGGGTCTTTCATTAGCGACTTGAAAACTTCAAACTTTCAGTGTGAACGCACCCTTAAGATTAACCGATTAACGAACTGGCAATATCAAACTATTCAGTAAAATCAACATTTTCAGCGTGGTGGAGTACACGAATGAACAACGTTTACAAATACAGGTAGACCTCACTTAACACGGGGGTAACGTTACTGATAAATGTCGTGCCAAACGAAATCGTGTTAAACGATACAAGAAACTAGTGCAAAAAGAGTGGTTACGTTCCATGATTTCAGAAAACCGTCAGAATTTTTGTCCAAATATGTTTTTTTCGAAGTTGTATTATTATTAAAGATGAAAAAAAATAACAAAATAACAAAACATAACTTTCTTCCTGCATAACTTGACTAAAAACAAAGAAAAAACTAAACAAAAACAATTTCAGTCTTCATTGACCTAAAACAATTGAAACCGGTTCCCACAATACCATCCGCTTTCTACATGTAAATTGGGGAAGTCGCTTTTTAGATGTATGTTCCTATAAAAACAGCTGATAAGCGTCTAATGGCCAGAAAAATATGTATACGTGTGACATTTTTGCAAACCAGACATTTGTAACTCGCACACCGTGTTAGAGCGAGGTTTTTTTCGTGTTAATCAAAAATACGCCGCAAAATGTGAGAAGTGTTAGAACGAGGCCGTGCTGTAAGAAGTACGTGTTAAGTGAAATCTAACTGTAATTAAAATTTGACTACCGAAATTCAGAGTTTTCGGCCTTAATTCTAGTCCCAGTAGACGAGCAATTCATAGGCTAATAGTGAACAAATTTGAGTCAGAATATTCGCTACTTGATGTTGCCGTACCAGTGAGACTACACTTTGCCCGAAGTATGGAGAATATTGCTGCCAAATCAGTCAATTTCACGGTGCTCTCAAGAATTGGGCTTCTCCCAGACCACATTATGGCCTACACCCTTAGAAGATCAAGCCGACTCAAGAACTAAAGCCACTTGATCATATGAAGCGACGTACGTTCTCGAATTGGGCTCTGGACATGATGGAAAAAAATAAAGAATTTCATCGCAAATTCATCTTCAGCGATGAAGCGCATTTTTCTTTAAACGGCTTCGTCAATAAGCAAAATATGCGTTACTTGACAGGTAAGAACCCTCATGAGCTTCATAAACTGTTTGTTATGGTAAATGGTATTTGATACAGAGACATGTTGGAACGTTGTTTCTCTAAGCAATTGCATGAATTCAACATCAGTTATGTGATTCCAACAAGACGGTGCCACAAGCCGGTGCAACAATCGAGTTATTGAAGTCTCAGATGGCGGGTGAACGTTTTATCTCGAGAAACGGAAATGTCTATTGGCCGCCGATATTGTTTGATTTAACGCCTCAACACATTTTTTATTGGGCTACATTAAATCATTGGTCTATGCCAACAAGCCGGTGACGTTACAGGAGCTCAGAGCCAATATTGAACGAGAACTAGCGGTCGTATCGGTCGAAATGTGCCTCCGAGTCATCGAAAATTGGGTTAAACTTATCGACAGCTGAATGCGTTCCCGTAGTGGACATATGAACGATGTCGAATTCCATTCATAATTGTTTTGATACTAGGTAATTGAAAAAAAAAAATTTTTGCAGATATCTCAAATAGTTTGCATATTATCTAAAAAAGAATTTGTCAAGTCCTTAATAAAAGACCCTTTACATTGATTTTCATATACCTGAATAGATAAAAGTAAATTAAGCTAATTGCGTAATCCATCCATTTTCTGCTTCCATTAGCATTCGTTTTTGCTTAGGTAGGTACATACACTAATCAAACACGGAAATCAACAATAGTCTACCACAAAGTGTGAGATAGTATTCGAGATAAACATTGCTGCTCTCCCAAAATTTCTAGAAATTAACAGAAGGTCCTGATTCAATATTATGTTCTTTTATCCATCGAACCGAGAAAAAAATATATCTAAACCAGAACCAAATACAACAACAGAGCACACAAAATAATATAAAACACATTCAATTAGCCAATATCCCATTCCCCGGCATTGATAACGTTTTGTCTTCCTTTTTCCGAATGAAGAATTACACACACGTGTATGTGATCTAAACTAATTTAAATACAAAAATTGATTCAGGAGCTCCAATGTTCTTATACAAACATATACCTACTCGCATCTATTCGTATACATCCCCTCATCCATTCAGAAGCGGCAGCAGCCGTCATTGCTGCCATATATATCCCTCCTCTCATGCTTCATCCTTCATTCTGTCATCCATCGCCTCGTTCGGCTGCCTCTTGCCATCCTTCAGATCCTTATCACTGCAAATACATCTCAATTATTGTTTCCAAGTCTCTCGTTTATTACACAATAACAGAATTAAGTGCTTTTTAAACCGCAGGACTATTAGCAAAAATCAGAAACAAAAACTATTCACACTCACACATAGATGTATCCCAGCTATATACTCTGAGATCTTCGTTTACCCCTGAAGGACTCTCTTACGCATACATGGCAGGCTCGTAGTATTCGCACTGCATTAAGGTTGATATTCTTTTATCCTTG
This sequence comes from Portevinia maculata, assembly GCA_949715645.1. Taxonomy (NCBI): domain Eukaryota; kingdom Metazoa; phylum Arthropoda; class Insecta; order Diptera; family Syrphidae; genus Portevinia; species Portevinia maculata. Next base: position 260,819,078 of record OX454526.1, read on the forward strand.
CGAGCTGCGAGAATGGAGAGTAGCTCTGACAGGATGTGATAACAAATTAGCACGCGCCAGAGCGGCTTAACTTCACCAGCCCTTGCTATCTCTTTCGGCAGTATTGTGGCAAAACACCTATATCCTGTTTGCTTGTGTTGAAGTTGCTGTTATACACTACATTCTCGCTCGTTAATCTTCCGCAAGGGGTTGGACGTGCCTTTGTATTGCGCACAACGGACCGCCTCCTCTTTGTTCCATTCCCGGTTACAGACGTCAAAATCCATTCGAACGTGGCTAATGAGAGTTCGGAGCTCACCTTGCAATAGATGTCGGTCTGCCTTGTTCGCGTTAAGTTGCTTCTACGGATTTACTTCTTGTGTTCCTATTCAAACCGAAACGAGCTAATTTACCGTTTAAGACGCGATTCGATTTGTTTACCGTATCGTGTCTGAACTAGTGTTTGCTATTGTTTTCTGACAGTATCGCCGGGGAGCTTTTTTCGTCCTCTTTGAGAGCTGTTTCTACAACAAATGGGATTAATTATTATTTAATAAGCTCTCATTATTTTTAACAAATACACTTAGTCTTGTTTGTAATCTGTGTGTGTTGTGTGCAGTGCTGTTTCGTGCATGTGTGTAAGGTATAATATTTGAGGATAAAAAAGGATTCCGTGATGCATAACACATTTCGTGTTTAAACGAAACTGCAAGTGCTTTATTCTGTGGGTGCATTTTATGGATCATAAACGACGGTAAATGAAAATGCTAGCTGCTCTCAAGTGACAGCTGTCAGATTTAAACTGAATTTAATTGCGTGTTGACATTTAGTTCGGGAACTTTCGTTTGATATTTTATATTCATTTTTGATATATCTATAAAATGGACATCAAGCAGCCAATGACGGAAGTACAGAAGCAAACATTTCAACATATTTTCGAGAAAATCGTCGCGAATAATAATAAATTTCCACCGAAGGAAATTGAGAATTTTCGAAATCTTCTCGAAAACGTACGCGATACAAAACATTTTCAGCTGATTGTGGAGAAATTCAAAGCGCTGGAGCATTTCGAGAATAACATACTTGGAAGTAACTCAATGACTGAAGGTAGGAATAAAATAATAAAATATAAATGAATGCATTGTTGCCCCGTCTAACATGCGTCGTCGACTTTTACGTTGACTTTTCAAACATTATTTGCCGTCGCTACAATATGAAACGGTATGATAGGTACTTGATGCTATGTTAATTGAGGCAGTCTGTATTGACGTTTCAAGTATTTTACGGATACTATTATCACAATTTTATATTTCAAGATTGTCATGAAAAAAGCTCCTCAGATGCGATGTTCGCATATGGTTTACATTAGGACATGCTCCGAAAAATGTATCTCTGTTTATTTGAATCGACAATAGGAATCATGCCATAACGGTTAAAACTAGTGATCTAGAGAAACTAGGCACTGGTTCATCCCGGTGTTCGAGATCTTAAGACTTGCCTTGCTTTTTATTCAGCTGATAATTTGTTGCCTCTTCTATGTACTTTACTTACTTAAATACTTACTTCTACAGTCCAGCGTAGACTGAACCTCAACCAAGGAACTTCTGGAGTCAAATCGATGGACACCTCGATACCAGAGCCCTATTTTCTGTAAAGGTTGATGAGATACAAACCTTGATGACTGCAGACTGAAGGACGGTATCGGTTCGAAGTATTTTTATTTGGTCTGTTCTGTACTTGCGAAAAATTTTTCTTCGCATTTGTTCCTCTACTCATCGTTTCCGCCCCAACCGCCGACGAGTTTTCAGTCGATTTAGTTACATACTTACTTTACCTAACGGGCTCCTGACCCGTGAAGAGTCACCGCCTGAGACACTGCAGCCTTCCATCATCTGCGATCTCGGGCACGCTGCTTCCAGTTCTCTAGACCAAGCAATCTGGCATCGGCGGTGACTTGGTCTTTAAAACGGAGGTTCTGTCTTCCTTGCCTTCTCGAACCAGGAGGCTGGGAGTGAAATATTTCCTTGGCTGGAGCATTATTTTCCATTCGCTCGCTCAATGTGGCCGAGCCAATGTACATCCACATCTTTGTACAGCTTACAGAGTTCGCGGTTGTATCTTCTCCTGCATTCGCCCTCCTCGCACACAGGACCAAATATCCGACGGAATATTTTTCTTCAAAAGAACAAAACATAAGCTCCGCTTTTCTACTTATCGTCCAGCACTCGGCACCATAAGGCAGGACTGGTAGGATTAAGGTTCGATAGAACATGCATTTTGTCCTTCCAGTCGATTTAGCTACACAAATAATTCTGAACCTTGACAATGCTTTGTGAGAAGTAAGGCTGAGGGAATCCTTGTTTTTGTATGACAAGAGTTACATAAGACGTTCCCCAGACGGCTTCCTTTCATTCAATTTCATTCTTATATCCACCAAATACACAGCGATTACCAATTATAGTTATTCTCCCTTTGATTTCAGCTAGAATCTTGTTTCAATTGGCAGCATTGCCCATTATAGATGCCTACCCAACTAGCAAAATCTCGAGTGATAAACTCTAAGCATGGAAAAAGCTCTCATAAGACTCTCATAATAATCTTCAACACTCTCACAACGTAAATTAGATCTCGAAGTAGTCTTATATAGTACTCTTTATAAGAGTTCAACACTTCGCAAGACCTTTACTCTCTAAATAAGAATATTTGTGGACTCTTGCGGCGAACCTTCAATTCTCAAAGAGTTGTAATCTCATCAGAAGTCTTTTATAAGAGTCCAAGTGTTAAAATAGCATTTAAAAATGTGGCTCTAAGCATAAATTGGAAGACTTATTTGTTACGAGTTTACCACTCTTTAAATATGTAGTACTATATTTCACTTCGGACTTGTGTCGTAATTTTAGTACATTTATTCAATAGGAATGCTGCTATAATTTTATTTAGGCGGTGAAGATAGGCTAAGACATAAGCAGATATTATACTGAAACATTGGACAGTTTTAAATGGGCCAAATGTCTTGATTTGACTCGAGAATTCTAGTATTAACTGTATTGAAACGAGAATTCTAGTATTGTACACAGACGGATCGTAAATGGAACTGGACTTGGAGCTGGTGTCTTGGACCCAACACCAAAGTATCGATACATATGGGAATGTGTCCCATGGAACTCCACGCAGAAGTGCATGCCAGATAGTCAAGCAGCACTTCAGGCACTGTCGTCCAACACAATGGACTCTTTGTACAAGGTGGCGCAAAAGTTGTCAGGTGGCGCAAAAGTTGTCACCCGATGTTCTTTCGCTGTAATTTTTTTTATTAATAAAAAACTTTGGTTCTGCTTTTGGATTATGTTAAATGGTATCTTAAGTTTTTTCTGTATAGTTAACTTCACAAATGTCAAAGTAGAATTTACGTTTGCCGCCATTTGCAAAAATTATAGCTTCTTCCGATAGGATGATGACTTTTGCGCCACCTTGTATATAAAAAACCGCTACGATGCTCTGCAAAATTTACCCAAAAATAACAAGCAGGCAATGAATATGCAGACGAACTTGCCAACGCCGCATCCGAATCAGCGTTGTTTGTACCAGAACCGTATTGCTGACTCTGCATGGGCTAATTAAATACTGGGAACAACAGCTTCGTCTTAAACAATGGGAAAGCGTCTCTGGTTTAACACAACCCAAACGATTAATTAAGCCTTAATCCTACAAGGAAATGCTTATGCTAAATAATGACAACATTAGAAAACAAAGAAAAAAAAAGAAAAATGAACCTGTGTCCGGACACAGAATGAAGGTTCTCTATGGAGGACGACGAAACCTCGGAATACATTCTCTGTGAATGTCGAGCTCTCCATTGGTTAACACGGCGTATCTTTCACAAGTGGAGCTACGAAACTCTGCAGCTAAAGACGTGCTGACGTTTACTAGGGAGGTCACTCGTCTTTTAGTATAAAGCACCCTCTTTGTGATACAAAAGATCTTTTAGGTCACAGTGTCAACCAATAGGGCAAGGGTATAATTTGTTTTTTTTTTTTTTTTTAAATCAAATATTATACAACGTTGTTTTCAGAATTTGTTGGAAGATTTTATGTTTCTCTTTTTTTAGCGACTCTCATTAAACACTAATAGTTTTCTTAGAGGCTATCGCAGTTTTTCTGAGAAGAGTTGTAGTATCTTTATAAGTTTCTCATCTATAAAGATACTACTCTTATCGATTGACCATTTAAACCTCTACAGACACTTAAAGTACTCTAGTGCAATTACGCGAGGTAAACTCATTGGATTTATTCTCATTAGACTCTGCGTGAGCCTTATGAGAACAAAAATGTAAATTGGGTATCTAGCGTGGGATTAAGTATTGACACATAAATTCGAGCTTTTTGCTATTCTGATTTATCGTGGGTCTATTCTGCCGCTTCTGCCTCAATACTCAGATGGGCGGTTGACAGCTTTTAGAAAGCTTCCACTTTTCCATAATAGTTAATTTCGAGGTCTCTTATAATTTCTAGAAACTTTTAATGATAATCCTTCCTTTGCAGTAGCACAATTCCTCATAATCGTTTTGGGAACACTGTCACCGGTCTTCCAAAGAACCATGTTCCATATCACAAGTTTTGATGGCGTAGAGCACTATCTCAGTGGACATACTGCACAATAGGTTTGCTAAATTGAGCACCATCACAACTACCACGTGACTCTGAAATGCTGACTGATGAGGCCCTAAAATGCTCGAAGTTGATTCGGCCAACATTATAGTTGGACCAGCGGGGTGCAGTGGAGTGGGAGAGTTATGATCCATTAAATCCTGATCATCGCCTCGCAGTTAATGAAGAAGACAACTTTTGTATCAATATTTATCTGCCTGCCACAAAGTTCTATTTTCGTGGAAAGGGCTTAAATGCGACCGTGTATATATCCCTTTTCTTCGCTCAATACTCTCTTTTACGCTTTAAGTAAAAAAAATCATAAAAACTAATAAAGTTTCTAAATACTATTTCCTAAGAATCAAAAAAGAATATCGAAAAATATCTTACATTATGAAGTTGAGAAAATACTGTTTATAAAAACGTAGTCGATAAATGATGCAAGTCCTAAGGAAATGAAAAAATACAAGGAAATTATTTAATGAAGAAGTGGCGCCCAACGTAAGGCTTTTCGTAGAATTTTCTTAAATAGTTTTCATATACCTAAGGCCAATACGACAAAAACAGATAAACATGCCGTCTTTTAAAATAATTTATTCATTCGTTTTTTATGGTTTTGTATGTGATAGTGATATTATATGAAAAACCATATCTCCTACAATCGCTACCACGAGAAGTGGACGGCTGTGGAGTTACAGCTCTGTTTCACGGTTCGCCACAACCGATCATCAGACTCCTTCTTCCTATGGTGCTGGTCTGTTTTTTTCGTCATTTCACGGAACTCTTTGAAGCAAATTTCGACTAAGGACTTGAATTTAAAATGTAGGCAAACAGATGAAGGTCTGCCGCTAGAGCCGTGGTGAAGATTTTGGTGACATTTTGTTACATACATGATTTTTATAAACCACATTACTGATTCAAAGAAAAATAGAGTTCTCAATGTGAATGTTCATTGTTTACCCAACCAGAAGGAACATCTTCTAATGTCTATTTTTATTTTAACCACATTCAAGGAAATTCAATAAATGAATGGTTTTAAATGATCAACTTAGGTACCTACAGCCGAATTAACAAAAGTTACTTATTTTGCCTCTTATTCACAAATTAACTGAAATATGGATTAAAAGTTAATTCACGGCTCATTATCTAATAAAAAATCATGTCCATGCATTAGCTAATTGACGTTAAGTAATAAATGGTATGGAAACTGGAAATCGTTAAGTAATAAATTGTATGGAGATACCATATCCAACATCCTATTTGATTAAAAGATTCGCTGTCAATTGTCAAAAATGCTGTCAGTTATATTTTAACTTAATTAATCGCCACCTACTTCGATGACTTAGTTGATTGCATGTTTATTAATGTCAATTAACTTCAAAAAAAAGTTTGTTATTAAGATTTCTCATTTAATTCATTGATTAAAGACAATTCAACATTAATTTGTGTTTATTAATTCGGCTTCTACTGTTAATTTAAATTTTAGTGCACAGATTGGCTAAGGTCTTGAGTTTTTGTGTTTTTTTATTGTCAATGCATGTCAAATCAGACGTTCAATTTTTTTTTTATATTGTATGCATTAAACAGTAACAAAAATAAATTAAACATGAAAACATAGATACATAAGTATAGTATAGTAAGATAAGGAAGTGACGTTTCAACTGTCAAAGTGGAATTGCAAAAATTTTCGAAGCTCCGTATTTTTTTTTTTTTTTTTCATATTAAATTAAAAATCTAAGTAACTTCCTAAGAAAAACCACGTAAAAACACTCATTTAATCACTTTGAACTAACACCGCAAAGTGCTAGTTAAATTTATTCAAGTAATTAAGCTCAAAAAAAAAAAGTTTTCTCCGTGTTGCATCGAAATCAAATTGCGGTACAACGATTTGCCGATGAACCGCAAGCGATACTTATTTGAAATTTCTCCTGAACAAAACACTACCAACAAAAAGATTTCTCATCTAAAAGCAGCAAATATGGGAATAGGTGATTTATCAGTTGCTGATCTAAAAACTATGTTAAATGAGAGTCTCGAAGAAAGGCTTAAAGATCTAGTCACAAAAAACGACTTGTTGGTGCTCTCGAACGAGATACTTTCTTTGAAGACACTTAACACCCAACTCAGCAAAAAACTCACTTTAATGACAGAAAGATGCGATTTGCTTGAAACCCAATTGGAAATTCTCTCACGGAAATCAAACGATAAGTCTATTGTGGTACACCTTCCTTTAGACACAGAAACCGATGCAATCCAATTAGCTAAACAGACTTGCAAGGGGCTTCTGAAGTTAAATGAAGACGAAGAAATCCAATTTAAGAGCTTCAGACAATTACGCAACAACAACACTGAAAGAGGAACTGTCATCATCGAACTTCCAACAGCGGCGATCACCGATAAACTTATTACCTCCGCGCACACGCTCAAAGGCTCCGGAATAAGTATATTTCGCGAGCAATCACTTTTATCAAGGAAAAAAAGAAAAACACTAATAGAAACAAAAAACAAACTGCTGCAGATAAATCCAAAAGCCAGAATTTTCGTTAAAGGAGACAACAAATTGCAAATCAACAACCAACTTTTTGTTTACCAACTTTCACGAGGTTTAGTTGTCAAATCAGCAGCGGACTTGTCACTCATTAGTGAACTATTTGGTGACAGTTGTTACGATTACTTTGACTGCAGCGAGGGAGCGAAGTTAGCCGCGGTTCCAAACTCTTCTTCCGCTTTTGGCCACCAACCGCAGCGAGCGCCATCTGGAAATCAGAGTTCACACCGTGTTAGGGATAAAACACAATAGGTAAATTCTGTCGTCTGCCATAACACAATTATTTTTCAAAAATTAAATATATGCTCGTATAATATAACTGGTCTCAAAAGTAAGCTTTTACACTCCGATTTTTTTTAAATATTTACACCAATTTGATGTTATAATTCTTATAGAAACTTTTATTGAAGAAAAGAATCAAAATGAATTTCTAAGATATTTCAAAGACTTTAAAGTAATGTTTACACCCGCGATAAGATCTAATTTGCATGGAAGAGCCAGTGGGGGTATTTTATATGGGATTAAAAAATCTTTATGGGGTAATCTTATTAATTTTAAAATTATTGAATCTAAAATTATTTTTCATATGGTTAGCAACAACCTAAACTATTATATTATTCCTATTTATTTAAATTGCAATGATTGGCTAAGCGACTTCGATGAACTAGTGGAATTTATGAATAACACTTCTCTTGACCATGTGTTAATCGTCGGTGATTTAAATGCTAGGATTGGTGAATATCAAAATTCTTCCGCCAATATTTTGCGAGCACGAGTTGCACTGGCCGAGAGTAGATGTTCTAGGGATAAAATTTATAACCGCAACGGGGGGAGTTTAACAGAATTTTTTGAAGTTTTCGGTCTATTTGTTTTGAATGGGTCTTCTATTAGTGATGCATGTGGCGAATTCACTTTTGTTAGCGGGCAGGGACAATCCGTGATTGACTTTGCTGCGATTTCAGGGGACTGGCTGAACATTATCGATGACTTTGAAGTTGCACTAGTCAACTACTCGGTTCATTTTCCAATTGTAATTAAAATTCAGCTAAAGGAGTTAAACCAGCAAGCTACACCTTCCAGTTTTAATAAGCTGAAGTGGTCGGAGAACAATGCAACCCTCTATAGACGCCTTCTTTCTCGGCACTTACTATCTCTGCCCCAACAATCCGCAGTCGCGTCTGAAGTGGTATGCGAAAGTATAGAGCGGGTTATAAAGACCGCAGCCCCTTTTGCGTTGAAGAGTACACACACTTTTGTAGCTAAAAATGTATGGTTTGATAAGGATTGCAGAAATCTCCGTAAACTTTCGTTCGTTTACTTAAAACTGTTTAGAACGACCAATTCTCAATTTTTCAAAAAACATCTATTTTCGCATTAATAATGATTTTAAGAAAATGTGCTCAGTTAAGAAAATCACTTATTTAAAAAACGTGGCTAAGAAATTGGAAAACTGCACAAACTCAAAGATATTTTGGGAGACAGTGTGCAATCTTGGTGGGCGCAATCAGGGTATGAAGTTCTCTTTAGAAGCTGAGACGTTAGCTGCTCATTTTAAAACTCTACTCTCAGCTGATGAAGACCTTCATACCTTTGATTACGCGCTTCCTGATACTAGAGTCAACGAGCTGGATTTAGAATTCTCATTGCCCGAATTGAAAGTAACGCTCCAAAAATTTAAAAACAGCAAGGCTCCTGGCCTAGACGGCATTCCAGTCGAGTTTTATAAAAACAGCACTATTGATTTTAAAAACTACCTCGTGTCTTTCTATAACAAATTGTACAATGATGGATGTGTCCCTAACAGTTTCAACGAATCTGTAATTTTTGCCATTTTTAAAAAAGGTGATGCCAACGCTGTGGAAAATTATAGAGGTATTTCAATTTTAAATTCAATAAGAAAAACTTTCACTGCAATCCTATATGAAAGGCTCTCAAAATGGATTGAGGATAACAGTCTTTTGAGCATCTTTCAAGCCGGTTTCCGCCCAGGTTTTTCAACCATGGATCATATCTTGGCCATTTCAAGCATTGCTCAACAATTTATAGATAGAAAAAAGAAACTATACACTTGCTTTGTTGATTTTAAAGCTGCATTCGATAAAGTCAATAGACAAGCTTTAATATACAAACTTTCTTGCATTGGTTTGTCAAGAAAGTTTCTCGAAGTGTATGCAAGTCTTATTTCGTCAACAAATGCAAGGGTATGGGACGGTTTCACATTTTCAAATCGATTTGATACAATTACAGGTGTTCCTCAGGGTTGTATCCTCAGCCCATTATTATTTGCCCTGTTCATAGATGATGTCTGCGAGCTTCTTCCGGGTGGAGTTAATTTTGCTAACATTATAATCAAAGTCCTGTTGTACGCGGACGATCTAGTTATGCTTGCTGATAATCCTTTCACGCTTCAATTGCAAATAAACCGTCTAAGTTCATTTTGCGAGTCTTGGGGCTTGCAAATTAATACCCAAAAAACTAAGATTGTTATATTTGAAAAGAGACAATCAAGAAGGCGAGCGGAAGAAAAATGGTCTCTAAACAATACACACATTGAGGTTGTACAGGAGTTTAAATATTTGGGTGTCCTCTTGACCTACAATTTAAGCTATCTAAAGCACTCCAAAGAAAAAAGCAACGAAGCTAAATTGGCACTTAATATAATGTGGCCAAAGTTTTTTTCGAACCAAAATGTTGATTTAACGTCCAAGTACAAAGTTTTCAACGCGACAGTAAATGCATGCATGGCATATGGCGTCCAAGTCTTCGGATACACACACTTCGAAGCTTTTGAAACTGTACAAAGGAATTTTTTTAAGAGGATATTTCGTTTGCCTAACTCAACACCCAACTACGCCATATATGTAGAGTCAGGAATAGTCCCTATATATATACAATATTTGAAGGCAAGTGCGAACTTCATTACTAGAGTGATGAAAAGAAGTGAAACTTGTCTTCACAAAATCATCTTAAGAAAATTACTTCGAGTGAATGCTTCCCCGTTTAAAAACTGGAACGAGCTAGCTTTAGCTTACGAAACAAGTTTAAACTTAACAGAAACTAATGTGACCGATTGGCAGGCTCAGTTTTCTGATGTGATTGCTAAGGTGGATCACAAAATGTTTCTGGATAACCTTTCCAGAGCATCTTCGTCTACTTCAAGAGCTATTTATAGTCATTTAAACCATGAACTGCCCTCGGAAGTCTCTTACTTTAGTAATGAATTTTCAGCCTCGGTTATAAGTATTATTTTTATACCCTATTCTAAGGGTATATTATTTTGACGCATAGTTTGTAACTTACCTTAATATTGCCCGTAGACCCCTAAAAGTTACTATATTTATGATCAGCATCGATAGTAATGTCGATCTAGCCATGTCCGTCCGTCCGTCCGTCCGTCTGTAGCCAAAAATTAGGCCTTTAAACTGGACCTAGAGAGCTGAAATTTTAACCATATACTCTCTAGGGTCCCGAAATAATCAAGTTTACGAATTTTTGAAATCCGCCCTCAGACACGCCCACAAACTCAAAAAAACCAAATTTTGGAAAAAATCGAATTTTGAGCTAGAAAGCTGAAATTTTTTATATATGATCTATTACTCCTAAAACTGCTCGGGATAAAAAATTTTCAAAATCCGCCCACTGACACGCCCACAAATAAATAAAATAATTTGTTTATACCCTATTCTAAGGGTATATTAATTTTTGAAAATCCAAAGTTTCAGCTAGGGAGCTGAAATTTATAGTATATACTCTCTATGGGCACTTTATGCTCATGTGTAAATATTTTCAAAATCCGCCCACTGACACGCCCACAATTAATTTTTTTTTTTTTTGAAAATTCAAAGCTTGAGCTAGGGAGCTGAAATTTATAATATATGTGTTAATTTTTTGGACTGTAGCCCGCCCCTATGTTTAGAGCAAGAGTTGAAATTTTAAATTTGAACTTTATACCTCATCGATCAGACTTGCCCCAGCTATGTGATCTATGTAACGGAAGAGTGAATGAAGATATATACCATTTCGTTGCTGCTTGTCCTATTCTACAAGAAATTCGCCGGTTGCATTTTCGGGAAAGTTTTATATCTTTGGACAAACTTTTTGAAATTTTAAATGGAGCAATGGGCTGGCTCAGCCTCTTTAAATATTGCCAACATGCTCTTTCTTACCGTAACAGTTTCACATATTAAACTTAGTCGATTACCCGCTTATTGCAGTTTTGACCAAATTTTATACCTAACTATTTATTGTTTTGTTGCTGATCATACTAAATTTGATAATATCTCTTTTGTGTTTCAAATCACGTTAAAATTGATAATATTGTATAAACAGCTATTTCTAATCAAATTGTGTATTATTTTGTGTTACAAATCATGTTAAAATTGATAAAATTTTGTATAAACAGCTAATCAAATTAATCAAATTGTATAATATTTTGTGTTTCAAATCACGTTAAAATTGATATCATTGTTTTATATAATAATATTTCTTCATATCTTTTGATACACATTTTTTTTTTCTCCTTTTCTTTATATTTTTAAATTTTTGCTTTTTATTATTTCTTTTATTTCTTTCTTTTTAAATCATATTATGAAATGTCATCTCAGGCAGACGGCAGTATTGCCATGTCCTCATTCTTAAGTATACCAATTTGTAAACTTTATGATGGAAAAAATAAAGAATCTATCTAATCTAATCTAATCATAGATACATAATAATACAACGCCATACTTTAAGATAGAGCTTTCTAAGACAGTTAGGATTGATTCGATACCAGTGCAGTACTGATAGCAGTACTAATTATAGTACTCACAATAGCGTATCGATACACATCGAGTACCAAATCAAATGTATCGATATATAATCGTATCGAAACTTGTACTTCCGTCAGCAATTCGTCAGGTATTCGTAGCACTAGAACTAGCTTAAGTCACAAAAGCATAATTTAGAAGCTGTTTAACAGTATTACACCAAAACCAATTGACGAAACGATGCATTTTTGAAGTGCATTTAACAAAACTTCTTCTATTTCTGCTGATCTGCCGGTAGTTAATTGACGTAGATTTGTTGTGCCCTGCGAAAGAATAAAAATATAAATGGCGTTAGAAATAGGACAAGTGGGTACTAAATGAAAACTGCTGCGCATAAAAATTTGGTACTCACTCTGAAACAATTGCATATTAATTGGTTTTATTATGATATGAAAAAACCGAATTTTAAAATGTTTGCCTTAGGCTATTATGTATTGTTGCGATGAATCGCGCGCGTATTGGTGGTTATGTGAATACGACCGTAATAGCCAGACAATATCGCTTCGGCTATAGCTGTCTCTATCTTCTAGCCGAATCAATATCGTCTGGCGATAATCGATATACGGAATTAGTGCCCAGGCGTATTTTCGCATGAAGTAAACAAATATTTTTGTTTCATTCATAACATTCCTCACTCTCGCTCATACACAAATAGTTACAACAGTCCATTCATTTGAAACGATTTTGTTTGAGGAGAAAACCCAGAGCGAGCGATGGGAATTTGCGGGTGTAGAAAAGGGAGAACACGGCCATGGACTTTTTATACTTACTTTCATTCGATACTTACTTGTATCGAATAAAAAGGGTATCGATACTAATTTACTTGTATGGAATCAAAAATATAGAGTCAATACTCGTGTTCATTTAGATCGAATCCTGCATACTGCGGATCTCTGTGCAGGCGGACCTCCTTTCTCCGCTACTCGTGGGTCTAAAATATGAACAACAAACAAAACAAAAACAAAAACAAAAATAAAAACATCGAGACCGGTATCTCTTCTAAACCGGGCGGTAGTACGGCGACCTTGCTGTCTACTGACGCGGCTCCTGCAACAAAGAGTAGCACTGCGACTGTGAGTAATCGTGGTCCAGTTGCTGCCAGCAGCAGTGAGCCTAATATAGGCAAAGCAATTCCTAGCAGCGGTAGGATTGTGGCACTTCATGGCCCTTCCGTTGCTAGCCTTACAAATCCTAGTACGTCTCGTAGTGGATGTTCGCGACAACGCACTCCCTCGAGGGCGTACTATAAGGATAGGCGAAATGCCATAAGAACTCTGAAGGTCTTTGGAGATATTCTGGAGACCAACAGAACACCACAGCAGATCGCCAAATTAAAATGGGCCCAAGGCTTCCTAGAGAAGGACAAGAGCGCTAACAAGGACTTCACGTCCAAGCGCCAGAGATCGGTGGAAGAAACCACTTCGGTTTCCAAAAAACCCAAGGTGCATAACACCAGCACCACCTCACATTCTGCCCCCAAATCTCAAAAGTCCTTCAGCGATGTCCTAAAGGACAAAATCGTGGTCGCGGTGATCGACCGCAGCGATCCGGAGGGAAGAATTTCCCCCGAACGATGGCATAAGCTGAGGAACAAGCTACTTAGCCTCTATCTGGCCTTCATGAAGGACCACCCTGGACCAGCTCCAGTAACTGAGGATGCCGGACTACACCAAGGGCATATCCGGCTCGTCGCCTGCGACAATATTAGATCGTTGGATCTGTATAAGATCGCCATAGGCAAACTCGGGGAGGTTTGGCCTGGAGCGAAGCTTGAGGTTGTTGCGAAGGAGGACATCCCTAGCAGACCGAGGGCTCGTGCTTGGATCCCTGCTGAACCCCCCTCCGCTGAAGAAGTATTGTCGGTTATTAGACTGGGCAATCCCTCACTCCCAACCCACGACTGGAAAGTTGCGAAGCTGGAAGAGCATAGGGGATCCTTCAGATCAGCTATTATAGTGATCAACCAAGAATCCCTGGCTCCTTTGGCAAAGACCAACGGCGCAATCCAGTTCGGTTGGGATAAGATTACACTTCGGGTGTACAAAAAGGATGACCCAGAAGCTAATAAGCCTCCGAATCCCTCTGATACAGGACTCAACACCCCTGATCCTGGAGCATCAATCTCCCTTCCATCCATGGAAGATGATGAACCAACTGTGGCTGCTCCCACTCAGCCCTCTACGTCCACTGCTAACACCAACTCTAGTATGGACACGGAAGACCTCCTCAGCAAAGTCCTTCTCAGCGAAGACGAGCTTTTAGGCTCGTCCTCTGACTCTGACTCAAATTCAAACAACACCGTGGTGGAGACTCCTCTGCCTGATTGCGACGATCAATGTTGCGATTAGTACAGATCAACCTCCACCACTCCAAAAAGGCTTCGGCCTCCCTTCTTATCCGTCTTTCTAGAGATGGAGAAGATATGGTCCTGATCCAAGAGCCATGGATTGTTAACAACCTGGTTCGAGGACTCCGGACTCATGGATACAAATTGTTGTATGCAACTGACAAAGGTAAACCTAGAACTTGCATACTTGCAAAAAGTAGCTTAAATGTATTTTTACTCCCTAATTTCAGCGACCGTGATGCAACCGTCGTGAGTCTAGAGACTGTTCGAGGCACCCATTGGATAGCCTCGGCTTATCTGGCCCATGACCACGTAGGGTCCTTGCCTGGTGTCAACCTAGAGGGACTGATCGCGGCAGCTGAACATCAAAAAACTGGTCTCATTATTGGATGTGATGCCAATGCGCACCATTCAGTATGGGGCAGTTCTGACATCAACGACAGAGGTGAGTCTCTTTTTGATTATATTCTTAATACTAATCTCATTGTGTGTAACACTGGTAGTGAACCTACCTTCATTACAAAAGATAGACAGGAGGTTCTAGATATAACTCTGGTCTCCGACTCAATCCATCAGGAAATTGTAAACTGGAAAGTCTCGGCGGAACACTCTTTTAGTGACCACCGTTACATTCAATTCAGCTTAGCCAATGACCCTCCCCGCCAGCCAGTTTTTAGAAATTATAGGAAAACTGACTGGCTCAAGTATAGAGAAGTGCTGAAAAGTTCAATGAAATCTGAACTCCTTAGTCCTCCCCGGAACACCATAGAGCTAGATAAGAAGGTCAGGGTACTCACCTTGGCCCTCAATAAGGCTCTGACCTCTGCCTGCCCGCTCACACGGCCTAGAGGCAAAAAGAAGCCGGTTTGGTGGACCCCAGCACTAGGACCTCTAAGAAGCAGTTGTAGAAAACTGTTCAACCAAGCCAAGTCCACAAAAGCTGAAACCGACTGGGCTTCATACAAAGCATCTCTCAATGCTTACAAAAAGGAACTGAGGAAAGCCAAACGCTCGTCTTGGAGACTCTTCTGTGGAAAAATAGAGGAATCTTCGGAGGCATCTAGGCTAAGAAAAATCCTCTCAACCAACCCAGGTATGCCCAGCTTTTTAAAAAAGGCGGACGGCTCCTGGACCACTTCCAGCGAAGAATCGCTCAATCTACTACTGGATACACATTTCCCAGGTAGCTCCCACGTTACTAGCAATATAAACCTGTCTAGGTCAATTGCACGCACGACTAACTTTAAAGGTCTGATTACTAGGGACAAACTGCTCTGGGCGATACACAGCTTCAAACCATACAAATCCGCGGGGCCAGATGGCATAATACCAGCTGAAATTCAAAACACCTCGGATATCATCTCGCCTTTGCTTGAGATAATCCTGAAAAGCTGTGTAAAAATGGCATACATTCCGCTGTTATGGAGAGAAGTAAAGGTCGTATTCATACCCAAAGCCGGTAAATGTTCCCATGTAAATCCTAAGGATCTCAGACCCATAAGCCTATCGTCATTCCTTCTAAAAACATTAGAAAGGTTAATTGATATCCATCTACGTACTAACATAGATACAAGACTTTTGTCTACGGCTCAACATGCATATTGCAAAGGCAAATCTGTTGAAACAGCCTTACATACGTTAGTACGCTCAATCGAATACTCCCTTCACCATAAGGAGTACACTATGGTTGCATTCCTGGATATTGAGGGTGCTTTTAATAACGTCAATACATCCGCGATCGCAAATGCACTGTCAGATCTAAAGGTGGATGACTCACTTGGTGAGCTTATTAATCTACTTCTCACAAGTCGGATTATAAACTCGAAACTGGGTATGACATCGGCCAGAAGATCTGTCAGTAGAGGTACGCCACAAGGTGGAGTCCTATCTCCCCTCCTTTGGAACTTAGTGGTGAACAAGCTGCTGATGTGCCTAGAAAAGGAGGGTTGCAGGGTGATTGCCTATGCAGATGACGTTGCAATTGCCGCCTCAGGGAAGCACCTGAACACCTTGAAAGAACTTCTCCAAAACGCTCTTAATAAGCTAACTACATGGGCAGATCGTTGTGGGTTGGGTGTTAACCCCCACAAAACCGAACTTGTTCTATTCACTAGGAAACATAAAGTTCCATACATTGATCCCCCCTCTATCAGGGGCACAAGTCTAGTCTTTTCAGACGAGGCAAAATACTTGGGTCTCATTCTGGATAGAAAGCTTAGCTGGAAACCTAACATTCAGGAAAGAGTTCGTAAAGCTACAATAGCACTCTTCTCCTGCAAAAAAGCTATTGGTAACAAATGGGGGCTCCAACCCCGCATTACCAACTGGCTATACATCTCGGTAATTAGACCGATACTTATGTACGGGGTGGTTGTTTGGTGGACTGCCCTTGATAAAGCGATAAATCGCGATAAGCTAGGCAAAGTCCAACGTACAGCTTGTCTCTGCATGAGTGGTGCACTGCGCACCACCCCCTCTGCTGCAATGGACATTCTGTTTCACCTGACACCCCTGGACATCTTTAGCAAGCAAGTGGCTGCTAGTGCGGCTATCCGCCTCAAAACAACGTTTCAATGGTCCGAGAATGAAATCGGCCACGCCTCTATTCTGAAAAAATTTAGAATCCTCCCCAGTAACATAGATTACATCACCCCTCAGACCCTTTTTGACAAAAACTTCAAGGTCAAGATCCCTCCCAGAACATTCTGGGAAGGGCCACCCGTCGAAAATAAATCGATCCATTTTTATACTGATGGATCCAAAACCGACGAGGGGGTAGGAGGTGGTGTGTTCTCTGACAGGCTGAATCTCAGCCTCTCCTTTCGACTCCCTGATCACTGCAGTGTGTTCCAGGCAGAAATCTTGGCTATTAAAGAAGTCCTGTCGTGGCTGAAGAAGAACGTGATATCCGTTACGGATATCTGGATCTTCTCAGATAGTCAAGCTGCATTAAAATCCCTGGATTCTGGGTCCACAAACTCTATCGTAGTCCGTGACTGTCGGTCATCTCTAGTGGAGATGGCGAAGCATTTTAACATCCACCTATGCTGGGTGCCAGGACATACAGACATTCCAGGGAACTGTAGGGCGGATGAACTCGCCAGAAAAGGAACCACACTGCCCCTTTTACCTGATAAAGGTTCACTAGGCATCCCAATCGCTACATGCAAACTCATGTTTATGAGACAGACCATTGAGAACTGTAACCTTAGGTGGACAAGCGGCAACACTTGTCTAGCGACAAAGCAGATTTGGCCAAAGCTGGATCTGAAACGCTCTAAGTGTTTGATTTCTCTAAACAGACTTCACATTGGTGCTATAATTGGCGTGATCACCGGACACTGTCTCATAGGCAGACATGCAACAAGGCTTGGCGTCCATGCAAATGACTTCTGCAGAAGCTGTATGGACGAGGAGGAGGAGGAGACGGTTCTCCACCTTCTCTGCACGTGCCCTGCTCTTTCTCAAAGACGTAAACTCCATTTAGGATCCTTCTTTTACAATGATCTTAACGATCTCATTAACACCGACATAAAAAGTCTGTCAAGCTTCATCAGAAGCTCCAAATGGTTCAACGAGTAGGAGGATGATACATCCGTGTGGCATCACAATGGGCCTGTCACTGGCCTAAGTGTGTCGGTCTCGGCCGACAGCCACTACAACCTAACCTAACCTAACCTAGATCGAATCAACTCTAAGGCCAGTTGATGATGCTATCAGGTAGGTACTAGAGCTCCAGTTAAAAGACACATTGTGTTGTTGGGCTCAATGGTTTTTTAATGGTCGTCCCTAATCGGTCTTTAAGAGGTATGTTCGTATGACTTCACTAACCCACAATCAGTTCCAAAGAGTATTTTGCAATTCCATTGCAAGTGGAGTACAAAGTCAGTTGATCCTTAGTTTTTCCACGTGAATATAACTTTTGTTAGTTTTGTTTCAAAAATTATGGCAGTTAAAAACTTCATATAATGTTGCAGAACTATGTCTTCTTCCTCCTTGACAGCGAGGTTATAGTCAGGATTAAAGCGACCATTACCCTTCCATCTTACTGCCTTCATATTGATGTATATGGAGTGGATCTTATCCAGAAATACTCCATGAGACGGTACTGCACCCAGAACGAGTCACTGTGTGGTGTGCAGTTTCATTGCAGTGCATTGTGGGGCCATACCTCTTCGAAGAAAACGGTATACAGTACCTGTCAGTGGGCACCGTTCTTTAAAGATGTTAAAGGATTTTTTTTTACCCAGAACTGCGACGAAGAAGTATCCGTTTCAACAGCATTTGGTTCCAGCAAGATGGAGCAACTGCACACATAGCCAGATCGGTTTTGGCGGAGCTCCAACGAAAATTCCCAAACAAATTAATATCCAGAAACTCAATTTCCGCTGGGCCCAAGGTCACGTGACCTTACTGCACCCGACTTTTTTATGGGGTTATGTCAAGCAAGAGGTGTACAAAACGAAACCAAGGAATTTGACTGAATTAAAGCAGTCCATTAAAACGATAATTGAGGCGATTCCGACTTCAACCCTTCAGGACGCAATGAATAAACTTCTGATCAGGTGCTGAATATGCGTGGATGATCATGGAGGTCATTTACGGTCTATCATCTTCAAAAACAATACGTTATAAAAAATTGGATTAAATTCTCTATACAATAAAACAAAAAATAAATAAATACCTACATTGATTAAAAAAAAAGTTTTTGGAATTTATTATTGTAGGACAATTGGCGCGCCACCCTATATGAATCTGACTTCAGCTTTAATTTTCCAAGCTCTGAGCGATAAATGAGCTTGAAGGAAACATAAAATAAAATCTGTTGTGTATTTAAAAAAATTCCGCAGGATTTCCCTGCTGGCTTCTTTCTGCAAATTGCAACTGGTATCTGAAACATTTATCTATACTTTATC
Organism: Portevinia maculata; assembly: GCA_949715645.1. Classification (NCBI taxonomy): domain Eukaryota; kingdom Metazoa; phylum Arthropoda; class Insecta; order Diptera; family Syrphidae; genus Portevinia; species Portevinia maculata. The sequence continues at coordinate 260,838,319 of OX454526.1, forward strand.
CAACAAAAACTGTCAGTACAGGGAAGATAGGATGTTTGTCTCTCAGTCTGGTTGCAATGACTTACATAAATCGGTCCCTCTTTAAAGCTCTCACAGGGTTGCTGTAGTGTGTATGATAATTCGCCATAACTCAGAGAGCAATTCTATTAGGGTTACCATCTTACAATTTAAAATAAAAATATTGCGGAACGAAATAAATTCCGTTTATCTTTTTCCTTTTCTGGTAAGATAATAATAGGCGCGTTTTTTTAAGGGTATCTCCAGTAGACCAACAAAATAAATAAATTTCGTAACACAAAAAAAAATCAAAACGAAAAATATATCACTGTAATCCAATTTATTCATTATAGCTAAATATTGTAAAACATAAAATACTAGTTTCTAATATCACTACTCAACTAATCCGATTAGTAATTACTGCTACTGCTCTCGTTATTTAGGTCTATTATTAACCTTTCAACTGCTTCCTCGGCAAAAACGTCCATTTCCCACATATTTGGCTCAACAACCTGTTCAACGTGTTGGACACATCGATGCCATTTTTCCTTGTCAAAACTTGTAACTGCTGTCGTTAGTAAGTCTCTTATTTCAGCCATTTTAAATGACTTGTTTTGGCTTGCTACAAAGCCTTTCACTTGAGCTACATGTGTAGATATTTGAATTTTCTTTGTTGAATATTTCTGCGAGTATTTAACTTATTTCGAAGCTGGCCCGACTCAGTGACTAACTTTTTGATTAGATTAGAAAATCAAAAGAATTTTAAAAAATGCCTGCATTTTGTCACTTTTTTTTAGCATTTTGACGTTTTTTTTGCACATGTGAACAGTATCTAATTTCTGCTGCACCAAAACCGAAAGTTTTTTGACAAAATCCATAGAAAAACCCTTAATGATATGCTTCATTATAGAGATGGTAATACTCTGATGTGCTTCAGTCACACACACTGCTTATTTTGGTGGATGATAATGGCAAGCGAACACAAGACGATCATGCTCATTCCCATTCGGCTGTGTGGGAGACTGGTTGTGGTGGGTTGTATGTGAATTTTAGGAAAATTACAACAACAATTCCTTGGTATGACAGTGGTTTGGTTTTTATTTCAGTGGCAATTCTTGCGTTTGAGTGCCGTGAGAGTATGTACAGGCACCACTGGTAGAAAAAAAGCTCCTCCATAAGGCCTGTACTGACAATTTTTGTTGGATAAAGTATAGTAGTTGGCTATACCTACTTTCGAGTATCAATGCACAATTCTCCCTCCAAGCGGTAATGAAGATTTATGCCAGATTAGACCTTTGAAATACGCGACGATAAAATCAACTTTCCAAGTAAACATTTAAAGGCGAATGAAACAAATTAAGTAGTTTTCCGTTCCATAAATTTACCAACTACAATCACATGTGGCTAATTGGTACCCATTTACCTTGAACCATATTACCAACTTCCTCTCTCAACAACGTAAATCACATTCGCATTAAGCCAGCCCTCGGCAGTCCACTTGCTTTAATTAAAACTAATCTAATATCCATGTCAACTGCATGGGCCTCCTTGCACATGTTTGACACATGAAACCGTTTAAAACTCCAAATAAATTACCAACTCTAATTGTCCCAATATTCCATGACAAATTGTCATTAAATGCTTTCTTTGCGAGTAAAAATTGCAAGCGAACAACAATTTTCACTCGGTCCAAATGGTGCCTTATATGTATAATTATTCTGTTTACCTAGTTAATGCGGCTACAATACATTCGACAGGACATGCGACGCAAAGCAAATATGTATGCAATACCTGCTACTGCGTGCGACTAATAACCGCCATGGAGCACATTCCATACCGAAATTTTAATTCGTATCTTTTTTTCTTTCTCGCTTCCAGATGCTGACTTAAAGGACACCAGTAGAAAGCTAGGATCTGTGGGCCAAACACTAACGCCACGGCATACAATCGACGCCATATTGGGACTAAAAAATCGCCCAGAAAATGCCACCGATGGTGAGTTATCCTTTGAATTCCTGTAACCATTATTTGCGTATCTGTACATATGTATCCTAAGTGTTTTCTGATGAAATCGCGAAAAAGGGCCAAACGAAACGAAAGTGTAAAAAATAAAATTCGACTCGACACAAAACTCATTATCGTTTATCGGACACCTTTTGTGTGGTAAGCCTTCCGATGTGTGACAATCTATCGTAAGAATCTGTTAGAACCATAAAAGAAAACGAAACGAAAATACAACTTTGAATAGATACGCCCATTATTCCAGTCGAGTCGACAGCGGTACATGGTGGTACCCACGAGGAGCAGTCTTTCGTAACATAACAAAACCACACCGAAAGGACACCATAATGTAATCCTTGCATGTCCTCACAACAATCCTTTAATCAACCAAAATACAAGAAAAAAAAACCTACATACGTATCTTAACCACATCTTAGTACATTTACAACGGGATATAATCCAAGTGTCTGTACAAAATTGCTCATCAGCCCTCCTGCCAGACCTTTCGAAACTCACCAAAAACGGATTAGCTAAGGATTGGCAATTGCCGAAATTTCTTTCTGTTGAATTTTGTCCCCTTTAGCGGCGAGTCTCATTGGGGCAAACACGTTATCTGATGGCGTGCATCTAAAGGATACGGAAATGAGCGCTATTGTTGCTGGTTGAATTGGTAAAGTTCCTTGAAACTGCGACCTCCCTTTGCGAGTACTCGTTGGACCGGCTGTCGGTTACTGATGTACATAATTGTGATTGTGTTGTGCGATTCGACATTATTATAAATTTGAAATTATTAAGCAAGTCGTGCCGACTGTAATTGAAATCGATTATACGTGATTTTTAGCATATTATTTGTTCATTGTTTCTGTATGACAATTTGAAAGCGAATATCACTGAAGGGTTAGCAGAGGGCTACAAACAAAATCAAGTTTTCAATTGTCATTTACTGATTAACAAGGTTGGGTGAACTCCACATGTAAAGTTTGAATATAAAAGTCGAGTAAACCAAAAAAATACTTTCACGACTTATCTACTGTTGAAATCAAAAACTATACTTGACTAGCTGGCTGACAACTTGGCGAATTTTGCAAGGAATTGAAAAATCCTTGTCTTACCCGCAAACCGGGGTAGAACGGGAAAAGTTAACTTGTATTGCAAAATGCATTTTTACCTCTGTTTTTTTTTCTTTAATACATACATATAATGTAGTTAATTAAAAGATCTCATTTACAAAAAAGAAAGCTTAAATTATAGAATACAACTTGTTTGGAGTCTTAATTGAGCTTTACTTTCAGCTTAGGGTAATTTTTCGGTCACAGAAGCCCTACGCTTTCACGCTGCTTAATGTTGTCATCACATCGCTTGTGGGAATCACTCTTTCAATCATGTAAATGTTTGGAATAGGTCAGAGTGGATCAGAAAAAGGGGAGCACAAGTATTCTGTTTTTTTTCGGACTAATACGATATCCATTTTCCTCTAAAACTTCCAGTAATAAATATCAAGGGCTTTAGGCACTTTCCTGGTGTACTCCAGCCGGGCATCTTACTCTTGTCATACGTAGGTTTCTGGAACTGCCCGCTGTCTTAGTTTCACCTTTAACAGATCTCTTGGTTGTCTATCAAAGTCCTTTTCAAAATCAACCAACAAGACGTAACTACAACCAACTTAGTTCTTGATACGGTTCGCGATCTCAATTTTCCATCTGTTCAATTTCCTCCAAATGAAATTATAACGGTAGGGGACATCAAATACATTATAAATTCCATAAAAGTGAACAAAGTTGGAGAACTTGATAACATAAGGAACGTATACATTAAACGATTGACTGGCTCTGCAATTAAAATATTGACAGTGATAATAAATTCATGCTTTAAGTTTTATTACTTTCCTCCTGTCTGGAAAAATTCCAAACTTGTTCCTATTTTGAAAGCAGGTAAAAATTCAGAATGCCTAGAGAGTTACAGGCCTATTAGCTTGCTAAGCAGTGTAAGCAAAATCTTGGAAAGAGTAATAAAGGAAAAATTAATGGGTGTTATTTCTGGTAGGAATATATTCCCGAATGAACAGTTTGGTTTTCGGCGCTTCCATAGTACAGCCAGCAAGTCCTTGGAATTGGAAATAGCATCAAAAGAAACCGTGAACAAGGAAAGTCAACGGGAATGATACTATTAGATATAGAGACAGTATTTGATTCTGTATGGCACGCTGGCCTCATACACAAAATGATAAATTTTAATTTTCCCTCGTATCTATATAAATTAGTAAAAAAAACGGTTTGTGTTTCAGTGCGCATGTTAATGGTAGCGCATCCAACTTAGAGTATTTTCACGCAGGTGTGTTGCAAGGTTCCGTACTCGGGCCCATTTTATATGACTTCTGATTTACCGAGTGTACTAAAATATGAAATAGGTATTTGCGCGGATGACACTGCAATTTTTTTATCACATATATTTGCTCTCAACGTTGAGAGGAATCTACAAAATGCGATGGAAATATTAGCAAGTTGTTATAAAAAATGGGAAGTAAAATTGAACGCTGAGAAAATGCATGCCATCTTTTTCACCAGAAAAGAAATCGTGCAATCTTCCAAACACACATATAAATATTGACGGGTCTAACATTACTTGGGCACCATTAGTGAAGTACCTGGGTATGCATCTTGATCCAAGGTTAATTTTTCAAGATCACACCAGCAAATCTACAAAAAAAATTAACATCGCTATTAAAATGTTATACCCCTTTATCAACAGAAAATCAAAACTATCTACTTAAAACAAATTAATAACGCGCTAGGTTATTTTTCAATCCATTCTTCTTTATAGGTGCCAAGTATGGGACAATTTGAATAGCAAATGTTGAAATGATTTGCGCTACAATCCAAAAACTAACCGATAACTTTATAAGTAAAAATAACTTTTCAGAAAATCCCCTTATCCATCAAATGAGTCTTCAAATTCCATCTTATGTTGTTCCTGTTTATATATTTACTTATGTGTTTGTATATTTACTTATATATATATCTATTTATTCGGTTATTTATTTATTTGTTTACTAACTTAGTTATTTATTTATTTGTTTGTTTATTTATCTATTTATTTATTTATTACTTATACTTATCTATTCATTATTATTATTTATTTATCATTTATCTATTTATTTATTTATTTATTTGTTTTGAGTTTTTTTTTTTTTTTTTTTTGTTAAATTGGAGGTTTTTTTGCACTTTCCTTCAAAAAGATTGCTATTTGCTAAATAATAATTCTCTTCAGATATGTTAAATATATTGTTTCAGTAGTAAGATACGAAAATATCATATCTTTGCACTTATGTAAAATGTGTGGTAGCGTACCGAATTTAAATCAATATATTGCGAAATAACCTATCTATCTATAGGAACGATAATTGTAAAGCTACGCGCATAATTAACAATACAAATCACGATGGTTTCCCATAATGATCCTTATACCTGTACCTGCGGTTGATTTACCTGCGACAAATCCGCACTGGTCCTCAGATAGCTGTATTAATTTCCGCATTCCGCTATCTAATACCCGCTCTACGATTTTCATGGTACGAAGCTTTATTGAACGGTACTTATCACAGTCCCGCGTATCGCTTTTTCCAGTGTTCAAACGAAAAATATAACTTTCCCTCCTCTGGTTAGGTGTTGGATCGCCTCTCATCATTTTAAAGAAAAGAATCGAGCCATTCGGATCCGATGTCGTCAATATTTTTCCAGCACTCAGAGGGTATCTCTTCCGGCCCAACTGTTCTTCGTTTCTTTAAGTCTTTGAACGCCTCCCTCACTTCTTCGACAGTAATGCCTGATACTTCTTCATTGTTAGGAACGGCTCTTGGAAAATATATATTAAATTAGGCATTCAATAGAATGCCTGAAACGGCCAGGCAATGTATGAAACGATTTTTACTTCTACGCATTGCCTAAGCGTTCTTTAGAATGCCGAGTTAATGTTAGGCGAAATTTTAAATAAAAGAGAGTATTGCAAAATCGACTGGATTATTAATGTAAGCCTTTGGACTTTTTTGTTGACTCCAACTGGATGAGGTTGAACATACATAATATATAAATGTTTCGCATGGGTTTCAAAAAACTTTGCATATATGCTTATGGTATCTAAATACTTTTCCTATCGGTTTTCAGTCTTTATACCTTTTGGACGTTTTATATCCAGAAACTTTTACTCCCTGTGAACAGGTACATATTTTCCCAACAGTACCTAAGTCATAAAATTAAAGGGTAAATAAGAAACGACCGCTGGAATTTCCCAAGATCAAACAATGAACTACTTGAAAAGCGTATAAAAAGATGCGCCACTAGGATGAGGCCACATCCAAAATCTTCGAAAGTAAGGAAAATATGAATAAAATGTTTACATTTTATGGTTCTAAAATATTTATTTATTATTTGTTTCTACATTAATAATGAGTAGCTATGCCCTCTATAAGACGGTTTGGAATAGAATCAAAAAGTCTGTTTTTTTTTTAATAATTAAGAGAAGTTTGGGCCCAGGCATCACGAACAGCTTCGAATAAAGTGTCCTTGTCTTCAAATTGTCTGCCGCCTTCATACACTTTACGTGATAACCATGCCCAAACATTTTCGATTATGTTTAAGTCCGGTGAATAGGGCGACCATGGCAAAAGTTCCACGTCTTCTGATCGAATTCAACTTCTAACAACCCTGGAAGTGTGGATAGGGGCATGGTCTTGTTGGAATATCCACGACAGGGGTCGGAAAATGTTGTAGCTTTTCATTTCATTTGTAGTTGTTTCCGTTCATTTTTGTGGACAAAAACTCCAACTCGATTGTGTCATTTTTTTTTGTTTTTTATAAAAAGGAAATTCAAATCCCAGAGCACTCAGACTCAGGCTGAAATCCTCTTTTTGGTGTAAAGGCAGGAGAATGGGTGGCGTATGTTGTTGTTCCCCATGGGGATTGAATCTGCACCGCACGGGCAACAAGCCTAGTGTGTTGGCCTTTACACCGTCGCCACCCTCTCGATTGTGCCATAGTGCTTAATAGCTCCCCACACCATTACACCTGATGCTCGGCTGTGATGTCTTGCCAAAATAAGCTCCTCTTTTCTTAGATCATGGAAATAAAAGCTGTAACCATCGGTGCCGGCAAGGTTAAACTTTTTTTCATTCGAAAAGACAATGCGTTTCAATTCACTGCTCCAATCGACATCTTCTCTTGCAAAATTCATTTGATGCTCCTTGTGAACTTGCTTCAAAACAGGTTTCTTTTTAAGTTCTCTGTATAGTACCACTTTTCGTATTATCCTTCGGACCGTTGCTACTCTGGCTGATAGTTCGCTGTTGGCCATTATTTTAGTCAGTGGTAGAGTAGAATTTGAGACAAGCCGTAGAATAACCCGCATTTCTCTCAATGTTGTTGCTTCTGCAGTGCGTTCTTTTTGATATTTCCCATAGTGTTGCGGATCCGCAAGATAACTGTTTACAACCATCTTACTTCTATTTAGCCTCCCTGCAAATTTCTCGGCCTGAGAGTCCTGACTCCTTGAAAGCATTTAATTTTTGCTGTTTCTGTCGTTGTCAAAGACTTTCCGGAACCCATTGTTTTTTTAACTAAATAAAAACAGTTCTTTTCAACGCTTTTTTAAGTATTCTTAACAAAACTTTAAAAAAAATCGCTAATGTGAACTCCTGCAACGAAATATTCGCAATGGCCTCATCCTAGTGGCGCATCTTTTTATACGCTTTTCAAGTAGATCATTATTTGATTTTGGGAAATTCCAGCGGTCGTTTCTTGTTTACCCTTTAATTTTATGACTTAATACTGTTGGAAAAATATGTACCTTTTCACAGGTAGTAAATGCTTATACGGGTATACAATTTCCAACAGGTATAAGACACTGGCGATCACAAGCATCATCCTTGTGATCGCCAGTGTATATTCACAGGTTTTAAGCCTAACAAAAACAATTATTGCATCAATATACTATTTTTAAACTTCGAAATTGGGATTTTCAAAAGTTTATTATAACTCTTAAACTTTATGCTTGTTTTTGGACTTTTTAACAAAAAAAAAGTAAAATTGGTGCCGTCAAGTAAAATCTTGCCGGACTTGATTGCATCGAACTTTATTTGATGGCACATATGATGGAGTTCGTTTCCATATTAATAATCCGGTAGATCTTTCAATATTCCCTTTTGTTTAACTTATTGTCCAATATAAACTCGGCATTTTTTGGATTCCTTTAGATAGTTTCGGAAGAATCATTATTTATTATAGACATTTTATACCTGTAACATATTACTGAGTTAACGAAACATCGCAACAACGTCAGTGTCAAATGAAAAAAAAACAGCTGGATTAATTGAAGGAAAATATTAGCGAATTTCTATGGCGGGAGAAGAGTTTATAACAAAGCGAATAATATTAATAAATGGTTTCGGAATTAGGATACAACATCCAAACAGTATTTTTGACTACTGAAAAGTTAACAATATAATAGGATTTTGTACAAAAAGTACATAGCTATCAATAAGTAATAATAGCGTTTTTGTGGCAATCAGATATTTTTGGGTTTGGAAACGAATTAAGTTGAACAATTTTCCACAAATACATTTAATAACAAACAAAAACGAACCTCCCTTTTTTTACGTTTAAGAAAGAGAGTCGGCACTTCTGAAAGAGATAGCTTCGCGATGTAATCTATAACTCTCACGTACGTTAAAGTAAGTTGTTTATTAATACACTTTTGTTTATTTATATAAAAATATTTAATTCATTAAAAAAAAAAACGAGTTTAACCATTCCTCGCTCGTTAAGTTAGAAAGCGTTAATTCTCTGGGAATACGTGCATATAAGATTTGTTACGATGACGTCGTGCAAATTTTCCCGTTTTTTGACCAGAGCAGATCTCAGGCCACTGACTGTCTCTGAAACAACAGGTCGTATCCTAATCTTTTTCCAAAGCAAGTCCCAAACGTGTTCAGTGCGATTCTTGTCCGGGTTCATTGCTGGCCAAGCCATTCGATTGATTTTCACTTCTTGTATACTCGGTAATTTACCTGGCGACTGACGTGAGATCTTGCATTGTCCTTCAACGGCAAGAAGTTTTTCCCAATAAACGGTGCTAATGGAACAACATATACCTTCAGGATGTTGTTGATGTTATCCTTCCATGAGGCATAGATCGGTTTTTTCGCGCATGGAAATGAATGCACACGCCATGGCGTCTCCACACTGTGCTATGTCCATCTGGTGAGCGCAGGTAAAACCTGGGAACTCATCATTGACAACGACTCAGGTCATCTTGCTCTCACAAACCCTGCGGTCTTGTTGGTTTTCAGCTTTTACAATCTCTAGCTATATATAGCGTGTGGTGGAATCGGTTCTTCATTGACTGGACGTAGGTATCAGAGTATATCTATTAATGAGTAGGGACACTCTCCACGTGTTTCTTATCAGTTTACAATTTGCAGTACACATACACGAGAAATAGACGGCACTAAAAGTGCTCTAGTAAAAGAGGGATGGAAGAGTAGTTGAACTATTTCAAAATGTGGTACAGGGTGTGACGTGAAAAAAAGCAAAATCAATTTGTAATATTTCTTATTGAACATTTTATATATATTCACATGTGTGCTACACTTAAATATTTTTGTTTGTTGGTACATTTTTTGTTATTTTTATTGAACTGTTTTAGAATAAAGTAAACCCGTACTCGGACGTAAAATTTGATAAGAAATTCCTTATTTTGATTTTTGCAACAATTGTAATGAAATTCATTTTTCAAAAAGTTAAAAATATTCCCCTCAAAATTATTTAGGTAGTAGGTACATATTTGGAAAACAAGAAATAAATTTTTGTTCAAGATTCTCTAACGAGTCTAAAAATTCTTGATTGGGCCGTGTCAATTTCGCATCTTCATATTCTTTAAAATCTGTAAAAAGGGAGGAAACGTTAAGTTGCGGACTCAGTTTTAACGCACACTTGTGGTTTAGGCGGTATTTTTTTTAAATATAACCTGCGAAATAGTAGAATGCATTATCAATTCATTATTTTGAATATCACCTGTTTCCGCTTCTTCTGCCACAAAGCTTAAACTCTCCTTCATTTGGACATTTTCATTAAGAGGAACATGTGCAAACCCCTCTGTTTCGTTAGACGTGACTGAGTGATCAATACCTAAGAAAATATAATTCATCAATTTTATGTTATTTTACACTCAGTGTTCGTTATTACCTTCTGCTATATTGGAAATATTTTTCAAAATTTCCAAATTAGGTGTTGCCGACCGTTTTAAGCGCATCGTTGACTTGGCATACATGTCTTTCGAGAAATATCTTTCGCAGATCCTAGAATCCCTCGACAATTTTTCATGTATTAAGTGTTGCTTGTTTATGCAGTTCAACCACTTAGCTTTTCAAAAAAAAATAATTAAGAAATATGTACAACACAGATTTATATTCGTTCTTGCCCGATCTATAACTTATATTGCTTACCTCTCACTATTATCCGGTATTTTGAAATATTTAACTCCAACATTTTCTTTCTCCTCTCGCCCACATGAAAAACATTTAAAATAATGTTTTTCCATTTTTTTATTTAGAGTTTTTAAACTATGCAAACTTGCACTTCAACTTCACTATTTCACTACCTACTTTTAATTGTTTGCCACACGCACTGACACGGAACACCATTTCTTTCGTCAATTGATGTTAATGAACGACTGATAACAATCCAATTCCGGCCCGCCTTTAGAAATACGTGCGAAAAAAAATGTAAACAATACCCTCTACCACCCTCTACAACCAACCTAAGTAATTAGTATGACCATCTGCTATGAAATATATTACCTTAAAAGTGCTGGCAATAAAACTTTAAATTGTAAAAAATGGTTATTAACGAAGTCGTAGCAAAGCAAAAGGGTTGAATTTCGTGATATAGAATGAAACATTTCTTTTTCATGTCCATAACAAAGACCATTTAATCAATAACCAATGGCAAAAAATACAAATATTACCAATTCGACTAAAGCAAAGCTGGTTACCTGATCATATTAATTCATACCTGCATGGTTGAGAGAGAATACTAATTTACTGACAGTCATTCCGGCCCGCCTTTAAAAATGCTTTATGAAAAAACCCACAATCGTTCGTCGTACGCAGCAAGCCCCATGTAGTGGTACAGGTAAAATGTGTTGTGTACCCTTTTCTTCTCAAGCAGTCGTTGTATTCAGGTAAAAAGTATTCTTTCGACCTGCTTCCACTTATTGTACGATTTTTTCTGCATTTTGCTTTGTGGTAGTAGCAAATGCATATGTAGAAAGAGTGTCCCTACTCATTAATGGATATACTCTGATCTACTATTCCCACGCTGTTATCGAAGCAGCAGCTGCTTGAGTATATTTAAAAGCCTCCGGAAACGGAACCAAATGTCTTTTCAATCGCCAGACACTGCGATTGCAAATTGTATTCTTTAGAATTGTCTCCCCACTCACGGGAGCGAATTCCAAAGTCTGGTTGTTTTTAAAAAAAAATTGTTTTGGTGGAGAGATGTTCTGGTTGACAGCTGATGTACCATCAGAAAGTGTGGATAAGTTAGCTGCCTGGTTTAAGTTTCTAGGAATTGTCCCTTTCTCTTTTCTTAAAACTTCCCTCATGGTTGTTTCTTAAAAATAACAAAAGTGTGTGACTAGTTTTCAGTAACCCGGCGATTGAAATTATAGCAAGAAAATTCATACTTGCCTCAAGTTTAATTCTATTTTGGCACCAGGAAGATGCATGTTTTTTATACGTCTGGTAATATTGAGTGCTAGGACATTCCCAGCAAAGGCTAATCTGTTTGGCTGTCGCTAAGTACCTACATAGTTTTGTGACTTTTTCTAAATGTATGAAAGAAAAAATTTAGTTTTAATAAGGCGAACAATGTTTATGTCATGGGAGTCCTTGCTAAAATCGGGAAAATTGTTTTAATTTTTGCTTTGAAAAGCAGTCCAGTTAAGCTTCGTTAGCTTAATATTCATCCCATTTTTAATCAAAAGTCAGATTATTGGCGTTGCCGTCTCACACAAAGCCGCCGGCAATGTAACAACTACATTCACCCACAATCCCAACTTTAAAAATCCATTTCACAGTCTTCCTTACTCAACCTCAAACAATTAATCAATAAAGTAAAAAAAATAGCAAAAAACCTTACAGAAAAGTGGGCTATGCAATTACAAGCAGGCCCCACCTTAGCTATAAGCAACTTCCATTTCAATAAATTAACAAAAATAACTGCAATTCCAACGTCTGGAAGTATTTTAATTGAATTGATTTTTCGCGCAGTAGCAATGCAATCAAGAGTCCATTAAGCCACACACTTACAATATTATACGCCAAAGATGTCAAAAATTCTAATCGCGTTGGTTAATCGAGCGTGTAACAATTTGACAATGCCAGTCAGTGTTATAAGAAAAAAAAGATAGAAAATCCATTAGCATTCAGATTTCTGTTGTCCACTATTACCCTCTTATCCCCTGGCGACTAACCACTCAATTTGTATACAATTTAATTTCATTAATAATCCGCAGACACCAATCAATGGACCGGGGAGGTACAACAAAGTGGTGAACCTTAATGCCTAACAAGTGCGTAATTATTCGATTCAATTGAGTCAAGACTGCGCTGTGCGCTTTCATTCCTTGGGCAGCATTTGAGTACGTGAATTGTTCATTCACGGAGCGGAGGCAAATCCCCGCCGTGATTGGCAGGTAGATGTCTTGTTGGGGGCTTTGATGTTATAAACTGAGACGAATTTGCCTGTCTGTAGGTTTTTTTTATATTTCATTTCAAATAGGCGACTACTTTCGATCGCAGTTCGATGGAGCTGTCATTTAAAGGTGCATCTTGGTAATTATATTGTGCATGCTGCCAGGCGTTAAGAAATGAATTGGTTCTTTTGGTGGGTTAATTAAGATTTGTATGAAGTTCATTTAATGGATCTGAAAGATGATGGATATGTATAGGTACATAGTGTGGGGATTGCATCGTTTGGCATAACAATAGAGATCATTGGACGGTTGTTTTCTATTTTTCTCAGTGCTGGAGTTTATCGCAGTTTTCTACTCTTTTAGTCTAATAAGCTCCTGCTGCGAATCCAAATTTTGCCTGTCCTAGTAAGGACAGCAGAAAGAAGAGTTCTATCAGCTGCTAGAAAACACAACTCAAGACTTTTCAGTTCACTTAACGAAATCACGAAGCCATGTACAGTAAATAATTGAGGTGTCAATGAGTCGCAAAAAATAATTAAATAATTGTCCCGAATAATAAATTGTGTTGTGTGTAGGTGCAGGTGCTTAGGGTTCAGTGCGTTGGAGTACTTGTATAGGGGTTCCGGGATCAAATCAGCCGAGTGGCACCCAGGTTTTTGTCACTGCCCCACATCTTGCGAACGCCTATCAAATATGCAGGAGTATACATTATTGTCATGAGAAAATTCTCGGATTGCCCGTCGAAGGTTGCCTTAAAATTGCAGGCCACTTTCATTTTTAATTAGGGCCAAAAAGAGGCAATCTTGACTTTACTCAGAGACCTCGAGACCTCGGGTTCAAGAAATCGAGTGCATTTTTAGGCTTTAAAAACGTGTTTCAGTTAAAAAAAAATAATTATATAGGGTGTTCAAATTTGAGGTATCATTTTACATTTTAAATGAATGAAATATATTGTGTGAAATATGTATTTATTTTTTTTGGAAATTAATGTACATTGGTTCCGGTTAGTAATAAAAAATAATGTCGTCCAAGTGGCCTCCTCTGAGCTAGCAGACTGCCAACCTTTTACCAAAATTTCGAATCATTTAATGATTCAATAAATGATATTTGCTCGATGATGTTGTCTTTGAGGTGTTGAACAGTTTGAGGATTATCGGCATAAACTTTACTCTTCAAGATACCCCATAAGAAAAAATCCAGTGGTGTTAAATCGCATGATCTTGTTGGCCAATTCATGTCTGTTCTTCGGGAAATTATGTGATTGTTAAACTTCTCTTTGAAAAGATCGATTGAGTTCGTTGCTGTGTGGCATGTTGCACCATCCTGTTGAAACTCAATATTCTGCAAATCAATATCTTCCTTTAATTCTTGTGTTAACTGTATTTTGTAAGCCTTTACATGCAGATCTTTGTACAAAATGTTTAACAAAGTTGTTACTTTGAGGTTTAGTTGGGTATCGATCTATCCAGAAAAAAGGACTACATAATCCCCAAACGAAACTTCGAGAAAAACTACTCTACATACATGCCCCAAAGAGAGGACTGGAACACGCACGCCAGCGTACAAGAAATCCATATCTGTACGGACGGGTCAAAAATGGATGTAGGTACAGGAGCTGAAGTTTTTTGCGAGCCCCTAGACACAACGGACTCGTACAGACTCCCCAATGAATGCAGCGTATTTCAAGCTGAGATAGTCGCCATCGGCAAGGCAGCAACAACAATCTCCACGAAGAATCTGGTTCCTTCCACGATTACAATCTTCATAGACAGTCAGGCGGCGATCAAAGCACTAGACATTTGTCGGATTTCTAAACTTTTTTCGTGTTTGAAATCAATACCTGATTTCTTAGCCCTAGCTAACTCTTATCGATCAAGATGTTCTACCCGTCTCAATCTCCTGATTGAATTGTCATTATTTAAAATTTCTATTTCTGTGTTTACGTGGTTGAGAAGCCTACTTCTATGCCTTTGAGCAACTTTCTTAACTTAATGTTCAACCATTTCAACATTTAGATCTTTATGCAAATCGGCATTGCGTATGTACCAAGGTGAATTAACTATGTTCCTTAGTACTTTATTTTGGAAAACCTGAATTGTTTGTAAATTAGTTTGGCATGTGCATGCCCACAACTGGAGCCCGTAGGTCCATACTAGGGTCAGAACTTGCGTGTATAGCAATAACTTATTGTAGTTGGACAGGGATGAGTATCTCCCAATAAGCCAATACATTTTACTGTATAGCATGTTCAACTCATCTTTTTTTTTCTTGACGTGCGCTTTCCCACGCAGTTTAGCGTCTACAGTCATGCCCAGATATTGGGCTGTGTTTGAATATTCCACTACATTGTTGTTAATGTAGACTGGAATGTGTGGTACGTTTTTATACGTAAAATTAAAATGGACTGACTTAAGGTAATTTAATCTAATCTGCCATTTCTTAGTCCATTCTGAAATATTGTTTATTGCTGCTTGAAGCTTTTTTGTTGTTATTTCCACAGTTGCTCCCACGGCAAGGACAGCTGTGTCATCTGCAAAGTAGCTATGGCAGATCGCTAGTGAAAAGCCGTATATAACTGGACCTAGCACACTGCCTTGCGGTACACCAGCTTTAATCTCTCTTAATGTTGAGTACTCTGCATCTTGTTTAATTCTGAAGAATCTATCTGATATATAAGACTCCAAAATAGTCGCATAGTGCAGTTGCTTTTGTAATTTGCGTATCAGTCCTTTGTGCCAGACTTTATCGAAAGCTTGTGCTATATCAATAAATACTGCTTTTTCGATTCTATCTGTGATTCCATGCACCTGATCAATAGTAGAGTGCTTATTTCTAAATCCAAATTGGTGAATTTTTCATCTATTATTTTTGTAGACATTTTACCAGCACTTTTTCGAATAACTTGGACAACATTGTTAGAATAGATATTGGGCGATATGAGGTGATTTGCCTGGTTTAGGTATCATTATTACCTCCGCGGTTTTCCACATGCTTGACACATATCTTTATTTAAATGCAGCATTTATAATCTGCGCTAGTTTCTTTAAACATTTTCGTGGAATTTGTTTCAAAATATCTCCTGTAATCAAATCAAACCATGGGGCCTTTTTTATATTTATTCTTTCTTTAATTTCTTTGGCAAGTTCTTTAGCTGTTACCGGCCGAATAGGTCTATCTTCTTCGCACCTTATTTCGAGTCCTTGATAACCTTTATCTTCATAAGGTTTGAATACGTCTTCAAGATACTCAGCGAAAGTTTTTGCTTTCTCTTGGTTGCTTTTCGCCCAGTTACCTTCTCTGGTTTTTACTGGCGGAATGTGAGCTATTGGCCTGTTCATTTTCTTTGTTGCCTTCCAGAGCGAGTAGTCGGTACCAGCATCATTTGTAAGACTTGTGAGGTTCAAAGACTTATTATTAAATTCTCTCAGATTTTCTGAGCTTACAATTTAAGTTGTTCAGTGTGGTCTTGTCGCTTGGCGAACTTGTCTGTTGGCAGCATTTTCTAGCTTTCCTCTTTTCTGTAATAATTTCAAATATTTCGGGAGGATAAGAGTGGGAACATTAAAATTTATCATTTTGTGTATGAGGCCATCGTGCCATACAGAATCAAATGCTTTCTCTATGCCTAATAGTATCATTTACTTTGATTTTCCTTGTTCACGGTTTCTTTTGATGCTTTTTGCAATTCTGTAGTTACGTCTCCTAAATTTTGCGACAAAATATGATTATTTGAGAAGTTAAAAGCGAGTTCTTTAGCCTTCGTAATATCAGTAAAGAAGGTTGCTCGCGTTGATTTGAGGCAGGGAATTGACATATTTTTACTCCTAATAACTTTTGCAATGTTTCAAAATCTCCCTGTTGTAAGATGAGATCAGATATTAGCTTATTCAAATAGGGAAGTTCGTGCCGAGCAATAGGGTGCAGATATGTTTTCCAGTTCCTTCGAACAGAATTTCTGGTTCTTATAAGTTTTATCACATAATAATAATATATATTTAGGGTATATTACACTACGACCTATTGGTCTATTGTGTCCCCTGCCTGTGCCTCGGAGAGGTTCATGCCCTCTTTCAGAGCACTCTTTAGATACTTCTTTTGTGAAGCGTGTCGAGGTATTGCTTTGATTAATCCTTGGCAGGTCACACTCCCTAGAGCACAGCATCCAGTCCAGTTTCTTTGACGAATCTGAGAATGAACTGTGGGTCCATGGCTTGTATGTCCTTGTCTGTAATTTGGTGCCTGCCCAAATATCTCATCAGTGCTCCTTGAGTCTGCAGTGCCCCGTGAGGAGGCCTGTTAGGATTCTAATGTTGTTTTTGTTAAGGCTGATACAAGCTTTGAATCTCTTTTGGTTGTAATTTCCTAAGAGTTTCTTTGCTTGCCTCAGACCTTGGAGGTTGAGAAAGGTTTTGGCCTTTGTTTCTTCCTCCAGTCTCCTGAACTCTTCGCTTAGAGTGTGTTCTCCTATCCCGCAGAACGGTTCAGGTCCTATGAAGGGTTCCTCTGCCCCTTTTATTGCCAGAGAGTCCGCTGCCTCATTGCCTGTAATGCCAACATGGCCAGGTACCCAGCAGATGGAAATTCTGTTATTCTTGCCTAGTCTATTCAGTCCGTGTAGGCAATCCCACACGAGTTTTGACTTGATGACGTAGGCGTCAGTTTTATCACATGCATGGGGTGTCTTGTGCTGAAGTTCTTTTTTTTCTATCTTTGGGATACAAGTATCGACAGAACTTAGTATATTACGCGAGAAGAGATCAACCAGAGAATCTATACCTTCTTCGTTTGATAAGTTCAGTAAATTTGCGGAAATAGGTATTTGTACGATCTCTCGTGTGTTGACCAAAGCTCTTAAACCTTGACAACTGTAGGTAATGCTGGTGCATGAAGCAGAATACCTTGTGGCGATGTGGCGATCGTCAACTTCTTTTTCTTTGCTCTTTAATTTCCTTGTTAAGACCCCTTACCGCTGGTGGGGGGAAGCCTTAGTGATGAATAATGTTGAACAAATGACTGATATTGAACAAGTGACTCGTTTATTGATTGAATTGACTTATATACTAACATATTGCTTACTTGGCTAAATGGAAAAGTGCATTGTACAGAATTTACAAACAATTAATTAAAATGTGCTGACTTAGGAAAATGGGAAAGGTGAATGATTCTGGCTGTGTACGGGAAATGCAAGAGATAGATATGCTAAATCAGCATAATTATGAGTGGTGTTGGGTTGTGGGTATAGCAAATGGGAAAATTATGTGTGTGGGGTAATGACAACTTGAGGTAGGTCAGTGCTGTGTGTAGACAGTATTTCTTGATTTATTTTTGATAGCACTAAATTGTTCAATTTTTGTTTTACAGCAACTTAGTTTAGTTATGATTTCCATAGGCAAATAGTTCAATTCGTGCATAGAGAACAGTGAGTTATCAATGTTGTTGTTTGACGCAACGCAGTTGGTCGCAACCGAACTACATAAATGGAGCGAAGTTTTCGCATACATTCAGTGGTGTGGTATTGGTGCATGTAGTATATATATATTACTCTTTTCTCCAGCGGTGCCGGTGGCTCGGCGTTCGGCGAGCTTGAGCTTACGGCAGTGAAAGAAATTCTTCCATTTAAACGAGTGATACTTGCTGCTGTCGCTGTGAGTTGAAAGAAGAGCGACTGGCAGTAGCAGTATGAGTGGCGCTGATAGTGCGCGGCGAATATGCAGCTTTCAGCTGGGCGCGATTTGACATTCTTTCTTTCATATCTATATATTGCACTCGACCAATACATGAGATGTCGGTGGCTTGTGAAGAAGCCTTGTACTTGGGCCACGCCACTGCGAAATCGTTTCCAGCGTTTCAACTTTTTTGACGAGGTCTAATGAAAATTGGAGTACACATTCATGCCGCACTACCCACATACTCACCAAGAGATTTGAGTGCACACCCTAATGTTTTTCGTTTTGGATGAGGTTTGAAGAAGACACCTCTTTCATGATTGCCACAGCGTCTCGAATGGTGCTCTCGAACTTGGAGAAAAGAGGTTTTTTTTCTACCTAACAATTTGCGATACATTTTCATCATGCTAATACTTGTCGCGGTCGTGGTTGGCACATGGAAATAAAAGAGTAGGAAAAGAAAAGTGATGCGCTTGCGTGTTGGTTGTTATAGCTTTTGGTAGGGATTGAAGAAGGTAGCTAGCATTTTAACAATAAAAAAAAAGTGATAAACGTGAAACGTAGAATTGCCCGGTGTGGGACTTCTCTCCGCGCCTGCCTGCTGGTACCTAGTTTCTGCGAAATTGCTGCGGGTTTCTCTTACTAATCGCAAATACGCGATAGACTTTTTCCCAGCTGCCACGCACTCACATTCATACCAAAGTTGCTTCCTTTTTAAAACCCTTCCTGAAGATTGTAACGATGTTGCAGCAGCGTTCAGAATGCACGAAGTGAGTTTTCCTACTCCGCATATGGTAAGGAGTTCGCTTTCAGATACAGCACCTAGTATTACAATTATATCAATATTATCAAAATTATTATCATATAATTTTTATATGAAAACAATTAAAATTAAACCGAACCTAAGGCGAACTAATAACAAATCGAAATGCAAATAATTGAAACATTGAAAACCGAAATGAGCTAAGACGAACATATAACAGAACGGAATGAAAATTATAACAATAAAAAGTTGTACCACATCCGAGTCCATCAGCCCTAGCACTTTTTCTGACTGAAGAAATCAAATCAGGGCGGTGTCCTCTGCTAACGGCACTGCGTGTTGAATTGCTTTTGTGCACATTTTTTTAAATTGGCAACTTGCCATCATTCAAACCCACTTGAACGCGTTCAATAAATGCACCTTCTCCCACATGGCCATGTCCATTGGCCATTAACCGAATATCAATGGACAGCAATCACTCTATCAAATCAACTGTCTATTCGGCACTAAACCCAATTGGAGTGTACTTAACTTGTGCTCCATCGTTTTATTATATTATCTTTAACAGAAAATAAATTGTATCTCACTGGGGAATCGACAAATTATTCACCCGCGCGTAGCTATGTTAATCAATCATTTAATGATTCAAATAAATAAAAGCGCCTGGCAATTGTTTGCGACAACCTCTCGCCCTACATACCTAATTAATTTGTAATTTTTGCTAACAGAAATAAAGCTAATTTAATAGCCAATACCACAACTTGACCAAAAGTAATTACTCTTAATAATATCAATTAAATAGTGTTGCCCGACTTAATATTGTTTTCACGATTCGTACCACAAAAACCACTCAATCACCGGTATCTGCCGATAAAATCTGAGTTCGTAAATTGATTTCGCCCTTTGAAGGTGGAAATTAAACCTTTCAAGAGCCCCCTCAACTTAGAAAGCAGAGCCTGAGAGCGCAGTTAATGCGCGCTCCGAAGACAAAGTGTAAAACACAAATAAAACCGCCCAAAGTCGGAGTATTTTCGATCTTAATCGCGGGGCGGTCGGCTTTCCTGTTTCCATGACTGATTCGGATTTCCACGGTCTGGTTCTGGTGAATTTGTACTTATCACGTCATATGACTAATTGACTGTTCCCAGGATTGTGTGCATCTTCAAAGAGACACTTAACAAATTTGACATTTCATCTAATGCAGTTTGTGTATGTTTTTTCAAAGTCCATTATGACGATGAAAAGTGACAGTAATTCTTGTTTTCTTGCGAGAAGCGATGCGCCGCCACTTGTCAGTATGAGAACCTTCATGTCATTCAGTTCAGAGATTGTATCGGATGCACAGGTATACATTTAGTATCTTTAGAATCACATCTTAATCGATCAGCTATAGGTGTAGTGACTTTCAGATACAAAGTATAATGGAAAGTTAAATATCTGAACTCGTGCCGCCACTTGACATTGAGTTGTTGGACGCATTAGGATATGAACCAGGCACGAAGGGAAAGATAATAGCACAGAATCCAAAGAATGTTGTCCAAATTAAGAGGATTACACGCCAATTTGTGTTGTTTTTGGTTGTTCTGCGGGATGTATTTTCTTTCCCAGTTTACGCTTTTAACATCATTAGCAGATGGTTAATGGTGTTTGTTTGTGCAGTGCATTCTCCAAGTTGTCAGTCGCCAGCGGTGGCGGCGGGGCGGTTTAATATTAACGCCCCCACATTATAGATTACTTTTTCAGTTGTTGTCGGACATTCGCCTTTTATCGTGGACTGAATAATCACACAGGTTTGGATTGGAACGAAATTAATTGGGAATTAAATGCGATTGGATGTCAGTTGGAATTAACAATTATTGAGAAGCTTTTACATCAAGCTGGACAAATGTATACATTACAGTTGTAAATGTAACTGTACCACGAAGTGTATGTAGTTTTTATTTTAATAAATAATTTTACTATACAACAAATTTACTCCATTTAATGACGTGGCACTTTAAATTTTCTTTTTCGATGAAAATATTATTCCGCTTGGTACTGCATCCTTATTACTGGTACGCATGTGTTGTGTGGTTCGCCTTTCTTAGGATAATTAAATGTTCGCGTTGCTGATTTCGTGTGGAACAGACGTTTTTAAGTCTTCAACGATTATATCTTTGAACTTTTTAATCGATCACGGTTTGTTTCCCCTACTAATATGTGAGGAATCTTCATCTAATCAGCCGTTAATCCTTTAATCCTGTGTGGGGATCTACAATCCGAGGAAGACATAACGCACATCCTGTCTGATCTGAGTGCGAGGTATAGCACTGAATCGTAGGAGGTTTCTAGGAGAATACTTCTTCTGGGAATTTGGGAAGCTGAGCGGCACAGACCACAGGAATTCGGTAAAAATCTGGAGGAAGATTGGATGTTTTGTTCAGGGAAAGTGTTTAGGTTTTTCTGATTTTGAAGTTTTGGTTTTCAATCGGTTCCCTAGGGATCGCGATGTGCCCTTCTGGTGCCTTATGCAGCTTAACCTAACATAATCCTTTTTTACAATGTTTGGAAAAGTATTTGCGTGCCGGAAGCACCACTATCTACTCTTTCATTGTAAGGAGAATTTTCCGAGGGCGTACGCAGGATGTTGGGGGGCAAACTCAATCACGACCCAAAAAAGCGATATTTTATTATCTCACCTTACGTAAAGTTTTAAACAGTGTATACAAAAATATAGCTACACAGTACGGTGGCGATTGCTTAGGAAATGTTTGAATTTCTTTCGAACGTCTTTTTAAGCAATCTCCTCCATACCACTTATTTCTAATTTCCTTTTTTCAATTATAATTCAAAATTTAAAAATATTTCTTTTTTAAGAATTGGAGATATTTAACGAATTTGTTTGGAGGAAGAAACAAGGGCAAAAGCCTTTCTCAACATCCAAGGTCTGAGGCAAGCAAAGAAACTCTTAGGAAATTACAACCAAAAGAGATTCAGAGCTTGTATCGGCCTTAACAAAAACAACCTAAGAATCCTAACAGGCCTCCTCACGGGGCACTGCAGACTCAAGGAGCACCTGAGGAAAATGGGCATATCGGAGGACGGGCTCTGCAGATTCTGCAGTGAAACCGCCGAGACTCTAGACCACATACTGGAATCCTGTGGGGCACTGGCCCACAATAGGATGAAATATTTTGGCAGGCACCAAATAACAGACAATGACATACAAACCATGGACCCACAGCTCATTCTCAGATTCATCAAAGAAACTGGACTGGACGCTGTGCTCTAAGGAGTGTGACCTGCCAAGGAAAAAATCAGAGCAATTCCTCGATACGCTTCACAAAAGAGGTATATAGAGAGGGCTCTGGAAGAGGTCACGAACCTCTCCGAGGTACAAGCAGGGGACACAATAGACCAATAGGTAGCAGTGTAACATACCCTAACCAATATTATTATTATTATTATTATTATTATTAAGTAAAACGCAATGCTGTCTTCTGTCATTAAAGCAAAACCCACACACACTGCCAATATCCGTAAATGGCACTTTCATCGCAGCAACCGAAAGACTTTCCATTCTCGGTATGTGTTATTGACAACTTAAGTTGGAATGACCACATATTCGATGTCGCCAAGAACGCTCATAAGGCCAAATCCGGAAAGTGACATAAAGCCAAATTTTTAATACCGTACCTCGCACCTACTCCACCCCAAGCTGGGGGTTTCATTGGGGCAGCATGCCCCGCCATAGGCATTACACTGTTAATGAAATCTACTTGCGATTTCGTAACTAATCCCATAAACAGTGCAATCCATATGGTGGGCCATTCTGCCCCCTGCAACCCCCCTGCTTGGGGTCACTGTTTGATTTGGAGTAGGTGCAAGGGCAAATTGTTGAAAACAGCACCAAGCGAAAGTTTCATAAAGCCAAATTGGCCTTATGACGCTTTTTCAAGGTGTCATAATACCAAATGCTAAAATTTGGCCTTCTGTCACTTTCACAATGCGACATAAGGCCAAATTTCGAGATTTGGGCTTATGACGCTTGGGGTTATGTCACGGAACCGTCTGGTGCACCAATAACTTATTTGGAGCTACTTACTACAAGTTAAAGAAATGCTTTTGTGTTAACGTAGGTACACATAATGTATACTTTTTTTTTAACGGTTGCAGTATTTTTTAAGCTTCGACTTCCCATTTTAAATTTTTCACGCCACGCCACTGTTGAACATTCAGGTTAACCGATGGAGAATTACATGGACAGTGGTACAACACATACAAATTGTAAGAATCCACTGCCAATATAGTGTGATTTTTGCTTAGACGGTTCGAAAATGTCGTTGATTTTGCGGTCAGTATAATGCACCTTCTCCCGCCGCAGCGATGTGTATTGTCCACCAAGATCATGCGATTTGAGGCCATTGGATTTCTTTCTTTGGGGTTTTTGAAAGAAAAGTTATACCTATGCCGAAAACCCAAGAACAATTCCAGAACTGAAATGGCGGGATTCTACGTCCCATTGATTCGTCAAAAGGACCGACGTGTGGCATCAGTCACGAGGCGGCCATTTGTCGGATATTGTGGTCTATAAATCACTTCCTTCAAATAAACACTGTTTGTTTTTTAAAATATCAAATAGGCAGTCTTAATGGGTCATATTAAATACATGGGTAATGAATTTACAGCAGTATGGATGTATGGTTTTCATATATAAATATTTATTTAATAGAAAGCAGAGCTTCCAGTACAGCTTAATCATTGCGAAGGTTGCATGTCTTCATAGTTGCCGCTATTGGAGACAAGAAATGTCTTCTCCGAATGGCTATTTTAAAGATATAAAGTTGTTCTCGATCGTATCTTTGGCGCGTATCACGAGCCGAAGAAGATACATTTTGCTTCCAACATATACGTCCTACATATCGTATATTGTTAGAATTAAGGCGCGCTTATTCTCTACGAGAGGCAGCTGCAACGTTTCTATTTGAACTCAAAACAAACGGCAATACATTTAATATAGTGTTGAAGTAATATATTTTTTTTCAAAACTTGTAATTATATGGGAAAAGTTTAAAATTGTACGGTTTGGTATGGTTAGTCTATTGATACAAATATCCATTTAACTCAGCATAAAAAAATTAAGCTGAAACATAAACTACAGATAAAATGTAGCAAACTCCCATTAAATGTGTGTTTAAAAAATCGCTATAATCGGTTGTGCCGTAAAATACCATAACCAAATAAGAAATTCTCAAGGTAATATTAAAAATGAATGGATAGTAGCTAACAGTATCATTAATCGCAATATTAGTAAAGTCGATACTTCTATAATACTAACCAACGATAGTGTACATATTTCGTATCCTTCAGAAGTAGCAAACGAATTCAATGAGTTCTTTGCTTCATTAGGACAAAAATCATTTCCTAGTGATTTATCCAATTATTATTATGCTGATCCTAGAAACTGTCCTATAGATAGTGTTCTATACAGAAATAGCCTTTTTTGAATCTATTTCCAGTTTTGAGATACCTAAAACTATAATTTCCCTAAACCATTCGAATTCATGTGGTAACGATTGTATTTCTAACATTGTCGTAAAAAAATTGCCCTTCACATAATTGATATTTTAACAACTCTCTTTAATTTGAGTGTTATAACTGGTACTTTTCCTCAAGAACTGAAATGTGCCTATGTCATACCTCTTTTTAAACATAGGGACGGGCTACAGTCCGCTTGGGCGAACTGTTGGATACCCTATTCTTATTCCTATCCCTCATAAGTGGGCGTGACAAAAGTCTAAGTATGGTTAAATTGTTAAGAACGCTCTACATATTTTGTTATATAACATTTAAAGGATTTTATCAAAAAAAACGCTCCCTAGCTCAAACTTGGGTGCTTCAATAAAATTGTTTTATTTAATTGTGGGCGTGTCAGTAGGCGGATTTAAAAAAAAATTAACACATGAGCATAAAGGGCCCCTAGAGAGTATATATTATAAATTTCAGCTCCCTAGCTCAAACTTTGGATTTTCAAAAAAATTGTTTTATTTATTTGTGGGCGTGTCAGTGGGCGGATTTTGAAAATATTTATACATGAGCTTAAAGGGCCCCTAGAGAGTATATATTATAAATTTCAGCTCCCTAGCTCAAACTTTGGATTTTCAAAAAAATTGTTTTATTTATTTGTGGGCGTGTCAGTGGGCGGATTTTGAAAATATATATACATGAGCTTAAAGGGCCCCTAGAGAGTATATATTATAAATTTCAGCTCCCTAGCTCAAACTTTGGATTTTCAAAAAAATTGTTTTATTTATTTGTGGGCGTCAGTGGGCGGATTTTGAAAATATTTATACATGAGCTTAAAGGGCCCCTAGAGAGTATATATTAAAAATTTCAGCTCCCTAGCTCAAATTTTGGTTTTTCAATAAAATTGTTTTATTTTTTTGTGGGCGTGGCAGTGGGCGGATTTTGAAAATTTTATATCCCGAGCAGTTTTAGGAGTCATAGATCATATATAAAAAATTTCAGCTTCCTAGCTCAAAATTCGATTTTTTCCAAAATTTTGTTTTTTTGAGTTTGTGGGCGTGTCTGTGGGCGGATTTCAAAAATTCGTAAACTTGATTATTTCGGGACCCTAGAGAGTATATGGTTAAAATTTCAGCTCTCTAGGTCCAGTTTAAAGGCCTAATTTTTGCCGACGGACGGACGGACGGACGGACGGACGGACATGGCTAGATCGACATTACTATCGATGCTGATCATAAATATAGTAACTTTTAGGGGTCTACGGGCAATATTAAGGTATGTTACAAACTATGCGTCAAAATTAATATACCCCTAGAATAGGGTATAAAAAGGGTAGTCGAAAGGACAAAAATAACTACAGACAGATCTCGCTGTTGCCTTCTATTTCAAAAGTATTTGAAAAAATAGTCAAATGTTGGATGTTGAAATATCTTAATAATAAAAAGTTTTTTAGTTCGAGCCAGTTTGGATTTAGATCAGGCCTTTCTACTGAGGATGCTCTTTTGGAATATTGTTCCTTTATTAGATGACAAAATATTTCGCAGTGGGCTTTTTGTAGATATAGCCAAAGCCTTTAACATGGTTGATCACACAATTCTTTTAAACAAAATGTATAATGCAGGCTTCCGTGGCTGTATCTATGATTGGCTCGCTTCCTATCTGAAAGACAGAAAACAGAAGGTCAAAATAGGAATCAGTCGTAGTAACTGGGAAACCATTAATATTGGCGTTCCCCAAGGATCTTTTATTGGGCCTATTCTATTTGAACTTACATTAATTCTATTTTTGAAGAACCGTTTGCTGGAAAAGTTAAGGCATTTGAAGATAATTATATCGCCTATAGATCAGTTAGCCCCTTGGATTTAGTATCTGATATAAATCATGACGTTCATTTGCTAAGAATTTGGTTTGCTGGACATAAACTTTTAGTAAGTAATAAAACTAAGCTTATGTTTTTTAGCCTTAATACGGAAGTCATCCCGGATATTGATGTTACATTTCATGCATCAACCTGTCCAAAATATAACTTGTCTAATATAACCTGTTCTGTTCGCAATGCTAAGGACTCTTTTGATGCGAATGCCGCTTGTAAGGTCAATTGCTATAAAGTTGAAATGTTTAAATACTTAGGCGTTATAATTGACAGAAATTTCAGCTGGTCTGAGCATGTCCTAAGTCTGAAGCAATATCTTCTTTCCACTATTTATCGTCTTAGAATGTTTTGTTCTTATAGTTTGTTAAAAATAATATACCACGGGATTTTCCATTCTAAATTGCAATATGGAATACGCTGTTGGGAGGATGCATACCAGAATAAACTTCAGCAACTATCTGTACTGCAAAAATGTGCAATAAGAAAAGTGTGTAACTCTTCCCGGCTAGCTCATTCTATGGAGCTATTTAGGCTTACGAAAACTTTCCCATTGAAACATCTATTTTATTTTAAGGTACTTCAAATGTTCTTTATGAGAGGTGGGCATGTACTTGCAAAGTCCAATATCTGACGCTTATACTTTACGAATCAATTCCCAGTATTATGTCCCTGTTCCTCCTTTTCGCGCCACAAGCTTTAGAAATTCTTTTTCCATTGTCTCATGCAAATTATTTAACAATCTGTTAGTTATTTTGTGTTGTCATGAATTTGCTATAAATGATTATTTTTTGCTTTATTTACTTCCCTTTTTACTTATAATCATATTTTTTTAAAATTTGCATTTTTTTTAAATTTGAATTGGCAATAAATTAAGTTAAGTATAAAATTGTATCTATGTTATACAATAAGAATAAAGAATTAAAAAAAAAGGTATTGCACATGGACACCATCGATAAAACCCTACTTTTATCTGTTGAGACAGTTTAATTGATCGCGTGTCACCACACTGTAAAAAAAGTAAATATAAGCCACATACAGGGTCTAAAACCTAGCTTCTACAACCAGTTTCTTGTGCGAAGTAGAAGGGACCTACAATATTAGGCCGAATCCGAACGGCAAATTTGAGAAGCTTCTCATGACACCACACCGTAAAACCATTAATTATTGCAAAGAATTTTTAATTGTAATTTCCAAGCTGATGTAACCTTAATTATTTCCATGACCACATAGTGTCTCTCTGGAATTAATTGAAAGAATTGCTTCAGGCTCTATGACACAACTCCATCATCAGTAACTTCGGCTTTTTGATCTTTCTCACATGCATGTCCATATGTATAGAACTCACGGAACTAAGTTGATTAATTGAAGTACCTACCCAACGATCGATCGAAAGTAATTACAATAGAAACCTCTACCCCCCGCCCTCCCGATCCAGTGTGAAAACACTGCCTTCCCATTCAATTAGAATTTTTTGAAATCAATTTGTCTATCTAATTACCGAATAGGTTATTGAAAGCTCCTGAATTCAATTGAAACACCCACCTAAGTGTTGAGAAAATAATATTAAGGATATTTACTATCCTGCACAATCCCCCTTCAAATACAGAATAACCTTTCACACAATTGCACATTTCTCAAGTTGAAAACGATTCCCGATGAGTGAAACCCTGAAATTATCATGAAACAAATAACCGATCCGAGGATAACAAGGACGAAATGCAATTGAAATTTTTCTATTAAAACTAAAAGTCATTCTACTGTTACTTGTGTGCTAGTATTTGCCCGGGGTAAGACCGCTTATTAACGAACGTTCACCACCATCACTACTCCCACTTAATGACTTTGTTGCATGTCAAATGATCATCACTCTTCATCTCTCCCGCGAGCGCCGCTGTAATGCACAAAATATACTTACAAATTGGAAGGTGGGGATGAAAACAATCACAAGGAAGCATTTAAGCTAATGTTGCATTTAATTATATGCAATCGAATCGGGTCCTTTTTGTGTGTTTCATCGATGTAATAAATAAAATCAAACTTTGTAGCACATAATTCGGTTACGTAAAGGACACCTAGTTAAAATGTAATTAATTGGCTTTTTATGGTAGTTAGGTGGAGGCATTCGTTGGAATTATGGGGAAGGCGGCAGTGTACGCAGGAAGCGAATTGGGTTGGGATGTAAATTAACTTTGTGTGACAATTTAATTGAATTCCTGTTTGTAATTATTGTTGTTTTTTTGGGTATTTAACGGAACTGCTGGTATGTGAGGGTACAAATTGTCTGTTCCTGTATCAGCAAAGGACCTCACTTACATCTAAATAAAAATAACAATCGGAGGATGGAGAATAGGTAATGTTTGAATTAGGAAAATCTGCATGAAATGTTTCGTAACAGAAACTGTCAAGAAGTGTACCCATTATAGTTAATTTTGTGTGAAGTAAAAATGTAAATACAGATCTTCGCATCGCCATCGAAGACGTAGGTCAATTGAACTCTACTCTGATGTTGTAGCTTGCTACAAGTGAGGAGTAAAAAAGTGTTGATTGAAATTAAACGCGTCAAAAATGTTATACTAGCTGTGTTTTATTATCCATGCTGATCTGGATCTGGATCAATTTAATACGTAAAACAAAAACAACACAGGATCTTGCTACTCGTATTTATCGGGATCATTAATCGTGATCCAAAATGTAATTACAAAACTCACTACCTGTTTTTTCGTGGCGTTGCTCATTTAAATTATAGGAAATTATAGGAACACAATAATATTGCCAGACCAAAATATGAAACACTATTAATAACACAAAAAATCAATTAGCATATTTTCATATTCGAATAATTTACCACTGCGACTTTTGAGACGTTTTGCTTCGTAATATAATACACAAAAATTAATGGAAATATTAGCAGTACAATACTGTTAATATGTTGCATATTTGAACATAACATTTGAACATAGTTTGTGAAAAAAAAATATTGAGTGCAAAATGTATGTTGATTTGTATTCAAATGGCAACACCTCCGACACAACAAGCGATCATATTGTGACGTCACATTGTACCCTATATTTGCAATATGGCTGAGTGCCAATCGAAACTTGAAATACCTGGTATCGTCTGTTATGTGTTAAAAACAACTGTTGCCACAACTTGCCACTGATGATCCAGATCGTGTTATTATCAGATCGGATCCGTATCAAGATCATTGGGATAATAAAACGCGGCTACTGTCTCTTGTTTTCGAACGGCGATCAAAAAGTAGCTAGTGTAACTTTAGGGCATTATGGCGCAGAGGGCGGTATAGCGAACCTTCTAAACACCAGATATCCGATTCGATTATAGAAATCAAAACGTTGAGAAAATGTCAGTCTTCTTTGATCGCTGCCGTCGCAAGTTCTCAAGCTGTTGCAAGTTTTTGTGCGGGAGCAAAAAAAAAACAAAAAAGTTTCCTGGTAGATAGTCACCGACATATACCTCTGTTTCTTATTATTTTACGCACAGCTCAGTAAGTTTAAAGCGCACATGGTTGTGTGCACATGAAAAGGAATATAATTATGTTGGTTTTCATTTGCTGTCATTGATTAGTAACTAAATAAAAATCTTGGATTTTTTAAGTTTTGTGCAAACGCGTCTTTTTTGTACAGGGTGGCAAATCGTGCTACAAAAACAAAACGTAATAACCTTTTTCTGTGAGTAATCGGCTTATTTTTTTTTATTTGGCAGGTTAATATTTAGATAGATAGATAACTTCATTTTGTTTGAATCATTGACATTATATTTGTTACGGCACATTTTACAGAGATTTGATACATTGTGTCTTTCTTCTGAAAATTTTTTATATTTTTGTGATTTTTCTGAGAAATATGAACAAAAAACTTCAATATAATTGAGGAGAGAAAAAAACACTATTGTGTATAGCTACATACAATAAATAACTAACTATATTCAGATAAATAAATAAATAAACAAGTTAGTAAATAAGTAATAATAAATAATAAAATAATACGGAAGTAATGAATACAAAATAAATAAATAATAACAAAAAAATATATATAATAAATAAATAATAAATAGATAATCAATAAATAATAATCAATAAAAATAAGAAAAAAAAATACTAAATAATAAATAGATATAATAAATAAATAAATAAAAAGGTAGATGGATATTACTTAAATTTAAACTCTTACAAATAAATGACTAGATTGTGTGATAGAAATTACGATAGAGTTAAGAGAAATAAATACATAGTTACAAACAAAATTGTTTATTTACTATAGAAAAAAAATGTATTTATACATAGGTACACAGACCAATTAGTTAATAGACAATAAGTAAATAATTTAATATGTAAATGACACCTAACATAACATGTATAAAAAACGAAAAATAAAAACATTGGAGCGACAAAGTGTTCAACTTGAAGTATTCAGATTATTTACGAGGGGATTGTCAGCAAAGCTGCATCTTGTTTTGAACGCTATATTATAGTTCATCGATTCTATTAGCAATCAATTCAACATTTGATCTTTCATGAATATCAAGGGTTGATGCAATGGTAAGTTTAGCATCATTTTCAACAATTTGTTTTGTGACACTTGCAATTTTTTTATATGACATCTTGCAGAGTCACCTGACACCCATATAGCAGGTTTGCTTGGAAGATTACTTTGTACAAGATAATTTTGTTGTCAGTGGATAGTAGGGATTGCCTACTTATGAATGGGTACAACATTTTTATTGCTATCACTAGTTTTTTATTGTCTTGTTTATGTGGTCTTTAATTGTGAGTTTAGATTCCAAATAAATCCCAAGATATTTTTCATATATTTTGCTTAAGTTACTTAGCAGGCTGATTGGCCTTTAACTTTCCGGTCTTACTGCTGGCTTACCGGTTTTAATATTGGCACCACTTTGGGCATTTTCCAAGCATAAGGAAAGTATTGTACCTTTAGACATGCCTTTAGATAGATAGAAAGATAGATATATTTATTTGCTATAAGCTTTGATTTTACAAATTGATTGACAATAATGTAATAATTTCACAAAATGAGTAATGATTTTTTTTTTCATATAAAATAGAGTTAATGTAAAGCATAATATTTTACACAAAAGATTGGTAATTAGTTTCCAGAAACATTAACAATATATGTTCCCTGCACTCAGGGAAATAACTTCACGGGCAATAACTTCACCTCGAGTGGGAAATAACTTCACTTTTTTAATTTCTCTTAACATTGTATGAAAATTCAACCTCTCACCTACTCCAAAACATACAGTGACCCCAAAAATGGCGGGGGCAGCATAACTCCCCTCATAGGCATTGCACTGTTTATGGAATCTACTCCCATACAATGATACAATGCACCCCCCCCCCCCCCTGCTTGGGTCACTGTTTGATTCGGAGTAGGTGCAATAGTGAAATAGCCTTATTGGGCCTTATTTCATGGCACCGATATAAATTGCTAAAAAATAAATTGTTATATTTTGTTATAAATGAAATTAGGTATACAAAAACCTCATAAATAACTCCAATTCACATTTCCTCTTCAGGTATAATAGACAAATTCCCAAATTATAGGTAGGAAATAACTTCACAAAATGTACGGTGAAGTAATTGCTCACCGTCAGTGGGCAATAACTTCACAAAAAAAAGTGCAGTAATTTCCCACTCGAGGTGAAGTTATTGCCCATGTGAAGTTATTGCCCATGAAGTTATTTCCCGGCACCGTATAAATATACGGTAATCTATATCATCCACCGCGGATGACGAGTTTTTATTATTATTTGCCGTGCGACGATCCCGAAAAAATGCATTAAGATTAAATTAATTTTGCTAATACATAGATATATTAAATACCAAAAAAAAACATAAAACTAAATGCGCAGGAGGTGTAAGGAAATAATCTGTAATTTTATAAAACGAGCTCTGTGTGACCGGAATATTTATTGCAGTGTTATACGCCGCGGCGTTAAAACGTGTTCTGTGTTGCGACGCCTTCACTTAGCAATGTGTGTCAATCTCAAACACAATAAACAGATAACTTTATAATAGTTTAGAAAGATTACGAATCAGCAGCTTCAAAAAGTCGCAAAAATAAAATAAATGAAAAAAAGAATACATAAATATTAAAATAATATTATGGATATATGCATATATCAATATATCAAATAAATAAAGCAGCCAAAAAAATGTAAAACTTACACCCACATGTGGACACGAACAACATTTCGTTAACATCGGTTTCTATGATTCTACCCTCTACCAAAGTCTGACAAACGCCCTTAAAGCGGGTACCCACCTACACATCATTCAACAAAAGTTTTATTTAAAAATAATGAAATTTTTTAATGACGAAGTGGGGACACAATCTATAGATTTTGCGTGACACTCAACGACAACAATTTGGTGCATGGAAATAATAAGTTCATATGGCAATAACTTCATATCGAGTGGGAAAAAATGTCACTTATTTTAGGTATATGATGTTATTGCCCACTAAATGTGATGAATCGCTCAAAAGTCGTTGGGCGATTCCTTGCAACGCAAGTCTAAAAATAATTTTTAGTATTTTAATAATATACCGATCATACTACCTACCGCAACCTCGCACCTACTCCAAATCCAACAGTGCCTGGAAGCAGGAGTGTTGCTAGGAAAATGGAAAAAGTCCGGCCCGAGCGAGGTACCCGTCGGAACGGAAAATTCTCCGATCTGATTAGAATCGGAGGATTTAGGCTTCGAATACCTGTCGGAAGAATATCTCTAAGTATCTCCGATTCTTATCAGATCAGATCAGGAGAATTGTCCGTTCCATCAGATACCTCGCTAGGGCCGAATAATATTTGTAGTTGTTTGCCATGCATTGTTTGAGGTTAATTTTTCATTACTTTGGGGTAATTTTTCTTTACATTTCGTGCCAATAAGGGCAATTTCGCATAAATAAATTTAATTTCGCCCATCAAGAGGTAACTTTGTATTTTGAAATTATGCCCTGTGTCGCAAACGCAAACAGTACAAGAGTAAATCACCGATCATGACGATTCATAAATGCAAAGAGAAATTATTTCCCACATAAAATTGGATGCCCAGGCCCACCTTCAGTGTGCAATAACTTCACAAAAAAGAAAGAAATTATTTTCCACTCGAGGAGGAGTTATTGCACATGAAGTTATTTCCCTGCACCCAAAAATTTATGAATGTCATGCATTTTTGCGAGCATTATTTTGATTGACACTCCGTCATAAGGCTGTACACATGTTCATTTTTGCATGATATCATTTTTGTCGTTCACTTTAAGCGCTGGAAGCAAGGCAAACGCGAGTTCTTAAAGATGTATAACTCGTGCCCAAGCCCAAAATGCCCTTTTTTAAACGAAACTATCCATGAGGATGCAGTTGTGGAGTGTGCAATGTGTTTGAAAACTTACTTTCTTCACTTACATAGCTTTTGTTTGGTCTCTCTCATTTAATGCCTTATTCGTCAATGATTAATTTCCTATTTTCTTTTTAATCTTATAGATGACTTAACAGAAGACCCCACCGATTTACGTTACGGACTGCCGCTGGCCCACATTCGTGGCATGGACAATCAACTGGTCTCATTAAACAGTTCCCCACAACTACCACTGAAAGGCAGCACTGGTGCTGTTAGCAGTGGCGTAGTTGGCGCCTACGGTATCCACCATCACCAGCAACAACCGCACAATCATCATTCCCATCATCACCATTTACATGGTAATCACGTCACTTACTCGGCACATTTCAGAAGTTCCGTAGACAATGGATCACCTAATTCGTTGTCCCAGCAGCAATTCCTTTCAGCACAGGATCAGCACCAACACCAACAGCAGCAAAATTTAATGGTTGGTCATATACTGCAGCGCCAGCAGCTACCGAGCCCCTCAGAGCGGGACTACTCGAGCCCATCGATAGCAGCCAGCATGGCACTTATCCAACAGCATCATCACGAGGCTAATAATCAGTCCGGTCCAGTTGTTGGTGGCGGTAGTGTTGGCTTTAATCAGGGCCACAATTCGCATGAGAAAACCTCAAAATCATCTAATCATTACTTCGAGGACAATGGCATTGTTGGGGAAGCGACAGTATCGGGCGAGATGACAGAAGGTGATTATGATGAGTCGATGTCGGCGAACGGTGATAACAACGAGAATGGCTCATCGGCAACTATTGATGTGACAACACCTTCGCCGCCGCTAAGTATCGGAGGTGGTGGCGGATTGAAGAGGAAGTCCACATCATCGCCGGTGTCGTACGATGACTTGGATGAGAATAATGAGACGATGGGGCACAGTAGCAAATTGTCGAATGGGAATGATGGTCAAATTGTATCTACAGTTAATGAATCTCCATCAGACTGTTCGAAACTGGGCGCCAATTATGGGGAGTACATTCGAGCGCGGAGCTTCGATGAAATGCAGCAACAACAGCAGCAGCAGCACCATCAAATGCATCACACTGGAGATCCTCATCAGTCACCATCACCACATCACCATCACAATCAGCATCATCTGCAGCAGCAATCGAGACAGATGGATGAGTACCGCTCGGTGGGAATCATGCCACAGGAGCAGCAGGACAGACTGAATGACAATGACAGTGTGGTAAACGGCAGCTGTGCCTCCAGTGAAGACCTCAACCAGACGAACTCCAGTGAACAGGGCGAAAAGATCACTTCCGGCAGTGACGATGAAGGTGGGTGAAATTTGGCATTAGTCAAACAATGCTTTTACGTTTTATCTGATAGCCCAAGACGACTCCTGCTCCAAGAAGAAACACCGGCGCAATCGGACGACATTTACCACCTATCAGCTGCATGAACTAGAGCGTGCGTTCGAAAAATCTCACTACCCGGACGTGTACTCCCGCGAGGAGCTGGCAATGAAAGTCAATTTACCCGAAGTTCGAGTGCAGGTAAGTTCCTTTTTTTTGATTGTCCTGTTTGACATTTGTTTTATTCGGGGAAATCCGCCCGAATTTTATCGCTCATAATAAAAGAAAACTAGACCCCACCACATATGACACGATACAATTGGGGAATTTATTACAATAAACGATAATCGCTCACAGGCACACATAAACATTTTTATTTTCGTTCGATTTTATTTGTTTCTGTTGTCATAGTATGTTAAATGTATCTTTTCAGAGAGCTGCTGGTAATATCATTTTCCTCGAAGGTAATAATAATATCTATATGTGGGTTTTCGATTTCATCGAATCAAATTTACTACGGTATTTGGTTGTTAGCAATTTCGTTTGTGGAATTTAATGCCGTCTAGCGAGGTATACCGACAGTTATTTTGCATGTCATTGCATTCAGCTTTGGATAAATGAATTTTATTTTATGTGCTGTTTGGATTTAGTTCAAGGTAATTAAATCAAATGGTAGGCATTTTCTTTTTGCTAGGGAAATTATAACCCTTGCTTTCGTAACAAAACCGTAATAACAGCGAATAATTTGACGATTATGGGGTTGTCATTTGTGTGGGTTTAGTATTTAGCGAATTGATTTATTGTTTTTATTTACTTTAGTATCAACAAATAAGAATTTGAGGTTATGTATCTTGGTGAACATCAAGATGGAACAGTATAATTCGAAAATGGTATCCGATTATGTTTAATATGTAGGCTAATGTGAGATATGGTTAGATGGTTAGATATGAAAACTAATACAACACTGTGCATCGAAATGGGTCCATCGCGTTCAGTAAAAAAACAAATTAATCCAAGAAATCGAACGGAACACAAAACCTAAGCGGCTTCCCCCGAAAAAAAAACCCGAATTGTCACAATCTGAGCAGTCCTCTGTACTCAATGAGTTTTGGGAGAAAAGGATTTCGGTTTGGATAGCCTAAGTTCTAGCTTCACACAGCTTCTGATCCACCTAAATTCATCTCTAAACTCAGGGAGTCTATACCTCTTACATCTTTAAAATGTTTTGCCCTTCTTTTTATTGAGAGACTCTATTTTTCGAGTGAAAGGTTTAAATTTGACAAAAGCTTAAATTTGAACCTGCGACTCCTACATAACCATTAACTGTGGAAGTGAACAAAGTGACTTGATCATCAGTACAGACAACTCCAATCGACAAATATTCTATCATTTTTTGAGAGACCGGTGTTCCGAATGTTCCTATAGAAAAAATGCCCGAGAAGGTAATAATGAGGTCATGTTTAGAAAAACCGGGTACAACCAAGTGATCATAGAAATTTACTTCATTGGGATTGTTTACCAGAATGATATCAATGAGGCTCCCGCAAAATGTGTTGGGCTTGATGTATTCACCAGAAAAATATGAATTGGTCTTAGATGTTCTTTGAAGTGTAGATTGTTATTATCTGGTTAAAGTCATTAGTAATGTTATTATGGTTTCATTTTCTAAAGGTTTTCTCCTGCCTCAGAATCGTCAATATCAATCTGGTATAGCATCATTGGCCCCAAATAGAGGCTCATCAACTCCTGGACAACGTAAAACTAGTACATTTTTTAGTTGCAGCGTGGCTCAGTGACTTTTATTCTTTAGTGACTTTAGTGGAAATTTAAAATCAACTTTCACAAGACGGAACAAATTTTGTTCAGAACAATATTGGCAGGGGACTCTAGGGATACCAGAAACAACTGGAAGAAATTGACCATAATTGGACAAAATGTACAGTCACTGTCGGTGAGCAGCTTAGTTAGATATCTGGGTATCTGGCTCGACTAGTATCTATATTTCTATAGTTATACTAGCTGTACCCGCCCGGCGTTGCCCGTGCTCAAGAGTCTAAATACTTGGTGTTCTCTGCGCCTAACAAAAAGAAATACTTGTCTTTTTTTGATGAGAAACAAAATTGCAAGTCAAACTTGGTGGACCGATTTTGACCAAACTTCACAGAAACATATTCAAGTCAATACCAAAGCTTGCCTGATTTGCGCTCAATCGGTTCCGTGGTTAAAGGGACTGCACATTTCTCTGCGCTTTGCTTAGCCCGATTACGCTACTTCGTTGCTCCGCTAGGGGTAGGTGCTAGTTGCCTGGCAGGCGCCTATGTCACCTGACTTTTTTGAATCGAACAACAACACAAAAGAAAGAAACTTCGATTTTTATTTTCTTTCAATCAATTTGTTATGCGCACGGTTTAACAACATGCAGCAATTCTAATTTAATGTCAACAACGAAATCGACCAACACATACAAAACTGGGAATATAGCGCCACCTATAAGAATGCAACTTAATTATAAATATGTATCTCGAATTTTACAATATTAGCTCCCATTAGTGAACACGATATTTTGTCTGTTTCATACACACGCTGCAACTGATCATTTTGGCGATGTTAAACTATATCGCCTGCTTCCAAATTTTCTTCAACCATTACAATGACAACTTCATCGATTGTTGGTGCACTGAAACGTCTCCCATGTTGTCCTACAGGAGTTTGTATTCAACCGTGCATTGGTATTGGAATGCTACTCGCCGCAATTCTACATTCACGACGTTTCTTCTTCTTCGTTGGTTTTCATTTATTTGGACACTATGCTGATGACGATTATGTTGTTGTCTATCTCGGTCTTCAGTTCGGACGACTGCACGTTGTTCTTGCGATATTCTTTCCCGAAGTTCCGACACCCCCTATTTCATCCTGTCAAAGTTTTGTTTTCGAGATAAAAAGTAGCATTCGTCCTTCCTAGGGCCCAAACGAAACCGTCAAGCTCAAAATCGTTAAAAACTAACCATTCTGTCTCGAGTTATGTGCATGAAAACTGAAACGCTCAACAACTACTGCTGTTGCCTGTCATCATTGTCCACGTCATCTCAATAACCCCTACATTTCAACTTACTCACACATAGGTACTAATGCAAGGATCCTGAAAATACTTGACAAACAAAAATGAAGGATTCAAACACCATCCAACAAATCAAAGTATCGACTCCGTTTCAAAAAGTTACTTTGTGTAACATAATAAACATAAACAAACTTAGCTATTAGGTATATTTAAAAAAAAATTCAAAATTATTGACAACAACAATTTGTTTGGCAAATAATTAAAATAATTGACAACAACAATTGCTTTTAAAATTTTAAATATTTTTTTTTGTATTTGAAGTGTCTCTACTCGATTTCTACCCAGTTTTTTTTCCCCCCAAAGTGCATTTCCCCATACAAATTTTTTGGTAGACCACCATTATCACTTAGTGGTATAAAAATTAGTTATGAACCTATT
Source organism: Portevinia maculata (assembly GCA_949715645.1). Lineage (NCBI taxonomy): Eukaryota > Metazoa > Arthropoda > Insecta > Diptera > Syrphidae > Portevinia > Portevinia maculata. Next base: position 260,877,099 of record OX454526.1, read on the forward strand.
CTCATACCTACGGAATATACATATAAAATTTCATCAAAATCGGTCAAGCCGTATCGGAGGAGTATAAACACTAAAACTGTGACACTGGATTTTTATATATTAGATAGGAGTTTGTCTTGCTATGGCCAAGAAGGCGTTTGCTCTGAAGAAGACTGTCCCACAGCAGTCAACTTAACTCCAGAGTGAAGTTCACATGCTACGTGCCAATTATTAGGGTGGTCATCGCTTATGGTTGTCTATTGCGGTTGAATATAGCGCCTAGTTATATGGAAAGTATTTGGGTCTGGGAGAGACGATGTCTTAGCGTATGTACACGGTTGTTTCGAACTTAAATCGTCATTGGGGCGATTTCAACATACACAATTTATTTAAGTTCGAGGGTAAAGGGTAACAACTCTTAAAATGGAGTCTGACTGCGCATCGATCTCATTATAAGGTAAGTGGCTGTCAAGATTTAGACTTCTGTAAACGAAAAAGTAGTAAATTAATTGCCTATGGACAGAGAATTTTACCCAAACAAAATTAAATTCCAGATTGGACGTTGTCCATATTGTGGTTGAAGTTGGTAGGCTACATCACTACGTACATAAACGGCGATACCGCGATGGGGAAATAATAATGTCACTAGCTTGTACCCAGGTAGACGAAATTCGGTTATATCAGAATTAACGGTTACCTGAGTTTCGCTAAGTGTCAGAACAGCATGGAACAAAAAAATTCGCCCTCAAATGGAATTATAAAAGTTAAAACTAGTAGAACACTAATAATTATAAATTAATTCACCAAAATCAAATAAACAATAAATTTTAAAAAAAATAATAAGTTATCAATAAATCAAAAAAAAAATAATAATAAATAAACAACATACAATAAAAAAATGTTAACGAGAAGAAATAAATTTACAAAAAGTAATAAATCAATTAATAGACAAAAATTAGATTATGTGAGAATAAATAAAAATAAGATCAAAAAATTAAATTAAAAACTAAATAAGTATGTATTTTCAAATATAAACAAATAAATAAATAACTTATATAAATTAACTAGGTTATCAAAAAAAAGGGATAAGTTATTAATTAATTAGAGGTATTAAGAAGAAACATGTAGTTGATTTATTATTCGATTAATCACTTCGCATTAGAAATGTTTCAGTATGCTTTCGTATTCTATCAAAGATCAATTCAATATTGCTACGAACACGTAGGTCCGATGTAGAATAATGCCAGTGCAAACTCAGCATCATTTTTAACACTTTGTTCTGCGATATTTGCAGCTTTTTTATATGGCATTCCGCAGAATCACTTATTTTCCCTTGGTAATAGGGACTTTCGATTAATAAATGGATACAGCATTCTGATAGCAATTTGAAGCATGAAATACAAGAATCAATCAATCAATCAATTAATCAATGAGTTTGGTTTTGTTACTAATTACTATCTTATGCTGAGTTGAGTACCCCATATTCTTAAAAGGCTTACGTCGCGATTTAAGTCAGCAACTAAATTGAGGCTGTTGACTGACCAATAGACTATATCCACATCATCAGCAAAAGCCCTAACCTTACCCAGCAAATATGGAGTTGATGTAGATCAAAACCAAAATGGGCCCAAGAATAGAGCCATGAGGCAGACTACCTTTGAGCTACTTTTTTACTTTTGCTTTCTATCCCTTAGGTAAGACGCGAAGCAACCATTGAATGAACCACAGAAACAAACACTATACAATTTTGATAAGCGAATATTGTAGATCAAAAGCCTTGGTTATATCAACAAAGAGGACAACACAACATCTTTTTTTGCTTCAATACTTTCTGCAGCAGGCAGCAGAAATCTGTTAGATCGACCAGTCCGAAGCTCGAACTACTTCGAACTGAAAAAGTTTATTTTAAAACCCTACTCTTAACTGCTTTTGCAAATACATTTGAAACAGAAGGCAATAACGAAATTTGCCTGTAATTATTTTTATTCCTTTTTTGCTTCCCTTTTTAAAAAGAGGTTTTACGTTTGTACATTTAAGCTGTTCTGGGAAAATTGCAGACGTAACACTCAGATTTGCTGACCAAGGATAACAAGGTTTCCTTCAGCGATGGAAAAAGAAGGCCTGCATTTTTCCGCATTTAATTGTTTCTAATATTTTTGATGCGTTTTCAAGGCTCGATTGAACATTTATACCATATTCATGTGACGGAAATATAGCAGTATCATCAGCAAATATTGCTGATTCACAGTTTGGTAAAATTGGGATATCTGAGGTGTGTAAATTGTATAATATTGGCACGAGTACTGAGCCTTGAGGTACACCAGCATAAAAACAGAGCCAAATGCCTTTTCCATGTCAAATAGGATCATACTCGTCGATTTTCCTACTTCTTGGTTTCTTTTGATGGTATTGCTTACGCGTAGTCACGGATGGGTATTGCTATATAAAGGCCTAAAACCGAACTGCACCTTATGTTATAATTCGGTCTCATCAAATATTCACATTTGTTTCTATCTAGCTTCTTTTGTATATTTGGCATAGACTAGCTAGTACCTAAGGCCATCGGCCGGTAACTATTTGGATGAAGATTTTCGTTTCGAATCGTAGAATTTAAAAACGTTTTGCTTACTTACTTTTACTTTTGGTGGCGCTTACAGTCCGGGGTGGACCACGGCCTCAACCAACAAGCCCCTCCAACTAGCTCGGTCCCTTTCTAGCTGCCTCCAGTTACGCACACAAAGTTGGTTGAGGTCGTTCTCCAATTGTGCGCGCCAACTAAAGTGGGGTCTTCCTGTGCTGCTTTGACCCTCAGGGGTGGATTCGAAAACTCGTCGGGCTGGTGCGTTGTTGTCTATATGCTCCACGTGTCCCAGTCATCTCAGCCGTTGTATTTTTAGCTTATACATACTTCGTTTTGTTCTCATTAACAGCCAGACCCAGCTTCGCCGCCTCCGTTTCGATGCTTGCAAATGCACCACTGACAGCTTGCAGCGTTCTCCCAATAATGTCAATATCATCAGCATAGACAAGTAGTTGAACGGACTTTTGAAAAATTGTACCTCTGGTGTTGGCTTGTGAGTTCCGTACAATTGCTTCAAGAACGATGTTAAAAAAAGTGTAGTGTACCCACAACTCAACTACATACATGATCATATTACCCGAACACGATCGACAAACGAAAGCGACAAGCGGAAAAGAAAACTAATGGAAATTGACCTTATGGCCCACACATATTGCAATCAATGTCGAATTACAACAAACATAATAATGAGTAACTTAAGTGACGATGCATTGCACAGTGCACAGGCATCGACTCACTCGCAATATGTAAACAAAACGATGTGATAATTTATTATGACATAGGTGCCATTCATTGTTTTTGCTTATCGCTTACGATATCCGATCCCTTCGTTTCGGGTCAGAAGTTGAAGTGGATTTGAGAATGCTAAGAGGGAACAAAATTAGTATATAAGTAGAACATTTTTGATAATAAATATCAGATTCAATTTGACTATACTCTATCCAACAAAAATTGTCAGTACAGGCAAGATAGGATGTTTGTCTCTCAGTCTGGTTGCAATGACTTACATAAATTGGTCCCTCTTTAAAGCTCTCACAGGGTTGCCGTAGTGTGTATGACAATTCGCCATAACTCAGAGAGCAATTCTATTAGGGTTACCATCTTCCAATTTAAAATAAAAATATTGCGGAACGAAATAAATTCCGTTTATCTTTTTCCTTTTCTGGTAAGATAATAATAGGCGCGTTTTTTAAGGGTATCTCCAGTAGACCAACAAAATATATAAATTTCGTAACACAAAAAAAAATCAAAACGAAAAATATAGGTATCACTGTAATCCAATTTATTCATTATAGCTAAATATTGTAAAACATAAAATACTAATTTCTAATATCACTACTCAACAAATCTGATTAGTAATTACTGCTACTGCTCTCGTTATTTAGGTCTATTATTAACCTTTCAACTGCTTCCTCGGCAAAAACGTCCATTTCCCACATATTTGGCTCAACAACCTGTTCAACGTGTTGGACACATCGATGCCATTTTTCCTTGTCAACCCTTGTAAGTGCTGTCGTTAGTAAGTCTCTTATTTCAGCCATCTTAAATACTTGTTTTGGCTTGCTACAAAAACCTTTCACTTGAGCCCAAACCAATTCTATTGGATTAAGGTCACAGTGATAAGGCGGCAAGCGAAGCACTTTATGTCCCGCATTTTGAGCCATTTCATCCACGACGTATGTTTCATACTTGGCTTTGTAACGTTTAACGATTGCAAGCAACCCATTGTATGATTGCATCCCTACCTAACTTGAGATCTACCTTTTGGGAATTCTCGTATTCATTGGCAAAACAGGTGTCATTCATCGGAAAAATAGGGACATCATACAAACAGGTACATAATGAGATGAAAGGATGTATTTATGTTTTTTTTTTATTTAAACCGTTTGCGACATAAACTCAATCAGCAAGATTTTCTAAAAACATTTCCCAGTCCTTTCCGCTATATGTATATCGTGAAAGGTAGACATAATCAGGCAATTAGAATACAAAATTATATGACCACGACGCAATGTCATATACCTAAACAGATGGTAAAAAAAACTGCACTTGTGCAGCTGTACAATACAAACACAATCAAATTAAAACCGAATGGCAACACCCCACGTAATAATTCGTTCTTAAAAGCACCAAAAACGAAAGTTCTTTGACAAAATCCATAGAAAAACCTTTAATGATATGCTTCATTGTAGAGATGGTAATACTCTTCTGATGTGCTTCAGTCACACACACTGCTTATTTTGGTAGATGATAATAGCAAGCGAACACAAGACGATCATGCTCATTCCCATTCGGCTGTGTGGGAGACTGGTTGTGGTGGGTTGTATGCGAATTTTAGGAAAATTACAACGACAATTCCTTGGTATGACAGTGGTTTGATTTTTATTTCAGTGGCAATTCTTGCGTTTGAGTGCCGTGAGAGTATCTACAGGCACCAATGGTAGGAAAAAAGCTCCTCCATAAGGCCTATACTGACAATTTTTGTTAGATAGAGTATAACAAACATCTTGTATCTCAAACTCTGGCATTTTATGGCGTATTGAGCCTGCCCTTTCACTCTCTTCTTCCTCCCTTGACAGTACAGTACTAAAGGAGTACCTACCATACAAATTCCAGGACTATAGATCGCTGGCCCATTACATGGCAATCCTGCCTGATCCATAAACATAACAGTACCATCAGAGGTACATTACACTTTCTGACGTACTTTACAAAAGTACATGATAGCGCGTCGCCTTGTCTCAAACCTTTTTTGACATCAAATGACTCAGTGGTGTTCTTGCCGACTTTGAGGGAGCACCGAGATTGCTCCATCATCATCCTGCACAAGCCAAAACTTGGCATGGCTTTGTATAATTCGTCCCTATATTCGCTATCATTATTCGACTTTAAAGTCGATAAATAGATGGTGAAATTCCTGGGTTTTTTTCAAGATCTGTCGGAGTGCGAAAATTTGGTCGATGGTTGACTTTCCTGGACTAAAACCACACTGATATGGGCCGATCAGGTTGTTGGCGAAAGGTTTTAGGCGTTCACACAATTCAGCCGACAAGATCTTATACGCGACGTTCATTAGACTTATTCCTCTGGTAGTTAGCGAATTTCAGTGTATCTCCTTTCTTGCGGATGGGGCACACGATGCTGAGATTCTATCGTCGGGCATGCTTTCATCCAACCAAATTTTACAGATGAGTTGGTGCATAGGTTAGGTTAGGTTTAGATGGCTGTCGGAAGAAGCCGACACACTTAGACCAATTTAGGTCCATTGTGATACCACGTATGTATATCTACCTCAACTTTGTAGATGGGACTGGCCAACGACATGCGGTTGTTGTCCCCCATCTACGTACTAACCGCGCCCAACGTCGTTTAATTACGGTGTTCTGACGGGAACCGATTAACTCGACGTGGTATGGTCGTTGGTTTATGGTTTATGAGTTGGAGCATGCTCCTTACTTAGCCATCTCCCGCTGACGTTTTGCTATTACCTACATTTATTTTTTTGAATATAGAGGCTATGATGCTACAATACAAGAATTTATACAAAAACCGTATTCGCTTTAAGTCGTACAAGTATTCTTGTCAGCAGAAGAATCAGACATTTTCCTTCTCTATAAAGCTTTACTTTTCAGGTTCTTTAAATGAAATAATCACGAATTAACCCACGTTACCTTAGGAGCCACTTTTTCCTTTAGAGTGAGTAGGTACCTAAATACATTTCAAAAGCTGAGTTTTAACTTAAAACACACAAAACTTGTCACTAAGATGTAAAAACAAAAATCGATTGTGCCAGTTTATGGTGCTGAAAACATTAATTAAATCTTGGAAATTGGCCTTTTAAAAAATGAAGATTGCCAAGCTAGCACATTGCCTGCCACGTCATTCAAATATGAATGACACTCATGTTTCCGTGGGGGCCACGTAATTCATATGTGTATGACGGTAACATTCCACTGCATGCCATGGCATTCAAAAATGAATGACACTAGGAACAAAACTGAATAGAAATGTAAAAGCCTGGCCTCTGGTGATCATTGTAGTACACTTGGTTCGGGCAAAACTGCGAAAATGTGGTTTTTATTGAAGATTAAAATTGACGATGAAACACCTAAGCATTTTTTTTTGTTCACCTTTAGCTATTTTTCGAAAATTGGCTTGGCAGTCAATGTGAGAGGTTTTCCTTAACTTTTTTCTCTTATGAAGTAGATATGCCCCCCCCCCTCCATGGTTACGGCCTTGCTAATAACCACACGGATTTACAAAGCCAATTCCCAATAAACTATGTTCAACGTAGTAACTCTCCTTCCCTATATTCGATTTATTAACTTAATCTAAAGGTAAAACCAAATAAAATGGAAAGAAAATAACAATCCAATGAACATGTTATTTTTGCATCTCGATTGACAACGGATATACTTTATGTGGCACGAAATACGAGCCACCCAACCTAGGCCTCCCTGTATAACGCTCACACATGAACACACATACTAGATTGTTGCAGGAGCAGAGCTGCCACGTTAATCCACAAATTAACTATGTGTAAACATTATAAATCACTGCGTGACACAACAACCAACAATTGAAATTGTTTTCGAAATTCCTAAAGGACATAACAACCGATCGTTAACATTCTCTGAGGAGCTCATTTAAGTTGCCTTGCAGGAATATAAATAAATACTATCATTATGGTGTGTGTGTGCTATAAAGCAAAGTGGATTTTTTGTTTGTGAGACGAATAGGGAGACGTTACTCACCTACAAAATTTTTGCCAAGTTAGCAGCGGTTACGAGCATACACGAATCCTAAATGCGAATGAATTTGCATAAATTCCCTTTCTTATCGATTTGTGGTACAACAGAGAAACGAATAATAAAGGAAAAACTAATCGTACGATTTTATTTTAATAAAATGAATTAGTTTGGGAAATTAGTTAATTTCCGGAGTGTAATACGTGGCGATGGAATAAATTTCTGGCTGACATAACAATTAAAGTTTGACCGGGTGTTTATTTTTGTACGGCGGCATCACCGGCCGATAGAATGGAGGGGAAATTAGATGTGAAACAATACACATTTCAAAGTGGAAATCGAATATACTTCATTTAAAACTAGTGGAAGGAAGAACAGTTTTGCATACAGCTGAAATATCAATTTGTTTCAATGACAAATATTCGCGAGGAGCATTTGTATTTCAATAGAAATCAGTTTGTTTCCAATTATTTTCCCCCTTCAAATATTTAATGAACAAAACATACTATATCCTACTTCCACACTGCAACTCATTTATACGTCCCCATCGCGAGTTTTGCTATTAATTTAACGACCATTAAAATGGCAAACAATTAATTTCATATCACAAAACCAAATACAAAATTACAATTAATTATTTCTCCACAAATGGCGAGGCATTCAACTGAAAAAATAGAAAGCAAAATAAAATAAAATTCCCGGCATAATGATTAATTGCAATAATTAGTGTAACTACCTTGAAAAGAATCCGACTAACGCTTGCGTGCGTCCGTCGGGGGAGGGAGCCTGTCGCCATCGCTCAATTGCAATTAAATTTACCGAGAAACACCGAAATGGAAATCAAATTCGAAATTGCGGAATTCATTATGATCCTTATCGCGAGGACAGGAAAGCTGAGCAGCATGCGAACATGAACTGCTATACAACGCACAACGGAATGTCGGCTGCTATTTAATTTAACATGTCACACGGTGTATAAGGAAGGGTGGCATTGTTAACATTTTGCCAAAAAATTGAGTTGTTCGCCCGTTTCTACGCGCGGTTCAACTAGGAGCCCTTCCCCACGACCTATACCAGAAATTAGTAGTGTGGCCGTGGAAATTTATTCAAAACGGAAATGATTATTGCCACGAGAATCAAACGGTTCGACAGTTAAATTTAATTAATTAACAACTTATAAGTGGCATTTATTTGGCAATACACCGCTTCTGATTTCCATGAGGTTGTAGGTCGTTTTCAGTCGGTTCTTACAAAGGAGGCGCAAAATAATCAATTGCACCGTCAAAAGCAACAAACTGTCAAAACAAAGTCTTTAAGCTAATGCGTCTTATTTACATTGGTTTCAGACGAGACATTTAATTCAAATTGAGGTATGATTGCTTCTTGTTCCAACGAATCGATATGACAAGTTAAGCCTGTCGATAAGATGACAGCTGGGGTAATTGTAATGCGATCTGTGGAGTTCATGCATATAAGTCGTACGCCGTGTATTTTGTAGATGGCGGTGGAATTAATCAAATGTTTTCTCGACATTTATATTATGTTAATATTTTTAAAGGCCATTCCATATGCACGTCAATCAAGCGACAATGAGTAAGCAGAAGAAGATGGCATTGCGTCAAATGCAATCATTATTTGAGTATTTTTAAATTACAGTTTGACATGACAAGTTACTTGGGACATCTCTAACATTTGCTTTTGAACCATCGACATTCGCGAGAAGTGGATTTTAAACAAATGTGGGAATCCAAATTCAACAAAATGTATCTCAATACTTTAATTCAAGCAAATATTTTAAGGAGAATTTTTTATATTGACCATGTTTGTTTTTTATGTCGGCTTATTTGGTTTATATGCTTTTTATACCCTATTCTAAGGGTATATTAATTTTGCCACATAGTGTGTAACATACCTTAATATTGCCCGCAGACCCCTAAAAGTTACTATATTTATGATTAGCATCCATAGTAGTGTCGATCTAGCCATGTCCTTCCGTCCGTCCGTCGGCAAAAATTAGGCCTTTAAACTTGGCCTAGAGAGGTGAAATTTTAACCATATACTCTCTAGGGTCCCGAAATAATCAAGTTTACGAAGTTTTGAAATCCGCCCACAAACACGCGCTAGAAAGCAGAAATTTTGTATGATCTATAACTCCTAAAACTGCTCGGGAGATAATATTTTCAAAATGCGCCCACTGACACGCCCACAATAAAATAAAACAATTATATTGAAAAACCAAAGTTTGAGCTATTTATAATATATACTCTCTAGGGGCCCTTTATGCTCATGTGTAAATAATTTCAACATCCGCCTACTGACACGCCCACAATTAAAAAAAAAAAACTTTTTTTGAAAATCCAAAGTTTGAGCTAGGGAGCTGAATTTTATAATATATACTCTCTAGGGGCCCTTTATGCTCATGTGTAAATATTTTTAAAATCCGCCTACTGACACGCCCACAATTTAAAAAAAAAAACCTTTTTTTGAAAATCCAAAGTTTGAGCTAGGGAGCGTTTTTTTTTACAAAAGCTGCGTTTTTTTCGATAAAATCCTTCAAATATCTTTTATATAACAAAATATGTAGAGCGTTCTTAACAATTTAACCATACTTAGACTTTTGTCACGCCCACTTATGAGGTATAGGAATAAGAATAGGGTATCCAACAGTTCGCCCAAGCGGACTGCAGCCCGTCCCTATGTTTCAAAATGAAAATAAAACGACGTCTGGGGAAAAAAATATGTAGTTTTATTTTCATCTGATGAGTATTTCTGTGTTTATTATTTTTATTATATTATATTTATTTTTATTTGTAGTATATATTTATTTTTCTACTTACTACTATTCACCGAAGGCACCGAAGCGCAGGGAATAGTAGATGCATTTCCTTTTCAAACAGCTTCTGAATGGGCATCATATTGAGAGAGTGATAAATGGCAGACGAAAACCCACGTTGTCAATTAAGAACAGATTTTACCTACTGGGTGGTAGAAGAGGTTAGCTTAGCTATAAAAAAGCAAAGAACACCGGCTCTGATGGTTTACCAGCGGAGATTTTCAAATACGGGTGACGTTTTGGTAAGGCAAATGCACCAACCAAGTACGGGTGGAAGAAAGCATGCCCGATGACTTGACTATCAGCTCCATATGCCCCATCTACAATAAAGGCGATCCTATGTCTTGCAAAAAATATTGAAGCATATCCCTGCCTAATGTCGTATATAAGAACACACTAATTTTTCACTGCCGCACCTCTTTCGAATGTCTGACAAACATCCAAGAGTATCAATTGTCATGAGAAGCTTTTTAAATTTGCATTCGGATTCGGCTCAAAATTATAGGTCCCTTCCAATTGGCAAAGAAAGTGGTTGGAGAAGCTAGTTTTTAGGCCCTGTATGGGCGATTAATGCCTAATATTTATTTTATTTAATCGGCGCGTACCAGTGAATTTTCCGGCCCGGCACATCGACAATAGACCAAATCTTCACACTAAGGCAAATTCTGAAAAAGATCATTGAATCTTAAGTCGTGACCAACCAACTTTTTATAGACTTTAAAGTCGCGTATATAATAGCATTCATTGTCAACAGCTCTACGTGGCGATGGCCGAATTCGGGATCCGGACAAAACTGATAAAGTTGTGTTGGGTGACACTTGAAAACACGCGGTGTAATGTGCAGTTTGGAAGCAGCTCTGCCGAATTATTCCAAACTTCTACCAAATTTCGGCAAGGAGATACGCTATAATGTGACTTATTCAATCTTATTCTGGAGAAAATAGTGCAAAGGGCAAAATGCAAGGCCCTATCCTCAATACATCAGTCCAGCTACTGGGGTAAGCAGACAATATCAACACCATCGGCCGTTCCAAGTCGGTGATTGAAGATCAGGCGAAATGGGTTGTTGGCAATAACTTGTTGTTAGTAACAACTTCCAGGTAGTTAAGGAGTTTATCTATCGAGGAACAACCATCAACTCCACAAATGACACCTTAAAGGAGATCCGTCGCCGAATTACCTTGGGAAACCGCTGATACCTCAGTTTGGCGAAAAAAATGGGTTAAAAACTCCTCACTCGAAGGACGAAACGCATGCTCTATCGAACCTTAGCCCTGCCAGTCTTGTTTTATGGTGCCGAGTGCTGGACGATAAGTAGAAAAGGTTAGCTAATATTGGGTTCTTTTGAAAGAAAAATACTCCGTCGGATATTTGGTCCTGTGTGCGAGGAGGTCGAATGGATAAGAAAATACAACCGCGATTTCAACGAGCTGTACCAAACTGAGGATGTTGTCCAAAAAGCTTAATGAAGTCGAATTTATTGACTCGGCTCTATTGAGCTAAAGGACAATAATGCCGATGAAATAGCAGGAAAAGGGTCATCCCTTGAATTAAGAGAGGCTGATACTACAGTAAAATTCCCACCCTGTTACCTTAAACATAAACTACTGGTGGCAGCAAACTAAAGCAGGAGTGCCCTCGTCTCCTGTGTAATAACCAGGAAAATGTGGCCACTATATAACAAACATAAGACCGAGAGAATCCTTCAAATGAACAAAAAATCTTTGTCCTCTCTCGTGGGTGTTATCATCGGCCAAAATAAGCTATGGTATCATTCAAAGAAATCGAAACTCAGCACAGATGACTTCCGCAGAGGATGCGGGGACGAGGAAGTGAACGAGGATACCCCTCATTTCCTCTGTCACTGCCTGAACTCTGCCGTATTACAAATAACGTCCTCGGAAGACATTTCTTCCATGATTTAGAAGAGTTTCCTGGCAACTGTGTAAACGACTTATACAAGTTCATAAATGAATCGGGATCGATTGTAAGCCCGCATGGGTTTTTCATAACCCGCAGGGTATCGACAAGGGTCTCCATTGACCTAAGTGTGACGGGTACAGGATTCTTTTCCCCGTCAACAAGGGGTAAGCGATGTTGGCAAAACATCGATATTCACATTGATGTCGACATCGATGGCTGAAAATCGATAATCGATAATCCGCTTGGGCGAACTGTTGGATACCCTATTCTTATTCCTATCCCTCATAAGTGGGCGTGACAAAAGTCTAAGTATGGTTGAATTGTTAAGAACTCTCTACATATTTTGTTATATAATATTTAAAGGATTTTATCAAAAAAAACGCCCCCTAGCACAAACTTGGGTGTTTCAATAAAATTGTTTTATTTAATTGTGGGCGTGTCAGTAGGCGGATTTAAAAAATATTTACACATGAGCATAAAGGGCCCATAGAGAGTATATATTATAAATTTCAGCTCCCTAGCTCAAATTTTGGATTTTCAAAAAAATTGTTTTATTAATTTGTGGGCGTGTCAGTGGGCGGATTTTGAAAAAAATTTATCCCGAGCAGTTTTAGGGGTCATAGATCATATATAAAAATTTATTTCAGCTTTCTAGCTCAAAATTCGATTTTTTCCAAAATTTTGTTTTTTTGAGTTTGTGGGCGTGTCTGCGGACGGATTTCAAAAATTCGTAAACTTGATTATTTCGGGACCCTAGAGAGTATATGGTTAAAATTTCAGCTCTCTAGGTCCAGTTTAAAGGCCTAATTTTTGCCGACGGACGGACGGACGGACGGACATGGCTAGATCGACATTACTATGGATACTGATCATAAATATAGTAACTTTTAGGGGTCTACAGGCAATATTAAGGTATGTTACAAACTATGCGTCAAAATTAATATACCCTAGAATAGGGTATAATGATGAAACTACTAACAATAATAAACTGAATTCTGAACTGCGATCGTATAGTCTGAGTGAAAGCCAATGAAACATAACGTAGCCATACCGCCTATTCTCGTGTAAATATATGTATAAGTATTTGTTAAGCTCTCGTATATGTATGTAGATACTTATAAGGCAACGCATGCTAAGTCGTCGATTTCGAAAAAAAATATTCAAAATTTTCACTTAAAAGTAGGTTCTCTTTTGGCAACATCGAAGGCCGATTTTTTTTTCTTAACATCGATTATGCGATGTTTGACTTTTTTTTTTTTTTTTTTTTTTTTTTTTTTTTGTCGGGATGTGTGAAACTTTCTGCACTGGAGCACTCAGACTCAATACTGGTCCATTGTACTGCCAGGCAGACACACCACATTTTACTGTGGGAATTTACTCGTTTTTCTAAGAAAAACGAGAAGGCGCTTCAATGATAAGGAGCTTAGGTTTACAGCACTCACCATATCCGCACCAAATACCTGCCACCTGATACGAGCAAAAGCAGGACAATCACAGACGAAATGTTCCGCAGTGTCGTCGCTTTCTCCACAGGCTTCGCAGTTGGTGGTGTCGCTTAGGCCTAGCACCTTAAGGTGTTTGGCAAAAGCGTAGTGTCCCGTAAGAACGCCAGTAGTCTGTCTGCAGTCTTTTCTGTTGAGAGACAACAAGAATGCCGCGGATTTCCCACAGACGTCGGGGAGCATTTGCTTAGTCTGTCTGCACCCTGGAGAGTCATGCCAACGGCGATTGTGTTCATAGGAAACCCAACCGTCAATGGAAGCCCTGACCGAGGACGCAGGCAGACAGATCGCTGGTTCACGTCCTGAGAGGTCCCCCTCTGAGCCTTGTCTAGCAAGTTCATCGGAGATCTCATTTCCCGTGATCCCGTTATGACCCGGGACCCAGACAAGTTTAATTGAATTCAGCCTTCCGACCGAATTCAGAGATATCTTGCATTCACGTACTATTTTGGAGGTAGTTAAGGGTTTGAGTAAGGCCTTAAGCGCAGCCTGACTGTCGCTACAGACGCAGATACTTCGCCCCCTCCACCTGTTCCTCGTAACATAGTCCATGGCCATTAGGATATTTTTCTTAGAAAAACGAGTAAATTCCCACAGTAAAATGTGGTGTGTCTGCCTGGCAGTACAATGGACCAGTATTGAGTCTGAGTGCTCCAGTGCAGAAAGTTTCACACATCCCGACAAAAAAAAAAAAGTCAAACATCGCATAATCGATGTTAAGAAAAAAAAATCGGCCTTCGATGTTGCCAAAAGAGAACCTACTTTTAAGTGAAAATTTTGAATATTTAGGATAGCATAAGTCTCTGTTTGGAAGACTGACGCATGTTTGCCTAACGGAAAGAAAAGTCTAACGCTATCGCTCTCCACGAAGACACCAGCACCAGATCCTTGATCGGTTTTGGAGCCATCCGTAAAGATTCGACTGCATTCCCTTCCAGGTTCAGAGTCCGGCCAGAGCCAGTCCTGGACGCGAGGAAAGTCGACCTCGTATTTGCGCTTTAGCCGAAGTTCAGGTGTCATCGCATCAGACGGCATATCCATAAGACAGGAGTCGAAGGACAACCGTTGCGCAAGTTCATCAAAACTCCAGTGCGAGTTATACCAAAAGCCACCTCTTGTAAGACGTGAGATAGCCTTGATTGTACAGCCCATGATGTAAACATCAAGGGGCGGAAGGTTCAATAGTGCATCTAGGCCGGAGCCAGGCGTGCTGGGGAAGGCCCCCGTGCAGCCGAGACATACCTGCCTTTGGAGTTTGGCAAAAGCAGCAGTGACGTATTTACGTGAAAGCTTATTCCACCAAACAACCGATGCGTATGCTATAAATGGTCTTATCATAGCCGTATAAATCCATAGGACTCTTTTCGGTGATAAGCCCCATGTCTTGCCGAAAATGCCTTTGCACTGCCAGAAAATAGACAGCGCCTTGGCAGTCTTCAGCTCAACATGTTTGGACCAAAGAAGTTTGCTATCCAGGATGACTCCTGGTACTTTGCTTCATTGGAGAGTTGGATTGTGACGCCTTTTAGCACTGGCTGAGTCAACCCGATGTTTGACTTACTTAAACATCGATGAACATCTATCATCCCTATCATCAACCCAGTTACATAACCTAACCTAACCTAACCTAACCTAACCTATCCAACCCTGAGATAGTGGTTACAGATTCAAAAACATAGGGATGGGCTACAGTCCGCTTGGGCGAACTGTTGGATACCCTATTCTTATTCCTATCCCTCATAAGTGGGCGTGACAAAAGTCTAAGTATGGTTGAATTGTTAAGAACGCTCTACATATTTTGTTATATAACATTTAAAGGATTTTATCGAAAAAAACGCTCCCTAGCTCAAACTTGGGTGTTTCAATAAAATTGTTTTATTTAATTGTGGGCGTATCAGTAGGCGGATTTTAAAAAATTAACACATGGGCATAAAGGGCCCCTAGAGAGTATATATTATAAATTTCAGCTCCCTAGCTCAAATTTTGGTTTTTCAATAAAATTGTTTTATTTATTTGTGAGCGTGTTAGTGGGCGGATTTTGAAAAGTTTATCTACCTCAAAATTCGATTTTTTCCAAAATTTTGTTTTTTTGAGTTTGTGGGCGTGTCTGTGGGCGGATTTGAAAAATTCGTAAACTTGATTATTTCGGGACCCTAGAGAGTATATGGTTAAAATTTCAGCTCTCTAGGCCCAGTTTAAAGGCCTAATTTTTGCCGACGGACGGACGGACATGGCTAGATCGACGTTACTATCGATGCTGATCATAAATATAGTAACTTTTAGGGGTCTACGGGCAATATTAAGGTATGTTACAAACTATGCGTCAAAATTAATATACCCTTAGAATAGGGTATAATTAAACTTATTCGAAGAAAGACGTACGTGTATCAGCTAAAACATTTAATAATTAATAAACGGAAATGAAAAACCTCACGTTGCTTTTACTATAGTTAAATTATAGTAGACGTGATTAATGATTATTTGGAGAACAAAAATTGAAAAAAACCCAACAGTTAAGTACTGGATGAAATATAAGTTCACATCGACACGTGTATCCGCTACGTCCATGCATCAATGTCCCTGATCAGTCCACCTACCTCTTGTTTCGCAGCTCCATCGTCTCTGCTCTGTGCGTTTTCGTTGTCCTTTGCGGTGAACATCGCAGTGAACATCTACGTAACCTACTTGGAAGGTGTCGTCTTGCATCTCCATGCCGAGGATTTCATCGTAGGTGATATTCCCCTGATCGCAGTATCTAGCTGATATGACGGAAATCTCTATGCTCTTTTATAATGATTTAATTTAATTTAAATTTTAATTTGGGGGAGGGGGCGTACGTCCCATTTATTCGGCTTAATGCAAGCTATATGTCTTAAAACTACTTACAAAGTTAAGGCTTATAGCTAGGGCTTAAAACTAAAACTTATACTTAAAACTAATTAGGAGGATTGTGGGGGGTGGACGAGGGTTAAGATTTGAGGAAAGAGCAGCAATTAATATTAAAGAGGATAGAGTTAGAATTGCACTTCTGCAACATGCGGGATATTTCCACGGGAGTGCACAAAAAGTAAAACGGAGAAATTGGCGTTGAATGCTTTCTATTCTAGTAATGAGGAACCGTTAATATGGTGCCCCCACTTGGCTAGTGTACTCTAGAATAATGTTGACGTATATGGTAAAGAATTTTGTCACGTAAAAAAATAAATAAATATTAGGCATTAACGGCCCATATAGGGTCCAAAACCTAGCTTTTCCAACCACTTTCTTTGCGACGTGGAAGGGACCTAAAAATTTGAGCCGAACGGCAAATATGAGAAGCTTCTCATGGCAATGGATAGTCTTGGATGGGGATTGGTAAATTCTTTAGACCACCATTTATAGAAACCATTGGCCGACTTAGCTTTATTGATTATTTCGTCAAAATGTGACCTAAAGTTAAGCTCTCTGTCACCCAAAACACCCAACCACTTTCTTTGCGACGTGGAAGGGACCTAAAAATTTGAGCCGAACGGCAAATATGAGAAGCTTCTCATGGCAATGGATAGTGTTGGATGGGGATTGGTAAATTCTTTAGACCACCATTTATAGAAACCATTGGCCGACTTAGCTTTATTGATTATTTCGTCAATATGTGACCTAAAGTTAAGCTCTCTGTCACCCAAAACACCCAACCACTTTCTTTGCGACGTGGAAGGGACCTAAAAATTTGAGCCGAACGGCAAATATGAGAAGCTTCTCATGGCAATGGATAGTCTTGGATGGTTATTGGTAAATTCTTTAGACCACCATTTATAGAAACCATTGGCCGACTTAGCTTTATTGATTATTTCGTCAATATGTGACCTAAAGTTAAGCTCTCTGTCACCCAAAACACCTGCGTCGCGGATGGTTAGAACGGTAACAATGGGTTGGTTGTTCAAAAAGTCTGGGGGGCAACTGAGTCCGCTTATGTGAAAAACTAAGAAATTCACATTTACCAATATTTAGCTCCTTAAAGTTTTGTTGGCACCAGACCGAAAAACTATCGAGGTCTTGTTGAAAAAGATCAGAGTCGTCTGGAGAACAAATGATTTTAAAGAATTTAGAGTCATCGGCTTAGAGGGCGATGGAGGAGAACTTAACGAAGTTGTGATGTTGTTGTGTAGGATTCCGCCGTTGCCGATGCAAATAGAAAATCATTGATGCTGTTTTCAAAAATACATCAATGAAGATTATGAGCTACGATTGCAGCCGTAAAAATTGCACGATTGCGCCCAAAGATATTACACTTTTTTTTTTACAAAAAAAATATTTCTGAAGGTACTTTAAAAAGATTACGATTAGGAGAAACCCAATCCGAGCCTAATTTCAAGTTTGCTAACATCATATGGCCACATGTCATCACTATAGTAAAAAAACTCTCAATTTATTATATCTAAATAACTTCCCTCAATTAAAATGTATGCATCGGTAATAGACGAATGGTTACAGGTACAAATAGAAGTAGAAAATATTATATCCTCATAAGCAACCCCCGGGACAAAGACTCTTGAATGCACCTTAACTGGCAGAACCGCTTGAATAGCCCAATAAATTGCACAACATTGCGCTCCATTTGAAGCACCGAACAATCGCGGGGCAATAAAATAGCTGCAGTTCCTTACCCAAAATTGTATAAATTGAGACAAATTTATATTTCACCCTGTCTGCCACTCCTAAAGACTGTTCCGTCGTCGTCCTGCGAGCATATATATTCGCAGGACAATCAAATTTTCCTTCCCTAAGTAAGATTTTATATTCATGTTTCATGTGGGAAATTTTCCGAACGGCTTTAAGAGGGAAAAGCATAAGAGGTATGAAAATACTTTTTCGATGAAAGGGTTAAACGACGAGCCATGTTATGTACGGGGGGAATGGAACTATCCTTACGAGTGAAAATTGGATAAGTCTATCATTTATTTATTTTATTTTGTGCGGCAACGTAGAGCAATGAAAGCGCGACAAAGTTTTTAGGGTTTCCTTTATCTTTTTCCGCTTTTGTGGTTCCGCATGCCAATGCAATTTACCTTTGATTATTTATTTTATTATTTTGGATAGGCACTCCGCGTTCAAAGTACAAATAGCTGAACAAAAAAATTGCAAATTTCGTGATGTGACAACCCTGATTTTTTCTGTAGTTTATTGACTAAACATTATGGTTACGAAGTTGTAAAGGTTTTACTTGCTTTTTGGCGGGATTTCCTTTTTTTAGAAGATGAGTGAGTGGTTTTAGGCACGGTGTCTAAGCTTCAAAGATTTGTGCAGATATACCTACATGTGTTTTGACATATTCCTGATGTTTGAAAAGTGTGAAAATAGTTAAAATATGGGATTTTGTTCTAAGGTAAGTGCGTCTTGAAATACCGAACATTTGCTTAGGTAGGTCACTTAAATTCGACCAAAAGTAAAAGATTCACACGCACATATAAGGTAGGAGTATCTCGATTAAAGGATCAATGTTCTAAGTTTAATATTTATAAAATTTTTATACTTTCTAAGACTTGGTTTATGCAGCATTTCAAGCTGTTTAGTGGGCGCCAAATAGTGCGGTTTCTGGCCCGACAGATCGGCAATGTGCAATTTGGAAGGAGCTATGATTTATTCAAACTTGCATCGACCAACTACTAGGGTACTAGGGGACGATATCGACATCATCGGGCAACATCATCGAGCGTGATAGATGCTTTTACGGAGATTAAAGAACAAGCGGAATTAGTTTTTCTTGAGTTCAACGAGGACAAAACAAATTACATGCTGCCAACCAACAAACAACCATATGTCCATAGTTATCCAGCACGGACACTTTGTTTTAGTGTAGGACCTAGCTCCTTAAGCAAAGTGCAAGCTAACTTGCCAAAGCAAAGCAATATTGATTGTGTATGTGGCGCACGAATCGTGCTACAAAAACAAAACGTAATAACTTTTTTTATGTGTGAGCAGTGTTGCCACTGAACAAAGGTGATTCCGGTCAAATTTGACCGAATGACCGAATTTACACATTCGGTACACACCGGTGGTACACATTTTTTTTTAACATGAGGCCGCGTGTACCACCGGTAATACACAGGTGGTGTTTATTTGCTTAAACGATAGTTTTTCGGTCTGGTAATCAAAGCTTTTTTTTACTTCCGTGGCACCTGGGTAAAGGTTTATTCTTTCATATAGTGCAAAAAAATTGGCAAAATTTTCAAAATTATATTTTCTTTTATTTGATTTCATTTGGAACTTATTTCTAAAAATAACCATAAACAATGTAAAATAAAATAGTAATTGAAAGATTTTTTGGAAAAAAATAAAAGAAATAATACAAAATTTATATAAAATTATCTCGAGTGTCGAACTCTTTTATGACATGTTTGACTTTCCTGTTAGAAGAAGTTGACGGCTCTACCTCAAGTTGACAAAAAGATTCACAAATTGATTGTCTGAACTCGAGAATTTGAACATTTCTATTATGGACCTGTTTATAGATAACTAATTCATTTACAATGGCTGTACTTAGGAGAAACTCAAATGCAATCTTGTAATACCATTTTATGGTTTTCCGTAATGGCGTAAAATAGCATGCCATTTGATCGGAAATATTTATACCCTGTTTGCCTTTGTTGTACTCCATTATCATTTTTAGCTTTTTTGTTTCCTCGCCGTTGCGATTTCTCTTTCCTGTTGAAACAACCTCTAAGGTATGCTTCGTGCTAAACATAAGCACATCACGCTTATCTTTCTACTTTGCAACGACAACCCCCGAGTTTTCACGATCAATAATTTCGTTTTTTTACAATTTAGCATTTGTTACGTCCTTGGGATATCCAGCTCTATTTTTTCTCAGAGTTCCAACTAAATGTGTTTCTCGATCGAGCAAGAGTTTTGCCACTGATACAGACGTATAAAAATTGTCTGTGGTCATTGTTCTGCCTTTGTCCAAATAGCGATCAGCAAGGTCTAGCATAATTTGGGTGCTGTGAGAAGTGTTTTCAGTTGTCCTTCCTCTCTGGTTATTATTATCACATTTTCCGGCATATATTGAACTTGTATACGTATAGCCATTCGTGTCACAAAGCTTATACACTTTAACGCCATTATGAGATTTCCCAGGGTTATATTGGCGAAATTGGAGCCTTACTCGCCAAGGTATCATGCTCTCATCAACTGCTGGGATCAAACCCGGAATTTTAGCACTTACGAAATTGTTTTCTAATATTTCAAGTAATCGGCTTACTTTTCCCAAGCGGTTACCTTCGATTGTTGTGTTGTCAGCAAAGTGGATAAATTTTAGTAACAACTGGAACCGATTACGTGATATTACATTAGGAACAAAATCATTTTTATAAAATTGTCTTGTCTTCCAGTTGAAGGAAATTGCTGGATACTTTATTATTCCCATTGTAAATTACAAGGCCAAGGAACTTCTTTTTCTCCGATATATTTGTATCGTCCCATTTTTGTATACGAGATCTTCTTGTTATTGTGGATCTTGCTAAGAATTGATTTGCGTTCAAATTAGTTTGGAACACAATCAGTTCTTAAACTTCATCCGTCACCATCAAGCTATACAAATCAATTGGTTTTATAGAGTTGTGTTCCATATCAGATATTCCATGTAAAGAAGAATGGTCACTAAAAGTAAACGTCTTGAGTGACTTTCCACTTACTGCAGTCCAAACATTTGATAATATATCGGCAACAGCTTCTTCATCCCCTGAAGAATTAGTATCGAAATAACGAAAACACAAAAACACATGTGTGACCGCCGGTGGTACACGTGGCACCATATCAATAAATATATTAGCAGAGTGCCATGTGAGCCACCGGTGGTCACAGCCAAAAAACACGTAAAACACGTCAAAAACGAGAAAAGACAATAACAGAACACTTAACACACGAATAATAACGAACATTAAACAATATTTACAACTTTAAATTTTTGTAATACTTTTTTTTATATGGTGGCAGCCAACGTGTTAATTTAAATTCAGTCAAATTTGTCGGTCAAACGTTAAAACACGAATTTTTGACCGAAAAATCGATTTTTTCTATTACCAAAAAAAAAAAAAAATAAAAAAAAAATAAGTTTAGTCGTTTATTTCACAAATTATATTTGAAATAGAACAAAAAATAATATTTATTTCTAAGTGTGTTATGTACAAGATCCGAATAAAACATATAAAAATTTAGCCATCTAAGTCTAATAAGAAAATAGCGAAAATAAATAATTATTTCTAAATCATAAATCAATCTTATAAAAGGAACTTTTAATTTGGTTTAGTCTATAAAATCGTAGATATCCAAAGTTATTACATGTAAATTAAATTGAAATAGAATCATCTTCATCGCTCTCTGAATCGGTTTCATTATTTCTATATATTTCACTGGCCCCTATTTTTTGTATGATTTGATTAGATATCAGGCTATTTTAACTACAAAAATTAGGCTGACGGTGGGTAAGTTCGTAAAGTATGGTAAGCTTTTAGGAAGAAACATATTTTTGTGTGTAAAGTTTATGAAAGCAGTAATTATTTTTCAGTTAAAAAATAAATTTCTTGGTAAACAATATATAATCGTTTGGTTCAAAAAATCGGTCAAAAATCCGTTTGACCGAATCTTCAAATTTTCTTCGGTCAAAATAAGGAGATTTCGGTCAGATTTGACCGGAAATCGGTCAAAATGGCAGCACTGTGTGTGAGTACCTAATCGGCTTATTTTTTTTATTTGGAAGGTTACTATTTAAATATTCTAAAATGAGTGCTTGGGATACCGAAAAGAGGATTTGGATAGTGCTGTGGTACCATGCCTTGCAGTCGTTCATTTCCGTCCAAAGGGATAATTATGAGGCTGGTAAACATGTTTGCCGAATCTTGAAGCATCGCACGAAGACCGTACCATCGATATCCCTATGTTTGGGTTCAAGACACAATCGCGGCTTAAACATCGTCAATTAAGGCAATTTAAATTATTTGCATGATTTGTGTCTGTGCTAGTATTTTATAGGTACATAATTATTGTGTGTTTAATTGTTATGTCCTTACTAACACCTGCACTAAATGATGAGCCTGTGGGAGCACTTTTAGTGCCGGCTAATTTCCGCTCGTGATAGTTGCTTGCTTTAAGCACTCCACGACACAGAGCTGATAGTGTAATTAAAAAAAAATAAAAAAAAAATCCACTCGAAACTTATCGGCGCAAATTGGAGCTGGCAGACGGTCATTACAACGGATAATTCATGATGACTTAAACTTGTTTCCGTACAAAGTCCAAATTGCAAGCAAGTTAAACCCTCTGGATTTGCCTATTCGCCTGGAATTTTTTTAAAAAAAATTATTGAAACGACCGAAGAAGACAACAGCTTGATTAATTGCTTGTTTATGTCGGATGAGGCCCATTTTGATGTAAAGGGCAATGTAAGTAAGCAAAATTGCCGTATATGGAGTGAATCTAATCCAGAAATAATCCATGAGACGGTAATGCACTCAGAACGAGTCACTGTGTGGTGCGCAGTTTCATCAATTGCATTGTGGGACCATAGTCCTTGAAGAAAACGGTGTAACAGTAACTGTCGATGGGGGCCGTTATTTAAAGATGTTGAAGAAGTTTTTTTTACCCAGAACTGCGCCTAAGAAGTATCCGTTCCAACAGCATTTGGTTCCAGCAAGATGGAGTAACTGCACACATAGCCAGACTGATTATGGCGAGCTCCAACGAAAATTCCCAAACAAATTAATATCCAGAAACTCCACTTTCCGCTGGTCCCCAAGGTCACCTGACTGCACCAGACTTTTTTCAAGGGGTTATGCAAAGCAAGTGTACAAAACAAGGTGTACAAAACGAAACCAATTAATTTGACTGAAATGAAGCAGTCCATTAAAACAATAATTGAGGCGATCCCGAAGTCCACCCCTTCAGGCCGCAATGAATAATTTCCTGATCAGGTGTCGCATATGCGTGGATGAGCATGGAGGTCATTTACGGTCTATCATCTACACAAACAATTACTTATATAAAATAAAATTGAATTTTCTATAAAATACATTTATTAAAAAAAGTTATTTGAATTTCTTATTGTAGCACAATTGGTGCGCCACCCTGTACTAGGGCTGATGAACAATTCATTGGCAGTAATTTGACATTGAGATTTTCAGTCCTCGGAGTTCTGTACTCATCTGGAAGTAGCGAAAAGCTGCAAACACGGGAGGTATATTGCGATACCGCGGCTCCTTAGTGGGAGTATTCGTGGTAGCTGTAGTTGGTTCAAAGTCGCGGAAGTTAAATGTTCACAAGAAATGCTATGGGTACGCCTCGCTCTCGAGCAGGAGGCGTACTTCATGTTCCAGAGCATGTTTTATTAAATTGTATTAGGTGATAGAACAAAAGTGTTACCCTGGGGCGTCCTATCAACATCTTTCTCCAGATAAGATGTGTGGGTAGGCCCACAGTGAAATTAAGCCGTCAAGTCGGAAGTTCACGTAAAGTCAAACTACATTGTTGTCCATAGTTATAGAGTTCAGCCACATCGGACTAAGCATCAACTCCAGGAATGACACCTTAGCGGGGATACAATGAAGAATTACCCTAGGGAACCGTTGCTGCTTTGGCTTGGCAAATCAATTGGGTTCCAAACTGCAAGCTCTTTAAAATATTGATGCTGTCATTTCAGCTCTATGGCGTCGAGTACAGCAAGATGAGCAAGAGAGAAGTGCTGATACTGGGCACATTTGAGAGAAAAATACTCCATCGGATATACTCGTACACTCCGTTCCACGAATAATTTCTTGATTTAATTTTACAAAATTGTTTAAATCGTTTGATAATACGGGAAAAACAAAATTCAATATGATAGAAGGCTACATTATGTTTATGTTGTAGAAACAAATTGGGATTAGGTAAATAGATTCAATTTTTATGATGCTTCTCCCAGTAAGGTCATAAAATTAGTACTTTTTTCGTTCCACCTGTTTACGAGCAGTAGCTAATATCTGCTGATAGATGTTTCGAAGGTAATAAAACAACACAATTTTTTTTCGTATAAATTAATTTGGATTTTATTAAGATTATAACAACAGTTTTTAATAATGTGTACTGCCTCCCGATCGCTGTATCACTTCAAGAAGCTATGAAGAGATTTATTCAGTTGTTACTTTTTCTATAGGTTCAATAATTTCTTCCGCGTTGGAGTATTACTTTCCTTCTTCGTAGACCTTTTTTGAAAGCCATCTCCACACGTTCTCCATGATGTTCAGGTCCGGCGCCATATTCGCCGGTCTACATTTTGACTCTGAATCCAAGTTTTGGTTATTCTTGCTGCATGGTATCGGTGCATTGACCTGTTTTATAAATACATCGTTGTCCACCAAACGATTCGGGAAAATGAGGGAAAGCTCTTCCCAGTATAGATTTGTAGATGATTGCGGTCATTCTTGAGCTTTGAAAATCAAGGTTTGCAGTACCGTAAAAGCTTACTGCTAAAAATACCATTACTCCACCTCCCTTGGTGTGTCTTATATACAAGGTTATTTCATCCATATTTAAATCATGGAAATTATAATTATATCCATCAGGTCCATCCGAATTAAACTTTTTTTCATCTGAATGCCCCTATCGACTCAACATGATATGAATTATTGCAAAATCAAGTCACTGACTTTTGCGTGCCGTCAATTGTGGTTTCTTTTTCATTTGTTTGTGTCTAACATGGTTGAACTGATTTATCACGCCACAAACAGTTTATCTACTAACTTCAGCTCCAGTTTCTGCCTTTATTTTGCTTGCGGAAAGTATTGAATTTGAAGCAGCTCTTAGTATCGCCCGTCGATCCTGACTTGTTGTTGCTCTGATTATTCCTTTTTCCATAGTTTTTAGGGCCCTTTAGATAGCTGTGAGCAACAGTTGGTCCTCTTCCAATCTCACCGGCTAGAAAACGGATAGTTATGCCTTGCTCTTTGTAAGCTCGAATTCCACCTATTTCCTCCTTGGTTAATGAATTTCTTTCACCCATAGTTGTTGTTTCCATGAAATTATGTTTTGAACTAAGCTCCCTGGTCCTCTTTAAGCCTTTATATTTGATTTAAAATATAGTAACAGGTAGATTTAATAATGTCTTTATATTTGACTAGCGACCCGCCCCGGCTTCGCACGGATGCAATGCTGATACTAAATATACTACAGAATGTCTCTATATACAACGTTCACAGATTTTTTGTCATTGGACCATACAAACACGTTTTCTTTAGATTTTACTGTTGAAAGAGCGACATATAATTGGCAATGTGAAAAACACTCAACGCTCAAATCTAAGGCTGCAACGTTGAAAGTTTGACCCTGCGATTTATTAATGGTCATTGCAAAAGATATCTTTACCGGAAATTGTAGGCGTTTAAATTGGAACGGTAGATCCGACGGTATCAGAGGAATTCGGGGAATCAATACATATTCTCCGGTACCACATCCGGTGAGTATTGTGAACTCTATTATGAAAGTTTTTAGTGATTTTACCGGCAAACGCGTGCCATTGCCAAGTTTAGGTAGATTCAGGGTTCTTAATAAAATAACAGGACAACCTACTTTCAACTCCATTTTATGAGGAGGGAGTCCAGACGGGTTCAAAGAATTAAGCAATTCTGTAGGAAAATGAACAGCTTCTTCCAAATGGAGAACAGTATCGACCGAGTAGTATATTTGCGTGGGCGCATCAATCTTTGAGAGAATCAAGTTATTTACCTTATCTACATGTTCGTTAGTTGGTGACAGAATCGCTCCTTCTTTAAACCAAGATATAGTCTTATAACTTATATTTATCAATGTCGGGATAGGCATTGTTAACTAACTCTTGGATGTTGTCTATTAAAACACACAAAGGTTTTCTAGGATAATCCTTCCATCACTTTGTGTTAACTCTCCATTGCCAACTTTCAGCAGCATCTCTGAAAAAATTTTGTTCTCACGTGACGACAATGAAACCCTCATGTTACTTTTAAGCTCTAATTAATTGACGTGTGGCCAAAGGTTGGATATTTTTAGGGAAGCATTTATTTCGTAACCACGGGTTCCTCGAGTCACAACTGGTAGGATTTGACGAAAGTCTCCTGAGAACAGAATTGTACATCCACCCATAGGTGAATTTTTGCTTCGCAAATCGCGCATTGTCCTATCTAGTGCTTCCACAGACGTCTTGTTTGACATGGTTGCTTCGTCCCAGGCTATTAATGAGCTGTCACGCATCAATTTTCTTGTATTGCTCTGCTTAGAAACACTACAGACGCTGTTATTATCATCGGTGGCGATTTTCAGCGGGAGCTTGAATGTAGAGTGTGCGGTTCGGCCTCCTTCTAAATACTAAATTGAAATCTGATTCTATCTACTCTAATGTACTTACTATAAGTGCGGTTTAAAAATTAACCTTAATACCGACAAACATACAATTTCGAAAAAAAATTCTCGCGCTGAAAAGCACGTTTTGTCTTAAAAAAGAATTCACTTTAGTATAGTAAAGGATAAAAAATGGTTATTTTGGGTTATCCCTAAGAAATAGACATATATAAGCGCGAACTTTTTTGTAGCCCTTTTTAAGGTGTACAATACTGTAGTACATTATTTTGATCTATCTCGTAGGGTTCAGCCAGCGTATGCAATGTCAGCACAGAAAAATGTGTTTATTTACGACATGACATTAGAAACCTCAAAAATTATCAGTATTTCTCTACTATGTTATGCATGTATTATATATATAAATCTTCCTGTTGAATCAATCTATCTATCAAAAAAAAAACGCATCAAAATCCGTTGCGTAGATCTAAGAATACGTACATACAGACGGACAACGGGAAGCGACTTTATTTTATACTGTTATGAGATTTAAAATATAGTACCAGGTAGAATTAGTTAATATTCGTAAACAGGTGGAAAAAATGGTACTAATTTTACGACCTTATTGGGAAAAGCATCATAAAAATTGGATTTATCTGCCTAATCCGATTTTCATTTTTACAACATGAACATAATATAGCCTTCTTTTATATTGCTTTTGGGTTTTCCCATATTATCGAAGGATTTAAAAAAATTCGTAAAATTAAATCAAGAAATTAGCTTTTCGTAAATACGTTCCACATTTATGTTTTTTATGTTTTTCTGTGTCAGGAAAACAAATTCAGGAGATGATAACATTGCAAACTCTATAAGGTGTACGAAGACATGAATGTAGTCAAAAAACGTGAAAACACGTCGACTACGTTGGCTCGCACACTTCGAACGAATCGACAATTACGCTCCAGCTAAGAGCATATTCGATGTAGAGCTCCCAGGTTTGAGGCGAGAAGAAAGAACTGAACTTTCATTGTAAAGGCCAGATGACAGAGAGATACGGGAATCAGCCTACTCACAATCGCAGGACATAGCAGCCTGCAGTGTATCAGACAAGAACTTTTCACGGCTCGGCATCCCGATAAATAAGATAGTAAAGGGTTAGGAGCGCTACAAAAGTTTTTTTTAAATAAAACAAAAACGGTTTTGTATATCAATGAAATTCTTTATTCCTGAGAAAGTGCGTTCGATGGCATTATTTATTGAACTCAATTTCTTTTGCATGGCCACCACGGGCACGCTTACAGAAGTCCAGACGCTGAACACAATTTTCGACGGTTTTCAAGCATAAATCGGCCGATACTGCTGCAATTTCACGTTCGATATTCGTACGAAGTTCATCAATCGTCGCTGGCTTGTTGGCATAGACCATAGACTTGACGTAGCCCCACAGGAAGTAGTCTAACGGCGTCAAATCGCACGACCCAGGCGACCAAGCGACTGGACCATTTCGGGAGATAACACGGTTTCCAAACTTGGTTTCCAATAAATTGATTGTGGCATTCGCTGTGTGGCTTGTGGCGCCGTCCTGTTGGAACCACATGTCCTTCAAGTATGTATCATCCAATTGGGCCCAAAAATATTCGGTTATCATTGAACGGTAGCGATTCCCATTCAAAGTAACGTGCCGGTCTTGATCATTACGGAAGAAGTACGGCCCAATGACGCCGCCGGCCCATAAACCACACCAAACCGTAATTTTGTCGGGTTGCAATGATGACTCATGGAGTACGTGTGGATTGCTATGCCTGACCAATACCGCATATTGTGTTTATTGACGAAGCCATTCAGCCAGAAATGAGCCTCATCGCTGAAGATGATTTTTCGACGATAAATTGGACGTAGCGCTCTTAACGTTGAGGCCACTGACTCCGAATTTCGGTAGTAAATTTTAATAATTTCGACTCGTTGTTGGCTCGTATATCTTTCCATCATGGCAAACCTTACTGAAGAGAAATGTCAAAAGAGCGGCAAGAAATTCGGCATCGTTTGCTGTCCCTGTCGCTCTACTGTTGTAGCGTCCCTGTTGAAAAACCCTTTATAAGGCCTACCCGCAGTGCAAGTAACGACTGTGGGAGCGGTAATAATATATTTAAAGGAATTTTAAATTTGTAGTCCCTTTCAGTAATTTGTAAAAGAAAATTTAAATGAGCGGGACTTCTAACTTAAGCTCCTTATTAAACTGATTATTATTAAGGGCCTCTGTGTTTAACCATTCAAAAGTCAGAGACATGTACCATCGGAATTTCAGTTACGATATTACTGTAGGTACATCAATATTGCAGTAAAGAAACATATGGACAATCTTTTTACATATATAGATACGTCCATAGATACTCTCAAGAGAATAAATACATTTCTTATGTCAACTATTTCTATTAAAACAAGGGACCTTACCTAATTAGCAGCCACAAATTTGATCAATTACCATCATTAACCATCCTCTCATGTGCCCCAACATAAGTCCAATAATGATGTTTCAAAGTCGCTCCTCCCCAATAACAAAATGAACAATCGAAATAAAGAAACGCTCATCCCAATCACACTCATAACCACGGTGAATCGAGTTGATCCTCTTTAATGATTTATATTGTTTGCAAAAATTTATTTCCTGCGATTTTTCTCGCTGGATTACATCCAAATATCCGAACCGAAAATACCGCACCGAATAGTCATGCGAAAAATTCAATTTTGATGGTGTGACCGCAGCCATATGGTTCCATGAGCACCTCATCGAGGTTTGTTCAGAGCATGTCTACAAGAACAATTTCGACCTTCCATTTTTCTATAATAGAAACAAGATAGACGAAACTTCATAATAGCACTAATAGAATTTTTTTCTTTCCACCCTGCTTACTGGGACAGGATTGACGTCACCCTTCCCCTGTCTAATGGTTCGAGTATATCAGCCCACTCAGAGCCTGATGGTGGTAATAAATGTGAACGGCAATCATTCGCTACGTTAAACACAATCAAATTGGATACTATTCCTCTAATAGATGTCTTTATGTCCAGGAAAGGATAACCCTTTTGTGTGCGCACTGTAAAGTTACAAAATGAACTTTCATTCACTCGTAGTTTGCTTGCCGTTCAAGTGGCTTAAATACGGTTTGTGAGAAGAAGGGTTAATTAAAGTGATGTCAAGGCGAGCACAGCAATAAGATTGATTAAGTGTAGTTAATTAGTGGTGTTATCTCAATTTCTTTGAAAGGATAAAATGGGGCAAACATTATAAATGAAGTCCTGAAATGTGTAAGCTTTTTTTTTAATGCACACACGCGGTGATGGGAAAAGGTGCCTTCATCTTCAGTTGAACAATTTTTGATATGAAACATTTTTAAGGATACTCATTGGCAAAATTGAGACATCCGGTGAAATGATATTTTTATTTCTTGACTGAAATGCACCTAACGAAATAGGGATCAGAATTCTGTTGGTATAATCTGCGATAAATTGAATTTCCCGAAATTGGTAGGTTTTCTTTTTTTGTGGATAAACAGGAAGAATAAGGAAAAGGGACAACGGCTGGTTTTTTATTCAAGAAAAAAATCTAAGTAGGTACCAAGGAGGGTTCCGATATGTTGTTTCTATTTTGTGCTTTGATATTTTATTTTATTTTAGCACAATCATCATCAGACAAAGGAGGGAAAGGCCCCGTCACGCGTAGAGAGTTTGTTTAACTTTATTAGGTTAACAAAACATTTAAAAATAAAAAAGGATTCCTGCGGAATCTGCGTTGGATAGCTTCGATTCGCCGGCAATGAGTGAGCTGACAAGGGCAGCAGACTTGGCTGGCATATTCAAGGGTGTGCCGAACAAATGTGGTATAAAGTGATTAAGTGACATAGGGATCAGAAAATATTTTAGACCAACGTTTCACAAAGCCGAGTGAAATCTTCGTCGATGGAATCATCGAAAGTTCAATTTTACATCACAGATGACTCCGAGATCAAGCAGTGAATCAACTGGCGAAACAGATTCAACTATATATATATAAATCAATGTACCCAACCCATGTATGTTTGTAACTATGCTACGCAATCTTCGGTAATGGCCCGAGAGTGTTTCTGTTAAGTTTCGTAATTGGTCCAGCAGTTGACCCACAACTGCATTTCTTTGTTTTTGTTTTGCTCTATGTAATCCATAATATATATATAAAAATCAATCCATATTTGTGTTTGTTGCCGGTGTTTGGCCAAACGCGTTAAAAGATTGCAATCAAATTCCATGAAAGGTGACGTATGTACGAAGGTTTTTATGTATGCGCGATGTCTGTATCTGCATCGGTGTGTGAACTATGGGCATTTAAGTGAGTACACATGTATATGTGCGTATAAAAAACCATCGTACAGACGTCGCCTATTTTGTTAGAGGGAGACCACACGAACGTTTCAAGCCTATTGTGGTCCTACCCTAAGCGGGACAACGAAGTTTCGTGAGCAGCCTAAGCCATGCGGAGAAAAACGTGCAGTCCATTTCATCGGTTGAGATCAAATCAGGCAATCTTCGGTATTGGCATGAGAGTGTTTCTGTAAAGTTTGGTCAAATTCGGTCTTCTTTTTTTAGGCGCAGCAACATACGCCGGATACCCGCTATAGACAATAATAAGGAAGTCTACTCGAACATATTGGCCAATAGAATTCTCGGGCACGGGCAAAGCAGGGGCGGGTGCAGCTAGTCCATAATAAAAAAGGATGCTGGTATACCCGGCCTTAATAGACTTCTAAACCGCTGAACCGATTAAGTTCAAATATTTAGGCAATTTCAGGCATTGGCCCGAGAGTGTTTTTGTGAAACTTGGCCAAAATTGATTCTGCAGTTTGCACAAAGCTTAATTTTTTTCGATCTGTGTTTTTTTTTTATTGGAAAAAGGAAATCCAAATCCCAGAGCACTCAAACTTGGTAATGGTCCATTGTACTACCAGGCAGAAATTCTCTTTTTGGTGTAGAGGCTGGAGAATTCAGGTTGTATGTGCCCACTCTCCATTATATTTCGGAAGGACGTTTTCCATAACATTAGCTGACCGCGCAAAGTGCTTCCTCACAAGGTCAAGAATCACATTATCGATTCTAGATGTACCGGGAGTATCTAGTAGTATTTTATTAGATTCGTAATGCCAAAAATTGCACTTTTGTATATCTGCATGCTCGAAGACACTTTCACTGAAACATGCTAAGGTTTTCCATACACGAAGGCCATATGATTCACTATATTGTGCTTTAACTCGACTTGAAATTCTTTGGAACCTTTTATTTGTATATTTTCCCGATTCAGTCTCAAATCTGAATTCCCTGGTCTTAGTAGGGTGCGGAACATAGTTAGAATAGTTTCATACTTCGAAAATTTAATTGTTAGCTTCCAGTCTAAGTAAAACGACTGTAGTTTATCAAACTTGGTTGGACGCTCGTTTTGAATATTTCGTATCTTTGATCCAATTGCATACAACGTGCCGTCATCAAACAAAATTGTGCCGTTACTGTGCCCTATGGGAATCTATTTATGATATTAAAACTCACGCTGTTGTATATTTCCATTCGGTTACTAAAAATTTTTTCACATACGCCATTGATGCATTCATATTTACAAGATGAATTGGGAGTTCATACCTTATCGATTAAAATATTATAGCGTCAATTCAAACCGTGTTGAAGGCTGTTTCGATATCAACTAGACATTCAGCTTTACAAGATTCCAGTTAATATCTACTACCAATTTGGCAACAATAGTAAAATTGATTCCGCAGTATTATCTCCTTTTTCTCGCCCACGAATGAAATAGATTTACTTAAAACCACTTTCAAATTTTTCCGATTTTAGGCAGGAGACTAATGGGCCTATAACTTGAGGGATCAGAAGCATCTTTCTCCTTTTTATACCCTATTCTAAGGGTATATTAATTTTGACGCATAGTTTGTAACTTACCTTAACATTGCCCGTAGACCCCTTAAAGTTACTATATTTATGATCAGCATCGATAGTAATGTCGATCTAGCCATGTCCGTCCGTCCGTCGGCAAAAATTAGGCATTTAAACTGGGCCTGAGCTGAAATTTTAACCATATACTCTCTAGGGTCCCGAAATAATCAAGTTTACGAATTTTTGAAATCCGCCCACAGACACGCCCACAAACTCAAAAAACAAAATTTTGGAAAAAATCGAATTTTGAACTAGAAAGCTGAAATTTTTTTTATATGATCTATGGACTCCTAAAACTGCTCGGGAGATAAAATTTTCAAAATCCGCCCACTGACACGCCCACAATTAAATAAAATAATTTTATTGAAAAACCAAAATTTGAGCTAGGGAGCTGAAATTTATAATATATACTCTCTCTAGGGGCCCTTTACGCTCATGCATAATTTTTTTTTAAATCCGCCTACTGACACGCCTACAATTAAATAAAACAATTTTATTGGAAAACCAAAGTTTGAGCTGGGGAGCGTCAGAGGCTGCTAAGAAGGTGTCAGATTCAGAGGATGTATAGCAGACTTTATATTGACGATCTGTTAAGTA
Organism: Portevinia maculata; assembly: GCA_949715645.1. NCBI lineage: Eukaryota > Metazoa > Arthropoda > Insecta > Diptera > Syrphidae > Portevinia > Portevinia maculata. The sequence goes on from OX454526.1 coordinate 260,910,546, forward strand.
GGATTAAATCAATGCAATGATTTTGGGTTGAAAAGCAAGTGTATTGATTTTGAAAATTATCAAAGAGTGTAAATTGTTCCCCTGACAAATTGTAAGAAATAAGTGCTAGTTGATCTTCCCAAGGAAACCATTTTGGTTAAGGGAACAAATTCGTATGGTAGTGGCGCATTGTATCGTGGACACTATTCTCGAAAAGCTTAGGAATGCGTGGGAGTTTAACTATAAGGCGGCAGTTGAAGATTATTTTCTTCGGACCTTTTTATGAATTGGAATTATTAAAGAGTTTTTTCAAAGAGGAGGTGAAAGCCATTTTCTTCCTATCGAACGTACTGCGTGGAAGTCTAAGCCGTTCTGCAGCACACTAATCGGCACGTACCAGTGTGGCTTCCAGCACGGCGGATCGATAATAGACCAAATCTTCACACTAAGGCAAATTCTGGAAAATACCAATGAATTTCAAGTCGAGACCCACAACCTTTTCATCGACTTTAAAGGCGCATATGATAGCATTCATCGTCAGTAGCTCTACGTGGCGATGCCCGAATTCTGGATCTCGGCAAAACTGATCTAGTTGTGTCGCATGTCACTTGAAAACACGCGGTGTAATGTGCAGTTTGGAAGCAGCTCTTCCGAATTATTCCAAACTTGTACCGGATTTCGGCAACGATATGCGCTATCATGTGCGTTCTTCAATCTTGTTCTAGAGAAAATAGTGCGAAGGGCAGGTCTCAACACGGAAGGCACTATCTTCAATAGATCCGTCAAGCTACTGGGGTATGCGGACGGTATCGACACCATCGGCCGTTCCCAGTGTGTCGTGTTAGAGGCCTTCACGGCGATTCAAAAACAGGCGAAATTGGTTGGCCTTGAAGTAAATGATGTAAATCAATAAACAATCAAACATCTGTCCGCCGCCTATTACAAAACGTCGCTGTTGATAGCAATAACTTCGAGGTAGTTAAGGAGTTCATCTACCTAGGAGTAAACTTCAACTCCACGAATGACAGCTTAGTGGAGATCCGGCGGAGAATCACTTGAGGAAGCCGCTGCTACTTCGGTTTAGCGAAACAAATGGGTTCAAAACTCCTCACTCAATAAATACAAAATGTATGCTCCATCGAACCTTAATCCTACCAGTCCTGCTTTATGGTCCCGACTGCTGGACGATAAGTAGAAAAGGGGAGCTAATATTGAGTTTTTTTGAAAGAAAAAAAAACTCCGTCGGATATTTGATCCTGTGTGCGAGGAGGGCGAAGAAACAACCTCGAACTCTATGAGCTGTACCAAGGTGTGAATGTAGTACAAAAAGCTAAATCACGTCGACTACATTGGTTCGGCCGCATTGAGCGAATGGAAAATGGCCAAGAGGATCTTCGACTCCCAGCTCCCTGGTTCGAGAAGGCAATGAAGACCGAACCTCCATTTTAAAGACCAAGGTATCGCGGATGCCAGAGAGCTTGCTCTGGAGAACTGGAAGCAACGTCCCCGGGATCGCAGAGGATGGAAGGCTGCAGTGTCTCAGTCAGATACTCTTCACGGGTCGGGAGCTAAACTAAGTAAAAGGGGAAAAACACCCAGTGACATTGAATGTTGGAATGAGACTAACTGTCAGAGCCAGTTTTTCAAAATTATTGGATATATCATGACCCGCAGAATAATCTGACTCCAGATTATTAAACTTTATTTCCAACAATTTCAGAAGTAGTAGTAATTGAAGTTAAGGAAGCTTGTGTACAAGATTTTAAGTAGGAGATGAATTCCGAATCAGGCTGTGAAGTGTTATCCGAAAAAGACTGGCAGAAGAATTGACCAAAAACCCATGACCATATTTCCATTTTAATAAAGTTCAAAAATAATGCTTATCCCACAGAATAAGCGTTAGGCAACCTAATGTTAAGATAGGTTGCTCTATAAGGAGATCATATGTTTAAAGAAAATGAACTGTGATTTACTCAGCACCATCAATCAGCTGAAAGAAGAAAACGAAAATCTGAAATCGAAGGTATCAACGCTGGAGAGTAGACTTAATTGGAGAGAGCAGAAGAGTGTTGAAAATGTCATTGAAATAATTGGAGTGCCTGGCGTTAATAATAAGAATGCAGTAGAATGTGTGCAAACAATATTCAACAACGCGTTGGAGGTATCTGTGTCTTCTACAGATATTCAAAAATGCTATGTTAAACGCGCTTGGAGGAAAAACAACAACAACAACAACAAAGGCGGTGATGTTATTTGTGTACATTTCTCTTGTTTAGATGCCAAAGAAAAAGTAATGAAAGGCAAAAAAACAGCAATGAAGAAATTAAATTCGTCATTATTTGTCGCGGGCACTAAGGACACTATTTTTATCAATGATTGTTTTACTAGTTACACTAGAGCTTTATTTATGGAAGCAACAAAAATCAAGGTAGAAAAAAACTACAAATATTTATGGTTCCAAAATTCGCAAATTTTAATGAGAAAAGTTGAGAAGGGTAGGGCTGTTGCTATAAGATCGTTTCTCGATTTTACTTCATTGAAAGATTAATTGCATTATATACCATATTATGTGTGAATTTCGTTTTAATGACAATCTTTTAAGCAACAACCCAACCATTAATTCAATAGTAAATATCGATGATGAAACTTTGTATTGTAGTTCGAAAGAGGGTGACTTTTTTCTTGTTGTACATCAAAACATACGTAGTTTGCGGCAAAATTTTGATTTGTTAGTGTGTAATCTAGAAGCGTTAGTGTTCCTCCCCGATCTAATACTCGTAAGTGAGATCTGGATTTTTAATTGCGAAAAAGAAGATTTTTATATACCGGGATATCAATTTCATCCAAACACTAATGAAACGTACGCAGCAGGTGGAGTTGGAGTTTTTGTTCGTGATTCTTTGAATATTGGTAACTGTAAAGTAAATTGTCTCAATTTATTGAGCGCGGATGTAATTGAATTGTCTTGCAATATATGTAATGAAGTTTTTCAATTTGCTTGTGTTTACAGATTACACTTTTGTGATGCTCAAGTTTTTCTGAATGAATTTTCCGTGTTCTTAAACAACGAAAAAGCGGCTAACCTAGTACTCTTAGGTGATTTTAACATAGATATTATATCATCTAATACAACTGACTCCTACCTCGCAACTATGGCTGAGCATGGTCTTCATTCCTTTTTAAATGAATTCACTAGGCCAATTTCAAGTACTTGTCTTGACCATGTATTTGGTCGTTTCAGGAATATACCCATAAATCAATGTGCTGGCGTTAACTTTGATTTTCACATTACTGATCACTGTATGACTGGTATTTTGTTTCGAAGTTTAACAAGCATAAAGCCTGCAAAGTATATTATCTCGCCTGAGATAACTAAGGTTAATTTTAATCTATTAAATATTGAGCTATGTTCTGAAACTTGGGAGGAAATCTATAAAGAAAAAAACGCTTCGAAGGCTTATGACCTTTTTTTATCCTTCCTTCAAAACTATATATGTAATTTTACCTATACAGTTGTTCGCAAAAGATCTGAAAAGAGGCTAAAACCGTGGATAAACTTTTATATTTTAAATAAAATTAAACTTAAAAATCAATTGTGGAAAAAATGCTTTAAACATCCCCTTAATACTGCACTTAAAACACGGTTCAAAAGGATAAGCAAACAAGTTAATAAAGACATTAAGAAGGCTCGAGACAGATACTATTTCTCTAAAGTACAAAATGCACTAGGTAACCCTAGGAATGAATGGAAGGCTGTAAATAGTATTATTGGTGGCTACTCTCCCAATTTGTCAAAACCAATAGTTCTATGTAATGATAATGTTACTATTGATGATCCTACAACTATAGCAAATATTTTTAATGATTTCTTTTCTACAGTTGGTCTGACGTCTTCTCCTAGTGAATCTCCTACATATTGTAACCACTGTGCTAGATCTAATCTAGTGAACGAAAATGTTAGGAATAGCAGCTTCTTTTTTGTAGAAATTACAGGCTTAGAGCTTTTCAAAATTATCAGTTCACTGAACAATTCTAGTTCCTGTGGTTATGATGGTATTTCAAATATTACACTTAAAAAGATAGCTCTAAATGTAGTGGACATACTAGCTTATATTTTTAACTTAAGTATCTATACCGGTGTTTTCCCTGATAAATTAAAGTGTGCCAATATTATACCCCTTTTTAAAAATGGTACTAAAAGCGACAAAAACAATTACAGACCAATTTCACTATTGTCATCAATATCAAAAATCTTTGAGAAGGCTGTTAAAAGTAGAGTGTTGGACTATCTGACAAAAATACATTTTTTAAGCGGTGCTCAGTTCGGGTTTAGAAAAGGCCTTTCCACAGAAGATGCCCTTTTGGAGTTTTGCTCTTTTATACGAGTATATAAAACGCTGGATGAAAAAAAAGTTTGCGCCGGCCTCTTTGTGGACATCACCAAAGCATTTGACATGGTTAACCACAACATTCTTCTTAACAAATTATATTCTGCAGGGTTTCGTGGATTTATACATAGTTGGTTTGAGTCATACTTGAAGGAAAGAATTCAGAGAGTTAAAATAGATAAATTTGTAAGCAATTCGAAAACTATAAACCTAGGTGTGCCCCAGGGATCTGTTCTTGGACCCATACTGTTTCTAATATATATCAACTCCATATTTAATCAACCGTTTTTGGGAAAAGTTACAGCTTTTGCAGATGATCTTGGCATTGCATATCGGTCAAATAATCCTTTAAATCTATGTGCTGACATAAATCATGATGTGCACATTCTAAGGATCTGGTTTGCTGAACACAAGCTAGTTGTCAGTAACAAAACTAAACTGATGAACTTCAGTCTAAGTATGCAAGAATCCCCAGACTTCGAAATCTTTCTTCATGGACAAAACTGTAGTAGATCCAATATGTCAAATTGTGTATGTACTGTGGCATCAGCAAGGACATTATTTACTGATCAATTATCTTGTGACACAAGTTGTTTTAAAATTGAAGTAGTAAATCAGTTTAAATATTTAGGTGTTACTATTGACCAAAATATGAGTTGGTCTGAACATATTTCAATTTTGAAACAATACTTTCGTTCCACGATCCGAAGTTTTATCGTCTCCAAAGATTCTGTGATAATAGGACTCTAAAAACGGTTTATTTTGGAATTTTTCAATCTAGATTGCAGTACGGAATAAGTTGTTGGGGGGTGCCTACCAAACAAAGCTGCAGCCATTGGTTGTTTTGCAAAAGTGCGCTATCAGAAAAGTATGTGGGACAAATCGATTCGCGAATTCTATAGTTTTGTTTAGAACACTGAAAATTCTACCACTAAAACATTTATATTACTTCAAAGTTTCTAAAAATTTTTTTATAAGAGGTGGCTATATGCAGAGTCCAATATCCAACACCCATGCTTTGCGTAGCAATTCAATTAATGTTGTCGTCATGCCTAGTTTTCGCACAGCTTTATACAAAAATGTCTACTCCATTGTGTCCTGTAAATTGTTTAATAGACTTCCTATTAATATTCGTGTTATTTGCAAATTTGCAAAAATAGTCAAAATTTGGCTTCTCGGTTTTGACCATGAAGAAATTAAAGTTTTGCTGCGCTATGTTATTTAAATTTATTTAACTTTTATGCTCTCTTCTCATCACGTTATATTTTTCTCTTGCTTTCGTTTTTCTTTTCTCTCTTTTATTGTTAATTTTCCATATTATGTACTGAATTTAATTGATCCACCCCACGTCAAAATTGTTTTTTTCACATGAAGTGACATTATCACTATTTATATTTTTTAAATAAAAATGTCGCTACCTATTCTTAGTTTTAACATTGTTATGGTAGACTAAGTATATCAATTTTGTTAAATAAGAATAATAAGAATAAGAATAAGAATAAGAATAAGAATAAGAATAAGGTGAGTAATAATGGCAGTCTGTTTCTGACCGGAGTAGAGTTAAGAGTTTTTAATAAAGATTAAATAAAAAAGTTATATTTTAAACTCGGATGAAGGAACTCTTTTGCCAAGCCGCTGTGGAAAGGTTGAGAAAGACAACTTATGACATTGGAATTTAAATTAGAGAGATTAATATTGTCGTTTTGAACAATACTTTTGAAATCCTGTGAGCTTAACACGATAGTTCGTTTCATTTTGTATGCCGGCGCCCATATTCAAGTTTCGTTGATTTCAAGCTCGTTCGCCATGTTATTCTGGAACCCTAACCTTACTCAAAAGAAAACTGGCATACCACTGAATAATGTTGATGTTAGTGTTAATATTTTTCTGAGTGTAGTGTGCACACCAAACAATTTGCAATAAAAACACCGAAGAAAATGAATTCAAAATCTCATCATAGCGCTGTCATAACAAATTCAAATCCAACTTATTTATTAAATTAGATTTAGTTTTGAAATTGAATTTCAAATTATCAAAACACATCGCAGAGCCATTCACCCCATAGAATCGTGACGTCACAAGCTTTCATTTGAACTTCATAAAACCGAACTCGAAACAGCCCTTGCCGCTTTTTCAAATCAAACTCTATTGGAAGATCGAAAAATATTATGCTCAACATAATGGCAACAGTTAACAGATGTGCAAGTCATTAGAGGGCATTTACCCGTTCAAATTGAATCAGGCGAGTTTCGGAGGCGAGCACTTCAAAAACCCAGCTAGCATCACCACCAATGCCACCCTCTGCTGCCGCAACGTTATGGGCATGTTTGGAAACACTTGACATTTCGATTCAATATTAAAACGGAAATGTAACGTTTTTTTTGCAGCGTCAGAGTCAAGACCTTCCGTCAAGTACACATTACATTTGCGAGAACAGAAACATGGAAAACCAGTCATTATTCGAGAGTCAACCCTTATCTCGAGTGGGCTATTCATCAGCGATCAGCATCACCACCCCTATTCAACATTTTTATTCATTTGCTGCACTCGACTTGCTCAGAGTGTGTTTAAACCGATAAACGTCATAATTTGTCAGTGATGCGAGTCGAATGTGGTCATAATTGCTGTCTGCAATATGTAGAAGCAGGACCACCTCCGCCCTCATTACTAATCGGGGATGTCCTTTTCCGAGAAGGGTTCTCTGTCGCATAGGAAATGCGTTATGTTTTGAAGCGCAATAAATCCATTTGGGGGTGAAGTTTTGTTTGCAAATACATTTATAATAGAGTTTGTACCGTGATGATGGATATAATTCAATTGTATTCTACAAAAGTTAACAAGAAGCAAGAGGGTTGCCTTCCATGAACTGTTTATTATGTTTATTATTTAATGGGCCGGAAAATCAAAGAACATTTTTTTTAACATAAATTTAATTTTCATTCATTTGTTTGGAATGGAAACATTTTTCGAAAAGGTTTTTGTAGTTTAATTTGCTCCGATAATTTGCTGCGATCGAAGAATGCTTCTTATAGAGATTTTTGGGAAAAAAATCGAAACCCTCAGTGCTTCAAGTAGGTTAATTAAAGCCGTCTTAAAACCTTTTTTTTTAAATTATGCGTCGTCCTGATAAATCAACCAAACGACTATGCAACTTTTCATTTAGCAATTAGCAACAAATTTGCAAAACCAACGCAAAATATTTTTGCAACGAAAGAAATGAAAAGTGCTAAAGGGTGTCCCATTAGGGATTTCCCCAATCCGATAGGGAAATTCGTCCAAACGTGAAAGGATTTTTGCTTTCTGTTTTGAAATACTATCTCGTCGTGAGTTCATTACAAGCGGAGCCGTGAATACGTACACAGTTGAAAAACGCGTAATGAATATCCAAGGCTGGTATCAGCTCTACGTGATAGTGTGACCCAGACTCCGTCGACCTCTATTCGTCATCACGCTCAGGAACTGCAGTGCATATCTAACTGAGCTATTCGTAGCGAATTTTGACAAATAACTTGAATTTTCACGCTCACAAGCGTGAACTGACTCAGAAACTGAAGCCCACAGACCATTTGAAGAGTCGCCACAGCGGATGACAACTTTATGCAGAATATATAGTCTTCAGCGATGAGGCACACTTTCACTTCGATAGATTCGTCAACAAGCTGCGTTTTTGCATCTGGGCTGATAAGAAGCCAATAGTTGTTCTTACTCTTTGACGTCGAGGTTATGACCTTAACCAAAGGGATCATAAAAGTTTCTCTTCACTGTATCCCTACTGGTCCGCCTGTGAGGTTCGCCGCATCTACGAAAAGTCAATGTTTGGTGCGGGGTCACTTCTTCGAAAACAAAGCCGGCCAAGCTGTTATTTTAAATGAATTTGATGAAAATGATGACACCAATATCATCAGCCCTGCAGTTTCCTGGAATATGTCTATGCCCCGGCACCCAACAGAGGTGAATGTTAAACTGCCCCGCCATCTCCTTAAGAGATGAACGGCAGCCAAGGGCTGCGATGGAATTTAAAGAGACTGAATCCTCGGACTTGATCGCGGCTTGACTGTCCGAGAAGAAACGGATGTCCTTTGTGGATATCACATTTCTCTTCAGCCACGTCGGGGCTTCTTTTATTGCCATAATTACCGCCTGGAATACGTGTGGAGATGGAGCAAAACGATTACAAGAATGTGCAACTAGCTGGCGATTATGATGGCGAATACGTATGTATATGTTGATCAAGGCCCTTTGGGCCGGACAAAGAGTTGGGTGCCGGGGCATAGAGGCATTCCAGTGAATTGTAGGGCTGATGAACTCGCCAAACGTGGAACTGTACTGCCCCTTCTACCTGATTAATATCCCTAAAGGCATTCCAATTGCTACATGCAAACTCAAGCTTAAGCGGTATGCCATACAGTAAACTAAGGACAAGTAGTTGTCTAGCGTCAAAACAGATTTGGCTAAAGATGGATCTGAAACGTTGTAAGTGTTTGATCTCTCTGAACAAACTGCCCATTGGTGCTATAATTGGTGTCATTACCGGCGTTAGGTCTTATCGCCCAAAACCATAACGTCCAAATTGACAAATGTCATAAATCCCAAAACATTGCTATGTAATTTGTTGCTATAAAATTTACACAAATTTGGGCAATGTGACATTGTTTTTGGGCGTAATTGCATTATTTTTGCTCAAAATGGCGTTAGGTCTTATGGCCAAAGTTAAAAAAAATCGAAGCAAATAAATGTCATAAAGCCCTAAATCTGGTACAACGCCCAAAATGCCGAGAAATAAAATGTCACAAAGTCCAAATGTATTGACAAATCTCCCAAAAATTTCACTGAAAAATGCAACTATTAAGGAAATGACAAAAATTTGATTGATACATATATTCGAAATATTGTTTTACAAAAAAACTTGAATTGTGTCCAATATAACTTCTCTGCAACAAAGAAAAATGCAGCTTTCTTTGTTGTTTGTTACAGCCTGTGCCTGCAGCTTAATGTAGCATTCGTTGCACGTCCTTAAATGCCTACACGGTAGCACTAATACATTTGGTGGTATATCCTGGCAAATAACGCACAACGTTGCTAAAGGGTTTTGGGCTTCCTCTAGGTTAGGTTAGGTAAGGTGGCTGGGAGGGCGTGAGCCCAGGCACACTTAGGCCGCAGTTCAGTTTCGGCCCGTTGTGATACCACAAAGGGGGGGGGGGGTGTTCTGCCGGTCGTCGCTCGGCCTACTGGGTTCTCTGTGATCCTCCTGTGAGATAGTGGTTTTAGGGGGAAAGATACTCCTGAAGGGATCAGGGTGTGCAGCCTAGCTGTGTTTCGCATGGGTTGCGATGTGTTAGAGTGACTAGTGCAGAGGCGACTTTCGCCCGACATCCGAACCAAGGGTTGCGATCGAGATGAGGTGATTGATGTAATCAAACCACAGGTTGATCTCAATTTCTGCGCCACGGAGCGAGGCTATTGCCTCCTGATCACCGGGGGAGGGAAGAGTCTTTTGAGATGACTGTTACAATCGAACCTCAAACTGCTCTTCACTCTCTTTGCAATCAATACCGTGCCAGGGAGACCGATACATTCAATCCCGAGCAAGCTATTACATTTCTTGGAGGGGGGTTGGGGTGTACCGGCTGCACAGTCAAGTAGTTGGTTACAAAACTGTGCTAGAGGGCATGACTGAAGGTGGTGCAACCCTGCTGCACGCATCGCGGGGGGGTTGCGGCTTGTGGCGACTGTTGCAGTACGAGCCTCAAGTTACACCATTTGGAATTATGATGACTGAGTTCGGGGGTTTGTGGTGCAGGTTTTGAGGCATGGGAGAGAAGCAGAGTGTGGTGACTGTTACAATCTAACCTCAACTCTGTTCCCGTTTTGTCTGTATAGCGGGAAGGCAGCAAGGCCGGGGGAGACCGTTTCAGTCGATCCGCCGGGTTACTGTCTCGCCCTCGGAGTGGAGTTCTTACTGAAGTGACTGATACAATCTAACTTCAGTGAGATCTCTTTTCCTTTGCAGGGGAATCGGTTTGGGGTGATATGCGGGAGGGGAGCGGGAGGGGCTCAAGTCATCGTCCAATCCGTCCTCCAGTTCAGTTTAACCATTTGGACCTAGTGACGAATCTGCTGATGCAGCCAATATCTGTCTCACTGAGATCACTTAGATCATCGAGGAAATAGTTGCCGAGGATTTGTTTCCTTGAATTGGCTAGTGCGGGGCAGTTGCACAGGAGATGAGTGGTGGTTTCTTCCTCTTCGACGTCTCTAAAGCTTCTGCAGAAGTCGTTTGAGGGAGCTCCCAATGTGATGGCATATCTGCCTAAAAGGCAGTGGCCGGTGATTGCTCCGATTACAGAGCTGATATTTTTCCTGCTGATGGAGAGAAGTTTGGATGTTCTCTTCGCATCGTATTTGGTCCAAATTTGCTTTGAGGGCACACATGTACTGATGCTATTCCACCTGTTGTTTGCTTCTATTAACGCATTATCTAGAAGTTTGAGTTTCAGTGTCTGAATGGGTACCGCCGGTGACTCTCTGTTGTCGGAGAGTTCTTGTGCGGAACCCCGTCTGGCTAACTCGTCCGCCTTGCAGTTGCCTGGAATATCACTGTGACCGGGTACCCAGCACAGGGAAGTGTTACATCTGACCGAGATCTCGTTAAGAGATTCGCGGCATTGTTTTACCAACTTGGATCTTATTGTTGGTGATTCTAAGGCTTTAATCGCTGCCTGACTGTCTATGTAGATCACGATAGTTTTTCCATCTATCGGGCTCATAGAGAGTCTGCGTGCTGCTTCGCGGATAGGCGTGACTTCTGCCTGAAATACACTGCAGTGGTCAGGCAGTCGTAGTACAACGTTGAGCGCAGGGTTGTCTGCAAACACGCCCGCCCACGTGCCGTCGGCTGTCTTTGACCCGTCGGTGTATATTTCTATGGCGTTATTGTTTACAATACGACCGTCTTCCCAGCTGGCTCGGTCTTGTATTTATTTATGAAATCTAGTGCTGGGATTAGGTAATCCGTATTGTTGGGAATCTTGTGGGCAGTTAGGATGTTGCTGTGCCCGATATGTGAACTTTGCCATGAATTGGATTCTCTTAATCTCAGCGCCGCCTTAGTGGCCACGAGCTTCCCATAGATATCAATGGGGAGGAGGTTTAAAATAGTCGGGCGCTTGCGTGGCATTGCTTCGATATTGCAGGCCACCATGCTATGATACCGTAACTGAGGATAGGCCTGACGACCACCGTGTACAGCCAGTGTGTTATCTTAGGCTGTAGACCCCATCTGGAGCCTTAGGCCTTTTTACAGGTGTAAATGGCAATCGTAGCCTTCCTTATGCAGTCTTGGATGTTTGTTTTCAAACTGAGTTTGCTATCTAGGATCGTTCCCAGGTATTTAGCTTGGCTCGAAAATTTTAGTGGTTCGTTGTTGAGCGTAGGTGGCGTTATCACCTGAACCTTAATTTTTCTTGTAAATAAAACCAGTTCGGTTTTGGATGGGTTAACATTGAGCCCGATCTTAATGGACCAGGAGGATAGTTTCCTGAGAGCCGATTCCATTAGGTCTCTGATCGTGTGGGGGAATTTCCCCGTTATGGCAATTGCAATGTCGTCCGCGTAGGCCGTCTTTTTGCATCCGTCCTCCGCTAGGTTGGAGATGGGCTTCCTCTAATATTTCACCTTCCTCACTGGATTCTTCTTCAGAATCGTTAGCAGGAGGATCTTCAAAAATGTCGTCACTGGGTTCCATTTTCGTGCATATATATTTTTTTTTTGAAAAACCAACCTATTTATGTAGGAATAAACGGTTATTTTTCCATTGTCGAGATCCTGAACCGCTTGTTGAATTTGGTCGTTTCTGTCCCTGCAGATTTTCCTTCTTTTTTTTCTACCAAAAGTACCACCACTTTCTGTAAGCATATTAAATTGTCGGCTCTTTTCGAATTCCTCTTTATTTAACGCGAGCACAAATTTGGAAAAGTTCCCATTTGGATTAATCAATCTTCCCAGTTCCCAGAACTCCATTATAGGCTTCGACTGCTGAAGTAGTAAGAAACGATTCTTTATATACACTGAAGTGTTCCGGTCCAATCTAAGATTCAGATTAAATTAAAATAACATTCAATTAGATATTTGTATTTAATTGTAATACCTTTTGAAGCCACTCTCAAAATATTCAAAAAAAGTTATCATTACTCAACCTTAGATTTGCACAGAAGAGCGAATGTTGAAATGATTTGTGAAAGAATCCAAAAACTTACCGCAAACTTTATAAGTAAAAATAGCTTTTCAGAAAATCCCCTGATCCATCAAATGAGTCTTTAAATTCCATCTTATGTTGTTCCTGTTAATATACCTACTTATGTGTTTCTTTATTTGCTTATATATATGTATATATATCTATTTATTCGTCTATTTATTTATTTGCATTTTATTTATTTATTTATTTATTAATTATTTAATAATTTATTTATTTACCTGTTTATTTTTTGTATTTGTTTATTTATTTATTTATCTATTTATTTATTTATTTATTTATCTAATTATCTGTTAATTTATTTATTTACCTGTTTATTAGTTTATTTTTTTTATTTGTTTATTTATTTATTTATTTATTTATTTATCTAATTATCTATTAATTTATTTATTTTTTATTTGTTTATTATTTATTTATTTATCTACTTATTTATTTACCTATTTATTTATTACTTATTTATTTACTTATTTATTAATTTATTTATTTTTTATTTATTTATTTTTTTTTCTTTTTGTTAAATTGAAGGTTTTTCTCGCACTTTCCTTCAAAAAGATTGCTATTTTGTAAATAGGAATTCTCTTCAGATTTGTTAAATACGAGTATATTGTTTCAGTAGTAAGATACAAAAATGTCACATCTCTGTACTTATGTAAAATGTGTGGTAGCGTACCGAATGTAAATCAATATTATGCGAAATAAATCTATCTAAAAAAAAAAAATTGAAAAATGTGCATTTGTGTCTTCGTGTTTTAACTCATTTTTAATTTTGCTATAAATGGCAAAAGTGGAAGAGCCTTCTCTGCACTTGCCCTGCTCTCTCTAAAAGAATAAAATGCTATCTGAGAGCTTTCTTCTATACTGATCTTATTAACATTGATATTAACAGTCTTTCAAACTTTATTCAAAGCTCCAACTAGTTCAACGAGTAGGCAGAAGTTAGATCCACCTTTTATTTTTGTCCTAACCTAACCTATTGATCAAAGCAAAAAGCATATTTTTCCAAAATGTCCTTTTCATATTAAAATGTTATCAATATTATTTTTCTTTTCCTTACTTATAAGTCGTCACATACACAACTTTATCATAAAATTCGCAGGTATCAAGCTTATCCAATTCCTAAATCGAAAGAGCTTATGAGTTAAATAATGATATAAAGGGTTTTTCAATAAAAGCGCTAGAAAACTTTTTTTAAATAAAACAAAAACGGTTTTGGATATCAATGAAATTCTTTATTCCTGTGAAAGTACGTTTGTGCCATTATGTATGGAACTCGATTTCTTTTGCATGGCCATCACGGGCACGCTTGCAGAAGTCCAGACGCTGAACCCAATTTTCGACGGTTTTCAAGCATAAATCGGCCGATACTGCTGCAATTTCACGTTCGATATTCGTACGAAGTTCATCAATCGTCGCTGGCTTGTTGACATAGACCATAGACTTGACGTAGCCCCACAGGAAATAGACTAACGGCGACAAATCGGAGGACATGTGGTTCCAACAGGACGGCGCCACAAGCTACACAGCGAATGCCACAATCAATTTATTGGAAACCAAGTTTGGAAACCGTGTTATCTCACGAAATGGTCCAGTCGCTTGGCCGCCTCGGTCGTGCTTTTGTAGCGCTTTTATTGAAAAACCTTTTATATTATATTGTATTTATATAATGTATTATTTACCTCTGGTATTACCTTAAATAAGTTGCATTTTTCATCTAAATGTAATTTGGAAGCTTAGCTCGATATAAATAAATAAATAAATATACAGAAAATATAATGTATCAAAAGTAGTGCGAAGGAAACATGCGGCATATTCCCATGTCGTGTACGCATGTGAATAGATTTTTTTTTTGCGGAGAGAATACGTCATGTACTGTCAAGTGCCAGGTCATCACCACTTGGTGTGACCGACTCCCGCGGACTAAACTCTCCCCACTTACGGCCAAAAATCCACTCTGGAACCGCTCGTTGCATTACATTAGCGTATTGCCGTTTTTAAGTCCGTTAAAGGACTCCGTCTTGTTAGTCTTCTGTGACCTAAGACGTCTGTGTCTGCTGATGATTGCTGACCCAACTCCCCGTTAGCACTGTTCGCGTTACTTCGTGGTGAGGCTGTAATCATACGGCCTTTCGGGTTCACTGTGTAACACGGGATTGTTCTTCTTCTGCTTTCCTTATTCTGAAAATATGTTTGGCGTAGGTGCAAATTAGGCTCCAGTTATCCTCATTGGCCAGCATCTTTTCGACTCTGTTGTATAGAGTGATGTTGTCGGTATTTATCTCCAGTTCTCCTCTTTCGGTTTCCCATCTGGTGCATGCGAAGAAGGTATGTTGCGAGTCGTGTTCTTGGGAGTCCTCGTACTGGCGGGCTGGACTGTTGAAGGCGTTGAAGTATCCGTGTCCGTTGAGTAACTGGGTGACGTAATAGTTAACATCAAAGTGTTTCCGGTCATTCCACTCAGACACGTCCCTTATCAGCTTCGCTGTCCATCGCTCTTGCCACTTTTGTTTCGTGAGCTCTTTGGCCTCTTCCGTTGCCGTTTCCACTCCAACCTCCGTCTTTTTGTCGTAGACGTACTTCCTTTCTGCCGCTCGGAGGGCTATTGGGGGCACTCCTGCGACAAAAAGGATGCAGTAGTAGTGTATTCGCTTACGGAATGGAAGGTCGTGCGTTCGAATCCCGGCCAAGTCCATTACTTTATACCGAATACATGAAATCGTAATCTCCCTAAGTAACTTAGACACCACCCGTGGAGAAAACCCCTACAACTGCACCCAAAACACTTCTTTCCTATCTATCTATTCTTTCTAATACCAAGTAGCTTACACTGTGTTCTTAGCATTATAAGGGTACTGTAACAACAGAAAAAAATCCCTTTAGCGTAAGCAAATTATAAAAAAAAAAAAAAAATAGGAGCTTGCCACACTGTAGAGCTTCGGGTCTCTGCACAGCTGTCATCTGCTTTTTGTACTTTTCCTATCGAAGCGCGTCTGCCCAAATCTCACATCCGTAGAGGAGGATGGCATGCGTTCTCGACATCGGGAGCCTTCGCTTGCTGGCCGTTCGCCATGATGCGGTCACTTCCGACGCTCGTTCTAAATCTGTTGCCAGAAAGTAAGTTTGGTGTTGATGGTCACACCCAAATATTTAACGGCGTCTTTGCTTCCCATTACCTCCTGGCCTATTAGGAAGTCGATTAGAGTCGGCATCCATTTGTTCGTCAGAAGAACTATCTCGGTTTTTCCTATAGCCAGACTGAGACCGTGTAACCATCCAGTAGGTTACTTGTCTCATAACCTGGTTAAGTTTCCTTTGCGCAGTTTTGGTGTCTTTTGCCGTTATCACCGTGGTGATATCATCTGTGTACCCCACCAGGAGGGTATCCTGCAGCATCGCCGTGCGAAAAATGCCATCATAACAGATGTTCTAGAGGCCCGGCCCCAAAACCGATCCTTGCGCTGCCCCGGAGGTGACTTCCATTCTTTGTTGGCCCTCTGTGGTCTAATAGATCAGCTTCCGGTGCTTGAGGTAGTCCTTCACCATCCGCGAGATTGGCTGGGATGTTGAATGTGCTGAGTTGGAGGCGTTTCTGTATATATACAAGGTGGCGCAAAAGTCATCATCCTATCGGAAGAAGCTATAATTTTTGCAAATGGTGGCAAATGTAAATTCTACTTTGACATTTGTGAAGTTAACTATACAGAAAAAACTTAAGACACCAATTAACATAATCCAAAAGCAGAACCAAAGTTTTTCATTCATAAAAAAAATTACAGCGAAAGAACATCGGGTGACAACTTTTGCGCCACCTGACAACTTTTGCGGCACCTTGTAGTTCCTAGGTAGGTAGGTAGGTAGGTGTGGCGGTTCGATAAGACAAACCCAACTAGCACCGAGTGCTGTTTTGTTACCACAAACTCACGTAAACCTGGGTATTATCATTTGGTGGGGGTGACTAAATCCAACCTGTGGAATTCAGGAAAGTTATCAGTTCCTTGATACCTTTCTCGGAGACTTCCTCAAGTGTATTGAAGAAAGGGCTTCACAATGTTCGTAGTCTGATCCTAGCTAAAGCCGGACAGGTGCATAAAAAGTGAATTAAGGTTTATTTTTCAGTTGTCACTTTGCAACTGCGGCAGTGGGTATTGTATGGGGTGTCCAGCTTGGCCGCATGGTCACCTATAGGCCAGTGTCCCGTGAAGATCGCTGTTGTTCTTGCAATATCTTTTCGGGTTCTACATAGAAGGTCGGTTGTTTTTGCCTTGTTGTAGTTTGGCCACATTTTTCTGGATCTGACGCATGCAGTCAGCCTGCTTCATCTGAGGTTGGCTTTCTTTAGGTTTTCCGCGGTGATATTTGCCTTAACTGCTCCGAGCGGAATGTGGACTATTTCCGCCAATGAGCAGTGGAGAGCTGAGCCTTGCCTGGCCAGTTCGTCGGCATGTTCGTTTCCATAAACGTTACTGTGCCTTGGAACACATATCAGGGTAACCTTGAACTTATCAAGCTCATTACAGCATCCTAGTACTAACTTAGAGGATATAGTGACCGAAGATATCGCTTGAATGGTAGCCTAGCTGTCAATAAGTATAGCGATATTTTGCCTCGGTGTTAAGTTCGAAGTTTGAATATAGTTCCTATTATTCTAACTTATTTAACCTATTTTGTGAATTAAAAAAAAAAACTACGGAAATACATCACTCTGAATAACATTTTTGTTTTTCTTCGTTTCTACTTAAACTTTTGCCAATCAGCTACACTTTTTTTGGGAATCTACTTCTTTTTCCTGCAAAAACATTTGTATCCCAGGTTTCAACTCGCTTGCCTTCACTTTTACATTGCTGAAACGAAACAACTTACAGTAGATATGCTTCATGCATGCTCATGTGACGTGTTAGTAGATTTTAATATTCTGCATTCGTATAAGTGTTAGTGGTGGCTTACAAGTTCCGAATAATTTTAATTATGATCGAGGATGGAGTGCAGAGGGCGAAACTATTAATTATGATGTGGGGAAAGGCCACGATTCTGTAGCCGGCGTTTCTGTAACGTCCGACAGTACTTCTGAATATTCAACCTTGACACTTGACACAGAACAATTAAATAAATTTCAAACTTCGAATTGTGTAAACAAAGGGTACCTTAACGTATAGCAAATTAGTTCAGTAATACTCGCTTATTGTTCACACATATCAACGTCAGAGAGTTTTTCATATTTATTTCCATCTTTTATTATAACAAGCAGTATTTATATCATCTGGCAAGGGTTAGAGTCAAATGGTATAGGGGTGTAGCGATTAACCATCTGCCAAAAGATAGCCGAACACCCTCGTGAAATATTCTAAAAGTGCAATAACCCTAATTAACGTTATGATTCAACTGTAAGCTGAATGTTTTATTTGAGCAAATGTTATCCTATTTATTTAAATATTCTTATCCTAATATTAAATTTTTCGCAAATAAAAATGTTCTAAAATGAGAAATTAAAACCGCAAGAGTGTTTTCATCCAGAAGAAGTATGCGTGCTTTTTTAATTCATAAAGCTTACCGCCTCCATTCATTGCGGAGCCGAAAAAGAGCTGCCGCCATCATAATGTCGACTGGGACTCGCAGTACTTCTGCAATCTCGAATTACATTATTCGAATGGGGTATCCAATTTCAAGCTATAAGTAGGAGAACAAAATACACTCGTTCAATTACCGCATCTTCTTTTGGTGAAGGATCCAAGAACTTGTTCAGCTTTCTTCATCTTTTGTGAAATCCTTTGGATAGTACCGCCAACTGACAGATACCTAACAATCGAAGGTCACATTCGTGTCGCAATTAATTAGAGTAAGGATTTGCTTTGCATTTAACCGCGCACTACGAACAAAAGTTTACCTCGACCCAGATTATTGTAGGACGTCATATATAAGTTGAATGAAAATTAATTCCCTTCATCGATATGTGGGTGGAGGAGAATAGAACGAATTTAAGAAATTCAAACAAATAAATCCTTTGGGTTTGTTGACTGGAATCCGATTTCATTCCCTTCTTTGCTTGTGTTATTATTTGTATTTAGGGCGCATCCCTTATTATCTGTTTGAAAGATTCCATAGAATTTCAGTGATTAGGGGGTGAACGAGCATGTGTAACATCTTCTCCGCGGTAATGAGGAGCGTGTGCGTTGTTCTTTTTATGCTGCAACTTGAGCATGTATGACATTTGGGTGAAAAATTAATCCGCAACACACGCTGCAAATTTGTCGAGTGTTTAAAATCAATTCGCAGATGTTGGGGGGCATTTTTTGTATTAAATTTATGGTATAACTGTTTGATTGAAAAAATAAATCACAATTTGTTTAAAATTTGTAGTTTGATCAATTTGTACGACATTCAAGCATATCTTACAGCAGAGAGTATATAGATTTGCGAAAGAGTCCAAAGGTACGATTAGACTGTATGCCGAGTGCGCAAATAATGACCTTTTCTGACAATCCACGCTGTCAAAATAGGATCATTGGGCAAGTAGTGTAATCGGACAATCAGCGAGAATGCCTGCATATTGACCTAATGCTCCTATGCAATTTATGAAAATTTGGTGATGGCATTTCTTTCATGAATTTCATTTAAGCGTAAATTGTTGAAGTATTTTTTTGTTTTTACTATTTACTTAATAAATACACATACTAGCTTTGCTGGTGCTCAAGTGGGTACCCACCCGGTGTGCATTGCTGCGCCTTAAAAAAAGAAATACATGCATGTCTATTTTAGTAAGAAATAAAATGGCAGGGCAGGCAAACTTGGTAGACATATTTTGACCAAACTTCACAGAAACACTTTTAGGCCGATACAAAAGATTGCCCCATTTGAGCTCAATCGGTTCGGCGGTTAAGCGGACTGCACACTTTTCTACACATAGCTAAGTACGCTCACCCAACTTCATTGTTCCACCAAGGGCGGCTGCTAGTTGTCTGGCAAGCGGCAATGTCGGTTTACTTTTCCGAATCAAACAGCAACACAAAAGAAAGAAACTTCGATTTTTATTTTCATTCAATCGATTTGTTTATGAGCACGGTTTATCTACATGCAACAATTCTACTCAAATGACAGCAACGAAATCGACCAACAAATAAAAAGTGCAAATACAGCGCCACCTATCACAATTCAACATTATTCACCCTTATGTATTGTGAAGATCAACATTAATTGACATTTATCAATCAATTTTATTAATATGGTATTGTGACTGTTTTTATATTTAATGAACAATTTTCATTGATTTTCTTGTCAGCTGTCAATTTTTCTTTCAATCGTAAATTTGCAGTCGGTGAATTCGTGCTGTTAAAAAAAATAACTAAGAAATGTGAGTTTCGAATTAAATAAGTGATAAAATGTTTAATTTTTTTATTTCCAAAGGTCTCAAAAAGTAGTAGGAGTAACAAAAAACAGTTATGCAGATTGGTCCAGTTGATGGAAGACAACGAAGAACTCGCCAAGGGATTTTGTTCCAAAAATGTGGCAAATGCAAATTGCGAAGTCATTGCTGTGGAGTTGAATAGCTTAGGGCCTCCAGAACGAACTTCAGAAAAGTGGCAGAGAGTATGGATCGATCTAAAATGCAAAATAAAAACGAAGAAAACAAAATAGAATTAACAGCCAGTGGTGGTGGCCCTAAACAGGCTTCACCGATTCAGAAATTTAGAAAAAGCTGTTGTAAGTTTGTAAGCAAACTTATTTTTATTTAAAAAAAAATATTTTGTGAATTTGACTCAAATCGTACCATAAATACGAAAATTAAAATATCAGGACCTATTGATTTAAAGCTTAACAAAAACCTTACTGCAGACTAAACTAACATATTGTCCAAGTCTGGTGTCAATCGGTCCAGCGGTTCTCGAGTTTTAGACGCCCGCACCCGGAACGAACATTTTTACATATTAAGATAGAAGTCACTTTTCATTCACATTCACACCAATTTTAATCGAAACTACCGATACGTGGTGAAAAAACAGCTTTCCGATATTCGCTTTGAGAAAAAAGATGCAACCGCAGAGAAGGACGGTTATAAACCAACAAATGTCAGACCTGTTGATAATTTTATCTCGCAACGTCATCTAAATCATTGCCACATCATTCTAATAATTCGCCCTATAAAATTCCAATACAAAAGGCAAATTTCGATTCTTTTGATTTTCCGTTTTTCCAAATTGTTTTCCACCCCAGTATTAACACGAACAAAACGAATCATTCAAATCTGTCAAGCCGTTCTCGAGATTTTCAAGACACACGCTCTGCAATTGATTTAAATATTAAGATGAAATATTCAATACTGCAATGTTAAATGTTTGTAAAGGTATAAATAGTTTTGACAACAAACGTCACCTGTCGGAAATTTTTGTAATTGTGTATACAGAGAAAACTGCATATATATCTCCACTCCAGCGCGACCTATCGCGTCCAAATTTTGCAGTTATATGGTGTGAATTCGAGCCAAATCGGTCCATAAATAAATAATTATCAAAAAAAGTGAGTCCAGTGCCACCTATTAGGATCTAACATAATTCAAATGGTTATATCCTTTGTAATCGGCGCACTGGGTTAGTATCGTCTCGAATTTGTAGCATATGGTGTTATTGCAATGACCGTGAAGGCGTGTCTGTTGTTTGCGGGCAAAATGTTTTATTTCATCTTCGACGGTAGCCATACTTAGGTCTCTGTGGATATCAGTGTTTCTGATAAACCATGGTGCATTTACTATTTTTCTTAGCACTTTGTTTTGAAAAGCTTGTAAAATTTTGATATTACTAGATTTGGTACAACCCCAAAGTTGTATACCGTATGTCCAAACCGGTTTTAGTACTTGTTTATATAAAAGCAGCTTGTTCTGCATGCTGAGTTGGGAAAATCTACCAAAAAAAAAAAAAAAAAAAATTTCGCATCGAGTGTCATTCCCAAATATCATGCCTCGTTTGCGTACGGAATTCGTACCGAATCAATGAAAATGGGTAAGTTGTCTCCATTTTTATAAGTAAATTCACGTGCGTTGATTTGGCCTCGTTGAGAGCAATACGCCAAGTCTTTGTCCAATCACAAATTTTGTCAATAGAGCGTTAGAGTTTATTAGTTGCTGATTCAACGGTATTACTGACCGCTAATACAGCTGTATCGTCTGAAAATATGGCTACTATTGTGCCTTCTTCCTGAGGAATATCACTAGTGTATATTAGAAATAAAATCGGTCGAAGAACGCTTCCTTGGGGAACTCCTGCCGCGATTCCTTTAAATTCAGAGTAATCACGTGTTTTACACGAAAGAGTCTGTCTGATAAGTAACAACTAAGGATATCAGATAACTGTTTCGGAAAAGCTTGTCTTAGCTTATGTTTCAAGCCCGTATGCCATACTTTATCAAAGGCCTGAGAGACGTCGAGAAAAACACTAGAACATATTTGTTCCTCCTCTAGGGCTTTTTCAATTACATAGGTTATTCTGTAAACCTGGTCGATTGTAGAATGCTTAGTCCTGAATCCGAATTGGTGATCAGGTATTAATCTACGTTCTTCGATAATCGGATGTAGTCGCTTTCACAAAAGTTTTTCGAAAGCCTTCGACATTATCGCTAAGAGCGATATTGGCATATATGATTTTTTGTCATTTAGTGGTTTACCGGGCTTTGGAACCATTATAACTTCAGCTACCTTCCATTGTCGTGGAACGTACAATAACCTGAACGGTGCATTTATAAGATAGGCAAACTTGATTAAAGCTTTCCTAGGTAACTCTTTAAGAACCTGTCCTGTGATTAAGTTATTTCCAGGAGCTTTGCTTAATTTTAGTTCCTCTATTTGGAAGCGTAGTTCGGGTAGCGATACACTTTTTATTCTATAATTGTCAGGTGCCACGGTTAGGACAGGAAATTCGATCAACGCTTGACCATCAAATGGTTTAAATGTTTCTTCCAGATGTTCGGCAAATATTTCGGCTTTTTCCTTGTCACTCTTCGCCCATTCTCCATTGATTTTCCTGATGGGTGGCGCTTCAGTTTTTGGTTTCTAATGCCTTTCATGGCTTTCCGGAGCGAGTAATTTGTACTTTTATCCGCAGTTAGGCTTTCAAGATATGTAGAAATTTCACGATTTTTAAAGTCTCGAATTTCTCTCTTAAGTTTACTACAAAGGTAGTTAAGAATGGTTTTATCCATGGTTATATATGGAGCGCGAGATTGTTGCCATATTTTGCGCGCTCTCCTTTTCTTCTCAATTGAGTGATTTCTAAGGGATATTTTATTTCGCAATTTGTGGAGTATTTTTCCAGGCTGAGCATTGTATGACGTCAATAAATTGATCGACTTCGTCTTCAAGATCGTGGGGTGTTCGAAGAGACACTTTGGAGATCGATTTTACTTTCACAGTATTTTTTAAAGGATTCCCAGTTTGTTTTCATTTTAGTTAGTCTGGGTGGACCTTCTTTTTCCGTAGACATCCGTTAATTGTCAAAATGACCTATGAATGATCAGAAGAAAGATCGAAGCATTCCTCGACTAAAATAGAGTTTCCCGACAACCCTTTCGTGGTGAAGAAATCGATGAGGTCTGGTATTTTTGCCGTATCCGAGGGCCAGTACGTCGGCTTCGTAAGGAACTCTACCTTTTCCCGAGATGCATCTCGAGCCCCAGAAGGTATGTTTTGCGTTAAAGTTACCTCCGATGACGAAATTTCATCCAAGTGAGTCAAAGATACTTATAAAATCGCTTCTTTCCATCGTTGCACGTGGGGGGCATAGATAGCGGCAAAATCATATTTTATGTGTTTAATTTTTACGCTCACCGTGCATAATTGCAGTTTGTCAAGCTCAATTGTTGCACTGATTGAGTGTTCAATGGCATTTTTGATCAACAAGGATGCCCCATCTCTCGCCCTTTCCGAAGGGTGATATGCGTGATAGGCAATGTATCCTCGAATGTTTGTGCTGGATTTTTTCGTCAGATGGGTTTCCGAAATCAAACAAATATCAATATCATATTTATGAATGAATATCCCGAGCTCGTCCATCTTCTGCAGAAGGCCGTTCGCATTCCATGTCACTAATTTAACTAAGTCCGTCATATTTATATTATTGCACGTGTGCTTCGAAATTGATTTTCGAGCTTGTCGAGTTTTTCAAACATACGTTTATTAATTTGGCTCTGTTCTTCTAGCCTGGCAAGAATGCAGAGAAAACTTGGGAGACTGGATCAGACGTTTTATTTGTTTGTTCGCGTCCTTGCAACGCAGCGTTCGGCGACTTTTTTCTAAACAATTTTGACCATTTCTTTAGCCTTTTTTCGTCCTTCATTGATTTTATTGTTACCCTTTTCAGGTTTGTTTTTGGTTGTCGCGCCTATTTTGAAGTTCTTTAGCTACTTCGCATCCGCGATAATTTGCCGGGTGTTTTCCATTGCAATTTATGCATGTTAGTAGGTCTTGTCTACTTAGAGCGCATACCTTCGATAAATGCTTACCGGCACATTTTACGCAACGCGGCTCCTTTTTCAATATGTGTGCGTGTGAATGTTGCCTTGTCAACGCTTACACTGAGGAATCTGACGAGTCATTTGGCGCATCGGTTCAATTTTAACCACTATGTTTAGGATAGTTTTAATGTTGTACATATATTTTTTTGGATGTTTTCTGACTTTTTGAAACTAAGCATGAATAGCGGAAGTCCGCGCTTGACAACAATTTCCTCGTCTTGTTCCGTTTTTTGCTTTTCTTTTTTAAGTATATTAACCGCGTCGATAATTTTGAAACCATTAGTTTTAAGATCTGACTACAACTCGGTGTGGCCTTTCAGACTCGTTTTCATAAGTGTACCATTGTACCTTCTCAGTATTCAGTTTTTGAGAAACTGCGCGATAGCTCTCAGGATCGCTTACATTAATTTCCACACATTATTATTCGGAGATGTTACTTTGAATGTGGACTTTGCTATTTCCTTAAGAAGGCTACTTAGCTTGCTGTAGTCTGAAACTCCGACAACGTTAATTGGAGGTGGAATGTATACCTTATTTTGAGGTTTTTTCCTTAGCGTTTCTATTTCGTTGTCATTTGCCTTTTTGGGTTTTCTATCTTTTAGCACAACGACTTCTGGTGAGGAGCCGGCTTTCCGTTTTTTGTTCGGTCTCCTCTAAGTGATCCAAGCAGTTTCACGCACTAGCTCTTCTTCGTCCGTATGATAATTGCGGCCAGCTGAGCGGTATGATTTGGCTTCTGGCTGTTTTTTAAGTTGAGATTCAACAAGTGCTTTGTTCTCAGCTTTCAGCTGATCTAGCTCTTTTTTTAGCTCTTGATAAAGCTGTTCAATTTGGTTAAGGTGCGGAGTTCCTTGTTTTCGTCCTTGAAGCTTTTGCATTTCGTTGAGTCCCGCGAAAGGCGTCCAAAATATTTTGGCGTCGTAGGACTTCGTTTAGTTTTTGCTTTTGGCACAGATCCCGTTGGTGATGATCTAGGTACCCTTTTACTATTTTTCAAAACGTCGGATGATTGCAATAAATGGCTCTCCCCAGAATCCGTAGAGCCTGCCTCTGAAGAGTGTGGATTTTCCAGTAGAACTGGGCTGCCATCTGGGGTATTATATCTTTTTGTTTTAATCATTGTATTTTTTGTATACTCTTTGCACTGCGCTTCATCGCTGAAGATGATTTTGCGATGAAATTCTTCATTTTCTTCCATCATGTCCAGAGCTCAATTCGAGAACATACGTCGCTTCATATGATCAAGTGGCTTTAGTTCTTGAGTCAGCTTGATCTTTTTAGGGTGTAGGCCAAGATCCTTACGCAAAATTCGCCATAATGTAATCTGGGAGAGGCCCAATTCTTGACAACGCCGTGAAATTGACTTATTTGGCTGGTTTGCGACGAACGCCTCTACGGCAGCAATATACTCCACACCTCGGGTAAAATATAGTCTCAGTGGCACGGTAACATCAAGCAGCGAATATTCTGCCTTAACATTTTGTCACTTGACCATGAATTTCTTGTCTACTGGGACGAGAATTACCGCCGAAAATTGGCGTTTACGCTCCTAAAGTTGCAACAACGGATTCGGATTTTTGTAGCAAATTTTAATTATTTGTGTACTTCACAATGTTGATTTAACTGATTAATTTGACATTGACACTTCGGTAATCGGCTTAAGGGTGCGTTCACACTGAAAGTTTGAAGTTTTCAAGTCGCTACTGAAAGACCCTTTTTTTATCTATCGTGACATTTTATTCGTTCAGTAATTTATTTGTTTTAGATTTATTTGGTGCGAATATCTGGATTTTGTTGAAATTCTTTAATGTTCCCTAATCGTGTTATTTATTTATTTCGTCTTGACATATACGCTGTTACCGCACGTTTGAAAATAAATAAAAAAAATGCTTCGAATGACCAGCAAGTAAATATTACCATTCCTGTCCTTTTGGTCACGTAGTCCTTGACAACCTTGACAACGCTGATCTTTTGGTCATTTAACAGATAATCTGGTCGTTTGCTTGTGGTCATTTGTATGCACAATTGGCATGCAGTCTAATCTCACCGTAAGGCTTCAATTACCTACCGTTCTCTTGGAGCGGATGTATTTATTCGAAACACTTTCAAGCGTCTGATTTTTCTTCAACCTCTTGCTCCAGTCACAGTTAATCACTTTCCTTTGTATCACATCTTTTGACGCCTGAATTGATCAAGTAACTTCGTCACTCGTGACACCTCTTTAATTATTCATAATCAACAACCTTTGTCAGGAAGTCAGCCATTCAATCAAAATCCCATTCCATTAGAATGAAAAATAAATTAATCCTTTCATATACTGTATCACTATCCAATTGCACTATCTAGTCTGTTGCGTGGTCAATGCAATTACCTGTGCACCATATTTATCGGGGCAAAACGAATTAATGTCCCACAAGCAAATAACCGCTCATATCCCTAACATGACTGTTCCTATTATCATTTTAGATTGTAATCGCCAAACTGTACGAAACGACAATGCGTTTCGTTTTCGTCATCTATGTATGTTGTCCCAAAGTGACCACTAAATAACCTTTCAACACAAGTCCCTAGGGTCGTCCTGTTCACCTCGTAATAAAGTGACCACACAAAACCGCTCTCATTATATGTGTTTTACATTAAAAACAATTTACCCTTCCACCCCCCATTTTGCGGTATGTGGTCAGGTTATATGCATATTACCATTATGTTGGCCATGATGACAGGACGTTCCGAAAGAACATATGTGCGAGACAGATTTTAAGTGATTTATTGGCGAAAATATAAAAGAGATGTTAAATTGCCAAAGAAAGCCAGCCGAGCGCCCATATCGTGATAATTGCCAATAAAGGATTCGTTCAGGCTGTAGAACAAAAACGATCACGCAACAATCAACCAATAAAAGGTTTAAATGATTTCTTCAGCGAACAACTTGAACGAAATACAAAACACTATAGTTGTCATATCCTTTTCATCTAAGGGATATTCAGTTACATTAGAAGCACACGAACGCGATGGTGTGCGATAGTTAATCAGCTTTCGTTTTTCCTTTAATTATTGTGGTTTTACTAAGTTGATACACTTTCGAGGAATACGAATTACGACCCATCATTCTTGGCTTACACTGCCAAAGACGGCGGCAATAAGAGCGGATTGTTTGTTTGTGCCAATAAGGCTATAATCGTAAATTTTTACGTGTTAATAGGTGCAATTCTTAGTTTACGCTTGATTTACACCATGAGGCGATATTTTATTACTTCCGCTGTAATTAAACCAAATATTTGCATTTTATTTGAGTTTATTACTATTTGAGGAGATGTCACCGATTTGGAATCACGTAAAGGGCATAGTGAGCTGGTAAAATATTTAATTGGGCTCTTTTATGAGGATGATTGTACATTTTTGGATAGATAAAGACAATATGTTAATTAGAAGGCTTTTATGTAACCATAACACTTTGCTTGATTTTTTCGACGACAATATCTAGGGAAGAGTAGAGATTATTTCAAAGCATGCTTTTTGTGCAGAAAATTCGTTTTGGTATAAGCGAATACTATCTTAAGGTTTTCTGTACACTCCATCTTAAAAATATATGAGCTTGGGTTCACAGTTTGTAACTTGCCTTAATATTGGTCGTAGAAGCTTAAAAATTACTTTATATGTATTTTCGTGATCAGCATCGAAAGTTTTGTCAATCTAGACATGTCCGTTCGTCCATCCGTCACCAATGTTGAGGCCTTTAAATTCGAGATAGGAAGCTTAAATTCTGTTCATACTCTATCGGGGCGCATAATAATCAATTGTAAATATTTTTTTAATCCGTTCACTATTTAAAACAAAAAACCGTTTAATTGAAGGAGTCAATGGAAATGAAAGTTGTGGTTTTGCAAGGGTGGAGTCGCCGAAGCAACCGATTCAAAAAAGTATCGAACTTCATTGTTCCTCAATTAATCGATCATCTCTTTCTTATGATATGTGAAAGTATTTATTTATACGGAAAATGTTCAAGCTCGGTTTAAGTGTTGCAAACCATAGTGTTAATTGTTCCGGGTTAAGTAATTTATGTGAAAACTACCCCAATAGTGATTTAATATGATTTTTTTTATAGTAATATACATTCTATCTTAATATCTACACTTCGCTTCAACTGAATAAGCACAAACATTTTCTAAGCTACGTTGACCATTTTTTCAAAAGCTTGTGCCGTAATATATCATTTGATGATGCTTGAGAAAATAAATCGGAAACAATAATTCAAAAAGTACCTATTTCTTCCGTGGTTCTCTTGCAAAGCATTCAATATGGAAAAACGCAGTTTTATTTTGCATCAACTGAATAGACATAAGGTCATTATTTTCACTGCTTATGAGTATTCTGTGGAGATTGACACATTAGATCAACAGTTGAAGTGCTTTAAGTGAATTTTATTTGATTAGTTGTATTTCAAAGAAAAATGGATAGATCAAAATCTCTGAATAGTGTTGAAAGAGCTAAAATCGATTTACTAAAAGAAAAACGACTAACCGGGCGTTCTATAGCTGATGAAATTGGGCGAAGTTTAAGTGTGGTCTATTCTTATTTAAGAAGCAAAGATTCGTACGGAAACAACATGAAAGGCGGTCAAAAAACGGCAATAACAGCAGTTGATCGAAGAGCAATTTTATGATGTGCTTCCAATTCCTGCGACTCTGCGGCAAAATTGAAGCAGAAAGTCGGTGTTAATGCAAGCGTTTCAACAGTGCGAAGGGATATCAATAGTGCCAAACATCTAAAACGGATGAAAATTCAAAAGAAACCACCACTGAAAGAGAAACGGAAGTGTATGCGCTTAGAATTCTCTAGACTCCATATGAGTTGGAAAAATTAATGGCGTCACGTAGTTTTTTCGGATGAGAAAATTTTTAATGAAATTTTTAATATAGACATTCTAGGTGTCTGATAGGAATAAGAATAGGGTATCCAACAGTTCGCCCAAGCGGACCTTTGTTTTTTATTGATTTTGAATAAAACGGAAAATCTGAACAACTGGATTATAACAGCTATCTCCGAGCAAAATAAAAGTTTGAATTTCAAAAAAGCTCCAGCTTTCGGTCACTCTTTTGCAACAAAAAACCAAGCGGCCGAGTATTTGAAAAGTGTTTCCGATATTCGGCCCCTTGTGAGGTTTTCGAAAAATAAATCATTTATGGCTGTTACTATAGTATTAAAATAGTTTAAACTAAATTATGTATATTTAAGAGACTTAAGCGACATGAATCGTTTTTTATTGCCTACAATATCACAGATTTAGCAGAAGCTTTATTCGGAAATGCCTATTGGGGAAGTTTCTAGTAAGTTGGCATTTTTTAGAACTGGGCTTTCAATTGAAGAGGAGCGAAACTACTAAACTAGCTAATAACTTTGGCCAAGTATGGTTTACCTCAAAATCCATGAAATCTTCTAACCAACGAAGGCCGAAAAA
The DNA here is from genome assembly GCA_949715645.1 of Portevinia maculata. Taxonomy (NCBI): domain Eukaryota; kingdom Metazoa; phylum Arthropoda; class Insecta; order Diptera; family Syrphidae; genus Portevinia; species Portevinia maculata. Next base: position 260,940,112 of record OX454526.1, read on the forward strand.
CTTCGTCCGAAGGTGGCGAACCAGTTAACAAATGGTATAACAACTTTCTGAAGTGCCATCCCACCTTAAAATTATAAACACCTGAATATCTTACGATATATCAGGCTGGAATTATAGGGCAGGTGGTTAGGAAGTGGTTCCAGGGCCTTCACAATTTCAGAAGAAAGATAAGGTAGTGTAGATCCCTCCAGAATTCTTTACGCTAGTGAGACCAGCTTTCGTATGGCTCCCAAAACCTTAAACGTACTTGAAACTGTATATAGAAACGGTTATCAGATCAAAAGAGCAAATGAAAAAGAAACTCCGACAGTTTTTCTAACATTCACAGTCTGCGGGGAAACACTTCCAGCCATGGTCGTCCTTCAATTGGCTGGTTAAATGTTCTATTTAAAAAAAAACAAGCCTGATTGGGTCTTCGGAAAAACTAAAAACGGTTGGATGAGAAGTGAAACGTTTTTCTAAAATGGCTACCTTTGGCTTTTAGAAAACGAGGTCAAATATTTTATCCTATCCCTTACCGAAATCCGATAAAAGTGTTCAAGGCGTCGACAAAAACAACCAATGCCAATCTCTTCTGCTGGTTGAAAAGCTTTTAAAAAAAGCAAAGCGGTTGTAAAACTCCTTAAAGCAGCGGGAGTAAAAACAAAAAAAAATCCTCAAAACAACATAAAGGAAATTGGCGGAAAACAAAAATTAAAACCAGGAAAAATTGTGTGGTATCACATAAAAACCATTAAAATCGTAAAATTCTCGACAAAACAATGTCAAAAAGTCTTTCTATCACCCATTTCAGTCCAACTATGCTTGTTGAAATGGAATAGAATTAGAGAAAACATAGAAAGAAAAAACCAGAATAAATAACATAATATACTTACAGGAGCAAAGTTTGTCCAAGAAAATCAAAATAAAAAAAACTGGATGAACTCGTGGCTTCAATGGCACAGGAAAAAAGGAAAAAAGACAGACCAGCACCACAGAAGGAGTCTGATGATCGGTTGTAGCGAACCGTGAAACAGCGCTGTAACTCCGCCGTCCACTTCACGTGGTAACGAATATAAGGTTATTCATTCAAAACAACATAAATAAAAAAAAACCGCTTGATCTGCTCCAAAAAAGCACGGAAAGGGTAAAAATATCACATCGCAGGAAAACTATTCACCAATGTTCCACTTTTGATGAAAACGTGCTTTCTGACGTAGAAGAAGAAGGTATAAAAAACATTGTGTTCAATGCTTGTGACAATTGGTTTCTTCATCTATAGCATAAGTTTTTAAGCAAAGTACATTTTTCAGTTATTTTTTTTTATTTTTTATAAAGTCACCTGCTTTTAACTATAGAAATTATCTTTAGTTTTCTGCCTCCTCGTAGAGTCTTCTTGTTGAGTAGTAGGTACGAGTACTTCAGAGTTGTGGGGTTCCGCCAAAGTCCTGTGCAGGTTTCGAAGTACTCTCCTTTCGAATAGCTGGATCTTCTTCATTGTTGATGGTGATATTGTGAACCAGATGGGACAACCATAAGTTATCACGGACGGGCTACAGTCCGCTTGGGCGAACTGTTGGATACCCTATTCTTATTCCTATCCCTCATAAGTGGGCGTGACAAAAGTCTAAGTATGGTTGAATTGTTAAGAACGCTCTACATATTTTGTTATATAACATTTAATGGATTTTATCAAAAAAAAACGCTCCGTAGCTCAAACTTGGGTGTTTCAATAAAATTGTTTTATTTAATTGTGGGCGTGTCAGTAGGCGGATTTAAAAAAAATTAACACATGAGAATAAAGGGCCCCTAGAGAGTATATATTATAAATTTCAGCTCCCTAGCTCAAACTTTGAATTTTCAAAAAAAAAAAAAATTAAGTGTGGGCGTGTCAGTGGGCGGATTTTGAAAATATTTACACATCAGCATAAAGGGCTAATAGAGAGTATATATTATAAATTTCAGCTCCCTAGCTCAAACTTTGGATTTTTAAAAAAATTGTTTTATTTATTTGTGGGCGTGTCAGTGGGCGGATTTTGAAAATTGTTTATCCCGAGTAGTTTTAGGAGTCATAGATCATATATAAAAAATTTCAGCTTTCTAGCTCAAAATTCGATTTTTTCCAAAATTTTGTTTTTTTGAGTTTGTGGGCGTGTCTGTGGGCGGATTTCAAAAATTCGTAAACTTGATTATTTCGGGACCCTAGAGAGTATATGGTTAAAATTTCAGCTCTCTAGGTCCAGTTTAAAGGCCTAATTTTTGCCGACAGACGGACGGACGGACGGACATGGCTAGATCGACATTACTATCGATGCTGATCATAAATATAGTAACTTTTAGGGGTCTACGGGCAATATTAAGGTATGTTACAAAAAATTAATATACCCTTAGAATAGGGTATAATGAATTCTGGGCTGTCACACATATCAACGCATAATAAATTAATTAAATTACGTAGGTAGTGTTCTACATAATTTCATTTATTTATCATGCGTTGATCATCATTTTCTCAGTAAAGGAGAATGCTAGAGCAGGAGCTTACTGGTAGCTCAGCGTGGCGCGAGCGCTTATGCCGAAATCGCAAGTCATTAGTCGGTTGTTTCTGTTTGAAACTGCTGTTGTGAGACATCTGTGAATTATAAGTTTTAATAACTTTTTGTCTGATGTTTTTATCTTTAAGATGTTTGTTTTTGTTTTGAAAAATATAAAATATTAAATGAAATAAATGTTTGGCCCATACAGAGCTTTAAACCTAGCTTCTCGAACCATTTGCTTATGCGAAGTGGAAGGTAGTCACAGTTTTAAGCCGAGTCCGATGGGCCGATTTGAGAAGCTTCTCATAACAATTGATACTCTTGGATGTTTTTGAAGTTCGTAAGAGGTAAGGAGTGGAAAAAAAACTAGATGTTAATTGGCCCGGCGTGAATTGACCCGGGGACCTTTCGATTAGTAGTTCGACAGACTAACCCCTGATCCACTGCGCCCGACTATTTTTGTAAAATATAGATTTTAAAAATTTGCATTACTGGATAAAAAGGGGATCTCTCAGAGGCGCTAATAAAAAGCTGTAAGTCACTAACTAAAGCAAATATATTCCCTAAATTTGATATATTGATTTTAACAGATCCGTTAGTATTCATAAAAATTTATTTTGACTATAGCTTTCGTAAAAAAAATATGACAAGCACGCTCTAGATTTTTTAGTCCCAGGCACTATGCGCGGGTATATTTTTTTTTTTGCGCGGGATAAGGACAGTTAAGTATACTTAAGCATAGGTTAGAGATTGAAATGTGTGTCAGCAATAATCGACACGCATCGACCAATATAAAGTTATATGTATCATGTGGATCTAGGAAAAGCTTTATATTCGTTGAAAAGGTCAGAGGTTCTAATGATGTCAGATCTCTAGTGTTGCAGGTCCAGTTTTTCAAATTTTGTTTTACGCTAGAGATGTTATTCCACTTGTCACTTTGCTAAAGAATAAGATACAGTTAAAAACTGTGATTATTGTTTATTTACACAATGGCGACTTCAAATAAAATTTTACCGTCGAAATCTGGAGACAACGTTGAAAGGGGCCGCAAAATATAGCATAACTTGACCGTTTTACCTTATGGCGGACGAGTTTCATTGCGGATGAAATATTTACTAAAGACATTCAGATGAAATCGATTGATATTCAATTCAGCATTTAATATGCCAACAACAACCTCCCTTGGGTACCAAATTCCTACCCTCCTCAAAAGCTCAAATCCATATACAAATAAATAACATTAACTCAGGTTTACTTAATCCAATTAGGCCACAGACTGATCGTTGACGAATCAACCACGTCAATTCATAATCAACTAATTCATTAACTCAAAACATGAACACAAGGACATGGTTTCCTTTAACAATTTGTTAACGCCACTTAAACAGCACAAAAATAAAAGTACAACAAATATAGAATAAGGGCGACCACAAACACATGGACGTTTCTATAAATTTAGGAATAATTTTTCAAAGTCTCCCTTAGCTTCGGAGTCATTATATCATTAGGGCTATGCAATAACTAAATACAATTAATCAAACGCTAATTTGCCTACGAGCACATTAAATGCCATTACAGAACAACTATTCCAATTATACCCCATACCAACACAGCAGTTCCAAGCTTCCAATGCATTTTGCATAATATGAACATTTCATTAAATTGAAAAGCAAGCACCTAAAAATCGCGTGTGACTTCAACTCAAAGTGAATTGACGACTTTGATTCGTCATAATATTTATAACGTTTTCTGTTGGTGGTGCCTTAATTGCGAAATCCTCTTGGTTATGTATAGTAACTCGCATCTGCATGTTGAATGTTAACATTCCATAATCGACGTTGACTGGGTTTGGACTTAGAATCCCGCGTGACTATGTACTTTTTTCTTAAGCTTACGGTTACGATACATTGTTTGCTGAATTGCCCTAAGCACTTTAACCACTGTCCAAATCCTTGACGACTTAGCGTGGGAATTAGTGTTTTAAACTGGCTCGGTCTTGTTTCTGTTGCATTTGTTATGACTATGCTGTAATTTGTAAGTAGAAATGTGCGAGTTTGGGGCGTATAGTGAAAAAGGGTTATAAATGTGAAAACAACACCCACAAGCAGCGTTATTCTTGATTATACTCGTATCTAAGTAAAGTTCCAGGGGCAATCAAATGGCAATATGCTAAGTTCAGTTATTGTGTGGTGGGGATGTATAAATGCAGATACCTAAAATTTTGCGAATTAAAGAAATTGAGAAAAGATAAACTGAATCAAACAAACGAGGATAGCTCAAGATCTAAATGTAGGTTGGATGATTATATAACAAAGGTGTTTTCGCTTAAACATCGATTTAAAGACAAGCTTTTCTGTACCCTCCGTTAAGAGTATATTTATTTTGACTATGGCTTATAATGGTCGTATACGCCCAAAAGTTACTATATTTTACTATATATTTGTGATCAGCAACGAAAATTATGTCGATTTAGCCATTCCCGCCGTCCTTCTGTCTCCAATTTTAAGCCCTTAAATTCGATGTAGACTGAAAATTCGTAAACTGAAATTCGAGACATATACTCTAATCCTAAGGGGTAAAAATAATCAAGTTTTTAAAATCCGACTATTTAATAAAAACCGTATATGGAAAAAAAATTGATGGAAATGAATGTCGTATTTTTCGCAAAGTACAGGCGGTAACATAACTTTCTTTTTTCACAACGCAATAAATCCTATTTTATAAATCAGTTTTTTTTTTAATGTAGTCTAAAGTAATCTAAAGCTATGTTTTACATAATTTTTAAAATCATATAAGATTGGTGTCCCCCTCAATATGACCCATACCAGCATAGTAGCGGGTATATTGCCACAATTTCTGCCCGGATAGCAGGCACATTTTTGATAGAAGTTCTTACTGCCTCAATGTTCTCAGGGGATCTGATTGCCCGAGAGACTCCAGTTCCTTGTCTTGTTTCACTCGCAGTTCTGCTCCGGGACAGGGCCCAAAGAGGCTACATTGAAGCGATTTCGGAAGGCGGGCAGGGTTTTTGATCACAGAACATCTGTTCGAAAAGTATAGGGCCAACCAATATGGACTATGCTAAGCTAACGCCAGCTTAAGGAAATTTCCAATTACATGCAAATGGTATAGCATGACGATAATGAAATTATGCTCGGTTTCGTTAACTTACGTTGGCTTTCGAAAAGTCTCAATGAAATGGGACATTCCATACGGAAATTTGACAGGCGAACGAATGCACCAAATGCGGTTTAATTCTCTTAAGGCCATTATGGGTAACTAGGAAGTTTGACAGAAATCGCACGGTTTTGACATAAGTTTAATCCTACGAAAGTCTATTGTGGTTGGGTCATGACGGCGCTGATCTGGAAGCAAAAAAACTTATGACGCAACACTGTCAAATGAGAGCACTGCCGCACTGTGTTAAGGGATATTTCTTTTAGAATTCTTTAGAAGCCGAAATGTTCCTTCTTTTATAAACCTTTCCCTCTTTTTATTTCTCACAGAAAAAAAATTACATTTCTAATTCAGTATGAAATAACCCCCCAAATGGAAAATGAAATAACTCCCCAAATCAAAGATGAAATAAGTCCCCAAAATGGTATGAAATAATTCCCCAAAATGATTATGGTAATCCCATATGGAAATCCAATAAACAGTGCAATGAATATGGGGCCCATGCTGCCCCCCTGCAACAACCCTGCTTGGGGTCACTGTTTGATTTAGAGTAGGTGCGAGGTTTTATTTTATAAATTTAGGGACTTATTTCATAGTTGAATTTGGGGACTTATTTCACTATGAAATAACCCCCCAATTTGAAGTATGAAATAAGTCCCCAAAAAGCAATGTTATAAATCCCCACATCCATACAAATTTTTTGGAGTTATTTCATCTTTCATTTGGGGGGTTATTTCATTGGGGGGTTATTTCCTGCAGCCGGTGGTCGCAACTTTAAGAGCGTTAACGCCAAATTTCGGCCGTAATTCTCGTCCCAGTAGACAAGCAATTCATAGTCTAGTGAAGAAATTTAATTTAGAACCTCGCTGCTTGATGTTGCCATGCCAGTGGGACTACGTTTTGCCCGAAGTGTGGAGAATATTGCTGCCGTAGAGGAATCCGTCGCAAACCAACCAAATCAGTCAATTTCACGGCGCTCTTAAGAATTGGGTCTCTCCCAGACCACATTATGTCGAATTTTGTATAAGGATCTCGGCCTACACCCTTACAAGATCAAGCTGACTCAAGAACTAAAGCCACTTGATAATAATGAAGCGACATACGTTCTCGAATTGGGCTCTGGACATGATGGAAGAAATTGAAGAATTTCATCGCAAAAAATCATCTTCACCGCATTTTTGGTTAAGCGGCTTCGTCAATAAGTAAAATATGCGTTACTAGACAGGTGGAAACCCTCATCTGCTTCATGAAACAGCACTTTATCCGCAAAAAATCAATGTTTGGTGCGGTTTTCATGCCGGTGGCGTCATTGTCCCGTTTTTTCGTCGATGAAAATGACCATCACGTTATGGTATATGGTATTCGCTACAGAGATATGTTGGAACATTATTTCTTTGAGCAATTGCATCAATTGGACATCAGTGGTTTCAACAAGACGGTGCCACAAGCCACACAGCGGGTACAACAATCGAGTTATTGTAGCCTCAGTTCGGTGAACGTGTTATCTCGAGAAATGGACCCGTCTATTGGCCGCCGAGATCGTGTGATGTCTGTGACTTTATTTATGGGGCTACATTAAATCATTGGACTATTTTATAAAGCCAGCGACGTTTAAGCAGCTCAGAGCCAATATTGAACGAGAAATAGCGGCCATATCCGTCGAAATGTACGGCCGAGTCATCGAAAATTGGGTTCAACTTATCGACCGCTGCATACGTTTCCGTCGTTTACATATGAATGAAGTCGAATTCCATTCATAAATGTTTGGATAATAATTCAAGCCAATACATTTTTCTTTTTAGATATCTCAAGTAGTTTGAATTTTATTTAAAAAAGAAGCTGTCAAGACCTCAATGAAAGACCCTTTATAAAATTTTGAACTTTTTTTTACATAACAAAATAACGTAAATATATATGGAATAAAGACAACCATTTATATGTATAAAGTCAACTATGTATATATATTTGGAAACTGTTTCAATGTTTGATAATATGATTGACCTTTTTTAATCCCTTTTCTAAGGCCATATTAATTTTGACTCATAGTTTGCAACATGCCTTAATATTGCCCTTAGACCCCTAAAAGTGCCTATATTCGTAATCAGCTTCGATAGTACGTAATATCGACATAGCCATATTCTATCCACCCGTCCGTCCGACAGCAAAAATTGGGCTTTATAGCTGAAATTTGAAACATATACTCTCCAGGAGCCCGAAATAATCAAGTGTACGAATTTCCAAAATTCGCCCACCGCCCATAATTTAAAGAAAGCATTTAATGCAAAAATCAAAATTAGAGCTAGGAAGCTGAAATTTGGAATACTTGATTACGAACAGTTAGTTTTTTGGTTTAATTTTACAACTTTTTTCAAATCCTTCGATAATCTGGGAAAAACTCAAATGCAGTATGAAAGAAGAATATATTATGTTTATATTCCTAAAACAATATTGGGATTAAGTAGATGAATTCAGTTTCATGATGTTTTCTTTTCAAGGTCATTAAGTTAACGCAGTTCGCAAAAGTCAGTTCCGTAAAAGTTTATTGCTCCCACCATACCATTACTCCACCTCCTTTGCTATGTCGCTTTTTTCATCCTTTCTCGAATCATGAACATAATAGTTGTATCTACTAGCTTCAACTCCAGTTTTTTTTTATTTATTCATTTTATTTAAGTAGATATTTGAAGGCTTACACAGTAAGATATATTATATCTTTTAAAATAATGATAAGCTTATTAATCGATTTACAAGGAACAATGAGGACTACCATAAAACGAAGAGCATAATACTTAGAAATTTAAAAAGAAAAAAAATAATATAAAAATATAAACGGCCGATTCAAATTCATAAATACAATAAGATTTATTTACATGAGAATAATATAAAAACAAGTTTCAACAAATTTTAATTACAAAAATTTTAAATTTACAAGGAACAAGTAAAATTAACTAGCAGACAAGAAAGATCTTACTTCAGTAGAAAATCTCGTTTTCAATCCTATTTCTCTGATTTGGCGCGGTAAGGAGTTCCAGAGTCTAGTGGCATTAACAAAAAATTGACGTTCAGACGTTAAACAAGAATAGCGCGGGGATACAATATGTCTAGTCCTGATGGATGCACAAAACGTTAAGAGGTTAAAAAGGTTGCGGGGTTGACGTGAATAAATTATATTATGTAACATTAAAATGGTACGGTACTTTAAAAGTGAATCAAACGTAATATTACCGATCCGGAAAGAAAAAAGTGAAATGTGGTCGTATCTTCGAAGACCGAAAATATATCGAGCTGTGTTGTTGTAGGCTACATTAAGTTTCCGGCTACTAATCGAGTCGCACTTTCCAAAAACTTCGCAACCGTATGTTAAGGTTGGTATAATTAAGGTCTTAGCTAAGAGGATCCGCGTTTTCATGGGAATGAAGTATTGAGTCGTCCAAAGAGAACGAAGAATACCATAAACTTTGCCAACTGTTAATGTGATCACTCCACGTTAACGTTTTATTAAATAACATACCCAAATTGTTTGCGGTCTCAACATATTCGATCGGACCATCGTTAAGGTAGATTGGTGGGAAGAATGACGTGTTTAAGATTTTCCTTGAAATGACAATGCATTTAGACTTCTTAGGGTTAATAAGAAGCGAATTTTGTTGCGACCAATTAGAGATTTTATTCAAATCGGAATTAATGCAACTGACGCAATGATCGATTGAGTCAGGTGGACAGCTCATGTGTAGCTGAGTATCGTCAGCATACATTTCAACATATGAGTTAGTGACGATGGAAGGCAACTCATTGACATACAGGGAAAAGAGTTGGGGTCCTAGGATGGAACCTTGGGGAACTCCACATGTTTTGGGAAGAAAGTCTGACATTCTACTGTTCACATGCACAGCCTGCTGACGACCAATCAGATAAGAGGATATTAAATGCACAGCGGAAGAAGAGATGTTATCTTGATTTTACTTATGGAAATCTTGAGTTTAAAGCAGCTCTCAGTATACCCCGGCGATTCTGACTTGTACTTGCTTTTTTTCCATAGTTTTCAGGGTCTTTGACTTCTTGACTTTTAAATTAATTTTTTTATTCATTATTAAATACTAGACAAAAATTATTAAATCTAACTTAAAATTAACAGGATACTTATTCTAAATTAATTGTCTTTATACAGACATTCTAAACTTAACTATAACCTAATAATTATTGACCTTCGGTCTAATAACTATTTTACGAATTAATCTTACATTATGTATTTATAGAGAAAATTATAAAAAGGTCGGCATCATTATAAAGATTTTATAAAACAAATTAAAAACTATCTATTCTACTTACTTAATCTACTTAACGTATTTTAAGTATAATTGAGAATCAGAGCACAGTGATATTCTAATCCCGTCCCCGTACGGGAATTACTGACACGCCCCCTATTTAAAAGAAATCATTTTATTGAAGAAATCATTTTATTGAAGAAATCATTGTAAATGAAAGTAATATTCTTCGGAAAGTATGTAGATAAAATAGTTTTAAACAATTCCTTTATATAAAGTTTTCTGCCATGAGGCGGTTTTTTGACAACATTTTTGCTTTTCAAATATGTATCAAACAATACGGTTTTTTTTTGTTAGTTAAAATGCGTCTATATTAATTCATTCTTTCAGTTAACCGGTTTTTGTTTAGTTAAACGGTTTGAGTAGAGAAAACTACTTTATATGAAAACTGGAAAAAAAGCAATGTGAACATTTTTTTTTTTGTTTCAGTTAACCGAGTAAAGCATTGTTCAGAGTTGACTCAATTACCTCGTATCTGGGGTCCTAGTCCCAAAATTATTATGTGGCTCTATACGGCAGTGGTAAGACCTATACTCACATATGGCAATTTAGCCTGGTGGCTGAAGTCGTGCAGCGTGTCACTAACCTTAAGACTATGACTAGAGTCCAACGAATCGCCCGTATTGGTTCTACTGGGGCTATGAGAACCAACCGTACAGCGGGGTTTGGAGGCCATTCTCAATCTAAAACCTCTGGACCTTTTTGTACAAAAATCTGCCGCAAACAGTGCCTTGCCAAACAGAAAACCCACTACAACAGGAAATGCACAGATTCTACAGACATTCACGGGTGGTAATGTATGCACAGACTATATTACTCCCCATCTAGATTTTATAGGACCATCAACTGTCTCATTTCCCTGCAGGGAAGAACGGCATTAGGGTCAATTGCCAGTCCACGAATGAACGATCCCATTCTATACAAATGGCTTCAAGATGGATACTGGCGTGTCGGTGCGGGGTTTTATTCCGAAATACTCGGAATATCTAACTCGATCAGACTCCCCGACTACAGCAGCGTCCTCAAAGCTGAGGTTCTGGCGGTGACAACAGCCGCTAAACAGGCTGCAATGATGGCAATACCACAGGCTGATATTACCTTGTTCATTGAAAGCCAAGCGGCAATAAAATCGATTTCCGCCACAGAAATAGAATCGAAGCTAGCGCGAAGAGCTAAAGGTTCTTGGCGCGCAGCACATTGTAAGACTCTGTTGGGTCCTCGGACACATTGGTGTCCCAGGAAATGAAAGAGCCGATGAACTGACAAGAAAAGAATCATCCCTTGTATTTAGAGAGGCAGGCACTACAGCCAAAACCCCACCCTGTTACCTTAAACAGGTGATTGGGGATAAAACACTGGTGGCAGCAAACGAAAGATGGAGTGCCCTTGACTCCCGTGTCAGAACCAGGAAAATGTGGCCAATATATAACAAACAAAAGACCGAGAGAATCCTTGAAGTGAATAATAAATCTTTGTCCAAAGTTTTAAACAATTGAAACTCAGCACAGATGACCGCTGTAGAGGATGCGGGGATGAGGAGGTGAACGAGGGTAGCCCTCATTTCGTCGGCCACTACCCTGCACTCTGTCGTATTAGAAACAACGTCCTCGGTAGACATTTCTTCCAGGAATTAGAAGAACTCTCTGGCAAGTCTCTAAACGACTTGCACAAGTTCATAAATGCATCGGGATGGATTGTTAGCCCGCTAGGTTTTACATAGGTTTTTAATTGGTGCCTTACTTAGGAACCAATGAAAAACCCCTAGGGTATCACATAGGGTCTACAATGGACTAAGTGTGACGGGCGCAGGATTTAAAGCTGCATTTTCTTGAAACCGATTTTTTTCACTTGTCAGTTAATATTTTTTGAAAATATGTAAAATATGCATAACTGTGCATTTACGGGTAATTGTTATTTTAGAAGAAATTTCAAGATTCGTAACAAAATAAGTTATGCTCGCTCCTGAAGTTTTCCAAAAAAAAAGTGGAAAATTGGTAAAGAAAGTATGCAAAAATAACTTATTTTGTTTTCCTTGTTTTTGCTGTGTGTCTAGTTTGCCTGTCCCCCGACATTTTTTAAAAATGCATCTGTAAATCATACTTTTCCGCATCAGTATGAAATTTGTACTCAAATAATTATTGATTATGTTCGAACCACCCAAAGAGCGATGTGATAAGGACTCTGATACTTCAGCGAGTTGCGTTTTAAGATCTATTTCAGCTAGTAATTTTGCAGTAAGTTAGTGTTGTTTGAGTGTTTTGTTTACATATACATTGCCACTTTGTAAGATCTTACAATCCCCTTCATGGGACTTAGTGTCTTAGTGGAATTAATAACAAACACATTCCAAGGAATACGCGAAAATATCATTCCTGAATTCAAAACAATTTTTGAGACTGCACGAAACTTAGTAAATGTTGTGGATGTAAAAATTAAAATTCCACGAATTGTGTCAAGGCAGCAGCACAGACAAAACATGAGCACAACAGATCCTGAAACCTATTTAAGGATAAATATAATGATTCCTCTTTTAGATGACTTTTTAAGTCAGCTTAAAATGAGATCTGAAAACCCTAAGTCCATACATTCCTCTTTGTGCATTTTGATTCCATCGATCCTTGGCAAAAACGAACAAAATTATAACGAAGAAAGCTTCAAATTTTATAAATCTTTTTTGGATTGGGACACTTTAAAAGCTGAAAAAAAAAATACAGAGCGTTCAAAGAGTGCAATAACAGCTCTTGGGGAATGCAATAAGGATCTATTTCCTAATATCCACAAGCTTCTTAAAATTTTGGCGACACTACCGGTTTCAACATGTACACCGGAAAGAACATTTTCAACAATGAAAGTCTAAAAACTAATCTAAGAAATTCTACCGGTGAAGAAAGATTAACAGGATTGGCGTTAATGTCAATTCATCGACAAATTGAAACTGACACTGAGGAAGTTTTAGATAGCCAGAAGATTAAATTTAATTTTATAAAAAAGATTATTTCCTACATGTTATGTAATACTTTTTGTAATAATAAAATCTTAAAGAATGATGATATGTAGATACCTAATAAATAATAACTTAAAATTATTTAAAAAAATATTGGAAAAATCTTTTAGTTTTTCAAATTTGCTTAAGAGTTTTCTTGCAAAAACTAAGTATGCAATAGTATTTCATTAGCAATAGCCTACCTACGAAAAAAATATTGAAAATCGTTAAAGCATTTTCTTTAAACCGGTTTTTTTCTAATTTTTGAAAAAATTTTGCAATTTTTTGAGTATTTTTTATATTATTTTTATATTATTATTATTTAGTATATTTTTTGAATACAAGGAAATCTGTAGTTTTCATCTGGAAAAAAATCTGTAAAAATTCAACATACCCATAATAATATTCAAAAAACCAAAAAAGTTATGTATGAATTTGATCATAGAAGCCTTCCTAAATCTTAAATTTAATTGAAATCGGTTTTGTTGTTAGCGAGAAATTCTGATGTTAAAAAATCGGTTCTATAGGAGGTACCGTTTTAAGATAAATCTCGCAAAATCCATTCTTACCAAAAGATAGACTGTTTTATCTAAATCGTTAAGGCCGTTTTTAGAAAAAATAAGTTTTAACAAACCGGTATAGTATATGTCATATATACCTACCATTGTTTTAGAGCTAAAATTCCAATTTCAACAACGCCTAGTGCGAGACTACTAAATAAACACTATGAACCAAGTTTGCAAATCGGCCCATCCGCTTAGGCTGTAGATCTGCAAACGGGCAGACGAACGAACAGAATTTTCCAACACATTTTTTTCTACTTCTCTATCATCGTAATGTCATGTTTAATTGTTATCTCAAATTTGTTTGCACCAATCCATTAAGTGCCTTATACTCGTACATAGTATAGTACCATAATCCGAATTAAAATCCCAATTAAAAATCGTGTTTGGTCGATTTTCGGCTAAAATGGCCTGTATTAATTTTATTTATTAAAGGTACACACTGATTGGTGTATGGAATAAATATAAATCGCGCGAATTTTTTAAAATAAAGCAACTACTTTTGATTGTAAAAGCGGGATAATAAGAAAATTAAAACAAATTAAGCAATCATTTTTAGGGGAAGTAACAAAATAAGAAATAAATAATATCAAAATACATTTTTAAGTAATAAATATGACAATCTTCAATAATTTAAAAAAAAAAAATAAAGAATATCATATATTCTGCAAAAGGGAACAAAAAAAACTTCAAACCATTAACAACATTTTTTATTTTATTAGTTCAATTGTATTATAAGCAATGCAAGGCAAAAAACCTGTTTTACTAATTTTTTTTTCTATTTCTCATTAATTTGTTTATAGCGCGTGACTTTATAACATTAGTTTTTTTATATAATTTTTCTTGTCCATTTCGTAATTTTTGTATTTCAGTTTGCACCACAATTGCTTCCTTTCTCAAATCTGCAATGAGTTTATATAGGCCAGCACTTTTTCGTCAAACCAAAACATTCAGTCTGCGATGCCACGCTTCAGCAATATTTTGTTTTCTCGGGAATTGTTTTTCTGCACTGTCATACACAGACCAAAAGTTAGGAGAGTACTGCACTTGTCTACTTCCATTACGAATGTTTTGTAAAAAAACGGGATTTAGCGGGATTTGGCGGGATTTTAAAAAGCGGGATTATAATAGATCGGGATTTTGAACAAGTGGGATTTTAAAAGACGGGATTTTAAAAAGCAGTATTTTAATAGATGGGATTTTAAAACTTTTTTTCGGGTTTTTGAAAAGCGGGATTCCGATACGCTCCCGAATTTTTCTTTCAAAAGAATCCAATATTAGCTCCCCTTTCCTACTTATCGTCCAGAACTCGGCACCATAAAAAGGCAGGATGAAGTTTCGATAGAGCATATATTTTGTTCTTCGAGTGAGGAGTTTTGAACCCGTTTGTTTGAAGAAACCGAAGTAGCTGCGGTTTCCTAAGGTAATTCTCCGTCGGATCTACATTTAGGTGTCATTTGTGGTGTGATGTTTACTCCAAGGTAGGTGAACTCCTTCATTACCTCGAAGTTATTGCTACTACCAGTGACGTTTTGCCCTAGGGGTGGACAGAGGTTTGTTTGTTTCTTGATAGCATGTATTTAGTCTTGTCCTCATTAGCTTTAAGACCAACCAATTTCACCTGTTTTCGCCGATAATGCCGATATAGTCCGCATACCTCAGTAGTTGGGCGGATCTATTGAAAATAGTGAATTCCATGTTCACACCTGCCCTGTGCACTATTTTCTAAAGAACTAGATTGAAGATACAGTTTTTCTAAAAACAAAATAAGCACAACCCACTGGGGTATGTTTCTACTTATTTTACGAACAATTTCATACTGCATTTATAATGGCCAATGACCATTTTTCCATTTTGAATAACAAAAAATCAAAGCCAATGAATTCTTAAGAAAATGATGTAGTCAGTGAACCAACTTCCGTCTGCATAAATTCCACTACCATTACCACCTCCACCCCACGTCCCTGCGGTGGTTGGGAAATTCTTTCAAATTTGCTTAACGTCTAACATCTAACAATACAACCAATTTAAAGGAAAATTGAAAATGGCAGGGTTCGGATAAACTCTCGATGCCATGTTGAGCGTCTGTTACATTCGCGTTTGTGTTTGCACGGGAATTTTTCATCTTGAGAAATTGAGTTTTCGATTCCTTTAGGAGTTTTCACAAAGTTTACCCAACGAAGACAATATTCACTTTGTTATTTTTTGTAAAAATGCGCAAAAGCGTACGTACATTTGCTTGTTTTCTTTACTGTATTGGAAGATGAAAGAAGCAAAAACACCATTGTTGCATCGAGGCACTTAAAGTTGTTAAACTTTATCCAGCGATTTTTTTAATGGTAGAGATTGTGTCAATAGAACATTAAAAAAATGTCCTTTTCCCTATTTGAGACATAATTACATATCTACAAGTGCAATTCCCATTAGGAGGCACTCGTCAATAACGTGAGAATGGTTTTTTTCCGGAACCTAATTACATATCTGTTACATGAATTCAGTGAAATTGAATTGACGCCAAACCCTTTTAGGCAAATTGCCGGTAATTGATAGTTTCAACGAAAAAGTTACCCGACTCAACCCCCTGCCTCGTTTTGTATAGCCACCTATTGATTGTGTCGGTGCGATCCGGAGGCCGGCGTTATATAGTCCTTGTAAAATATCAAATCGATCCGCATTCTCCTTTACTCTCTTGCGTCTGACTTGAATAAGTTTAATGACATATCGCATAACTAGCAATTATTTACCACGAACCTAGAAAGGGTTGATCGGCGTACCAAATACCTTGCAGGATATTCACACACGTTTGCTGGACGAAGAAAGGAGACTCGGCTGAACAGTTTCTTTTGTTCGGAGACTAATTGAATTAAACATATAAACAAATCAACCAAAGGAGAATAAAGAAAACAACAACTATAAAAACTAAACCGAAAAGGACTCAACACATTGCGCAACCAAGGAGGCCTCGCGGTATAGGTTACACCAGGTAAAACTGATGGCAAAATCGCATCGGGTGGTTCCGCTTTATAATCCTCTAATTATACCTACATACAGAACTCTAAAATTTAATAAAAAAAGAGGATAACAAGACAAAGACCGAAGGCTCTGTCTGACATATTTTATTCAACAACAAATATTTTTTGATGAAATTTATGACATGTTTTATGCTCGCGCGATTGTTGATGCCATTCAGAAGGTTAATTTTCGTCAAGTTCCGCTTTTATAGTGAAGGCACTGGTTAGAAATAGATGGATGTGGATAGGCGGGGGCTTGCTTTAAGGGAAAACAAAAAAACTTCCTGCTCTTTGTAAATAATGGTTAATTAATGCGAGGATAATACATTCGAAATTAATTGGCAAGAAGTGCCGACAAAGCGGCGACGTGTCAGTGGACGTTGTCGGCACGGATAGAAACATACGAATGAAAAAGGAGAAATTTAGGATCAATGTTTTGTACCCAGGATTGGGCAATACGCAAAGCTCAAAGAGAAATTATGGAGTACCTTTATGTAGTTAGAAAGAAGTGCAAATCTGGTTACCGTTCAAGGAATTTAATACATATCTAGAAATGCAAGACAGAACATTGCGAATGCGGTTAAAATACGGTACACGGTTATTCTACCGCCTTCTCGGTTTTATATCTACAGTTGACGTTAATGCACAGAAAGATTTTATGCATATCATTATTCTATCCCTCCATTGCGTATCCTGATTATACTTTCTCGGGCTCCGTTTGCTTCTTCAACTGAGCACATAGGTACGCAGAACGTAACAAAATTTAACTCGGATTGTCATGTACTCTACATATATCTATACCAAAGTTACCTTTGTTGAAATACCGTCCGAATACCGTCAGTAGGTATATACAGAATTAGGCGTTCTCTTCAACGAAAGGTTTATAATCTGGACCGAAGTGATCGCAACCCTGCCACTTCACAGTATCCGAACTGGTTTCGCCGGTTTGACCTCAAAAAGTATCGGCAGGCCTCCCGATTTCGCATCACTTCGTCCCTGAGGAAAATCAAATGCTTGTGTTATTGCATTTGTGTCAACCATTAGTGTTTAGGTCTGCCTCTCTTTCGCGATTATATAGGAACATTGATTGATATTGCCTTTTTAACGGGGTTCGTAAAATCTCTCCTTTGAAGTTGACAGTACCAATTGACCCGGTCGGACTCCATTTTCTTTGAGAAGTCTTCCTCGGATCTTGTAATTTCTTATCCGTTTAAATGATGCAAATAAAAAGGTTAGATATATTGTTGGTAACAGAAAACTCCCAATCGAAACAAGTTCTCCTCAGATAATCATCAGTACCTAATTTGAGTGGGTCGCCCTATATTTCCTTGATATCCTAGATGCGCATTTTTCGGGTCAGGTTGATGTCACCATTAGGTTAGGTTAGGTTAAGTTAAGGTAGCTGTCAGCTAATAGCCAACAAACTTAGACAACTGTGAGGTGCATTGTAATGCCATGTTGATAAGGACAATTTCTCCCTCTACCCTCTAAACCATTTGAAGCTTCTAGTGAAGCGCGATAGACTCCTAACATCTGTCTAAGCCAAGTCACTGAGATTATTAAGCAAGAAGGCCCCTAGATATAGATTTCTTTGATGCAGGGAAATAAGTCCACGGGAACTAAGTCCACTGAGGGACTTAGTTCCCACTTAGTGGGAAATAAAACCACTTTCGCGAAGTGGACTTAGTTCCCATGTAAGGTGGGAAATAAATTCCCAAAACTCTGAGTGGTTTTAGTTCCCTTTTAATGTGAAGTAAATTCTCACTGTCGACTAAGAACAAAATAAAATTAAAGAGGCAAGTAGGTACTTTGCAATTTTTATTAACAAAATAGAAATTAACTTCTAACTGAGACAGAGTAATATAGGTACCGTGACCTCGCACCTACTCCAAATCAAACCCCTGCAACCCCCATATGCATTGCACTGTTTATGAGATTAGTTACGAAATCGCAAATAGATTCCATAAATAGTGTAATGCATATGGGGGGGGGGGGGGGCATGTTGCCCCCCTGCACCCCCCCTGCTTGGGGTCACTGTTTGATTTGGAGTAGGTGCGAGGTACGGTTTTGAAACTTTGGCTTTATGTCACCATGATAACTTTAAGATTTTGCTTAAAGAGTGTGATAACTAACAGCACTTTGCACAGTTTTTTGTTTAATTCTAAATGTTGGATGTTAGTTCCCTCTTCTTATATTTGAATGTGGACTAAGTTCCCATAAAAAAATGGACTTAGTTCCCACTTAACATGGGAACTAAGTCCATTTCGCGAAAGTGGTTTTATTTCCCACTAAGTGGGAACTAAGTCCCTCAGTGGACTTAGTTCCCGTGGACTTATTTCCCTGCACCGATTTCTTTTATGGGAGATTGCAATACATTCACATAGAAGGTGAAGTGTAGTCTCCTCCTCCTCCTTATCCATGCGGCTACTGCAGAGGTCGTGCGAATAGACGCCAAGCCTTGATGCGTGCTTGCCTATTAGACAGCGTCCTGTTATGATACCTATAGCAGAGCTAATGTGCAGTCGGTTTAGTGCGATTAAACACATAGAGCGGTGCACGCCCAACTTTGGTCAGATAAGCTGAGTCGCTAGACATGTATTACTACCTGTCCACCTAGGGTTTGTACTCTCGATTACGGATAGCTTAAACATAAGTTTACATGTAGCGATAGGTATACCTAGAAAACCTGTCACCATTACAGCTGCTAAATCTCCTTCTCGCCTAAACATGGTTCTTAACGGTGCAGGGAAATAACTTCACGGGCAATAACTTCACATGGGCAATAACTTCACCTCGAGTGGGCAATAACTTCATCTTTTTTATGATGTTATTGCCCACTGATGGTGAGCAATAACTTCACCGTAAATTTTGTGAAGTTATTTTCCACCTATAATTTGAGAATTTGTCTATTATAACCACCCTTGCACCCACTCCAAATCAAACAGTGACCCCAAGCAGGGGGTTGCAGGGGGCAGCATGGCCACCCATATGCATTGCACTGTTTATGGGATTAGTTGCGAAATCGCAAGTAGATTCCATAAACAGTTCAATACCTATGGGAGGCCATGCTGCCCAAATAATAATAACTTCACGGGCAATAACTTCACATGGGCAATAACTTCACCTCGACTGAGAAATAACTTCACTTTTTTTTGTGAACTTATTGTCCACTGACGGTGAGCAATTACTTCACTTTTTTGGGAACTGATTTCGCAAATAGGATTTCGCAATTCTAACTGATACTTTTTTTTGTAGGTAGAAGAAGGCCTAAAAACAACGTTTGTACAAATTATAGCTCAAGAAAATGCATAAAAATCCGAAAAAAAATGTTTTAAAGTATTCGTTTTTAACCTCAATCTATCAATAAATTCTATTGAGAAGACATTCAGAAAAAAGCAGCATTCAGTGCTATTAATTGTGGGTTCATGTATTAACTAGACTATGAGAGATTGAATGCGGATTCAATTTGAATTAAAACGCAAATCGAATTGAAACAGAATTGACTTATCTAATGTAATCTTAGAAAATATTGTAACAAAATGTTGTGAACGTTAGAATGAGCATTAAGGATACTATCCTTTAAAGGCATTCGTGTTTCTTTTGCTTTTTTCTTTTCTAGATTGAGAATGCGTTTAGTTACGTTGTGAAATCACAAGTAGATCCCACAAACGGTACAATGTGCAACCCCCCTGCTTGGGTTCACTGTTAGCTTTGGGATAGGTGCGAGGTTAATTATAATTTTCAAAAACATAATAATTAATAACAAACCCTATTTACATTTTTGTTATCAATTATATATATATATATAGATATAATAGTATGTATAAATATACGTATATAATAAACAAAACATTTTCATGCTGAAATGTGAACACTTCCATTCAAATAGTTTGTTATCAACTTCACGTATCATATATGTACAGGTACACCCACCCATGCAACCATTTTGACTGTCAGTGATAAATTAAATGTAATTTGTATGGAAAAACCTTAAATTTGCAAATATTAGTTTCCTTAAGTAAAAATTGATGCAGAACATATTCTTAAATTATATTAAACATTGCCACATCAACAGTTTTTGGAATTTCGAAATAATTTTTGCGAAACCATAACCCTTGCTTTAAAGAAAGGTGTACTATAGGTATACATGAGTTGTGCGACCAGAAATTGCAAATAAAACTTCCCCGCATCCAAGGCAAATGTTTACGCCCAAGCCGTCGGACTAGAGCTGTGTCAATCGTTCAAATTTGATGATCGAATCGTTCAAGTATTGGTTGAAAAAATGATTCGGTCATTTCAATCAATCATTCAATCAATCAATGACAGATGGGACATGAGAGTATTGTATTGCTCCATTCACTTTCAATACAATCAAAAACCCCAATCATCATTCGTTCAATTTAGTTTCGATAGAGACAGATACATTCGAATGGATTGTAAGAGTGAATACACTCAATATTACAACAAACTGCTGATTGTATTTAAAAAGGAAATGGAGGTTATTGCACAGACGCGATATTTTTGTAACACAAATATGTGTTGGTAAAACGAAATAAACCGAAATAAATAAAAATATTTTGATATATTAACACATTTATTGGTTCAGTAATAAAGAAATGAATTAGTCAGAACAGAACAAAAGTATTGACTCGATGAACGATTGACTTCGGGCATTGTGATTGGAATCACCAATACTTTATTGTGATCGGGTCAAAAAGATCGAATCAATCACGATTGACACAGCTCTACGTCGGACCCATCTGACTCATCATAGATGGAGATTTTATAATTCTCCGCCGTGCTGTCTTCAGATTCATTCATTTTGTGCTTTTTTTTTGGTTTTTGCCAATTTTTTTTCTTATTTTCTTTAATTCTTTTAATTTTTGTGATTCGAGGTTGTCTGGGCTTGTTAAAATCCGGAGCCGTTTCTCCCGACCTTTCGAGGTGCCATATTTCCCAATTGATGTTGGAATTGTTTCTTGCGAAAAACATGAATAAACTCGTAGCACACACGATTCGCTTTTCGTTTTTTTATAACAACAAACACTAGGGACCGAATATTTGTCTATCTGCACTTCTTTCAATTACACACAAAAAACTTTTTTTCCAAATTTACTTATTTCTTTTTTTGATTGTTCATATAAAGGATGTTTGACCTGCTATTATGACCGCGACTGCACCTCACAATAGGTGAAGAACTTAATGTTGTTTCGATGTCTATATGTAAAAAAAAATCGTTAAATTGCAACGATTGAAAGGGTGCCATATCTTCCATGGTGCCACCACACCCGACATTACCCTTTAAAAAATTCTTAGAATTGTTTTTTGACCGAAATGCCATTATTAAAAGGTTATACATAGTTAAATTTAGAGTGTGCGTATAAGAACGCGTAGTAAGAACAAGTAGCCTGTTAATTGTAAGTTAAATTTAATAATTTTGGTCCAGTACCTAAAATAAGTTGATATAAATTAAAAATGAATAAACATGAATTTAAAGTAAATACAGTTTGGTTTGCTGTAATTAGGGAATGTTTTCAGATTCCCTAAATATCCAAATAAATAAATCAGCTTTCCTTACCACTAAAAGCCTGATTAGTGTACTCACTTGATCTTTTATTTCAAATTCTTTTCGTTTTCTTATTTTTCAAGTTAAGTCCGCCATTTTGCTCTTAATGATTTCCCCTAAAAAAAGTCTCCCCTATCTTTACATTATCAGAGAACAAAAGCTTTACCCCACTGTGTACACCCTTTTCCATTCATCTTCTCATCTCAGCATCAATCTGACAGCGCATGAATCCATGCGCGCTACTCCAGCATCCAGATGAAAATCCAAACAAGGGTAACAGTTACCATATCTCCCCATGTAATCCAGAATTTCACTGCGCTCCCATTTAATATACGAAATTGAAACAGCTTTTCGCACGACAACAAACAAAAGTGAATCACACAAGCACCAACTGCCTGCAGAGGGTGGCTTGCCTTGAAACGACGACGCCTCAAGGTAAATTCCTTAAATTATTATTTTAATCATCATGTTACAGTTTTCCCAAGCTGTGCACCCACACTCAAGGTGGACTGTTATTTGTTTGCTTACCACCCAACCCACGGGCTGATGTTTACATCGAACATATTGTTGCCGATTTAACTAGTTATTAAGGAGGCTAATTAAACACCGGGCACGTGGCAGACGACAACGACAACGGCAATGATGACGGGTGCTGGTGATGGCAGTAAACAACTCACTCGGACAAAGGATGCTGGAATTGTAATTGCAAGCAGTTGAATTCCTTTTAAGTTGTCTGCTTCTGTGCGACACAAAAATATCACCCTCGTCTGGTGTTTTTTTTTTTTTTAAATGGCAGGGTTGTGTCTTCCGGCGGTTAACTTGGGTGTATGCGTCAATCAAGTTCATTTTCTGTGACTCTTCAACGGTGTAATTAAAAGTGCAGCATTTAATTTAAGACTTGACGCAAACATTCACACGCTTTGCAAATCAATATAACAATAAATGTTTTGAGTAACTCACCTACATTCATTGATATATTGGAGGTCCTTTTTTCAATTTTAGAATTGGATTTCCTCGTCAAATAAATTAAATGTTCGTGTTCAATTCATTAGTGTGTGACGTTAAGAAAAGCATTTTTTATCTTTTTGGTTTATTAAAAGCAGCCATTACATATTTATAAGAAAACCACCGGTTTAGGGACGTTTTCTTGTTAATGTCCAAGATATAAGGATATCCGTTTAAACGGACTATATACAAAATATTCATTTTAAAATATAGGTCGACTTTTTTGCATTTTTTTCAAAAACTATATTTTTTGTTTTTTTTTTTGCCACACCTGGCGCATCTTCTATATGTTGGGCAATATACAATGAAATGATCGGGTCACAGGGAACATTATCTGTGTGCAAATAGAAGCCCTCGAGCCTCTCGCTGAACTTGTACCATACGATTGCAAAAATTGGCAACCACCATTTCTTCTGCCATATCCTCTTCTGTACACAGCAATCAACTAATCCTTGACTGAATCAAAAACTCTTGTTGCTTGTTGGTATAAATTATACAAACGCTTACTAAAGAAAAAAGTAAAGGTTATCGAAAACTAACCTTTAATCCTGTTGCAGGGTAGGTAAAACCGCCCCAGTGTAACTTGGCGATCACAAGGATGAGTCCATACTTTTTGCAATCGATTTTCAGTCTCCTCTTGGAAATTTAAACCCGGAAACTTTTACTACCTATGAACAGGTTACATATTTTCCCAATAGTAAGTCTTTAAATTAAAGGGTAAATAAGAAACGACCGCTGGAATTTCCAAAGATCAAACTATGAACTACTTGAAAAGCTTATAAAAGAATCGACAGTAGGATGAGGGCATTGCGAATATTTCGTTGCAGGAGTTCACATCGGCGATTTTTTTTTAAAGTTTTGTTAAGAATATTTAAAACAGCGTTGAAAAGAACTGTTTTTATTTAATTAACAAAAAATGGGTTCCGGAAAGACTTTGACAGCGACAGAAAGAGGAAAAATAGATGCTTTCAAAGAGATTCTTAGGTCGAGAAATTGCAAGGAGGCTGGATAGAAGTAACACTATTCTAAACAGTTATCTTGCGGATCCACAACACGATGGAAAATCAAAAAGGACGCACGGCAGAAGCAAGAACATTGCGAGAAAAGCTTGCCTCAAATTCTACTCTACCAGTGACTAAAATAAGGGCCAACAGTGGAGTATCAGCCAACATAGCAACGGCCCGAAGGATAATACGAGAAAGTGGTACTATACAGAGAAGAAAACTTAGAAGGAAACCTGTTTTGAGGCAAGTGCACAAGGAGCATCGAATTAATTTTGTCGCTTGGAGCAGTGAATGGAATCGCGTTGTCTTTTCGGATGAAAAAAAATTTAACCTTGACGGCCCCGATGGTTACAATTTTTATTTCCATGATCTAAGAAAGGAGGAGCTTATTTTGGCAAGACATCACAGCCGAACATCAGGTGTAATGGTGTGGGGAGCTATAACCCACCATGGCACAATCGAGTTAGAGTTTTTGTCCACAACAATGAACGGAAACAACTACAAATGTTTGCTGGAACGGTCATTTCCAAAAGTGAAAAAACATTTTCGGACCCCTGTCTTGGATATTCCAACAAGACAATGGCCCTATCCACACTTTCAGGGTTGTTAGAAGTTGGATTCAATCAGAAGACGTACAACTTTTGCCATGGCCGCCCTATTCACCGGACTTTAACATAATCGAAAATGCTTGGGCATGGTTATCTCATAAAGTGTTTGAAGGCGGCAGACAATTTGAAGACATGGACACTTTAAACGAAGCTATTCGTGATGCCTGGGTTCAAATTTCTTTTAATTATTAAAAAAAAAGACTTTGATTCTATTCCAAACCGTCTTATAGAGGGCATATCGAAAAATGGCGGGCATATTCATTATAAATCTACAAAAAGATAATAAATAAATGTTTTAAAACCATAAAATGTAAACATTTTATTCATATTTTCCATCCTATCGAAGATTTTGGATGTGGCCTCATCCTAGAGAACTATCGAGGCATATCCCCGCTAAATGCCGCATAAAAAAAATCCTATCGGACGTACTGTGTGAACATCTGTAGCCGTTCTGCAACACAATAATCGGCACATTGCAGTGTGGCTTCCGGCCCGGCAAATCGACTATAGACGAAATCTTCAGACTAAGGCAAATCCTGGAAAAAACCAATGAGTTTCAAGTTGAGACCCAACACCTTTTCATCGACTTTAAAGCCGCATATGATAGCATTCATCGTCAGTAGCTCTACGTGGCGATGGACGAATTCGGGAACCGGGCAAAACTGATCCCGACGTGTCACGTGACGCTAGAAAACACGCGGTGCAATGTGCAGTATGGAAACAGTTCTTCCGAACTATTCCAAACCTGCACCGGATTCCGGCAAGCAAATGCGCTGTCATGTGTCTTCTTCAATCTTGTTCTGGCGCAGATAGTAGGTAGTAGATCTTCAACAGATCCGGCCAATCTCAGCGTGTCGTATTCGAGGCTTTCATGGCGATTGAAGAACGGGCCTTGAAGTCAGCGAGGACACAACAAAGTACTTGCTTTCAACCAACAAACAGACGAACATCTGTCCACCAACTAGGACAAAATGTCAATGTTGAGAGCAGAAACTTTGAAGTAGTAAGGGAGTTCACCAACCTCGGAGTAAACATCAACTCCACAAATGACAGTTTAGGTCCGACGTTGAGTTACCCTAGGAAACCGTTGCTACTTCGGTTTGGCGGAACAAATGGGTTTAAAACTTCTTACTCGGAAGACCAAGTAAGTGTAAGTGTAAGTTCTACAAAACACTGATACTGCCAGTTCTGCCTAACGACGAACAGTGCTGGACGAGAGAGCTTATTTCGGGCTCTTTCTACAGAAAAATACTCCGTCGGATATTTGGTCCTGTGTGCGAGAAGGGCAGATGGAGGAGATGATTTAACCGCAAACTGTATGAGCTGCGCCAAGATGTGGATGTAGTCCAAAAAGCTAAAATATCTCGGCTCGGCCACATCGACCGAGTTTACAATAATGCTCTAGGAAAGAGGATCTTCGACTCCCAACCCCCAGGTTTGAGACGACAAGAAAGACCAAACTATCGTGAATGCCAGAGCGTTCAGTCTGGACAACTGGAATCAGCGTGCCAGGGATGGCAGAGGATGGAAGGCTGCAGTTTCCCAGGCAGATACTCTCCACGGGTCGGGAGCCCGTTGAGTAAATAAGTAAATTATCATCCAAGTGAAAATTGTTCAAAATGCTTACAAACTCGTTTTCGCGCATTGAATCTGTCAGCAATTTTGGCAAAACTTTTTTTGTCAGACCGAAACATCCCCAAAGCTCCCAAAAAACTTATATTCCATCAATAAATACATGTCACGCCTTATTTTTGTTTAGCATATACCTAAGTAAGCTTTGTAATTACTAATTCCAAAAGACTGTCGTCTCACATCAAATACCCGAAATAGTCAGAACTTTTTAGGAAATGACAAGGAAAATAATAATACCTATAATAATGGACTGTTTAAATGGACATCTTTAAAAAAACACCCACAACTTTCCAATATGTCAACAAATGTTACTTATTTGCACAAACAATATTGATATAAACAATTGAGTAATGTTTTTAGGTGAAATAATCAATTTCGTACATTTTAGCAAATAATTTTAATTGTAAAAACTAACGGCGTTCGATTTTCCATTTTCCATTTTCACTTACGCACTTAGTTTAATTTTTCAAAACACTCTCCACTAAAAGTATGGAATAAGCTTGTAGTTCTTGAAAATACAACACCTTCCTGATTGGATCACTAATTTGGACATTTAAAAATGGTATTCCATTCCGGTAAAAAAAAGACATTTAGAGGACGTCCCTTTTAACGAACTATATGCACTAATGGACTAACAACATACGCCCCTAGGTCAGAGATAAATCTGCCTACACAATAAAGGCTCTGTACGGTTCACAGTAATGAGACTCACCACTTCAACTGCTTCCCGCTGGCTCGGTAATTAGTTTGCCATTTTTGATTTACTATCCATCAACAAACACTTGACCACTACACCACACTTGTTACAATTAAATAACGAAAAACATCACACTATTTGCGAACTAGTTTTTACAACTAACTCTGCCTTCGGAAGCCGCCCAATCCTTTTCCTATTTCCATCGAATATACTCGAATGTGTGATCTAATATGTATTCATTGCAAATCAGCTCCTCCATACCTCATTAGCTAACCATCACTCTACAAACACGTATCTACGTTGATGGCACGTATTGAAATCAATTAAATTCTAATTAGTCTATTTTGTTTGTTGTTCCTACCTACATGGAGGATTTTCAACAGAAGCGCGACATAATTAAATTTCTAGTTTTCAGGTTACCGAGTTAAGCCGCAACGCCATTTGTAAATATTTATTTGACTTCCTCACAGACGCGCGCACAGACACACGCACACTTAATACAATATAAGTAAATGACTTATAACTGCATAACACAGTAATTAAGTTTCAAAATTCATCCCTGAAACTTTCCCCCAAAGAGGGTGCTCAAACTTTTTTACAAAAAAAAGAAAAGAAAAAGGAATTATGTGAAAGTTATTCTAGCAATTTTCTCGAAAGTTTTTCTTCGTATAAAACTGCGGAGTAACGCGTAACTAATTGAGAGGAGAAGAAAAATAAATAGGTAAATAAACCTCATTACCGTTAGTCTCATCGTCCTTTATTAGACAGCGAGCTGAGAGGACGACCAGCACGACAACAACCTGGAGGAACAGAAATTATAATAAACTGTGTACCGTAATTTTCTCATCCCGAAAAATTAATTAAAAGTTCTCGAAATTTAACACAACCTTTCATTGGCATCCCTGAGATGGATGAATGATGGAAGTTGGTTGGGCAAGTACGGGCGGGTAGTATTCGGTGTTATATAACACGCGACGTTTTATTAATCTTGCAAATTATTTGTAATTAATTTTGCATTAAAGGCTCCTTTCATAGCGAAGAAGATGATGATGACGCTCAGTGTTGGATGGATGCTGAATGATGCTGGTGGTTGGGTTGATGGTGTTTTAATATAAAAATGCGACACATTACCGTCAGAAGTTGATTTTGATCGTTAATTTTGTTTTTATTGGAGCGATGATGATAAAAATAAAAAAGCTTAGGTAAAGTACAGGGTGCAAGAGATGGAACGGTTTTCATGGAAGATATAGAGACAGCTATTGATGTGGTCTAGGTATCTATTAACTTACAAAAGAAAGATTTTTCGTAGACTTAAAGACTTTAAGATATTAAGAGAGATTATATCAATTGCTCTATAACGTGGGTAGGACGCCGCCGACCATTCCATCAAAATGTTGTTGGTAAAAGTTTAAAATGGAACCTTGGCCATGCCTGCCAAATATGTATATACGAGTATACACGTCTACTTAAGGATCGGCCGAGCGTTTTCACACATATGTTTTTTTTTTTAATATTTTGTTAATGATGTTTTTTTTAACGAAGAACACTATTTCCTAAGCTGCGGAACTAGAAATATGAAATTGTATACACGCAGTCAGGAAATTCGATTGATCAGAGATGTTGCACAACGAAATACATAATTTCAAACGGAAGCCCACCTTATTTTAAATATTAAGATTAGTTGTTTTCTGTATTGTGCCGGTCGCCACTTAGTGCGCAACAGCTTCAACCAACTGTTTCCATTTTTTAGATAGATAGATCATTTAATCGTTGTAAAATTTGCATAGGTTATTGCCCAATTTACAATAAAAGCTCAGAGATTTGATATAATTCATATTCTATCTTTCTACTGAAGCATTGTCTTTTATACATTTTAAGTTTTTCTTTAAATTTTATTCTAAAGGAAACCAACGAGAAAAACCTTTATATTTGCAAAGAAAAAGAAAAAACTGAGATAATAAATAATTATAAATACAATAAATAACAATAAGTAAAAATAAATAGTTATAAGTAAAAACAAATAATAACAATTAATAATAATAAATAATAATAAATAATAACAAATAATAATAAATAACATGTTGTAAAGGGGTTGTTCTGGGGATTTAGATATAAACAGAAACAACACACTTTCTTTTCATTATATTAATAGGTATATTTATATTCTTTCTTTATTTGCACTCTTTTTAGTTCTTAGTTCCTATCTCTCTGACAGTCCGATTACAACTGAACTGCCTTATAACTCTTTACCAGCAATCCTATCGCATGTATGGAGAACGTGTCACGTCGTGTTGGCTTTATTTTTCGCCTCTCTTCTTTACAGTTTGCATCATCATGATTATATATTTTGTGTTTGTGTTTGTGCTCTTACAATGTATAGAATGTAATATATAGTAAAAAATAAATAACATATCTAGATACGTACATTGATTATAGTTACACCTTTAGTTAGTTAATTAGTGGATTATCTGGTATATCACAGTTATTTAAAAATCGTTCTTTTAGTTTGTACAACCTGTCAGAAATCAATTCAACATCCGCCTGGAGGTGCAAATTTATTGTGGACTGATATCGAGGAAGATTAAGCATCATCTTAAGCAATTTGTTTTGCGTTACTTGCAGCTTTTTCTTGTGACACATTGCAGAATGATTCCCTACGCGGCAACCATATAATAGTATTGAAATATGACTTTGTATAATATTAATTTGTTCCCAAGGCTCAACTCGGACCTTCTATTGATAAACGGATAGAGCATTGCATTGCAATTTGAATTTTTTGATTTGTTTTCGCAAAGTGCTCTCTGTAAGTAAGCCGTTGGTCCAGATAAATTCCCAGATATTTGACATATGACTGCCGAATTATGAGGTCTCGCCTGACGTTGAGTGGATTACTAGGTAAAACGCAAGCTTTTCTTTTTCTGGTGAAAAAAATTGCTTGTATTTTACTAGTACCTATTAACTTTAATTTTCCACTTGTTGTAGTAATTGACTAATATCTCGATTGCATTTTGCAGATTTGTCTCAATTGTGAGACCGAATTCATGCGACGAGAATAAACCTGTGTCATCAGCAAAAATTGATGACTCACAGGAGGGAAGCTTTGGAAAACCAGACTTGAATGTGTTGTATAAAAATGGGCCCAAAACGAGCCTTGGGGAACACTAGCAGTAACCAATTGAATTCAGAGCAATACTTGTTAATGTACACGCAAAATCGTCTATTTGACAAAGAACTTTGAACGATTTTCACAATGTACAACGGGAAGCCAAAAGACAACATTTTATGGATAAGACCATCATGCCACTCAGAGTGAAAGGCCTTTTCAATGTCTAGAAGCAGCAAACCATATTAAGATTGTTTGTGTTCTGTGTTGTGCCGGTCGTCCACGCGCAACAGCTTTAACCAACTTCTTCTAATTGCTTATTCGACTCTCTCATTATAGCCCCATGCATAAATGCGACTAAAAATTCAACATGTTCGTGTTCATTGCGTTGCGAGCCTATTTTAACAACTAGAAGTTGAGGAACGTTAAGCAACGCCCGAACCTAGTCGACAATTGAAAGCTTCAACTTCAACTTCTTTATTATGCAAAATAAATCTTATATGCATTAACGGCTCATACAAGGCTTAAAACTTAGCTTCTGCAGCCTTTTGTTACATTTTTAGCACCAATGCAAGGATCCTAAAATTCTACGCAGACTCCGAACTGCAAAGTTAAGAAGCTTCTCATGAAAATTGATACTCAAACTTTCTTACTCGCTTGGCTTCCGGCACGGAAGATCGACTTCTTTTTCTTCCTTAGGGGTAGGGCTAGGATTAAAGCGATCATAAACCTCCCACGTTACTGCAAGCCCACTGGTCCGCCTGTAGGTTTAACCTTTTTGACCTCAATAGAGGGTCGCCTCTTTTTCGACAAGTTCATGCTCCTATTCATAACACCGGAAGTGCATGTTTCGTCGAATCGAGGACGCAACTTCACGTTTTTCCTTTATTTCTTTGTCTATTTTGCGTTGGTTTGTCACACAGAGCAAGCACAGAGGTGCAGCAGAATATTTATTATTAAAGTACGATTTTTTAAATCTGTGTCGTCGACGCCAGGAGGCCCTCCATACAAAAATACTCATTTTAGCTTGTAATAAAATATCAAATGAACTAAGGTTGTGAAAATTGCTTGATTTAAAATAAATTATTCATTGTTGCTATTTTTTCTGCTTAAGGAACTAAGTAATTGAAAAGAATCGATATTCCCAGTGTCTGCTGCATGTCCTACTGCTCAACTAAACGACCGCTTTAAATATGCCGCCATTGATTCGACCAAGCATGTCCTTTTTGTACAAAAAATAAGCATGTACTTTCAGGGTTAATAGTGATTTAATCTTTCCTGTGCTACACCTGTGATTTCCTGTCATGTCAGCTTTATCGGACTTTCACTCACACCTGCGGGTATTGCATTCACACCTGATTGAGCCAGCAGATCCGCAAGACTAAATAAACACCCCTAAGCGTCAGTGAAAAGACCAACGAATTCGGAATTGGCTTTAAAGCCACATTTCCGTAGCTCTACGTGGCAATGTCAGGTTGACGAAGCTCATCCAGCTGTGTTGCGCGACGCTGGAAAATATGGGGTGCAATTTTAAGTAGCTCTCCTGGGCTATTTCAAGCACCTTATATCGGTAAGAAGATGCGCTATCAATCATGAGGATTCATCAACCTTATTCTGGACGAGATGGTGCTCTGTACGTGTATCGACACGATCATCAGATCCGTCAGCTGAATAAGTTGATCTTGAAGTTAACGAACATAATTCATGTGCGTGCATACATATGTCCACCAACCAAAACATGTTCATATCAGCAGCTTAGAGGTAGTAACGAAGTGCCCCTACTTCGGAGTAAACATCAGCTCCACAAACCTTGCGTATCCAACCATGTGCTTGTGCGAAGTGGAAGGGAACAACAATTTTAAGCCGAATACGATCGGGATACTCTTGGATGTTTGTCAGATGTTCGCAAGAGGCGTGCAGTGAAAAAAATACTTTGCGTGTTACTTAGCCCCGTCGGGATTTGAACCGGGGTACCTTGCGATTAGTACTAAAACATACTAACCACTGAGTCACTGTGCCTACACGGTTTGGCAAAACGAACGGGCTCAAAAGGCAAGGGCAATGCTCTACCACCTTCATCCTGCTAATACGATTTTATGGGGCCTGTTGCTAAACGATAAGCAGAAAGAAGGGGCTGATACTGGGTTCCTTTGAAAGAAAAATTATTCGTCGGACATTAGGTTCTTTGTGTTAGGAAGTCGAATGGAGGAAAAGATAGAATCGCGATCGCGAAGTCTATGAGCTGTATGTAGACACGTCGAATAAGTAAATTGTCTGGATGGTTTGGAAACCAGAAAACAACGAGCCCGGGATCACATATGCTGCATATGGCTGCAGTGTCTCAATGGGTAAATACTTTCCCCTGATCAAAACCCCGTTAAGTAGGGTAAGTGACATGATAGGACCGTAATTGGTGTCTCTGGATCTAAGAGGCTGATAATATTGTTTCTAATGCCATACCAAGTCAATGGTTTTTAATCGAACCCAGTACCGTAGAACGCTCGTCATTATAATAATTTACCCATAGACAATCAAATTGTTGATGAAATTAATTGGATAATTACTCACTTTTCTGAAAACAAATTCGTTGATTCGTATCTTGCACCAACCAGTGTAACAAATCCAAACAAAAAAAACTGGAACTTTGCGCCGCCATCGCCATTCTAATTAAAGCTTCTGCTAATTGAGTTTCATCTCTTGATCTCTTTTCGCATTTAATTATCTTCTTTTTCTTCTCCCATTCTATTCACTTTACACTCCAATAACAACTTTCCTACCTTACCACTTGCAGCCACTCCTCTGCAACCCCCACAAACAGTTTCAAGTTTAATTAATAAATTTTTGTTTTTTCTTCTCGCTTCTGTTTATCTACGAGTACCAAACCAAACAGAAGCTTTTAACTCGTAAACGTAACCGCGTATCAAATTTAAACGAGTCCTATTTTCTTATCCCTATATTTTTGGATGCATGTGTTTGGCATATGAGTGTGTGTGTTTTGGTTGCGCTTCCTTTTAATTGAATCATTGAAATCAATTTTGTAATTTCCATTTGAGTTGGAGGGGATTATAGGCAGAACTTGTCTGCGTTTGCGATGGGAGGAGGAGGCGATCTCACTTCAAGGCACCATCCTCAGCCGCCTCCATTTTATTCCAACAATCAAATACATAATATACATAATGTATGTGTAGAGTTTTTCACAACTTTCATCAACCCCCCCGTCATCAACAGAATGAATACATGATAAAGTGTCGCCATCTCCTTCCATTTTGGGGCTTTTTATTGGAAAACTTTTACCTAGGGACACAAATTGCTTTTCAAATGTTTTTGACAGTTTGCAAATTGGAAAATTGACTTCTGACACAAAAGTCTTGGCAAGGAGAAAATCCCTGTTATTCTTTTCTGGTTTTCCTGGTGTGTGCGTCTTCAAGGGCTTGGGTCGAAGGACGGGTAATTTTTCTTTATTTTTGTGGAGCAGCCTGCAGATTCATTTCGGCCCACCCGCCTGCCATCGCAGAGGACGGAAGTTCAAATTGGTATACTTCTACTGAAATGAAGTTAATTTGAATGTTGGATTCCCATCAGAGTGGTGGGTGGACAAGGGCAAGTTAGAAGTTTATCCGTCAGAATTTGGTAGGCAATAATCACTGCCGGGATTTGCAGCTCGTTAGGGAAATCGACAGATATACGAGTACTTAATACATATATAATTGGATGATATTGACGAAGATTTACAAACTTATTTCCCTTTTTAATTGCAGGTTTGGTTTCAAAATCGGCGAGCAAAATGGCGTCGCCAGGAAAAATCGGAAAGTCTTCGCCTCGGACTCACCCACTTCTCGCAACTACCGCATCGTTTGTCCTGCAACGGTTCCGGTCTGCCGGTCGACCCATGGTTGTCGCCACCGTTACTCTCAGCTCTACCAGGTAAATACCCCTCAATCGCTTCTAAAGCTTGACAAAGTTGGCAAATTTTATGACTAAAATTAGCATTTCTCTATTCACATCCTTCCAGGTTTTCTTTCGCACCCGCAGACTGTATATCCAAGCTATTTAACACCAGCCCTTAGTTTGGCACCTCCCAACCTCACAATGGGTAGTTTAGCCGCCATGTCCCACAATCACCATCACCACCTTCACCATCATCCACACTCTACCGGTTCTATACAACCACCACCGCCACCACCGGGAGTTGGAATGGGATCTGCCACCACTGTACCATCGTCACCGCAAGGATTACGTATTTCGCCAAAAAGCTTGGCCACAATGCCGCCGCAAATGAGTTCATCAAGTATGCGACTAACATCCCCACCGCAGACGGCTATGACCAACGGAACAGGGGCCAATGGCAATGTGAGCGGTCCACCGCAAAATCTCTCACTAGCATCGGGAAGTTCTCCACATTTACTTTCGTCCACCACAAGCGGTTCACCACACTCGCAGATAATAATTCAGCCACCACTGCCTCCTTCTCCGTCGTCGCACAGCAATATTACGAGTACAATGACACCGTCGCCGCAGAATCTCTCCACATCATCGCTATCTATGAGCAGTCCTGGCAGCACATCGGGTAAGATGTCGAAAATCGATCCGTGTGGCGACGATGTTGACACTAACAGCATAGGTAACTCGGCAGACATACGGTCAAACTCGATAGCCACATTGCGCAGCAAGGCCAAAGAGCACTTAGAGAGCATAAATAAAGGACTCACAATGGTGTAATAGAAGGTTTCTTCGTTCTAGGATATCACTGTGCTTTATATTGTTTAAAAGACCACCACTCAAACGTTTCGGATCAAGTATACCTACCTTTTTTTTCTTCTGCGTGTGTTCGTGCAAAAGTCACCTAAAAATATTTTTGCAAGATGAATTTGTTAGACTTAATAAATGTCCTTGTACAGTTTTCAATGTGATTCTAATGACTTGATAGTGAAATCACCCCCAGTTCATGTGTTTTTGTTCCCCCATTTTTACAATTTTAGTTAAAGTTAATATTTTCCTATGTTTAATAGGCGACATTATTTGTTTAATAGTTTACTAGTGCTAAGATTAAAACTACTAAAATAAGGATTAATGTAAATTTGGCAAATGTATTGAAATATAAATATATAAATAGAAGTTGTTTGAGTTTTGGAGTCTTAACACAGCGAATAAGAGTAAGTTTGAGGCAAGAAAACAATCAACAGATTTATTCTGATCGTTATTCTTGTTGCGAGTACGGATTACAATGGAATAAGTCGATCGAATGTCAAGGCTATGGTTCGGAATGAAAGAGGTACTGGCTAATTTCAAATTTGTTCAATTTGTGGATATCGAACAAAATACATCAAATTGGGTAACTTTCAATCTCCCTTTTCTGTATTATAAATCTTTGATTTAATTG
This sequence comes from Portevinia maculata, assembly GCA_949715645.1. NCBI lineage: Eukaryota > Metazoa > Arthropoda > Insecta > Diptera > Syrphidae > Portevinia > Portevinia maculata. The sequence continues at coordinate 260,975,679 of OX454526.1, forward strand.
TTTTTCTTCTTTTAACAGGTAAGTTATGATCAGGATTACAGGGAACATTAACCTTACTGCCTTCCGCCTTTGGGGTTTGCCGATTTGACCTCAATAAACATCGGCAAACTTTTTTACTGTGGTCAATCGAATGCTGGTGTTACTGTAGTCGTATTTATGTGATCCTGGATTTTTAAGGAATGACTCGTTTTACTATTTCGACAAGTACATGCTCCTGTTGTTGTTATTGTTAGTTCGTCCTTTAACACCATTGGTGAACTGAAGTCGTGTCAACCCACGGATTCGCATGCACACTTGTGAGATAGTGTCAATGTGTCGCTAGGCTCACTTGAATGTTAAAATTACCCAGAAGTGATTTATTCCTTTGTCGCCTTTTACTATTTGTTTGAGGAGCTTTTATTTGCTTTTCCTTTTATCCTCCTTTTTTGATTGTTTGAAATTACAAATTGTATTGGCTATTTTGTTTTCTTTTTTCATATTAATTTACGAAAAGTAAATACTGTCACTAACTGATTTTATTTGTGCAAATGGAGGACGACTTCTTTTGCTGACCCATTAAGGGCTCCTCCACCACCATCTCTATTTCAACACCCTGACTAGTATTGAAAATCCTTAATGACCACAGCTCCAAATACGTCGAAGTAGCCCATTAAGGTATCTGCCATGTGGACTGTTGACGCGACCGTTGATTCAATCACGTAAATTCATCCGCCGTACGTCCTCTTTCTGAGGAGCTCGTGTTAGACTTCTGAGGCTCGAGCAGACCGTCAATTCCGACAGCACATTGTAGTGTTGCTATTTTCTACGTGTTCAACACTCGCGCTTATAAGTTTAGCAAGTCATGTCCGGAAGGACAAGACTAGTACCCGGTGGCTACCACGAGGAGGTAAAGTAGGCACAATTGATGTGTATGAAACAGTTACAACAACTGGGCATCGCTAAGTTGATGCCAATCAGCGCCTACCCTATTCATACAACATCCAAGATCCAATCACCAATGATGGGTCTGGATGTTAATGAGGACAAAACGAAGTATATGCTGTCAACGAGAAAGGGCTCTCAACATGGGCGACTCAGACAAAACGTAACGATAGACAGATACAACTTCGAAGTAGTTAAAGACTTTGTCTACCTGGGCTCCACTATCACGTCGCAAAATGACATCGGCGCAGAGATCAAGCGAATCGCTGTTTCTTCGGTCTAGGAAGGTATCTAAGAAGCAAAGCCCTCTCTCATATAACCAAGGAGATATTATATAAGACCTTAATCATCCCGACCCTGCTGTATGGTGCAGAAGCATGGACCCTGTCAAAAGTGAACCTTCTGGGATGCTTTGAGAGAAAGATTCAATGATGAACTATACGGGCTAAACAGCGACGCTGACCTTGTTAAAAAGCTAGAAATTCAACGGCTGAGATTGCTGGGACACGTGGTGCGAATGGACAACAACGTACCAGCCCGACGAGTCTTCGAATCCACCCGTGAGGGTCAACACAGCAGAGGAAGACCCCACCTTAGGTGGCTCCATTCATCAGACATACTTTCTTCTGATCAAATCTTGAAGACGATTTGGAGTATGCTCCCCACCAAGTCATCTCCCGCTGCCTTAAAAAGCTCGGCAATTAAGCCGTCTCGTTCAGCAGCCTTGTTGGACTTTAGCTTGGATATTTCTATCCTCACTTCATCTTGGTCAGGTGGACGGAAGTCTTGGCTTTTATCGTCCAGGTTGAATCGTTCGTTCTGCCTGACCGCGGAATTTGTGTCATCTTCGCCGTTCAACAGTCTGCAGAAATGGTTTTCCCATGTCGTCAGCACCGACTGTGACTCTACTACAAGATTTCCTTGTACTTCCCTACAGGTCTCTGTTCGGGTCTTGTTCCCGTGACACTTTTTTTTACCTTTTGGTAAAAATTCCGAACATTGTTCCTGGAGTAGCATCTCTCTATTTCCTCGATCTTTCTTTTTCATCCGGAGAAGCCGATATTCTTCCATCCTCTTTTGCTCGTAGAGCTCACGAGCTACTCTCATCCTTCTCTGCAGCGCCGCTTTATAGGCAAGTTGTTTAGCTGCATGTACGGCACTCTTCATCAAACCAGGGGTGGTTTTGTGAAAATCAGCTGCGGCTTTTTTGATGGCTTCTTGGCATCGATGCCACTGGTCTTCAGCACTTAATGATGGCTGTATAGGACTTCTCGGGTTGAGGGAGACGCGATCAGAAAAGATTCTGGCGGTTTGTTGCAATTGTAGCCGTTCATCGTTTAATCTTCTCGCAGTATTTCCTCGTTGTTGTGGCGTCTGAGATATCCGCATTCATACCTTGGCTACAACAAGGTAGTCGTCCGAGGCTATGTTGGCCGTTCGAAAAGTTCGGACATCTAGAATACTGGTGGAGTGCCTTACATCAATCGCAACATGATTAATTTTATTGACGGCTTGATGATCTGGTGACCGCCGGTTCTTTGTAGATATTGAGGTGAGGAATCCGTGTGCTAGCTTTAGTAACATTACGACCCGCAGCAAAGTCGATTAGCCTAAGTCCGTTTCCAGACGTGGTGTCGTGTAGTAGGCTGTGCTATGGTACTACCAAAGATGTCCTCCTTTCCTATTTTGGCGTTAAAATCACCTTAGACGATCTTAACGTCATACTTGGGACATTGCTCATATGTTTTGTCGAGGAGCTCATAGAAACACTCTTCGGTAGCATCGTCTTTATCTTCTGCGGGGGCGTGAGCGCATATTAGGCCGATGTTGGCGAATTTAGCCTTGATACGGATTGTCATAAGACGTTCACTAATGTGTCGAAAACTCAAGACTTCTTGGCTAAGTCTGCCGCTTACAACGAATCCGCATCCAAATAGACGCTGCTTTTGTTCCCTATAGCAGTCACCGTAGTAAACGTCACATTTTATCATCCTCATTTTGTCCGGCCCATCCCACCGCACTTCCTGGATGGTGGTGATATCTGCTTTGTAGCAGCTTAGGGCCTTCGCTAATTGTTCAGTTGCACGCGGTCAGTTCAGGGTTCGAACATTCAATGTGCAGATCCAAAGGTCATATCCATATCCGAGGCTCCCTGTTTCTTCGTAACTTGTGGTGTTTTCCGTGGTTGGGTAGTTAACCCGACGCACAACCCCCAACCTAGAGGGCCAGGCCCTTTCTGCGACCCCTTGGACGAAAGGGGCCGGAAAAATTCCAGAGCCAGTAGCCCGCTTCGGAGATTTGAGAGCTGCCGTTGACCCATTAAGGGCTCTTCTGCCACCATCTCTATTTCTACATCCTGACAAGTATTAAAAATCCTTAATGACTTCAGCCTGCAATTACACAGAGAGCAGAGATACAGTCACCGGATTCCTAACTGGACACTGCAGAGCCAAAAAACACCTTGTGGCCATAAAACTCGCTGAAGACAATATCTGTCGAATGTGGCATGAAGAAGAAGAAACAGCAGAGCATAGTCTAGGCCACTGTAGTTGCCTAACATAAAAACGTCTGCGCATCCTAGGTTAACCCTACGTTGAAACAATTAATATATCTGTCAGCTGACCCAAGGACCGAATCAAGAAATCCAAACAAGAAATCCGGCCTCATCAAAGAGCCTTAATCCAAAATGAGGATATCAGAATATACTCAGAGTGGCTGCCGGCGATGAGGGTAGTAAGTCCCACGTCCTTAACAATCTAATCTAATCTAGGGAAGACATCACAGTTAAGCAATTTTAACATTCACGAGTTGATTCGAAACCCGGAAGTAGGCATACTCCATTTTCGACTCCGAACCGACGAACGACACAAAATAAAAAATCCATGAGTTCACTCCCCCAAAGTTAAGACGCACTCCTCGGTACTTTCAAATGGCGCTAGCAATTTAGGCATTAAGCTTGATCGCAAGCTACTTTGGGAGGAAAATGTAGTCAAACGTGCCAGGAGATCCCTACTATACTATCGATGTATCGACATCTTCCTAAGGTCACCGACCACCTGCCCACTGAACACAATTTCGACTACCAAGATTTAATCCCAGACAAAACCGAGTGGACATAACGTCATGTCCTATACCACGAATCGCTGTCAATTTTTACGGATGGGCCCAAAACCGAGGACAGAGTCAGAGCAGGAGTCTTCTCGCAAGATCTGGACATTCCACTCTCTTTTTACTTTCCAGCCCCCTGCAACGTTTTTCAGGGCGAAGGCGCTGATCGAAATCAGATATTGTAATATACATCGACAATCAGGCGGCCATTAATTCCCTTGCAGTGAAAGGCTGCCTCGCATCTCTTCACAAGATAGCTAGTCAGTTTAGCCTAACCGTTTGCATGGTGCTGGGTCACTGTGGCATACCAGGGAATTGTGACGCTGACGAACTGGGTCGATGAGACTCTTCAGCATAAGCGTCACCGATATCGAGGCGCCAACGTATTATGTTAAATACCTAATAGACACCAATGCGAGTGTGAACCATCGTTGTCACCACCTCGACCAATGCAACACCACAAGGCTGCTCTGGCCGGCATTTAATAAATCCAGGTCCATCGGACTTCTGAGGTATAAGAGATAAACCCTCTCCAACTTAGTAAACACCCTCACCGGGCACTGTGCTATAGAAAGACATGCTTTAAGGCTGCGCATTCCCTACAATGACTTCTGTAGAAGCTGAAGGGACGAAGAGGAAGAAGTGACTAACAGTCACCTCCTTTGCACGTGTCCAGCACTCGCTAACACTGCAAAACCCCACTGAGTGAATATCTTTTCAATGATCTAAATGATCTCAACAGCACCTGCACAGCAAAGATTAGCTCCTTCATTCAGAGGAGTAAATGGTTCCCTGAGTATGAGGGTGACCCACCTTACTCATCAGCCGCACAATGGAACTCATCGAAGGCCGGTTCCAACCAAACAACCAACCCCACAAACGGACCAGTAGATGCGGTTGATTAGGAATGTTATGATCTCTCTAATCCAGATAAAAAGTGGAAGAGGATGTTGAGGACAAATGAATCTAAGTAATACACAAAGCACGGGCGAAATAGGTCCTTAATGTACATAATTCATTGTAAGCATTTTTGATATAACAGATTCTGACGTTAATTGTGCACTTAAGACTTTGGTTTATCTCTTTGCGTGCTAAAAGTGAAACGCTTTTTTGGGTGTTTTCTCGTTGAAGTGTTCATAATAATGAAAACAGTTTCCTTTGGTACATTGTCTCCGCCGAGGTCTAGGTACATAGAATCTAAACACGGTGTCCACTTACTATAGAAAATTTACTTAGATCATGTTAGTTAGATAGGCCCTCGATGAGGTACACTTAGACCAGAGAAGGTCCATTGTGATGCCATTTGGGAAGGGGCAGGTGGGTCATGTTAAGATCATATAGATCCTGGAAGAAGTATTTACCTAAAGTAGCCATCCTGATGTTGGCTAGTGCGGGACACGTGCATTGGAGGTGCGGGACTGTCTTCTCCTCTTCCTCATCTGAGCATGTCTTCCCATTTCACAGTGTCCGGTGATTATGTTTGTAAGGGTAGAGAGGGTTCCTCTTTTATGTTTTAGAAGTCCGTTTAACCTTCTCTGGTCCAGCTTTGGCCATAATTGTCCAGCGGTGCTACACTGGCTAAGTTGGTTCCATCGGAGGTTTGCTTTTTTTTAGCGCGTCGGCGTGGATGAGGTACCTAGCAGCTGACATTGGTAGATCATGTTCAGAGTCCATTATTAAAGGAAGCAGTTTACGGATACAGGAATGAAAATGTAAGAATATTAATTTATTTTCGCGCAGTAGTTGGGAGTTATCCCGATGAAGAATCTCTTTTCATGGACGAATGTGCATACAGACTCCAGAAAGGTATGTAAGTATCAGTATACAATATGCGGTATGTGGTGATGTCAAAAAGTGCAAGTCCAATTCAAAAAGTGCTTCGCTTATTTCCAAAAATACCAAATTCAAAAGTTCCGCTCCCTTTCTATATCAAACTAGCTGACCCCGCAAACGTTGTTTTGCCATATAAATTATTTCTAGTGAATATTTTCGTAGGGAAATGAAAAATAACTAACTTATTGTAAGTGTGTGGGGATGTGGTCTATGACTGAAAGAGGAATTGAGCGCTGTGGACGTTTTGTCCCTTTCAGAACATTAGCGGATATTGAAGAGCGTCGTATGAACGGTGTGTATCAGCAATGAACTCAAGATTATTCATGCTGATTTTGGCATTCGAATTCGAACGATAGTTTGTCGAATTAGAAGAAATTGTATTTTGAGATTCGATCGAATAGAAAATTTATTTGAGGAAAACCGGTATAATTCGAACGATAATAGACATTCGAACGACTTGACTATTCATTCGAATCTCAAAATAAACATAATTATTTCTTCTTCAAATCACGATTTGTCGCGTCGCTGTACGGTCGCCAACCATGATTCCAGCAAAGTCGTCAATAACAGGTGCATGAAATCCACGCATGTGCTCTCCAGCTGGTGTTTTATCAGGATTGATGACAATAGCATGATTGTCAGTTTGTAATTTGTGCATGTGTGATTTGAATAATTTGAACAATTCATTGTGCTCATTCAATAGAGTACCTCACGACAACGTCAGTGGCAAATGAACACGTAAAAAAACCAACAGCTGAATGAAATGAAGGAAAACAATGGCGAATTCGGGAAATACGTTCTTCGCGAATATTTCCAAAAAAGTTTATAACAAATCCAATTTTAACAAAAAAAAGTTTCGGAACTTAGAAGGAGTATCCAAACCATGTTTTGGAATACTAAAAATCTAACAATATAGGTATACAGATTCTGTACGAAAAATAAAAGTGAAACCATGGCAATCGCGTTGTGGCAAAAAAATATTTTTGTTTGGAAGCAAATAAGTTGAAAAGTTTTCTAAACAAACATTTGGATATCTAAATACAATTGAACAGGGTTTTCGGTCAACATATTAAATGTTTTTATACCCTATTCTAAGGGTATACTAATTTTGCCCCGAAGTTTGATATTGACCGTAGACCCCCAAAAGTTACTATATTTATCGATAGTACATAATGTCGATCTAGCCATGTCCGTTCGTCTGTCGGCAAAAATTGAGCCTTTAACCATATATACCCTCCAGGTCCCCGAAATAATCAAGTTTAAGAATTTTTGAAATCCGCCCACGGACACGTTAAAAAACTCAAACTAAAAAACAAACAAATTTACCGAAAAAATCGAATTTTTAGCTAGAAAGCTGAAATTTTATATGATCTTTGACTCATAAAACTGCTTGGGAGATAACATTTCAAAAATCAGCCCAGTGTTTGTTTTGCTTTAGCATACTTTCTCACGTTTTTCTCTATTATTTGTTACTTTTTACCCTTCAATAGCTTCTGTTTGCACTTTCATTTTCAGTTCATTAACAATCACATTGATTGTTCCATACGATTTGTGCAAATTTCTGCAACTTTATCATACAATTTGTTTCAGTTGTTTAAGACAGGGATTCCGCACTTCAGAAAGAGATAGCTTGGTGAAAATGTCTATAGAGCATCCAGCTCGCCGACGATGCGTCTGGCATATGGGGAATTGAGGTTATTATAGCCGCAACGTGCATCCACGCGATTGGCGAGTGCGTTTTCAGAGTCCCCACCGCCCATAAAGTAAATTTGTAAAAAATTATGTGGTTCATTCGGCATTGGCAGCAATGAGCCCACTTTGTGATAAACTTGGCCTTTGATTTTGAATTTTGAATGGAATTGTTGACCATATGCAGCATTATTTTTAACTATTTCTGTTGCTCCGAACGATGTCATTTGGAAACTTGAATTAAATGTTGACTTCAGGAACAGGTTAGAATCTGGATCCGTACCGATAAGTAAGTTCAATCCAATTGTCTTTGTTGATTTCGTTCAGCTCGTGATGCCTCTTGTGATTGTGATTCACGAAATTGTGCCATGCTCATACGCACATCTGCATTATCTTGTAGAACTCGTTCGTCTGATCTTTGGGCTCTTCTATTTCGCATGTATGTCATTCTATTCGTTCGACGGTCCAAATTGTTCCCTTTGCGTCTTGAAGTACTTAATGATGGAAAACAGTATACTGACAATGTATTCGTTCTTTTATTATTTTCCCTTTATTTCACAATCATAAAACACGTATATATTTCTCTTTTATTTTAAAATGTTCCCCTTAAGATTTTGCACGCACTGAATAATAAACAAACTAATAAATAATAAATCAGTTATCGATCACTGAGAGTTGAAGATTATTACAGTACTAATATTGCTATTAAAAAATGGGGGTTGGTGGTAGAAGTTTGAAAATTAAGGAATATATGTATTTTTGAATGGTAAATCATAAAAAAATAAAAACAAAAAATGTTGTCCCAACAAAAAAAAAAATGTTTGTGGTAGACCACCATTATCACTTAGTAGTATAAAAATTAGTTATAAACCTATTCTCATACCTACGGAATATACATATAAAATTTCATCAAAATCGGTCAAGCCGTTTCGGAGGAGTATAAACACTAAAACTGTGACACAAGAATTTTATATATTAGATAGGTACCCAAATTTAATTAAGGCTCAAGTTGCAAACAACAAACTGCCAGACTCCTTGTTATATTCTTTTGCTTTGCCTAAATAAACGAAACCACAATTACCTACGACCAATCATTTTCGGAAAACATCTTTAAAAAACCCTTTTGCAATACTCCCACAAAATGAGTGCAAAAGTTTACCCCATTTAGGCAAAGAAGCAAAGGGTCCCAAAAGTTAAATACAAACCGACCAAACATCAGAGATGCTTTCTACAACCCCGCCCGCCCTCGAAAATGTTACCGAAGCAATAAAATGGTAATTAATGTTTGCGCAAACCAATCAATCAGAAATTTACAGACGAAGTATTTCGATTAATGGGTTCAAGGATGAGCAGCACAACGCTCGCTCTACCAATACCATTTCGGGGGTGGTAACCAATAACTAGCCTCTTGGCTTACACACCAACCGAACACCCAAACGCCCTACATCCACATTAACTCGAACAATCTGCTAGTACATGATGGACGTTTGTAAACGTCTGTAGTGGTTGTTGCATCGTACGAACTGGTAGGCAGGCAGACCGGAAATGCCAATAAAAACGGAAAATTCATTAGGCAAAATATGTATCTCAGATAACTTGCTAGGTTGTGCCTTGTATGTACTCGTATCTATTGATTTATGGAATTTTCAGAATTGGTCAAGTTCTTTGTTTGAAGAGAATTGCAAATATAGGAAGGTAGTTTCCTTCATCAAAAAGGACGAATTAGACATTATTGAAACGACTTGGCAAAAGGAGTATGTACATATTTTATATTCGATTGTTTAAACGCAAATTTGAATTTATAATAGTACGCACGAATGAATTGATGGGACGGGCATATCACTGCAGCACCCAAAAAAAATCATCGCTTGTCGTTAAAGGTGACAAAGGCGAGAAAACACATCTAGGCAATTTTAACATTCATTAAAGCCTAGCGACACATTTAACATCTTGAAACTGTCCCACAAGTGTGCATGCAAATTATTGAATCTAGAGATGTTAATGCAACATAATTTGTTTGCCAAATTGTTTGAATCTGTGTACACAAAGCCTGATACACCTAGTTTTATACCAGCTACCGAATGCAGAAGTGGTATTGACCTCATCCAACTAAGTCTTCACGACATTATATTGGTTCTTGATAATCCCAAGCCGAATTAAAGTCCAGGTCCCGATGGTATTCATGCGATTATTTTTAAAAAATGTTCTCAAGCAATTTTTAACCCCTCCATAAATTTTTTAACATGTCGCTGTCCTCCGGTATTTTTCTTGAAGAATGGAAGTCATCTTTTCTTATTCCAATTACAGAGGAATTTGGAAATTACCCGCCTTGCCAAAGCTTTTCTAAAGTATGCTTAAATCAAAATTGGAATTTTCTGTTAAGGAATTCTTTGGTCATACACAGCATGGCTTCGTCACTGGGCAGGTTCACTACAACTAATTTAGCTTACATCTCTCATTATGTCATCAATGCTATCGAAGATGGTTATCAAGTCGACTGTGCGTACACTGACTTCAGTAAGGCATTTGACTCCGTCAATCATCTTATTTTGCTACAAAAACTTGAATGTTTTGGAATTCACTCAGCAATGCTCAAAGATTAAAAATAGATAATTACTTTTCACTATCGTTTGGGTGCAGCTCTGAAGTAGCACAAGGTAGTCATTTGAGTCCGCATCTATTTATAATTTTTATCAACGACATATCGAGTGCATTAAAATATTGCCATTGCTTGATGCAGATAACTTAAAGCTGTTCCTTAAAATCAAAACTTCACTTGACTGCGAGTTTTTACAATACGATCTGTTTGGTGCGTCAACAATTGTTGACACTTGAATATTAGAAAATGCTGTATAATATCCTTTTATAGAAGCTCTTCTCATTTTTAATTTCAGTACGAAATCGACGGTATTGGACTAAACAGAGTCGATGAAGTGAAAGATCTTGGCATTATAATTGATTCGAGGTTCACCTTTGCATCTCATGTTGATCACGTTATTGCTAAAGCAAATAAGCTTTGTGGTTTTATATAACGAAATAGCAAGGAATTTTCGGATCCTCATACCCTTATTTCGCATTTTATTGCTATGGTTAGATCTCTGCTTGAATATGCTGATGTTATATGGAACCCATTCTATACAATTCACTCAGATCGCCTTGAAAAAATCCAGAGACGTTTCACAAAATACATTTTCCGGAAAATGAGCTGGGATTTTGAAATTTCTTACCGGACTCAATATTGTTAGGCATATCAACTTTATGTTCTAGGAGAAAAGCTCATGACATCATGCTGATAAGGGACTTGTTATGCTATCAAATGAAATGTCCATCTCTTTTAGCCCTAGTGCCAATTTATTCCCCAACTAAACCTTTGAGGGAAAGAAACCTCCTTCTTCGACCCGTTTATAGAACTAATTACGGCCATAATGACAATGAGCCTATATCCAGAGCTATTGTTTCATTCAATGATGTTTATATATTTGTTGATCTATATTTTTCTCGCTATCGCTTCAAAAGTGTTATACTTAATTTGGCAGCATTATCTTAGTAAGACTAAGTTCATTTTTATACCCTATTCTAGGGGTATATTAATTTTGACGCATAGTTTGTAACATACCTTAATATTGCCCGTAGACCCCTAAAAGTTACTATATTTATGATCAGCATCGATAGTAATGTCGATCTAGCCAAGTCCGTCCGTCCGTCCGTCCGTCGGCAAAAATTAGGCCTTTAAACTGGACATAGGGAGCTGAAATTTAAACCATATACTCTCTAGGGTCCCGAAATAATCAAGTTTACGAATTTTTGAAATCCGCCCACAGACACGCCCACAAACTCAAAAAAACAAAATTTTGGAAAAAATCGAATTTTGAGCTAGAAAGCTGAAATTTTTTATATACGATCTATGACTCCTAAAACTGCTCGGAATTTTCAAAATCCGCCCACTGACACGCCCACAAATAAATAAAACAATTTTTTTGAAAATCCAAAGTTTGAGCTAGGGAGCTGAAATTTATAATATATACTCTCTATGGGCCCTTTATGCTCATGTGTAAATCTTTTCAAAATCCGTCCACTGGCACGCCCACAATTATTTTTTTTTTTTTTTTTGAAAATTCAAAGTGAGCTAGGGAGCTGAAATTTATAATATATACTCTCTAGGGGCCCTATATGCTCATGTGTTAATAAAACAATTTTATTGAAACACCCAAGTTTGAGCTAGGGAGCGTTTTTTTTGATAAAATCCTGTAAATGTTATATAACAAAATATGTAGAGCGTTCTTAACAATTCAACCATACTTAGACTTTTGTCACGCCCACTTATTAGGGATAGGAATAAGAATAGGATATCTAACAGCTCGCCCAAGCGGACTGTAGCCCGTCCCTATGTTTTTATATATATTTTATGTTGTAATATGTATAGTTTAGCTAATAGATGATATGAAATAAATAAATAAATAAATAAATAAATCCGTGGGTTGATACGATTAGGAGTCACCGGTGTCGTAAAAGGAAGATCAAACATGTGGGATGAGCGGGACCCAGGAGCTCCACAGAATCAACTTCCTAACTAACTAACATATTCCTATATCAATATGATATGAATGAAACATTAAGAGTAAAGGGAAAAAGTGAAACAGAAAATATGCATGCATTTTCCAGAGGGTCTGCTAGTAATATTATAAATAATAATAAAGGAGATCACGCGAAAAGTAAACAAAATCAATATTATTTGATTCTTCCTGTCCTTCAATATTTATATTGATTACTTATTGTGTTTTTTTTTTCATTTTTTACTAAATATAAGAGTGATATAGCACCACGGGAGATATGGCGCCCTTCCAATATTTTGCACTTAACGATTTTTTTTAAAAACAAAGACATCAAAATAACATTAAGCTCTTAGTAAGCTCTCGACGAGTGAGGTCACAGTCATAAAAACAGGTAAAACATTCTTTATACAAACAATCAAAAGAAAAAAAGAAAGTAAATTTGAGCAAAACTTTTTTTTGGGTCAGTAAAAGAGGATAGAAAAAAATTCGGTGGCCCTGTTTCCGTAGTTAAATAAAAACCAAAAGCTAAATATATAATAAATAAAACAAAAATTAAAAACAAAATATGTAGGTACTTACTTATACTTACAATTCCAAATATTAAATAATTTAAAGAAAAATATATATTTTAAGAAAAATATATATTTCCTTGTTGCGGTTAAATTTAAAGCTGCGAACTGCGCAAAGAAAGAACAGATTCGACGTTACACGTCTTAGCACACCTGAAGTAGCCAGAGTCTATAGACAGGGGATGGTGAGAGATTTTCCTCTGTACATTCACAGCGCACAAGCGCCAACAGTATATGCAACCGATATCGTGACATCATCACCTACCTACTGGTAACCTGGCTGGTAACCTACGGTGGTCGTGGCTACCACCCATACTGGGTTGATGATTTGGTGCATGCGGTAGACCATCAGAGCCGGCGTCCTTATTGTTCTTTAGCATTCGTATAGCTAAGCCAATGGGTGGTAAAGGGTGATTTTTTAAGAGCTTGAGAACTTTTTTTATAAAAAAAAACGCATAAAATTTGCAAAATCTCATCGATTCTTTATTTGAAACGTTAGATTGGTCCATGACATTTACTTTTTGAAGATAATTTCATTTAAATGTTGACCGCGGCTGCGTCCATTCGGAAAGTCCAATTTTGGGTAACTTTTTCGAGCATTTCGGCCGGAATAGCCCGAATTTCTTCGGAAATGTTGTCTTCCAAAGCTGGAATAGTTGCTGGCTTATTTGTGTAGACTTTAGAATTAACGTAGCCCCACAAAAAATAGTCTAAAGGCGTCAAATCGCATGATCTTGGTGGCCAACTTACCGGTCCATTCCTTGAGATGAATTGTTCTCCGAAGTTTTCCCTCAAAATGGCCATTGAATCGCGAGCTGTGTGGCATGTAGCGCCATCTTGTTGAAACCACATGTCAACCAAGTTCAGTTCTTCCATTTTTGGCAACAAAAAGTTTGTTAGCATTGAACGATAGCGATCGCCATTCACCGTAACGTTGCGTCCAACAGCATCTTTGAAAAAATACGGTCCAATGATTCCACCAGCGTACAAACCACACCAAACAGTGCATTTTTTGGGATGCATGGGCAGTTCTTGAAAGGCTTCTGGTTGCTCTTCACTCCAAATGCGGCAATTGTGCTTATTTACGTAGCCATTCAACCAGAAATGAGCCTCATCGCTGAACAAAATTTGTCGATAAAAAAGCGGATTTTCTGCCAACTTTTCTAGGGCCCATTCACTGAAAATTCGACGTTGTGGCAGATCGTTCGGCTTCAGTTCTTGCACGAGCTGTATTTTATACGGTTTTACACCAAGATCTTTGCGTAAAATCTTCCATGTGGTCGAATAACACAAACCCAATTGCTGCGAACGGCGACGAATCGACATTTCACGGTCTTCAGCAACACTCTCAGAAACAGACGCAATATTCTCTTCTGTACGCACTGTACGCATTCGTGTGGTTGGTTTAATGTCCAATAAAGTAAACTGAGTGCGAAACTTGGTCACAATCGCATTAATTGTTTGCTCACTTGGTCGATTATGTAGACCATAAATCGGACGTAAAGCGCGAAACACATTTCGAACCGAACACTGATTTTGGTAATAAAATTCTATGATTTGCAAGCGTTGCTCGTTAGTAAGTCTATTCATGATGAAATGTCAAAGCATACTGAGCATCTTTCTCTTTGACACCATGTCTGAAATCCCGCGTGATCTGTCAAATACTAATGCATGAAAATCCTAACCTTAAAAAAATCACCCTTTAGAAAGCATTCCCGATGACTGGACTATCAGCTCCATTTGCCCCATCGAGGCATATCCCTTCTAAATGTCGTATATAAGATCCTATCCAACGTACTGCGTGAACGTCTGGAGCCATTCTGCAACGCACTCATCGGCACGTACCCGTTTGGCTTCCGGCCCGGCAGATCGACTATAGACCAAATCTTCACACTAAGGGAAATCCTGGAAAAGACAAATTACTTTCAAGTCGACCGCCGCTTTTCCATCGACTTTAAAACCGCATATGATAGCATTCATCGTCAGGAGCTCTACGTGGCGATGGCCGAATTTGGGATACTGACAAAACTAATCCATTTGGGTCGCGTGACACTTGAAAACACGCGGTGCAATGTGAAGTTTGGAAACAGCTCTTCCGAGTTATTGCAAACTTTTACCGGATTTCCGAAAGGAGATGCGCTATCATGTGACCTCTTCAATCTTGTTGTGAAGAAAATAGTGCGAAGGGCAAGTGTCGACACGGAAATCACTTTCTTCAATAGATCCGTCCAGCTACTGCGTATGCGGACGATATCGACATGATCAGCCGTTCCCAGTGTGACGTGTTGAAGAATAGAAGAAATTATTTGGTCTTGAAGTAAATGAGGACAAGACCAAGTACATGCTATCAACAAACAAACAAACAAACATGTGTCCACCGCCTAGGACAAAACGTCACTGTTGATAGCAATAACTTCGAGGTATTTAAGGAGTTCATCTACCTAGGAGTAAACCTCAACTCCACGAATGACACCTAAGTCTAGATTCGGGGAGAACTACCTTGGGAAACCGCTGCTACTTCGGTTTAGCGAAACAAATGGTTCAAAACTCCTCAATCAAAGGACAAAATGCATGCTCTGTCGAACCTTAATTCTACCAGTCTTTATTTCGCCGAGTGCAGGACGATAAATAGAAAAGGGGATCTAATATTGGGTTTTTTTGAAAGAAAAATACGGGTATTTGGTCCTGTGTTAGGAAGGCGAATACAGGAGAAGATACAACAGCGAACTCTATGAGCTGTACCAAATTGTGGATGTAGTCCAAAAAGATAAATCACGTCGACTACATTGGGCGAACGGAGAACAATGCTCCAGCCAAGAGGATCTTCGACTCCCAGCCCCTTGGTTCGAGAAGGCAAGGAAGACCGAACCTCCGTTTTAAAGACAAAGCCATCGCGGATGCCACAGTGCTTGGTCTGGAGAACTGGAAGCAGCGTGCCCGGAATCGCAGATAATGGAAGGCTGCAGTGTCTCAGGCAGAGACTCTTCACGGGTCGGGAGCCCGTTAAGTAAGTAGTATTTGAACTACATCAAATTTACTTCATTCACTTATTAGAAGGCACATTTTTTCATAAAAACTTTAAAAGCTCATTTCCCAGGTTAACTTTAAAAATGCTATCTATATTGGACGACCGGATAAAGAACTAATGTTGATTTTTAGGATTCACACTGCGCCGTTGCAATTTTGGGTAGAAGAGGGGACCGTGAATTCAAAATTATTGCAGTCTGTTAATAAAGCTTGTGAACATACAACCAACAAGTTGGAGTCACTTTGTTTTATTTTAACAAACTGTTGGATTGTGTAGACAGGCTGAACAAGCAATTGGTCACCTGGCTCTGTTCCTCTACGTTATTCGCCATATTATTCGCCGCAATGAAAACGTTCCGCCTCTCGCCAGTACACAATTAGTTGGGTTCCTAAATCTGGACACCGTCGGTCGTCAAGTGGTCATCGAAGGGAAACACTCTGAAAATTAAGCCCGTTCACCAGTAGACAGGCTGAACGAGAAATTGGGGTCCTGGCTCTGGACGTCTTCGCCTACGAGAGTTATTGCACACTTACATCGCTCGACGGGAACCCACTTTCACCCACCAGCCATAAGCAAGACACCACGCGTCAGTTATATTTTAGAATTTTATTTCCAAGTTCAATATACTGTAGTTTGACTGGAGAAAACAGCTTAATTGTCAAATGAAAGCAAGCACAGTGCTGCCAAGTCACAGTCGAGCGTTTTTTACTCTTTTTGTTTGCCTATATACGCTTAAGGGCAAAAAACACACCTGTTGAGGAATGAAACGGAATGTGTTATGATGTGATAGCTAAAATTGATATCTGCAAGTTTTGAACAACGCATGCTCCTCGAACTCAAGACATATTTACAAAAACTGAAGTCAACGCTTGGAAAGCAGATATTTTTGTAATATTCACTCTGCTTCTAACATAAGTACTATTTTTAGAGCTAGGGTTAAAATTCTCAACCTGATTTTTTTTAAATCAATTAATTTCAAACGGTTAACATAAGGGGGTAGTTCGAAAGGGTTGGTTGAACCAAGACCGAGAAGGGCGAAACGAAGGAATCTTCGTTGGACTGCTTCACTTCTTTGGACGTGGATTTATTGGTGGGGTGGCCAAACCTGGCTGGCACACTCAAGGAGCAGTCTTACAAATTTGATATATAACGACTTCGTGACGTAAATGTGGGGGAATTCTTTAGACTACCGTTACACAAAGCCTAACGTGGAGTTAGCGCGGTTTATTATTTTTATAATAAACACCCACTAAAGGGGTTGGGACCCTTATAATGTATTAGCCACACAGCGCGGGCGTTAAGGAAATTAGGGTGAGAAGAAAAGGAGAGTTACCGAGCCGATGCACGTTGGTTTTGAATGTTTGTAGGTTATAATGTGAAGGAAAAACAATGCGTGGAAGAGTGTTTCACATTCGTGTTGTACGGCTGAGGAAAGATTCTTTGAACTTCACTGTACGTCCGAACACAGGCTTGAGGGTGAACTGATGAGCATTCCTCGCATGGCGGGTATTGCGGTTGAAATGTCCAAGGGGAGGAATGCAACTGGCTATTTCGTTTGAGCACTTATGGTGGAAATAACGATAAAATAACGAAAGGCAGGAGACATTACGACGATGAGTAAGAGAGTCAATCGATCTCGCGATGTCTCGGTCGCCAATGAGTTTTATTGCGCGTTTTGGATCCTGTCAAGTAGCTCCAAATAAGTTATTGGTGCACCGGACCCGGACCAGATATGAGCGTTGTACTCGCTGTGGCTTGGGTATCAACCCCCATAAAACAGAATTAATCCTCTTCTCCAGGAAACACAAGATCCCGCACATCGACCCACCATCTATTGGTGGTATAAGCTTAGTATTTCCTGACGAAGCGAAGTTCTTGGGTCTTATCTTCGATAGGAAGTTAAGCTGGAAACCCAACATACAAGAAAGAGTAAAAAAAGCCACAGTGGCACTTTTCTCTTGCAAAAAAGCTATTGGCAGCAAGTGGGGTCTACAACCCCGCATAACTCAATGGGTATATGTATCGGTCGTAAGACCGATTCTTACATACGGGGTTGCTGTCTGGTGGACTGCCCTAAGTAAAGCTATAAACTGTGCTAAGCTGGGCAAAGTCCAACGCACAGCAGGTTTGTGCATAAGCGGAGCACTCCGTACCACCCCCTCAGTAGCACTAGATATTCTGCTACATCTGTTACCCCTCGACATTTTCAGTAGGCAAACAGCAGCCTGTTCTGCTGTCCGCCTTAAGGCTACTTCGCAGAGGGTTAACAATAATATTGGCCACACCATCGTTCTGGACTCATTTGAGTCTCTACCAGGAAACATAGACTACACCATACCCCAATTACAGTTCGGAAAGAACTTTCAAGTCACTATTCCTTCCAGATCATTTTGGGAGGACGCTGAATTTGAGGAAGATAAAGCGATCCACTTCTACACCGATGGATCAAGAACTAGTGACGCGGTTGGTGGCGGCGTTTTCTCCGAAAGGCTAAATCTGAGTCTCACTTTCCGTCTTCCTAATCACTGTAGCGTATTCCAGGCGGAGATTATGGCGATAAAAGAAGCCCTGACGTGGCGGAAGAGAAATGTGATATCCACAAAGGATATCCGTATCTTCTCGGACAGTCAAGCCGCGATCAAGTCCGTGGATTCAATATCTTTAAATTTAATTGCAGCCCTCGACTGCCGTTCATCTCTTAAGGAGATGGCGGAGCAGTTTAACATTCACCTCTGTTGGGTGCCGGGGCATAGAGATATTCCAGGAAATATGCAGGGCTGATGAACTCGCCAAAAAGGGAACCAAACTCCCCCTTTTACCTGAAAATGGTTCTCTGGGTATCCCAATCGCTACCTGCAAACTTTTATTCAAGCTATCTGCAATCGAGAGAACAAACCTTAGGTAGTAGTAATACATGTCTAGCGACTAAGCACATCTGGCCAAAGCTGGACCTGCGACGCTCTAAGAGTCTGATCTCACTAAACCGACTGCATATTAGCTCGACTATAGGTGCCATTACAGGGCACTGTCTGATAGGCAAGCACGCATCGAGGCTTGGCGTTTATTCGAAAGATTTCTGCAGAAGTTGCTTTGACGAGGAGGAGGAGGAGTCTATACTTCACCTTCTCTGCACATGTCCTGCTCTCTCCCATAATAGAAATCTTTATCTGGGAGATTTCTTGCTTAATGTTCTGAACGACTTGGCTAACGCTGACGTTAGAAGTCTATAAGAAACTCTAAATGCTTGAACTAGTAGTGGGGAAACCCCTCGATCCGTGTGGCATCTCAATGGACCTAACCCTGGTCTAAGTGTGTCGGCCTTGCGCTGACAGCCACTTTCGGGCGAATAAACGCCTTATAAATTGTAGCCAGATCAGAAGGGGTGGAATATTTCTTACAACGCTTAAGGAAGCCTAGACATTTCGCGGCGTTCTTGGCGACATCGAATATGTGGTCATTCCAACGAAGGTTGTCATTAACACACATACCGAGAATGGAAAGTCTTTCGCTTTCAGCGATTCAAGTGCCATTCTTGGATAATGGGAGTGTTTGTGGGTTTTGCTTTAATGACAGGAGACAGCATTGTGTTTTGAAAGCACTAAATTCCACTCTATTGGTTTTACCCCACTAAGTTATGCTGTTAAGATTGGAATTTAATGAGCTTAACATACGTTGCCGTTCCAGTTCCATACCCGAAGATGAGGGGCGTGACCCAAGAAACGAATATGAGAAGCTGATGGTACTGTCAGCAAAGGAATGGATTGGATTAGAAGTAACCGACACATCACAAAATACAAACATAAAAGAAAACACAACTCCGACGCTAACTAAGCAAAAGTCGTGAATTGAAGATATACGTTAGATTTCCAAAACAATTTGCCGCAGGTGTTATGCCCGTACGATAATTTGTTTTGGTCCACCAACAAAATCAACAACTCACGGCCCGCTATCCGCCCGATGCTGCCTTTACCCTAGCATTGCAGGTGAACAAACGATAATAATCGAACAACACCTGCAATAGTCAAGCAAATGCAACACTGATGAAGTGGGATGGAGGACGGAAGGAAAACCCCACGCTGTTGCTTTTTTCGCTTTTTTTATCAGCACTGCCACCGGCCACCGGCACTGGTTCTATCTATGTATATTTATTTTTTTCTTTTTTCACACACACACTACGCGTATTTTTTTTCTTTTCGCGAACCGTATTGGCGATTCTGCTATCAATATGGGAATGGAAGAAGTTCACTATCGCATAAAACTCCTCAATCTTCGGTTGTTGAAGGGACTAACTCATCCCAAATGAACTAAGTTCTGAAAGTTGAGAATAATGTTTACTGGAGTAGGTATGTTATTTTCTGGTATTTGCTGACATTAAGATCCCGAAAGTTGTTTTTACATCAATCTGAAAAATTGTTTAGGTCGTCTTGCAAGCTGAGGAAATCCGAGCGCTATGAAATAATTTTAGAAATTCTCATATCATCGCTGGATATGTTTTATTAAAAAAATTGAAAAAAAAACGTGTTTCACTGCCGAAAACGCATTTCTCCGTCCAGCAACCGAACTTAGTTGACGATTTCGAGTTCATTATGATTGCAGATAACTTTTTGTGAAATATAGGTAGCGAGGGTTTGAAGTCTCCCGCTTTCCCCCCATGTATTTTGTAAGCCTTTACATACAGATCTTTATGCAAATTTTAAAAAAATATCTTAGTTTGAGGTTTAATTGCTGTAAACGACGACGAATTGACGTCCTTGGCTCTTCAGTAACACTTCTGCTAACAGCTGCAATATTTCCACTCGAACGACCACTACGATGATAGGCTTTACTTCTCTGATCTTGAACAGAACCGGTTTCTTCAACCGCATGGTTTGACGGAGCATTTTCTCTACCATATTTTGAACGAAATTTCCTTTCAACATCTGCAAAACTTTCACCATATTTAAAATAAGTTTTAATAATTTTAGCTAACGGGAATGTATTTACATACTTCATACCTGAAAAACTTCGGTGTAATCTAATAGTTGTAAAAAAAGTGGCGGCCAATTTAAAATGATACTTCAAATTTGAACACCCTTTATAAGCCGACTTTTACGACAAGCACTGTTTTGTGGGATGGCGCAACAGTGACATTCAGAGCCAATTCCCCTCCCTGCCACAAATGTTCAATAATAATTACAAACGGAATTATTTTCCTAATCGCTCTTATTAATTGTTCTGGTGTTGAAAATTCTAATTAAATGTCATTAAACATTCGATATTCCGGAAATGGTTGTTACATTATATGTAGATATTTTTTTAATTAAATTATGCTCCCACATATGCGGTCATCCAAAAGTGATAAGTTAGATTTAGATATACCTGTACCAACCTACAACCCACATGCCACATAGTTAAATGTGCTGCATTTGTATGAGCGGGTGCCTTTCGTCCTCCTCCTTTCCCTTTCATTATAAAAAGCATGTTATTAAATTTCATTATGCCATAAGCGCAGCGACGATGATAGGAATACATTTATTAGATTTGCATTATTTTCCTGTGACAATTAGCAATAATTATCGCACTATCCGTGCACAAAATCTAGAAATACATATTCATATTTTGTTGTTATAGTTGTCATTGAATGGTGAATTAAATACATAGTTAAGTAGCTATATTATGTCCTCGTAAATTGTCCCTAATGCACTCGCATATTCAAGAGGTGCACTGCACCCCATCATGTAAAAGAAAAGGTTTAATTTGTGTTCTCTTTTAAAACGTATCTACCAATACTTTGGTGCTCAAAAGGATAATGTGTCCTAATGGATGAATGTTCTCTCCATTCACAAGATGACTATCTACCCCTCTACACGAGTGATTTCGAACAAAATTAGATTGATATGCTACACGGTGTGCATAAGGATACAATGGTAATTAAATTGTATTTTAACAGCAGGACAATTGAGATTAACATGACAAAACTGCTGATAGAAAAATTATTGTGCACGACCAAAACAAGGGATGTTGTTACCTAGTTTTGATGTTTGAATAATCGATTATCTGCAATGAATAAGCAATTGTGCTGGGGCGATGTGAGAGAGAGCATTTGATGTATTCTGCGCCATCTATGTGGTCGATGCGGAAAGTGAATAACTTTGTTGGTTTCGCCTATTCTCCGACAGATGGGAGTAAGGAAAATAAAAAGATTTTTGCATTTGAAATGTTGAAAAATAATATCGGTGAATATAAAAACAAAAACCATAATTTCATTCATTGAAGAAAAGATTGGGTGCGATCTTTTTCGATTTAGCATGTTTCATTGAGGAAAAGAATTATTGCGTCTATCTCAAATTTTCGGAGGATTTCCTTAAAACTAACAATACATTGAAATAAATTCAAATTTTCTTGTTTAACCGTCAAACTGAGGGAAATCTCCGTTTGGTTTGTTGAAGAATATACCAGAGTTACTATAAAATTGATAAGCGCAATCGTTGTACAAAGTTGATATAAAGTTTATATACAATGGAGGAAAAATACTTAATTAGATACTGCTTATAACTGGATAGGTGAGAACGCTCATGTGCTTCCTGAAAAGTCACTGTTTGGTGCGGTTTTCATGCCGGTGGCGTCATTGGGCCGTTTTTATTCGTCGATAAATGGTATTCGCTATAAAGACATGTTGGAACGGTATTTATTTGAGCAATTGCATGAATTGGACATCAGTGATATGTGGTTCCAACAAGACGGTGCCGCAAGCCACACAGCGGGTGCAACAATCGAGTTATTGAAGTCTCAGTTCGGTGAACGCGTTAACTTGAGAAACCGACCTGTCTATTGGCCGCCGAGATTGTGTGATTTAAGGCGTCTAGACTTTTTTAAATGGGGCTACATTAAATCATTGATCTCTGCCAACAAGCCGGGGACGTTAGAGGAGCTCAGAGCCAATATTGAACGAGAAATAGCGGCCGTATGGGTCTAAGTGTGCGGCCGAGTCATCGAAAATTAATTAAAATTAATTAAGGAATCGTACTCGCGTGGGGGACATATGAACGAAGTCTAATTCCATTCATAAATGTTTTGATTGTAATTCAAGCGAATAATTTTTTTTCAGATATCTCAAGTAGTTTACATTTTATTTAAAAAAGAAGTTGTCATGTTCTTAATGAAAGACCCTTTACTTACGTAAATAACATATACCCTACAGTGTCGCACATTCGCTATATCGAGCAAATAAACTTCATGCCTTTCGAGATACTCTTATTCCGTTCCCCGACATTTAAAAATAATAGTATCTTATTGGCAAATCTATATTATTATCTGTGGTATACTTTCTGATGTTTGCAAGATATTTCTGGGTGCTAGGGTAGTGAAAAACGTTATGGTGTTCCTGTTTGTGGTACTCAATCATTACGCCCACAACTTGCTCATATAAAATTAAATTACCTAACGGCAATGGTAAGCAGTAGCAATATTAACACTCAAAACCATGTATATGCTAAAAATGTATATAATGTATATTTTTTTTCTAAACAACAATTTTTAATGTGTAAACATTTTTGCTCTCGTTGATGTGTAAATATATTTTTTCTCGGTAGGGGCTAGTTGGAAATATCTAGCGTCGCCATCATCGTCAGATTTTCCCGTTAATTTTCATTACCACGTGAGTTAATCGCTGCTCGACAGATCACCGCAATTAAACGACGTTTGGCGCGGTTAGTACGTAGTTGGATGTCCGTTTGAGAACAACCGCGTGTCGTTGTTTTTATACCCTATTCTAGGGGTTTATTAATTTTGACGAATAGTTTGTAACATACCTTAATATTGCCCGTAGACCCCTAAAAGTTACTATATTTATTATCAGCATCGATAGTAATGTCGATCTAGCCATGTCCGTCCGTCCGTCGGCAAAAATTAGGCCTTTAAACTGGACCTAGAGAGCTGAAATTTTAACCATATACTCTCTAGGGTCCCGAAATAATCAAGTTTACGAATTTTTGAAATCCGCCCACAGACACGCCCACAAACTCAAAAAAACAAAATTTTGGAAAAAATCGAATTTTGAGCTAGGAAGCTGAAATTTTTTATATATGATCTATGACACCTAAAACTGCTCGGGATATAAAATTTTCAAAATCCGCCCACAAAAAAATAAAACAATTTTATTGAAAAACCAAAATTTGAGCTAGGGAGCTGAAATTTTTAATATATACTCTCTGGGGGCCCTTTAAGCTCATGTATAAATATTTTCAAAATCCGCCCACTGGCACGCCCACAATTATTTTTTTTTTTTTTTGAAAATTCAAAGTGAGCTAGGGAGCTGAAATTTATAATATATACTCTCTAGGGGCCCTTTATGCTCATGTGTTAATTTTTTTTAAATTCGCCTACTGACACGCCCACAATTAAATAAAACAATTTTATTGAAACACCCAAGTTTGAGCTAGGGAGCGTTTTTTTTTTGAAAAAATCCTTTAAATGTTATATAACAAAATATGTAGAGCGTTCTTAACAATTCAACCATACTTAGACTTTTGTCACGCCCACTTATGAGGGATAGGAATAAGAATAGGGTATCCAACAGTTCGCCCAAGCGGACTGTAGCCCGTCCCTATGTTTTTATACCCTATTCTAGGGGTATATTAATTTTGACGAATAGTTTGTAACATACCTTAATATTGCCCGTAGACCCCTAAAAGTTACTATATTTATGATCAGCAACGATAGTAATGTCGATCTAGCCATGTCCGTCCGTCCGTCCGTCCGTCCGTCCGTCGGCAAAAATTAGGCCTTTAAACTGGACCTAGAGAGCTGAAATTTTAACCATATACTCTCTAGGGTCCCGAAATAATCAAGTTTAAGAATTTTTGAAATCCGCCCACAGACACGCCCACAAACTCAAAAAAAACAAAATTTTGGAAAAAATCGAATTTTGAGCTAGAGAGCTGAAATTTTTTATATATGATCTATGGCCCATAAAACTGATTGGAACATACAATTTTCAAAATCCGCCCACTGACACGCCCACAATTAAATAAAACAAATTTTGGAAAAAATTGAACTTTGAGCTAGAAAGCTGAAATTTTTTATATATGATCTATGGCCCATAAAACTGCTTGGGACATAAAATTTTCAAAATCCGCCCACTGACACGCCCACAATTAAATAAAACAATTTTATTGAAAAACCAAAATTTGAGGTAGGGAGCTGAAATTTATAATATATACTCTCTAGGGGCTCTTTATGCTCATGTGTAAATATTTTCAAAATCCGCCTACTTACACGCCCACAATTATTTTTATTTTTATTTTTGAAAGTCCAAAGTTTGTTTTGAATAATTGAGGTTGTATAGCTTGTAGTTTGTTGTACATCAGTTGAAGGTAAGAGAAAAAATATCGATTTGTACTTCGGTAACCGATGGCCGATTTAAGAATGTCACTTAAACGACAATCGATGCTATATTTTCCCAGTACATCGACACACTTGAGTCGACGGTGTACGTCTCCTACTTCAGCTTTCATAAACCAATTATTTGTTCGGTCAAACATTAAATAAATTTTGTCGTTGACATTAAATATATATCATGGTTTTATTTCAATACAATACCCAAATCTCTTGTTTATCAAAACCACAACCTCTGTGATATTTCCACATGCAACACTGGCGAGCCTACATGTTTACACATCAACTATACCGTGAGTGCAGCGTGGCTCACACCTTTTTTTTGGATGAAAATCTTAATGCGGTTCACAGAATACATCTACTTACCAAGTTTAAACAGTATAGTTCTTGTAGTTTCGCAAAAAAGTGGCTGTGACATACGGACGGACAGACAGACAGACATACATGACGAATCCATAAGGGTTCCGTTTTTTTGCCATTTGGCTACGGAACCCTAAAAACCAACAATTTGGTTTAGAGCTGGTAATAGTACTGGTCCATCTGTCTTGAGAATTGCTAGATATAAATAAAAGCTAACTTCTCTATGAAAAAATCTACCGCACTCGTGTTGCTTGGCATACAATCTGCTTTGATTCTGTCGCCAAAAATGTGGATAAGTCGTTTCAAGTCAAATGGCAGCCTACGGATTGGGTTACATTTATACCCAACTAGCAATGATTTTAAAAATAAATGCACATTAATGCACTTAATCAACAATTGTTCGAAATTTAGCCAAGCAAATCCCGACACAAATAGATTCATCATAAATCTATTTATAGACCCCATGTTGCTACCATATAAGGCATTCAAAACGCCCGCAACAAGGCAACATCAATACATCACCATTCTAAATTTGCACTTTCCCAACACACCGTATGCAGACAGTGAATTCCGAAGATTCCTTTAATCTTACACATCTGCCTCATAATAAGACGCCTAAAGACTGTCCCGTCCCATTCAATATCTCAATATTCGACTGCAATGCCAACAAAAAACACCAAACAAATTTGTGTTTCTCTTTGCTAAAAATACCCCCAACGACAACTAAGAGTATTGCTGACTGAGAATAAATGAAATGACGTATTACTTTGGCAGCCCCCATTTCCGTTAATGGTGATTGTATCAAATCGAAAATCCGAACTAGAAAATCACTTGCGAGTTCTTATTGGTAAACAACAACAACATTTTAGAAAACATTCATTTTGACAAATCGTCATCGACTTATGTCAAAGAAGTGGACACCGCAACCATATAGACAGATTTCCGTTTAGCCTCTTCGGACCGCACCATAAAAGTTCACGTCATCGGAAGTCATGCCGTTGTCGTTGAGGGGACTCGTTGCGGGGGCGTGCCATGATTCTAAAGTAAATCGGCTCGAATTCACCTTGAAAAGAATTTCAAAATTCTTGCAAAATGAATGAAAATTCGGACGAGTTATACGATTTTGTTTTTTTAACGAAAACGTTTTGATTTCACGTGGGACGATAATAAGTTAAAAATATGTTTTTTTCTCGTTTTTTTTTGCGGCTTTTCAGACGTTTTGCAGTAATGGACTTTACTTGATGAAGATACTTAATGGGTAAAAGATTGTTGTTATGCAATTTAAAAAAAAAATTGGCGTTTTTGACATTATTATTTTCTTAATATGATGACACTAAAATACATCGTGTGTAGTAGAGGTAGTAGTAAGGGTTGATGAACTTATGTTGTTTTGATGACTTTTTTTATGAAAGCCGAACCTTGACGTAATCATGTCAACCCGAAAATGTATCTTTATTTGTGTACCTACATGCCTGGAAAGGGAAGGCTGCAGGGTGATTGCCTATGCAGATGACGTTGCAATTGCCATCTCAGGGATGTACCTGAACACCCTGAAAGAACTTCTCCAAAACGCTATCAACAAGCTAACGATATAGGCAGATCGTTGTGGGTTAGGTGTCAACCCCCACAAAACTGAACTTTTTCTATTCACTAGGAAATATAAAATTCCACGCATTGACCCTCCATCAATCAAGGGCACTAGCTTAGTCTTTTCTGATGAAGCTGAAATATTTTGGATAAAAAGATTAGTTGGAAACCTAACATACAAGAAAGAGTTCGGAAAGCTACGGTAGCAATCTTCTCTTGCAAAAAAGACATCGGTAATAAATGGGGTTTTCAACCCCGCATTACCAACTGACTATACAACTTGGTAATAAGACCGATACTTATGTACGTGGTAGTTGTTTGGTGGACTGCCTTAGATAAAGCGGTAAATCGCGATAAGCTAAGCAAAGTCCAACATTTCATTTTCATTACATTTCATTTTTATTTTATTTTATCTTGTAATGCCTATACACTTTAAGATATAATATCTTATAAACTAGTGATAAGCCTAATTCTTCAGATGATAGCTACAAAGAAAGACGAACTAATTCAATAATATTATGTATCTATTAGCACTACGTGATCAATACTTAAAACTAATAATAATTAATCCTATTAAAATTAATTTGAGATTGCCAGATAGTTTCTTAATTCAGTTTTAAACCTTCTTGCGTTATTAATTATTCCAATAGGACGCGGTAACGAGGTCCATAAAATGCGGAACTGAAGTTAAAAAGGCGCGTAGAAAAGTGCGACAAACGATCGTACCTTCTTAGTCCAAAAACATACCGAACGGTATTGTTGTAAGCGACCTGTAGTTTCCTTTTTCTGGCGAAGCTGCATTTGGCAAAAACTTCGCACCCGTACATTTAAGTTGGTATGACCAGCGTCTTGGCGAGCATGAAACGTGTTTTTAAGGGGGTGAAAGCTTTAGTAGCCCATAATGTTCGGAGTACAGCATACGTTTTACCGGAGGCAACATTTATGTGGTTATCCCTGGTCAGATTTCGGTTAAAGACCATACCAAGATTTTTAGCCGTCTCAACATATTCTATAGGAGCATTACATAAAATCACAGAAGGAAAGTACGACAAGTCCAATGAAATTCTTGAGATCACCAGACACTTCGATTTTGCAGGGTTTAACAAAAGACCATTCGTTTCAGACCAGCGCGCTATATTTTCAAGAGCTTCATTAACACTAGCAGCACCGTGCTCAATAAGACCGAGATCGGAACTCATATACAACTGCACGTCATCGGCATACATCTGAACCTTACTATGTTTACGATCAGCGTGTCTCTGCATGAGTGGTTCAGAGCGCACTATTCCCTCTGCTGCAATGGACATTTTGTTTCATCTGACACCCCTTGACATCTTTAGTAAGCAAGCAGTTGCTCGTGCGGCTGTCCGCCTTAAAACAACGTTCCAGTTGTCGAAACATTTCAAAATCCTCCCTAGCAGTGGCGGATCTAGGATCTCGACGAGGGGGGGTCCACAAAATTTATGCTGTCATGGCCTAACTTAACCTCATTTTGAAAATGCCGAAAAAAGTGACCGGAGAAAGAAGATGGGCTCAGTCTCATGAAGCAGTTTCAACTTACCTCGAACTTCAACCGGCCATTATAGAAGCTTTGGAAGAAATAAAAAAGTGGAAAGATCGAGAGACTTCAGAAAAGGGTTCTCAGCTTTTGACCGCAATTGACGATTTTGACAATCGAATTTCAAATCTAATGTCATATAATGAATCGATCAATTCTGTCGTCTTGCCTCTGAGTCGGGAATTGCAGACGAAAAATCAAGATCTAGGAGAAGCCACAAAATTAGCTGATGATTCTACGAATGATATCAAGGAAAAGCGGGAAAACGTTGATTCAAATTTTCGTATCATTTACGACAATGTTGCTGAAATCTGTTGAGAATACGAAATTCATATGAAATTGCTTCGTCGTTGCAGTCAATAGAAAAACCATTGCAACGTTTAAACACAAAATGTCGAAGATTATAACACAATATCCTTCTACATTCCATCCTTGATACTTACATTTTTCATCTCCAAAGTCGTTTCGAAAAACACAAATCGATCTTCCACAGTTTCGTACAACTACAAAGTGGCGCAAAAGTAATCCTCCTATCAGAAAATGCTATAAATTTTGCAATTGGCCCCTAATGTCAGTTATGTTTTGACATTTGTGTAGTAAACACACAATGTTACGCTCTTACTGCTCCAGAACGGAATATTGGTGACTATTTATTTGAGCAATAATCGGTCGGTGACTTTGGCCAATCGCAAAATTTATAGCATTTTCTGATAGGAGGATTACTTTTGCGCCACCTTGTATTTCCTTCCAAGCAGAAATTTGATAAGGAAAAATGCGCAGATCTTTACAAGTTTTATGACGAAATATTGGACTGTTCAGAAAGGAATTTCATCTCAGAGATCAGAATGTGGAGGCAACGGATCTCCGATCAAGATATTCAAAATGCGCTCGATGCACTATCAGTGAGTAACTTCGGATCGGAATATTTACTTCCAGAATCAGTTTCTATAACTTAATACTTAATACTCGAATACTTAACTTTCAATGGTTACGTTATTTTTTAGGTTATCAATGAAAAATGTTTCAAAAACGTGAACACGATCTTACGAGTATTGGCAGTGTTACCCGTAACAACAGCAACTCCAGAACGATCATTTTCGACCCCAAGAAGAATAAAAAACTATCTTAGAAGTACAATGGGACGGGAGCGCCTGAATGGACTCGCTTCTTTGAGTATCCATCCTGAAATTGGACTAACGGAAGACGAAATTCTGCAAGAATTCTTTAAAAAACCGCGGAATTTTAAAAACGATTGAGATTGTCTCTAGATTTCGCACTATTGCTAATATGTTGTAGTAACATGAATTGAATAATAATATTATGCATGACAAAATACGAGAAATCATTTACTTGCACATTACAATCTTTGGATTTTCGAATCGTAAAATAGAATATGCAAATTTTCGGCGACAGAATACTAGCATTTCAGATTCAGGTCGGTGACCCCCCCCCCTCTCCCTGTGGATCCGCCACTGCTCCCTAGCAACATAGACTACACCGCCCCTCAGTTTTGACATTAACTTCAAAGTCAACATGCCCCTGAGACAATTCTGGGAGGAAGGCCACCCTCTCGAAGATGAATCGATCCACTTTTACATCGATGGAACCAAAACTGAATATGGGGTTGGTGAAAGTGTGTTCTCTGACAGGTTGAACCTCAGCCTCTCTTTTCGTCTCCCTAATCACTGCAGTGTGTTCCTTAAAGTCATTGCTCTTAGAAAATTCCTTTCGTGGTTGAAGAGGAACGTGATATCCGCTATGGACATCAGAATCTTCTCAGAGAGTCAAGCTGCGACAAAATCTCTGGATTCTGGTTGTACACACTCCATCGTATTCCTTGACTGCCGATCATCTCTCACGGAGATGGCGGAGCAGTTCAACATTAACCAGTGCCGGGTGGCGATATTCTAGGGAACTGTAGGGCTAATGAAAGGAATCAGACTGCACCTTCTACCTGATAAAGGTCCCTTACGCATTCCAATTGACACATGCAAACTCATGTTTATGAGGGGGCCATCGAGAGAACTAACCTTAGGTGGACAAGTGGCAACACTTGTCAAGCGATAAAACAGATTTGGCCAAAGCTACGGATCTGAAGCGCTCTAAGTGTTTGATCACTCTGAATAGGCGGCACATTGGTGCTACAATTGGTGTTATCACCGGACACTGTCTCATAGGCAAGCATGCAACAAGGCTTGGCGTCTATACAAATGACTTCTGCAGAAGCTGCTTGGACGAGGAGGAGGAGGAGACTATTGTCCACCTTCTCTGCAATTGCCATGCTCTCTCTCAGAGACAAAAACTCCATTTGGGATCTTCTTTAATAATAATCTCAACGATCTCATAACCATTGACATAACAAGTCTTTCAAGCTTTATCAAAAGCTCCAGCGAGTATGAAGAAGATAGATCCGTGTGGTACCACAATAGACCTTTTATTCTGCCGACTACCGACTTCTGCCGACTACCAGTAAAACCTAACCTAACCTATTCATTTCGAAAATCTTCTCACCACAACCTTACGAATAACATTCAGGGTAACCTGAAATACTTGGAAGTAAATTGAACTTGGATTTAAATTTCAATGGCATTCCTCCTCCCTTATGATGACCCTAATGATAAATTAGTAATCAATTTCTATTTGCCCTGCTGTGTACTCATCCCCTTGACCACTTATTAGTGATTTGCAATGAAATCCAATAAATGTCCCGTCAAGGAAACCTTCCGCCATCAATTGAATCCCAAAACACTTGAAAGAAAAATGCAGTGCTCAGACTTTCACCGAAATCCTTTCATCACCCTTTCGTCAACTGTCGGTATGGTCTGCCTTTGAATGCAAAATATTTTATCAATGCCTGCAGCCAAACATATCCTCGCTACAATAAATAAATTTTCTCGAAAACCAATTTTTCTTGATAATTGAATTGACCAGCGTCTAAATCACACTACGATGTGCGGTCGATCAACGTCAATTAGCCATCACATTCATCGGAAATGGACACAAAAAAAAAAGGAAAAACAAGGACACATCAACGGAAAATCCAATAAAATCCCAAATCTAAACTGTTAATAATAAAAATCATTCGACATGAAACGATGTTTGGTAAACAAAATCATTTCACCCTCGGTTAACAGTAAAATATTGTTACAATCGCAGGCACACAGAGGAGAGTTCGGTGCTGCCATAACAACATTCAGCAGGCTCCATGAACAACGACAGGACTTTTTGCTATTGCAATGGGAATGAGAATTCTGATCCTGAGCTAACTCCTTGTTGGAAATTCTTTCATTTACTTGTGCTCGATTGAGTTTTATTTGAGCGAGCATAAAATAGGATCACAGGCGTACCGGGAAAATCCTGCGAGGAAACAACTTATCCGACTGCGAAAAGGACTGCTTTCTATTTGCTTAAGAGCGTGTGCCTATCTTTGACATTTGACATGCGGAAAATGTGAAATACAAACCAGCCAAGGATACTGCGGGGATGCACGTGCGCTGAAAAAACACTGCCAAGGTGAAACTCGGTACAGTGACATATGATCCAAGTCAATCTGTTAGTTAACTCGGCACAGACAGATTGGCTGGCTTTATTAAGTTTTGATTTGTACTTGATTTAGCAATTTTCCCAATTACGTTTGGATATTTTTATTAAACGGCAGAGTAAATAATGGACACGCTTTTGTTAATGCCCTCGGTGGTGTTGATTTGTTAGTAGGCTATAGTCGGTTGGGATGAATGAAGCAATGGGAGTAATTTGGAAGTTATTGGTTTTTGATAATAAGTAGTTAGGCTATATTTGTAATGTGGTCCATCTTCTTGTATTATATTCGCATCAATATTCCTTTTTATTGTTTCTAAATCAAAATAATTCGCAAAATGAAAGCAACAACATTATTATAATTATTATTTTATAATGGCATAATTAGTTAACGGTCTGCCGACCTGTGAAGAGTCTCTGCCTAAAATACTGCAGCCATCGATCGACCGCGCTCCCGAAGACCTTGCTTCAAGTTGTCCAGACCAAGCGATCTGGCATCAGCGAAGACTTGTTCCTAAAAATCGATTTCCGGTCTTAATTGTCGCCTCGAACCTGTTGAACTGATACTCTGGGAGTCAAAGACCTTCTTCGCTGCAGCATTTTCGTTCATTTGCTCTATGTGGCCGAACCAATGTAGTTTTGCTACACCTCATAAGGAGTTCGCGATTGAAACTTCCCCTCCATCTGCCCTCCTCTCCCACAGGACCAAAAATTCGTCGGAGTATTTTTCATTCAAAAGAATCCCACATTATATCTCCTTTCCTGCTTATCGTTTAGTACTCGGCCCCATAAAGCAGAACTGGCAGTGTTCGTGTTTTGTAAAGCTTACACTTGATCTTAAGGGTTAGAAGTTTGGAACCCATTTATTTTGCTAAGCCAAAGTAGCAACGGTTTCCTAGCCTAATTCTTCGTAGGATCTACACTAAGTTTTCGATCGTGGAGTTGATGTTTACTCCGATGTAGGTGAACTCCATTACTAACTCCAAGTCGCTGCAATAACAGCATCGACCTTTTGTCCAAGTCGGTGGTCAGATGTTTGTTTGTTTGTTGACATCAAGTAGATACTCAGTTTTGCCCTCGTTAACTTCAAGACCAAACAATTTGCCTGTTCTTCAACCGCCATGACAGCCTCTACCACGATACGCTGAAATCGGCTAATGATGTTGAAATCGTATCCCAGTAGTTGGACGGACCTTATAAATAAAGTGCCTTCCGATTTGACACCTACCCGGCGCACTATCTGCTCCAGAATACGGTGTTGGATTGGAATAGTTCGGAAGAGCTGTTACCATACGGCACATGGCATCGCGATTTTTAAAACGTCACGTGACACATTTGGAAATTTTTTCCTAGAATCCCGAAATCGGCAATCGCCACGTCGAGTTCCTGACGATGAATGCTATCATATTCGACTTTAAAATTGATGAAAAGATAAAGGTCTCGACTTGAAATTTATTGGTCTTTTCCGGGATTTGCCTTAGTGTGAAGAATTGGTCTATTGTCGATCTGCCGGGACGGAAGCCACACTGGTATATGCCGATTAGTGTATTGCAGAACCTATCCAGATGATCCTAGAGTACCTTGGATAGGATCTTCTATGCGACATTTAGCAGGGATATGC
The DNA here is from genome assembly GCA_949715645.1 of Portevinia maculata. Lineage (NCBI taxonomy): Eukaryota > Metazoa > Arthropoda > Insecta > Diptera > Syrphidae > Portevinia > Portevinia maculata. Next base: position 261,009,418 of record OX454526.1, read on the forward strand.
CCCGATTGTTCTTGCAAGACATAGGATCGACTTCCTTGAAGATTTGGTATTTGGAGCTTATAGTCCAGTCATCGGTTATGCTTTCTACCACCCATAATTTGTTGATGATGTGGTGCTTGCACCCTACCAAAACATCACCTCCGCTGGTAATCCATCAGAGCCGGCGGCCTTATTGTTTTTTTTAGATTTTTTACAGCTAGTGTAACTTCCTCAATACTGGGTGGTGGAACCGGTTCTTCGTTGACTGACTGACTATGTGCAACCCTTATATGCCTTTAATAAGAACTTCAAAGTCTGCATACCGGCTCGACATGACTGGAATTCACCCAGCACGGCCACCAAATGTATTTCCGAATATGCAAATCCAGAGGGTTTAACTTGCTTGCAGTTTGAACTTGGTACGGAAACACGTTAAAGTCATCATGAATTATCCGTTGTAATGACCGTCTGCTAACTCCAATTTGCGCCGATAAGTTTTGAGTCGAAACGCTAGGATTTGACGATGCTACGGCCGCGATTGTGTCTTGAACCCGTACAAAGGGATCTCGATGGTACGGTCTTCGTGCGATGCTTCCACATTCGGCAAACATGTTTACCAGCCTCATAATAGTCCATCTACTCGGGGGAGTGCCGCCAAGCTCCCGCCTAAATTCCTTTGGACGGATATGAAGGACTGCAAAGCATGGTACCGCTGCACTACCCAAATCCTCTTTTCGGTATCCGAAGCATTCATTTTATAAATCTTAATAGTAACTTAAAAATAAGCGTATTACTCCCACAGAAAAAAGTTATTACTTTTTGTATTACGTCACCATGTCGATAAACAACATTTTTTTATGAAATAATAAAACATAGAGAAAGGCTATAGTCCGCTTCGGCGAACTGTTGGATACCCTATTCCTCAAAAAGTTGGCTCGGCATATTTGTCATACATAACTGTTTTGTGCATTTTTTAAGGACTTTATCACAAAAACACTTTTGTTTTAAACGACCCAAAAAAGTGGGCGGCAGAAAACTTTGCATTAAGGAACTGTTCAAAACAACTCTATCTGCATACTTTGCGAATAATAGGTCTTTCATTTTCAATGAATTCTTCAACTTTAACTTTAACTTTTCGATGAAACTGTTTATTTCATTTCTGATCGTGTCAGTGGGCTAATTTTAAAAATCTTTACAAATGCGCATTAAGGGACCCTAGAGATGGCATATTCCATATTCAGCTTTATAGCTCGAACTTCGATTTGGTAGATAAATTTCTTTTCTTTTTGAGAATGTGGGTGGATTTTATAAATAAAAGTACTTCTCTCCAGGTGCCCGGGAGAGAAATGTTCCAAATTTAAGCTTTCCACCTCTACCTTTAATGCCTCATTTTTGCCGACGGACGGGCGGGCGCACGGACATGGCTAGATCGACATTACTATCGATGCTGATCACGAATATATTAACTTTAAGGGCCTTCCTGGTAGATAATATTAATGTATGTTACAAACTATTAGGCAACATTAATGCACCCTTAGAATAGGGTATAACCAGCAATAGGTTAGGTGCACAAGAATTCAGTTGAGGGCGTAGTTTCTGCAGTCATTTACAGGGGCCCGTTCAAATATTCAGATTGCGAAGTCTCCAGACGTCTTCAGTCGTTCAAATATTCAGATTTTGTTGCTGGTTTTCGTTTTTCTTTCAAAAAATAATAACTTCTCTTTCCTTGGATGTTTTGATGGGATGCAGAAATAATTTTCAACGCTGTTTTTATAAATTATTTCCTAAGCGACATTTTGTTATTCAAAATCTCCGGTTGAAATATTCAAATGTTTTCATTTTATGCGACAGAACAAGTCTGTGACAGTTTTTAAAGCATTTGACTATTCAAATATTAAGCTGAAGACCCACTGCAAATGTCAAACATTAGCTGCCAAGGCTATGCGGCTGAGGTGTACATATTTGAACACTTGAAAGCACGGATAGTGTTAAACGACTCATCTTTTTTTTTTTCAAAAATCAGCATCTAATGAGGAACTTCAATGATGCCATTTTTTATCATTTCGCTATTCAACAGTTACATATATATAACAAATCACTATACTTCACAGTTGGGTTTTTCGCAAGTGAAGAATATTCGTCGTCGTGCGCATGCATACAGTGAGCAGCAAAATTGTGGATACCCTTAAAATAAATAAAGAAACGTTTTAGATTAAGACTTTATTTTAAGAAATAACACTTTCTTAATATTTAGTTGGGTGCCCTTTTAACCTCTCAATTCACATTATATTTCTTGCCACTCTGACAGAATTAAAGCTTTCAGCTGAGACCTCGACTTTATCTCATGTTATCGCAACCTCTTGTCTAAATGATCCCATCGAACATCTCGATTGGATTCAAAACGGGGCTGTGTGGCTTCTGTTATAATTGAATTCTTTTAAGATTTTTTTGTTGAATTAAAGTTAATACAAGTAAACAAATATTTAAAAAATATATATATAATTCTGCTATATTTTTATAAGCAAAAATCGTATGCCAAGGAAAAAAAATGTAAGGGTATAACACTTTTGCTGCTCACTGTTACAATCCGCTTCAACTGAATAAGCACAAACATTTTCTAAGCTACGTTGTCCATTTTTTCAAAACCTTGTGCTGTAATATATCATTTGATGATGCAAACTGTTTGCGTATGATGTTGACAAAATAAATCGGAAAGAATATTTCAAAAAGTACCGTTATTTTTTCCCTGGTTTCCTTGCAAAGCATTCAATATGGAAAAATTCAGTTTTATTTTGCGTCAACTGAATAGACACAAATATTGAAATTGGAAATAAAAGTTATTGGGATTAAATGAAACAAGTTTTTCTTAAAATAGTTTTTTATTGGTTAATTTTAGTAGTGGGTACTGCCGCCTTTATTCGTAATAGTTTCGTAAATTCGATCCGGCATGGAATCGTACAGCCTCTTTATGTAGTTTAGCGAAATTTCCATCCAGGCCAATTTAATGGCTGCAATAAGGGATTCTCTGTCCTCAAACTGACGGCCAGACTCATAAACTTTTTGTACTAGCCATCCCCAAACGTTTTCTACAAGGTGGCGCAAAAATAACCTTCCGATGTTTTTTGGCTGTAATTTAAAAAAAAAATCAAATAAATAGTCACCAATATTCCGCGTTCTGGAGCAGTGTAGCGTAACATTGTTTATTAACGTGTATTTCGCATGTGTTTACTACACAAATGTCAAAACAGAACTGACATTAGGGGTCCAATCGCAAAATTTATAGCATTTTCTGATAGGAGGATTACTTTTGCGCCACCTTGTATAACGTTCAGGTCCGGTGAGTACGGCGGCCATTGAAGCAATTCCACATTCTGCTCCTCTATCCAATTTTTTACTATGCGCGCCGTGTGGATGGGGGCGTTGCGCTACTGAAAAGTTCAGTTTATGGGTCCGAAAATGCCTGAAATTTTAGGAAAATTTCTTTTCAAATGTCCTTTATAACTTAATGCAGTAATTTTTAAGGTTTTTAACTCAAGCTCAACAGTGTCATAGTAGCTAACTGCTCCCCATACCATAACACCACCTTGTCGACTATGATGCCGCCCTAAAAATCGTTCTTCTTTTTTGTCACATCGTGGAAGTAATAATTAAACCCATCAGGGCCATCAAAATTAAACTTCTTCTCATCCGAAAAAGCTACGTGACGTCATTCATTTTTAAAACTCATATGGTGTCTATAGAATTCTATGCGCATACACTTCCGTTTCTCGTTAAGTGGTGGTTTCTTTTAAATTTTAACCGTTTTAGATGTTTGGCACTATTGATAACCCTTCGCAATGTTGAAACGCCTGCAGTAACACCGGCTTTCTGCTTTATTTTTGCCGCAGAGTCGCAAGAATTGGAAGCACATCTTAAAATTGATCTTCGATCAACTGCTGTTGTTGCCGTTTTTTGACCTCCTTTCATATTTGTTCCATGCGAATCTTTGCTTCTTAAATAAGAATAGACCCCACTAGACTTCCTCCAATTTTGTCAGCGATAGAACGCCCGGTTAGTCCTTGTTCTTTTAGTAAATCGATTTGAGCTCTTTCAACACTATTTAGAGATTTTGATCTACCTGTTTCTCTTTGAAATACAATTAATCAAATAAAATTCACTTAAAGCACTTCAACTCTTGATCTAATGTGTCAATCTCAACAGAATACTCATAAGCAGTGAAAATAATGACCTTGTGTCTATTCAGTTGACGCAAAATAAAACTGCATTTTTCTATATTGAATGCTTTGTAAGGGAACCAGGAAAAAAATAGCGGTACTTTTTGAAATATTCTTTCCGATTTATTTTGTCAACATCATACGCAAACAGTTTGCATCATCAAATGATTTATTACAGCACAAGGTTTTGAAAAAATGGACAACGTAGCTTAGAAAATGTTTGTGCTTATTCGTTGAAGCGGAGTGTATATCAAAATGGTATGCCCGAAAAATATAGTCCTCTTATCCCTATATATGTACGTAAAACGTTACGTAGGTGCCCTCTTTTCGCTAAATAAAAGTCCACCTGAACAACAATATGTACGTAGGTGACATACAAATCAAAAATCATATTTAAAGAATCATTCTTTTCCATTGCTCGCACCATTGATGGACCGACAAACGAATTGTATTTTTAGATGCTTCACGTTTGAAGTGAAAAGGAAAAATATGCAAACTGCTAAATGGGAGAGATTAGCATCTCATGCAGAGTGTAAGAGAAAAGTCTATTTTGTGTTGTTTTCCAACACATAATAGAAAATGCATTACATAAAATATGAACGATTTTGCAAGCGAGATAAAGAATAATAAAAAATGTCTGAATGGGGTACAAGGCGTGTACGTTGTCCTAAACGTCTAACAATTATTAATTGGAAGAACAAGTGCAGTTCTATTTTTGTCCTACAATCGCAATAATAACTCAAATTGGCCACTACGAACACTTTGAATTCGATTCAAATTCATGGTAGGTTGAATAGAATAAAATATCACCTGGGTATTAAGTATTCCGGTACATAAATGGTAAGGTGTATATTTAGCTCAACTTATTGTAAATATTTTCTTTAAAAATCTTGTTTTTGCTTGTATCGCCTTCGATTTGGTACGAGTTACTAATACACAGATAAATAATAAAAACTGCAATTGCTAATTGCATAATAAATAGTTGTTAAAAATAAATATAACATTGTTCGGCGGTGGGTTTACCAAGAATGATGAACTTATCAATTACAGTTAAAAGTAATCTTGTTCCTATCGATGTTATAAAATGGGTCTGTGTATTTTTGACTTTGTTATGATTTTTGTTTTTTTTTGTATTTAATTTTTTTTTTTTTATTTATAATTCTCAATTTGTATTTATCTAAGAAAGTTGCAATGGTTTTCAATTAAGATTAGAAGGAATGGTCAAAAAAAGAGGCCGCCTGCCGATTTGACCATCAGTCCAAGAGTGGTAGTCCAGTTGATTCTGCAATAAAGTTCCGGTCCTAAGAACGCGGATTCTGGGCCAGCCCTGAACTAATAAGAATGAATTTAAAATGTAAATTAGAGTAAGCGATGGCATCACCCGGCCTTAAGCCATCCCACCCCTCACTGTTCCATTCCAGTCGAACTGGGAGGAAAATTTGAATTTGAAAAACCAATTTTGAGCATACTCCCTGCTGATGGCCAGATAAGCAGTGAAACAGTGATCTGTACCTAGCACCTCCGATTCGTTAACCGAAATAGACCTGCCGTCCAAGCACTACACATATAAGGTATAGAAATTGTTCTGGTATCATTTTCAACAAAGAACTGCAACGGGGGTAAACGGAGCAGCACTTGCATTGCAGTAGTGGGTTTTGTATCTTAGTCTGTTTCTTAAGGATGTGAGATCTGGGCTAACCACCAACGGCGCAATACGTTAGCGTTACCACTTCATAGAAAATAATCGAAGCAGAATTGAGACAAAAATTGAAGCAGTTTGAAAAAAAGTGAAGCAGATTAAAAATTACAGTTTTTGTTTTGTTTTCAATGTAATGTTTATTTATAATGTATATTTTATATTTATAAAGGTATAAAATATTTGTTGCAGGTTGATTCAGGGCTTCTTTTATGTTTTTTTTTTTTTTTTTTTTTTTTTTTATATATAATTTGCGTGCGCTAAAGGGATTTCTTTTTTTCTGTAGTGACACAGTACCCTTATAATGGTAAAACCACAGCACAGGCATTTTGTTTGTTGCCGCAAGTAGCTCCCAGCAAATGATTGCCTATATTTGGGGGCTACTTACTGAAAGAATAGAAGGATAGGAAAGACGTTACTTTTATGTTCTTTTATGTTTTGAATATGCAACCGCGTCTTAGCATGACGGTTTAAATTAGTTATGTTATTTGATAGTGAATCATGACAAGCCTTACAGTAAGCTCTGCCTTCTATTTGGCTTAGCCAATCTAGTTTTACCTCCCACTCCGGTTTGTATTTTTGATCGTAATTTTTTTTCAAACGACTTAATGTATTTTCCTTTGAGTCAACTTAGACTTCGGAACGGAAGTCAGAAGATTCAGATTCACAGCTTGACTCAGAGAAACAATCAGAGTAAGTTAAATAGTTATTTTCATCACTGTCATGAAGAAAAAATGCATTTATCACTTTGCTAGCCACAGAACATTTTAGAGAATAATGAAGTTAATAACCTTTCCGAAATAACTACATCTTGCTGTAGTTCTTGGATTTCTAAAGTTTTCACCAAATCATTCCTGGGAGTTTTAACCGCATTTGTATGTGCAGCAGCACCAGGGCTTAAAAAAAAAATTATATACACTCTGTTCCAACTGAATAGGTACAAGCGTTTTCAAATCTATATGGTTTATTATTTCAACATAATGCACATGAATCTATAATTTGATGCTGCTTACTATTTGTCTATAATGTTGCCAAAAGAAATGAGAAAGAATAATTCAAAAAGCACCGTTACTTTTTCTCTGGCTCTCTCGCAAAGCATTTCATACGGAAAAATTCAGTTTTTTTGCGTCAACTGAATAGGTACATAGTCATTATCTTCATTGTTCATGTGTGTTCCAAAAAGATTAACCCGTTTAAACAATTTTTAAAGTTTTCTGAGTGACTTTAAATATTTAATTGTCATTTGTTTGTAAATTTGGAGAACGATGGGTAGAAAAAAATCACTTAGCAGTGTTGAGAGGGCTAAGATCGATTTACTTAAGGAACAAGGATTAATCGGGCGTGCTATAGCTACCAAAATTGGGCGAAGCTTTAACTTGATCTATTCGTACTTGAGAAATAAAGAGTCGTACGGGAAAAATATGAAAGGAGGTTATAAAACGGCCACAATAGCGGCTGATAGAAGCGCAATTTTGCGAGGTGCGTCCAATTCCTGCGAATCAGCTGCGAAAATAAAGCAAAAAGCGGGCGTTAGTGCTAGTGTTTCGACGGTAAGAAGAGTGATCAACAGTGCCAATCATTTAAAACGGCTTAAAATTCAGAAAAAACCACCGTTAAACCATCAGCGGAAGAAGCAGATATGAAGAATAAAGCAAAAGTGCGAAGTAGGAAGCAGATTAAGAGAATTTTAGAAAAAGCGAAGTAGATCTACTCCAATTGAAGCAAAGTGGTATTGCTAGTTAGGTATGGTTTAACGATGAGCGTATATATAGCAAAGCAACCTAGGACTATGTCTCCAGATTTTGCTACACGTCTTACTGTCATACCCTACAACAGACGGTTATTGGTAAAGGTAAGTGTAAAATCAAAATAAAAACTGGATGAACTGAAAACTTCGTGGCTTCAATGGCACAGAGCATGAGTGCTTGGCTGAGAAGACGCTGGTCTAGGTTCGAATCCCAGTGGAAGTAATGGATTTTCGGGATAAAATTGGAAAAAACAGACCAGCACCATAGGAAGAAGGAGTCTGATGATCGGTTGTGGCGAACCCTGAAACAGCGCTGTAGCGTGGTAGCGATTGTAAGAGATAGTGGTTGTTCATTCAAAACAACACAGAGGAAATTGACGTAAACAAACCAAACGGGAAAAAATTGTGTGCTATCACATACAAAACCGATCGAGGCGAACCGTACTACCACCCTAACCGAACAAACACCCGAAACCAATCAATGCTGAAAGTCGTACAGATTAATCTGAAGCACGCAGTCTGTGCGTCAGATAACCTGATGATTTTCCTCAAAGAGGAAAACATCGACATCGGCATTGTCCAAGAACCTTGGGTGAACGGGCCCAATATAAGAGGCCTAAACGACACCGGATATATCCTCTACTATAACCGCAGCAATAATAACCATGGTAAGCCAAGAACCTGCATTCTAGCTAAAAAGCATATTAAAGTTTTTCTATGCCCAAATTTTAGCTCGGCCGATCTAACAGTTGTTAAGATGGAGAACGCAATAGGCGACCTGCTAATCGCATCCGCCTACATGGCACACGACCGGCAAGTACCGCCGGAAGAAGTCCAGGCAATGATAACCGCCATAACAACAACAAGGACCAACCTACCGCTGGGCTGCGATGCAAACTCCAGGCATGTGCTATGGGGCAGCTCGGAGTCAAACGAACGCGGTGAGTCTCTTTTTGATTATATTATTGAAAATAACCTACTAATATGTAACAAAGGTAACACCCCGACCTTCATCTTTCCGAGTACGGACAGTTTTAACGGCTGGGAAGACTTTATAGATGTTACTCTCTGTAATAATAACAATATTATGAAGGTTGAAAATTGGAGGGTATCCAGTAAAATATCTTTCTCAGACTACAACTGGATACTCTTCGACATAGATCTCGCTGTAGAGATCCCGAAACCTTTCCGAAACCCCAAAAGAACCGATTGGGCAAAGTTTAACCAAGTTATTAAGACTAAGTTACACAGGACCCCCCAAATCAAAAATTTACCTCCACTTCAGAACTCGACACAAAGGTTGAGACTTTTGAAAAAGCTTTCAACGTAGCGTACAAAGTCTCGTGTCCGTTTAAATATAGCAACAAATCATTCCCCCCTTGGTGGAACAAGGAACTCTCTGCTCTCAGAAAATTGACTAGAGAAACCTTTAACATCTGCCATAAATGCAACTACTGGCAACCCTACCGGGATTGCCTTAAAATCTACAAGAACTCTATCAGAACGGCTAAGACACAGTCGTGGATAGAGTACTGCCAATCCATCGAAACCCTCAAGGACTCCGCAAGACTCAGCAAAATATTGTCCAAAGAACACTCCAACCGATCTCTTCTGAGAAAGGAGGACGGAGAATGGGCTGAGTCAACTGCAGAATCCCTAGAATTATTAATAAACACCCATTTTCCCGGATGCAATGATTACGGTGCAGAGCCACCCAGCTCACAACGCACACAACCCGATGCCTGGGAAAATATAACATCCATTATTACCGAGGAAAAAAATTCCTGGGCAATAAACAGCTTCGCTCCCTTTAAATCGCCTGGCCTGGACGGCATTCTGCCCATCATGCTCCAGAAATCTCTGGAACTGGCAATTCCATGGCTCACATCGATTTACAGGAACTGTTTACTCTACAATCATGTACCCTATTCATGGAGACGAGTGCGAGTTGTTTTCATTCCAAAAGCGGGTAGACGCGGTCATGAAACTGCGAAAGATTTCAGACCAATTAGTTTGACCTCCTTCGTACTGAAGACGCTCGAACGTCTCCTAGACAACCACCTGAGAGGGGCAATAGAAGCTTCACTCCTCTCCAAATCTCAACACGCATACCTCAAGGGAAGATCTACAGAAACAGCTCTTCACGAGGTAGTGCGTACGATAGAAAAATCCCTACATTACAAAGAATACACCTTGGCTACCTTCCTAGACATAGAAGGAGCCTTCAATAATGTACACACTGAAGCAATTCTAGAGTCCCTGAGGGAGCTGGGAATAGAAAACCATCTAAGTCAATGGATTGTTTCCATGCTCAGCACTAGAATCATTCAAGCAGCTTTAGGAAATAGCAATATAACCAAATATGCCAGGAGGGGAACACCTCAAGGAGGAGTCATCTCACCCCTACTCTGGCTCCTAGTAATGAACAAAATCCTCAAAAGTTTAGACAGAGATGGAATCAAGGTAGTCGGGTATGCGGACGATATGGTGATATTGGTGTCATTGAGTGATTAGTGAAATCATGGAGAATGCTCTAAGCAAAGTTAGCACTTGGGCAAAAAAGTGCGGTCTGTTAGTCAACCCGGGGAAAACTGTGCTGGTGCTCTTCACCAAGAAAAACCAACATACCTGACTTTACGCTTCCTCGCTTAAACGGCACACCCTTATCCCTTTCAACCAGTGCCAGGTATTTAGGATTTATCCTAAATCCTAAACTCAACTGGAAAATAAACATAGAACAACGGGTAAAGAAGGCATGTATAGCCTTCTATGCCTGCAGCAGAACCTTCGGAAAAAAGTGGGGCCTGCAACCAAAATTGACCCTGTGGATGTACACAGCCGTGGTACGACCAATCCTCACGTATGGGTCAATAGTATGGTGGCCGGCTCTAAAGAAAAATTACAATATTACCAAACTTAATAAGGTACAAAGAACGGCATGCATAGGAACAACGGGAGCTCTACGGTCAACACCGTCAGACGGACTCACAGTCTTACTGCATCTTTTACCTCTTGATCTACATATAACAAACATCACAGCACACAACGCGATCAGACTCAGAGAGTCTGGATGCTGGACTGCAAAACCCTACGGCCACAGTAGTATTCTAGATTCTCTACCTAGAAAACTAGTTCCGCCTTCAACAGACTACATCATTCCCAGAATGTCTTTTACAAAACATTTCGTCGTTCAAATCCCTACTAGCTCAGAATGGCAAAATGGACAAGTGACAAGGGATTTCGATCAAACAATCTACACCGACGGTTCAAAAATGGACTGCGGCGTGGGTGCGGGAGTTTTTTCGGAATCCTTAAACATCGCAAAATCGTACAGACTTCCGGATACTGCAAGCGTCTTCCAGGCGGAGCTACTGGCTATCCGTGAAGCCTGTCGCCAGATCAAACTTCAGTCAAATATAACACCGAGGCAAAGGATCGCCATACTTATTGACAGCCAGGCTGCCATTAAAGCGATCGATTCGGGCACTATATCCTCTAAGTTAGTACTAGAATGCCGTAATGAGCTGGCCCTGCTTGATAAGTTCAAGGTTACCCTGATCTGGGTTCCAGGGTTATGGAAACGAACATGCCGACGAACTGGCCAGGCAAGGCTCAGCTCCCCACTGCTCTCTGGCGGAACTAGTCCACATTCCGCTCGGAGCAGTTAAGGCAAATATCACCGCAGAATACCTTAAGAAAGCCAACCTCAGATGGAGCAGGCTGACTGCATGCGTCATATCCAGAAAAACGTGGCCAAACTACAACAAGGCAAAAACAACCGACCTTCTAGGTAGAACCCGAAAAGACATCACAAGACTTACAGCGATCTTCACGGGACACTGGCCTATAGGTGACCATCCGGCCAACCTGGGCATCCCATACAATACACACTGCCGCAGTTGTAAAGTGACAACTGAAAAAGAAACCCTAATTCACTTTTTATGTACCTTTCCGGCCTTAGCTAGGACCAGACTACGTACATTGGGAAGCCCTTTCTTCAATACACTTGAGGAAGTCTTCGAGAAAAGTATCAAGGAACTGATAACTTTCCTGAACTCCGCAGGTTGGATTTAGCCTCCCCCACCAATCGATAATACCCAGATTTACGTGAGTTTGTGGTAACAAAACGGCACTCAGTGCTAATTGGGTTTGTCTTATCAAACCGCCACACGTACCTACCTACCCTACATACAAAACCATTTAAAATTGTAAGTGTAAGGTCTAAGACAATATCTAGATATTTAACCTGCAAGTCGAGTTTCCACGAAACAGGGCCACCTAACATGAGGTGTCCTTCTTCTGGTTGTGATCACAGTCTGATCACAGTCATAATGGGGTTAATTGAAAGAACCTGATCCTGGCACGTACCTCCAATAATGTTTAGCGCTGATTAAGAAGGTATGCAAGTACAATCGGTCTGTATGAGGAGGAGGATTAGGAAGATTCAGATTTTCTTGGAACAGGCTGGACGAATGGTGTTTTCCATAGCAGCGGGAAGAAACCTTAAGACTGTACGATGTATAAAATGGTTTAGAGCGATGGGGAAGTCACGTCAAATAAAGTATGATAGATTGTTATCAAGATTGTTAGATCATAACTTCTTTTTTCAACTTTTTTGAATTTCTTATACATAGGCGATGCAGTTAAACTTTAAACCTACGACCTTTTTAGAAAAGCATAACTTTTTTGTTCGTTCAATGTACCACATATTGAAATCATAAGCGGGATGCGACACCTCCAGACTCAATAGCTAACTACGCGGAATATGATGCACCGAAATGGGAAATAGTTTTTCCACATTGTAGTTGACGCACTATTTACGGTTAAATTAATAACAAAACATAAGGACGGGCTACAGTCCGCTTAGGCGAACTGTTGGATTCACTATTCTTATTCCTATCCTTCATAAGTGGGCGTGACAAAAGTCTAAGTATGGTTGAAATGTTAAGAACGGTCTACATATTTTGTTATATAATATTTAAATGATTTTATCGAAAAAAGGAAGCTTTTGTAAAAAAAAACGCTCCCTAGCTCAAACTTTGGTTTTCCAATAAAATTCTTTTATTTAATTGTGACCGTGTCTGTAGGCGGATTTAAAAAAAAATTACGCATGAGCATAAGGGGTCCCTAGAGAGTACCTAAGTATATATTATAAATTTCAGCTCCCTAGCTCAAACTTTGACTTTTCAATAAAACTGTTTTATTTAATTGTGGGCGTATCAGTGGGCGGATTTTAAAAATTTTTAAATTTGATTATTTCGGGCCCCTAGAGAGTACCTATATGGTTAAAATTTCAGCTCCCTAGGTCCAATTTAATGGCCTTATTTTTGCCGACAGACGTACGGACGGACATGGCTAGATCGACATTACTATCGATGCTGATCATAAATAAAGTAACTTTTAGTGGTCTACGGGCAATATTAAGGTATGTTGCAAACTATGCGTCAAAATTAATATTAATAAATTAATTAATTAATATACGTGGAAGGTCTTCGACTGGAGATCCTTCGCGGGGGTCAGTCACCTTGACGTGTGTACCATCATTGCATTCGATGGTGCCGGTGCGAAGGCTTATGGCGCAGCTTCAACGGGCTATGCTGTCTAAGGGCCACCCATGACAGACAGGCTGCTGACGAGCGTCAACCAAGTATTGACCCGGACTCTACGTCCCCCTCTCCTCTTTTCTCTCTCAAAGCGCAGTTAAGTGTATCACTATGCGGCCTTTACAGGACAATACGTCCTTCCAAATTCCCCTCCTTTACCACCTGGGCTGGACGTAAGGTGTCATACGACCCGTGCCGAGAGTCAACCTGGCTGAGGGCCCAGTCATCAAATAGCTCAGTCGCGTACGGAGTATCCGGATACCTGGCGCCCTCCGGATTAACTAGCCTTATCTGCACAATGCGGATCTCTGTGCAGATGGACGTCTTTTCTCCGCTACTCGTGGGACTTATTATGAAACCTAACAAAACAAAACAAACAAAAACGAAACAAAAAAATTTTACGGCCGGTTCCCCTTTAAAACCGGACGGTAGTACGGCGACCAAACTGTCTACCGGCAAAGCTCTTGTGGCACCAGCTAGGATTGGGACTGTGGATACACATGGTCCCTCCACTAGCGGTTGCGAGCAAAAAAAACCCCTTCCCAACAGAGAGAGGACTGTGCATCATGGTCCCCCCTCTGCTGGCCCTTCAACTACCACCGCGTCTGCAAGGCTGACTGAAGGAGGGACTGTGCCTTCTCATGGTCCTTCTGGTGTCGGCGCAAAACCCACAACCAAACCCAATTCTGGCGGGGGTGGGACTGTGCATCATGGTCCTTCCCACACCAACAGCGCCGGATCGCGTCATCGCAATCCGTCCTCGACGAATTACAAAAATCGTCGTAATGCCATCCGGATCCAGCGTATGTGTGGCAACATCGCGGTGAAGGACAGGACCCCGGACCTAATCGCGAAACTGGCATGGGCCCAACAAATCCTCAGTAAAAACAGCGGGGATTTGTCGACAAAACGCCAGAGATCAGTGGAAGGGACCATTTCGGTTCCCAAGAGACAGAGGGTGCACAACACCGGCAACCCTCCCACTACCGCATCTCACAGGCCTTTTAGCGAGGTCCTTAAGGACAAAATTGTGATCGCGGTTATAGACCGTAGTCACATAGACGGCACTATCTCCCACGAAAGATGGGATGATGTAATATCTGCGCTCTCGGGCAACTACTCCTCATTCATGAGAGAAAACCCGGGACCACCGCCGCTAATCCATGAAGGCGGGTGGCATCAAGGCCACATCAAGCTGGTCGCATGTAGTGACCAAAGATCGGCTGACCTCTATAAGCTTGCGATTAGTAGGCTTGGAGAGGTGTGGCCCGGCGCAAGGCTCGAGGTCGTAGCGAGGGAGGATATCCCCTGCCGGCCAAGATCGCGCATATGGATCCCCCCAAATCCATCCACTCCAGAGGACGTCTTAGACATTCTAAGATCAAGCAACCCCTCTCTACCGACCCATAACTGGAAGGTGGCGAAACTGGAGGAGCAAAAGGGCTCCCACAGATGTGCGGTAGTCATTATCAATCAGGAAACCCTGGCTCCCCTGGCAAAAACAGATGGCCTCATACGATTTGGCTGGATCGAGGTCAAAATGAGGGTGTACAAAAAGGACGAACTCGAGGCGGGAAAACTTCCTCCTCCTTCTCCTCACCCTGAACTCTCGAATGATGAGCCATCTACCTCGTTCCCTTCGCTGGAGGACGATGAATCCGCCGATCATGCGGCAACTGCAAAATCGTCACTCTCCGTAAGCGATATACAATCGGATATGGAAACTGACGATTTCCTTGACAGGGTTCTTCTGAGTGAAGATGAACTTCTTAGTTCGTCTTCGGAATTGGAAGGCCTAAATAACACCGTGGTGGAGGTGCCTCAGGATTGTAGCGACAATGCTGCAGCTAATCCAGATTAACCTCCAACACTCCATCAAGGCTTCGGCCGCTCTCGTTCTTCGCCTCTCTAAAGGCGGGGAAGATGTCGTCTTGATCCAAGAACCATGGATTGTACACAACCTGGTTCAAGGACTCAAGACTCCTGGATATTACTCACTGTATGTGACCGACAAAGGTAAACCAAGATCGTGCATACTAGTGAAAAGAAACCTTAATGCTTACTTACTCCCTAATTTCAGCGATCGGGATATAACTGCTGCGAAACTGGAGACTGCAGGCAGATCAGTCTGGTTGGCATCGGCATATCTCGCCCACGACCACGTGGGACCTCTCCCTGGTGATAACCTGGAGAGACTGATCGAAGAAGCAAGGAGGCAGAAGGCTGAACTCATAATCGGCTGTGATGCTAACGCACATCACACCGTATGGGGAAGCTCGGATATCAACAACAGGGGTGAGTCACTTTTTGATTATATCTTAAGCACCAACCTCATTGTATGTAACATAGGTAATGAACCCACTTTCATTACCAAAAATCGACAAGAAGTCCTTGACATTACTCTTGTCTCCGATACCATCAACGACATGATAACGGGTTGGAAGGTCTCGACTGATCACTCCTTCTCTGATCACCGTTATCTTCAATTCAACCTCAATGTTGATCCTCCCTGCCAACCCATTTTCCGCAATCCTCGGTAAACCAATTGGCCCAAATACAGAGAAACTCTTCGCGGACTAGTTACCTCTGAACTTTTAAGTCCACCCTGTAACTTTTCCGAGCTTGACGGCAAGGTCTGCGAGCTCACCTCGGCTCTCAATAAAGCAATGTCCGCTTCCTGTCCCCTCATACGACCTATGGGGAAGAGAAAGCCGCAATGGTGGAGCCAGGAACTGGGACCACTCAGAAATAATTGCAGGAAACTCTTCAATCGCGCTAAAAGCTCGAGATTACTTACTGATTGGGACTCCTATAAGGAAGCTCTCAAATTATACAAAAAAGAGCTAAGGAAAGCCAAAAGATCATCCTGGAGACTCTTCTGTGGTAAAATAGAAGAAGTCTCTGAGGCATCAAGGCTAAGAAAAATCCTAGCTTCAAATCCAACCATGCCCAGCTGTCTAAAGAAAGCTGATGGATCCTGGACGATATCTAGCGAGGAATCGCTCAATCTGCTACTTGATACCCACTTCCCAGGAAGCTCCAATATTACCGGGTACACTGATCTGAATAGATCACTGGCACAGGTGACTCTTTCTCAAGGTCTGATCACAAGGGACAAGCTGCTTTGGGCACTAAATAGCTTCAAGCCCTTCAAGTCTGCAGGACCAGACGGCATAATACCTGCCGAATTACAAATGTGTTCAGATATCATCACACCAGTATTGGAGATGATTCTGAACAGCTGCTTAGAAATGGCATATATTCCTCAGGCTTGGAGAGAAGTGAAAGTGGTCTTTATACCAAAAGCGGGGAAATACTCCCATGTCAGCCCAAAAGACCTGAGACCTATTAGTTTATCATCATTCCTCCTCAAAACGTTGGAGCGACTGATTGATATCCATCTCCGTACCAACATAAATACGCAGCTTCTATCTGCGTCTCAACATGCATACTGTAAGGGTAAGTCAGTTGAAACTGCCCTTCACTCTCTGGTACGCACTATTGAATACTCCCTTCATCACAAGGAGTACACTATGGTTGCTTTTCTGGATATAGAAGGCGCCTTTAACAACGTGGGTACATCTGCAATCACGAATGCACTGACAGCACTGAATGTGGAGGGTTCGCTTGGTGAATTGATTAATCTACTGCTCACAAGTCGGATTATCAACTCAAAACTGGGCGTTTCATCCGCCAGGAGGTCTGTCAGTAGAGGCACGCCGCAAGGCGGGGTCCTTTCCCCCCTTCTCTGGAATTTGGTGGTGAATGAGCTACTGATATACCTGGAAGGGGCGGGCTGCAGGGTGATTGCATATGCGGATGACATTGCTATAGCCGTCTCCGGGAAGTACCTTAACACTATAAAAGAACTCATGCAAAATGCTCTTAACAAGCTAAAAAAATGGGCTAATCGCTGTGGCTTGGGTATCAACCCCCACAAAACAGAATTAATCCTCTTCTCCAGGAAACACAAGATTCCGCACATCGACCCACCCTCTATTGGTGGTATAAGATTAGTATTCTCTGACGAAGCTAAGTTCTTGGGTCTTATCTTCGATAGGAAGTTAAGCTGGAAACCCAACATACAAGAAAGGGTAAAAAAGCCACAGTGGCACTTTTCTCTTGCAAAAAAGCCATTGGCAACAAGTGGGGTCTACAACCCCGCATAACGCATTGGCTATATGTATCGGTCGTAAGACCAATTCTCACATATGGGGTTGCTGTCTGGTGGACTGCCCTAAGTAAAGCTATAAACTGTGCTAAGCTTGGCAAAGTCCAACGCACAGCTGGTTTGTGCATAAGTGGAGCACTCCGTACCACCCCCTCTGCAGCACTCGATATCCTGCTACATCTGTTACCACTCGACATTTTTAGTAGGCAAACAGCAGCCTGTTCTGCTGTCCGCCTTAAGGCTACCTCGCAGTGGGTTAACAATAACATTGGCCACACCACCATTCTGGACTCATTTGAGTCTCTACCAGGAAACATAGATTACACCATACCCCAACTACAGTTTGGAAAGAACTTTCAAGTCACTATTCCTTCCAGATCATTCTGGGAGGACGCTGAATTTGAGGAAGTTGAAGCGATCCACTTCTACACCGATGGATCAAAAACTAGTGACGGGGTTGGTGGCGGCGTTTTCTCCGAAAGACTAAATCTGAGTCTCTCTTTCCGTCTCCCTAATCACTGTAGCGTATTCCAGGCGGAGATTATGGCGATAAAAGAAGCCCTGACGTGGCTGAAGAGAAATGTGATATCCACAAAGGATATCCGTATCTTCTCGGACAGTCAGGCCGCGATCAAGTCCGTGGATTCAGTATCTTCAAACTCCATTGCAGCCCTCGACTGCCGTTCATCTCTTATGGAGATGGCGGAGCAGTTTAACATTCACCTCTGTTGGGTGCCGGGGCATAGAGATATTCCAGGAAACTGCAGGGCTGATGAACTCGCCAAAAAGGGAACCAAACTCCCCCTTTTACCTGAAAAGGGTTCTCTGGGTATCCCAATCGCTACCTGCAAACTTTTATTCAAGCTATCCGCAATCGAGAGAACAAACCTTAGGTGGACAGGTAGTAATACATGTCTAGCGACTAAGCACATCTGGCCAAAGCTGGACCTGCGACGCTCTAAGAGTCTGATCTCACTAAACCGACTGCATATTAGCTCCACTATAGGTGCCATTACAGGGCACTGTCTGATAGGCAAGCATGCATCGAGGCTTGGCGTTTATTCTAACGATTTCTGTAGAAGTTGCTTGGACGAGGAGGAGGAGGAGACTATACTTCACCTTCTCTGTACATGTCCAGCTCTCTCCCATAATAGAAATCTTCATCTGGGAGATTTCTTGCTTAACAATCTCAACGACTTGGCTAACGCTGACGTTAGAAGTCTATCGCGCTTCATAAGAAGCTCTAAATGGTTTAACTAGTAGTGGGGAAACCCCTCGATCCGTGTGGCATCACAATGGACCTAATCCTGGTGTAAGTGTGTCGGCCTTCTGTTGACAGCCACTTCAACCTAACCTAACCTCGACTGGAGATCCAGTGAGAGGAGATGTGTCCATAGCCTATGGTTCTAATGGTGTGCGCGTTGCTCGGCACCTACCGGACTTGAAAAGTCAGGAGCGTATCGAAGTCCCGCTTGTTAAAATCCCGTTTATCGACCATCTCGAAAAAAGTTTAAGTCCTGGCTTCTTCCATTTTGATAGTGCGTTTTTATTTGAACACCAACGTATGTTTGATATAACCAGTTGAAGTGATAGCGGCAGGGTACTTCGGATCCTGAGTCGAAGATCTGTCCACTGTTTTCTTTTTTTTTTTTTTAATTTCGCACACAGCGCTTCTTGAACCGAATGAATTAAGTTCAGTATGAAACTTTTTTTAAATCAAAAACGAGATTTTTATGCTCGGGCCCGGACGGGCTAAGAGTATCACTGCAGAGCTCCCCCAAAAACACCACTTGTCGTAAAAGGCGAATAAGAGGTGAAATCACATCTAAGTAATTTCAACATTCACGTGAGCATAGCGACACACTTAACACCTTGAAAGTCTTGCGCAAGTGTGCATACAAATCCGTGGGTTGACAGAAGATCACCGGTGTCATAAAACGACTATCAGACAATAATCAGTAACCGGAGCATGCATGTATAAAAATCGTAAAAAAGAGGCAGGTTTGAAAAATCGCAGATCAAACAAAAGGAGTAAAGTGGGGGAGTTATGATCCGTTTAAGTCTGATCATAACATTTACGTTGAAAAAGTAGATCAAAAGCGAGATTTTAAAATATAGAGATTACAAATAACGGTTTTATAAAAACCAGAGTTTAAAAATGGTATTTCAGATAGCGGGATAACATCCGACCCTCAGTGGAATAAATGCAGGAACCAATGCACGGTTACTTGCCTGGTTGATTTTGAGAAGGCTTTCAACACCATATGTTTAGAGGGAATGTTCTACAAGTTGACCCGGCGAGGGATGTAAAAACCTTTGCCATATTTATTATTTATAGTATGATTATGGGAAAGGAGTTCGATGTCAAGTGTGGCAACTTGACTTTAAACAGAGTCTTTGAAATCAAAAAAAGGTTTTCGGCAGGGCGTGTGGATTCTCCGATCCTGTCTAACATTTGCACGAGTGATCTGGTATATACTAACTAAGACATTCTACAGCGTATGCCAACGATTTGGTGGCATACAGAACAGGTTCCATAATCGAGGTCATTAACATTCTTTTACAGCGTGAAGTCGATCAACTTAAGGGTTTACTTAGAACAATATTAGCTGGGTGCTCGAGAAATACCAAAAAAAACTGGAAGTAACAGTCCATTATTGGACAAAATGTGCAGCCATTGGCGGTGAGAAGCGTTGTTTGATACCTGGGGTATCTGAATTGACCAGTATCTATAATTCGATAGATAAATTAATGCATGTCTTGCTGGGCCCAGAAGGCGTATGCTCTAACAATGAGACTATTTGATATCAGTGAACTTGACTTCGTAGTAAAGGTCTTGTGCCACATGGCAAGGCCGATCATCGCTTATGGTTGTCCATTGCAGTTTAATATTACACCTAGTTATAAGGAAAAGATTTGGGTTTTGTATATACGATGTCTTAGGGCATGTTTCCGGTTGTTCCGAACACCTGAATCCAACTATTTACATTACTATCACAACAAGGTCCTATACGATGGGGCGCTGTTGAATAGGATTGACAATTTCCTCATTAAGGTGACTCGAAGACAAGTTGCAAGGGCAATGGCCAGCGGCAATAGTCTATTATATGGGGCTTACTACTCCAGTGAAATCTACATAGAGAGTACGCTAAAGCCTGTGGTAACGGATTTAAGTCACCTGACACGGACGGAATATACCCAGCCATGCTGCATCAAGGTACAAACCAGTTGCTACCGATTTTGAAGAGAATCATCACCGCTGTCCTAGCAGTGGCATACAAACCAACATCCTGGAGTACAGTTAGAGTGGCATTTATACCAAAAATTGGCAGAAGTGACTACTCCCTCGCCAAGAGCTTTAGACCAAACAGTCTGACTTCCTTCTTGCTGAGAAGCACGGAAAGGCTGGTCGAACTTTACGTGCGCAAGACTGCTTTACGATAGCACCCACTATCTCAGATGCAGAATGCCTATCAATGCGGAAAATCCTGCGCGACTGCGCTCCAAAATCTAGTTGGTAGAATGAAGGGCGCGCTTGACATGAACGCGAAGGGCATTTTCATCGATATTGAGTGTGCTTTTGGCAATGCGACTTTTGACAGAACGTGCAGCTCTGCCAGACAAGACTAAGTAATGCTGATGAATAGAACGTTGATTGTGGATGCGGGTTGTGACCGTTATGTTAAGGCGGGGGTAAACACAGGCTGCCCACAAGGCGCCGTGCTGTCTCCACTGCTGTGGTGCATGCTGGTCGACTCTCTGTTGAACGCACTCAACAGTTCTAACGCATACGCTCAGGCGTACGCGGTGATGTTGCCGTGCTTTCTGTTGGATCATGCCTAGCGACTGTATGCGCCGAGGCGCAGGCGGCCCCTGACGTGATCGACGAATGGTGCACTAGGAATGGGCTCTCGGTCAATCCTCTTAAAACTGAGGTTGTTCTCTTTACGAGAAGAAGGAAGCTGGTCGGGTTGACTCAGCCAGTGTATCTGGGAGTCATCCTGGATAGCAAACTTCTTTGGTCCAAACATGTTGAGCTGAAGACTGCCAAGACGCTGTCTGTTTTCTGTCAGTGCAAAGGCATTTTCGGCAAGACATGGGGCTTATCACCGAAAAGAGTCCTATGGATTTATACGGCCATGATAAGACCATTTATAGCATACGCATCGGTTGTTTGGTGGAATAAGCTTTCACGTAAATATGTCACTGCTGCTTTTGCCAAACTCCAAAGGCAGGTATGTCTCGGCTGCACGGGGGTCTTCCCCAGCACGCCTGGCTCCGGCCTAGATGCACTATTGAACCTTCCGCCCCTTGATGTTTACATCATGGGATGTACAATCAAGGCTATCTCACGTCTTACAAGAGGTGGCTTTTGGTATAACTCGCACTGGAGTTTTGATGAACTTGCGCAACGGTTGTCCTTCGACACCTGTCTTATGGATATGCCGGCTGATGCGATGACGCCGGAACTTCGGCTAAAGCGCAAATACGAGGTCGACTTTCCCCGCGTCCAGGACTGGCTCTGGCCGGACTCTGAACCTGGAAGGGAATGCAGTCGAATCTTTACGGATGGCTCCAAAACCGATCAAGGATCTGGTGCTGGTGTCTTCGTGAAGAGCGATAACGTTAGACTTTTCTTTCCGTTAGGCAAATATGCGTCAGACTTCCAAACAGAGACTTATGCTATCCTAATGGCCATGGACTATGTTACGAGGAACAGGTGGAGGGGGCGAAGTATCTGCGTCTGTAGCGACAGTCAGGCTGCGCTTAAGGCCTTACTCAAACCCTTAACTACCCCCAAAATAGTTCGTAAATGCAAGATCTGTCTGATTTCGTTCGGAAGGCTGAATTCACTAAGACTGGTCTGGGTCCCGGGTCATAACGGGATCACGGGGAATGAGATCTGCGATGAACTTGCTAGACAGGGCTCAGAGGAGGACTTCTCAGGACCTGAACCAGTGATATGTCTGCCTGCGTCCTCGGTCAGGGCTTCCATAGACGGTTGGGTTTCATATGAACACTATCGCAGATGGCATGACTCTCCAGGGTGCAGACAGACTAAGCAAATTCTCCCCGACGTCTGTAAAAAATCTGCGGCATTCTTGTTGTCTTTCAACAGAAAAGACTGCAGACAGACTACCGGCGTTCTTACGGTCCATTACCCTTTTGTCAAACTCCTTCAGGTGATAGGCCTAAGCGATACCATGCGAAGGCTGTGTAGAAAACGATGACACTGCGGAACATTTCCTCTGTGATTGTCCAGCTTTTGCTCGTATCAGGTGGCAGGTATTTGGTGCTGATATGGTGAGTGCTGTAAGCCTAAGCCCCTTATCATGGAAGCGCCTACTCGTCTTTCTTAGGAAAACGAGTAAATTCTCACTGTAAAATTGGTGTGTCTGCCTGGTAGTACAATGGACCAGTATTGAGTCTGAGTGCTCCAGTGTAGAAAGTCTCGCACCCCGACAAAAAAAAACGCTCTGGTCTGGCTTTATCCCGCCGGAGACATTTATCTATACTGTTGCGAAAGGGCTGGTGCAGACGTGGAGGGATTGGGTAACGGAATTGTACCACCACTACCTCAGCGCGAGCGATATGCGGCTCATTAACGGCAGGGCCGTCGCCATTCGCCAATGCTCATGAGCTCCTCCGTTTTAAGTAGAGTAGGTTGTTTGTAATTTGTTTTACATAAAATATAAAATTGGAATATTGATGCTGAGTTTTAAAAAAGTTCTCGATGAATACATATATAAGATTTGTTCATAAAGTAGTTTTTATGCCGAAAGACAATAATTATAAGGTTATAGTTTAGTTAAGAGCGTCCGCATAAGGACCGATAATTTAGAATAAATACCTACCCTGTTAGTTTCAAGTTTGATTTAATCATTTCTGTCTAGTACGTAAATTGATATCAGTAACACAAAATAAAAAAATTCCCTGCACCACCTTGCAATACAGAAAATATGAATAATATTTTATTTGTTCTTATGGTACCTACTAACGTGCGCCAAACATGTTATAATCGAGCATAAAAGAAATGCATACACACGTATTGCTTTCAAATACCGTCTAATTACGGAACATTCAAAACGATGAAAAGGTAGATCCCTATAATAAGAAGCCACTGTTATGTAATAGGTAGCAGATTCTTTAGTAGTAAAGAGCTTTATTTGACCTTGAAACCCTGGCCTTTCAATCACAAAACAAATATCTTTCACTGAAATCAACGAAGATGGGAACAGTAGAGGCACTGTATAAACTGGTACAAAACACAACTTAATTGCTTGCATTTCAAAACCATTAATATTTTCCTAATTGAAATGTAAATATTATTCCTAAAGCAAAAAATTGGTCAGTTGGTATGCCATCAAACAGTATTACACTCCATTAAGTAATCAAGCAATCATATCTGAATTTCACCTTATAACTCACTGCGTAGCCATAATATTTCCTCATAAATGAAGGCAACAACAAAAAGAGCAAGCAGCCTATTAAACATTCACATAGCACCCACACCTCCCTGACCCCCATCGCAACGTAAAACGTAAAACAAAAACACACAAAATATCTGAAAGTAAACATTTACCACGTAACGGAAAACAAAGTTTAAAGAAAACATCGAACATCAATTAATACATTTTGAATTTTTTGAAAATTGCCAAAAACAGTATTTCTTCAAAACTAAATGAAAACAAATGAATGAGGAGAAAGAAAATCTAAACAAATTTCTGCAGTTAAACAGAGATGGAAAATCGCCCTTCTTTAAGCGAAACACACCTCGCGTATAGATTTTCCAAATCCCTTACCATATACGGTACGTTTACTTAGCACAGCCACACCGCCAACAGCCCAAAAACCCCAACAACTCATCGTGGATCTATTTTTATCTTTCGACATCTGTGCCCGGCACCGACGACGATGTCTTCTTCTTGTGGGGCGTCGGAATATAAAAACTGATGTTCGCCTGCCGAGATACGCTCAGTCAGTTCGATCCATTGGAAACGGTTTGTAACATACCGTCGCGATCTTCAGTATCTCTTGTTTTTTGAAGTGTTAAATAAAACAAATCCTTTAACAAAATGTGTGACGATGATGTTGCTGCTTTGGTCGTTGATAACGGTGCGTTTTTTGTTTAATTTTAAATAAAATTTACAAAATTTATTTTGAATATATTGTGGCAAGAAGTGAGGACGAGTGAAGGCTTTAAAAATAGTTTAGTTGTTGTTATGAAATCTGGTTTGAACATGTTAGAACGTTAAAATTAAATTCGAGAAATTTAAAGCCATTTCAAAAAGGACTTCATTGTGAGAAGGTGGACTTTACATTGTCGTGTCCAAAGCGGAAAGTCAAATAATGTAGACAGGAGTAATTTCACCATCAGAAATTGTTTCAAACTATCCGCAATTGACTTCGAGGATATATTTTTAATTGTGAAATCTATTCTTTTCTTCGAAGGATGTGTTCAATACCAGCCTTCTTTGTCATAGCTCCTCATTACCACGGAATAATCCTCAATATTTTCAAAACTTGTACTCAGTTGAAATAATTTTGGCCGCAATTACTTTTTAGTCCTTAAACACCGCACTTTCCGATCGAACCTATCGAAAAGGTTATACATCCCCTTTGATTCAAAAACTTCAAAGTTTTGTTTTGCCTTTGGTTTCTTTATAATTCGCAGTCAACAGAATCAAATAAAAATCGTTTACAAATTTCCTTGGTTTAGTCCTTACATGAATCATACAGTCAAGGCATCACCTGATAATCTCAGAATTCAACGCTCTATAAGAAATGGATTATAACATTTTGAACGGCTAGTCGAAAATATTCAATTCAAAGACATGAACCCATATGTAAATTTACAAAACAAAAAGTAGAACAACTTTCTTGCATCCACAAAATAGTCATCCGCAGCAAGGATTCCTACTAATTCAACCCATTTTCTTGTCCATTTACAGGTTCCGGTATGTGCAAGGCTGGCTTTGCCGGTGATGATGCACCACGTGCCGTGTTTCCATCCATCGTAGGCAGGCCCCGCCATCAAGGTGTCATGGTCGGTATGGGTCAAAAGGACTCATATGTCGGTGATGAGGCTCAAAGCAAGAGAGGTATCCTCACCCTGAAGTACCCCATCGAGCATGGTATCATCACCAACTGGGATGATATGGAGAAGATCTGGCATCATACCTTCTACAATGAGCTGCGTGTTGCTCCCGAGGAACACCCAGTCCTGCTGACAGAAGCCCCATTGAATCCAAAGGCCAATCGTGAAAAGATGACCCAAATCATGTTTGAAACCTTCAACTCCCCAGCCATGTATGTTGCTATTCAAGCTGTGCTCTCATTGTACGCCTCCGGTCGTACCACCGGTATCGTTCTGGATTCCGGAGATGGTGTCTCTCACACCGTACCCATCTATGAAGGTTATGCTCTGCCCCACGCTATCCTTCGTTTGGATTTGGCTGGTCGCGATTTGACCGATTACCTGATGAAAATCCTCACCGAACGCGGTTACTCATTCACCACCACCGCTGAGCGGGAAATCGTACGTGACATCAAGGAAAAGTTGTGCTATGTCGCTTTGGACTTTGAGCAGGAAATGGCCACCGCTGCTGCTTCCACATCTCTCGAGAAGTCCTATGAATTGCCCGATGGTCAAGTGATTACCATTGGTAATGAACGTTTCCGTTGCCCAGAGGCTCTCTTCCAACCTTCGTTCTTGGGCATGGAATCTTGCGGTATCCACGAGACTGTATACAACTCCATCATGAAGTGCGATGTAGACATCAGGAAGGACTTGTACGCCAACACCGTTATGTCTGGTGGTACCACCATGTACCCTGGTATTGCTGATCGCATGCAGAAGGAAATTACCGCCTTGGCGCCATCCACCATTAAAATTAAGATTATTGCCCCACCAGAGAGGAAATACTCCGTATGGATCGGTGGATCTATCCTTGCTTCCCTGTCAACCTTCCAACAGATGTGGATCTCCAAGGAGGAATACGATGAGTCTGGCCCAGGAATCGTTCACCGCAAGTGCTTCTAAGGTGCCAAACAGACGTAGAAATCGAATGCCAATACCTGTCGTCGTCCTCTCAAAACAAGACCAATCGGATGAATTGAATCCTGATGCAAACCAAAAGTGCACATATAATTTCGTCCTACCGACTGATATCCTCCTTTATTTTACGTTAACTTTTTAGTACTTGTATATGGAATTAGTTTTAATGCACTATACTTAGATAACTATGTCCAGATGTATCATAAATAATTATTTTTTAAATTTTGTCCTTACACAAGGATGCTCTTTTCTTATGTAAGATAGTAAACAAATTTATTATTAAAAACAAATTTTAATAATTGAAATTTTGCGTTTCAAATTTATTTCTCGCACAACTGTCAGTTAGGGGTGCAATTTATCCATCTCTTTGACGGCTGTCAACTGTCATAATTCATAAAAGATGATGAATTAAGCGATCATTGCTTTGCTACATTTTATATGCTTCATTTTAAATGTTTAATTTATGTCGACACTGTGGATGTTTGAGTATTTAGATCATTAATCAGTCGCGAAAAAGGTGCGAATTGTGTTGGCAAATAGCCAAAATGTCGATGTCGGAACGCAGATGGATGATGTGCTGAACTGCGATTTCTTCATTCCGAGGAGAATGATGGGCGCTAGGGGCGAGTGTTAAGCTTTTCAGACAATTTAAAATTCTTTAGACGCACTTTAAATAGCTGAAGTAGATACTATTTGTTGGGTGCTGCGTGCTGGACGGAATTCACTTGTCATGTAGGGAATGTGTAAGATACTCGTAGGTGCGATAAAATGTGAGATCTTGCGCAATGAAATCAAACAACTTATAAATATTTATTTTTGCTCTGGCACATTTTCTTTAAGCATTCTTGGGATAGTAATGGTGGACTTTCGGGAATAGCATTCAGCAAACTTAATATGCGTAGGTGACAGAAAAAGGCTCTATGATCTTAATTTTTTACTGACTCTCTCTTTCGGAAAGAAAAAACCTATAACGGTAAGCTATCTCCCCGAGATGATTTTAGATAGGTGTGTTGCATCTTAAATTGATGGAAATTGTGTTCTTTTGAGAAGAAGTACCTCAGAAGCGAATTCCAAAGTTCTATATAAAAATGTTTCTTGGTATACAGATATAGTTGACAAGTGCACCGTCAGATGGTGACCTGCCTAGTAGGACGGACAAATGATGAATTTCTAGAAATTACTTTGTTGAATTTTTCCAAACATCTGCCATGGTAGTATCTATTAAATAGTAGCGACAAGTCTTCGTTAAGCCACTGGTTGGAGAAGTGAAGTCAGTTCTAAATAAGGCAGGGTTGATTCGGTGTAAATTGACCTCTTGCTTTGAAAAGGTAAATTTACGGAACACTTTGCAAATTGCAATATTAGATAAGTGATTCTAACAAGTTACGCCCGAATTTACTATAACACCAAGCAGATGCACTTCCTCATAGGGAATAAAGGCTGGCCATCCATTTGAAATAGAAGAAATATTCTTCGCATTGAATGCATACAGATTGACTCTACCCCGTATTCTATTCAGGTCTTAGTTAAGAGAAATGATTTGTTCGAATCCTTGACGTTTGGCAGTATTTCCATTTAAAGTCTGGTCTTTCGTTGACAAGGATCTAAGAGTGCTGCCATCATTAACAAATATTATTAGATGAGTGCAGAGGCCATTAGGTTGGAGAAAGTATCGGTCCTTTTTTTTAATGAAACATAGGGACGGGCTACAGTCCGCTTGGGCGAACTGTTGGATACCCTATTCTTATTCCTATCCCTCATAAGTGGGCTTGACAAAAGTCTAAGTATGGTTGAATTGTTAAGAACGCTCTACATATTTTGTTATATAACATTTAAAGGATTTTATCAAAAAAAACGCTCCCTAGCTCAAACTTGGGTGTTTCAATAAAATTGTTTTATTTAATTGTGGGCGTGTCAGTAGGCGAATTTAAAAAAAATTAACACATGAGCATAAAGGGCCCCTAGAGAGTATATATTATAAATTTCAGCTCCCTAGCTCACTTTGAATTTTCAAAAAAAAAAAAAAAATAATTGTGGGCGTGCCAGTGGGTGGATTTTGAAAATATTTATACATGAGCTTAAAGGGCCCCCAGAGAGTATATATTAAAAATTTCAGCTCCCTAGCTCAAATTTTGATTTTTCAATAAAATTGTTTTATTTTTTTGTGGGCGTGGCAGTGGGCGGATTTTGAAAATTTTATATCCCGAGCAGTTTTAGGAGTCATAGATCATATATAAAAAATTTCAGCTTCCTAGCTCAAAATTCGATTTTTTCCAAAATTTTGTTTTTTTGAGTTTGTGGGCGTGTCTGTGGGCGGATTTCAAAAATTCGTAAACTTGATTTTTTCGGGACCCTAGAGAGTATATGGTTAAAATTTCAGCTCTCTAGGTCCAGTTTAAAGGCCTAATTTTTGCCGACGGACGGACGGACGGACGGACATGGCTAGATCGACATTACTATCGATGCTGATAATAAATATAGTAACTTTTAGGGGTCTACGGGCAATATTAAGGTATGTTACAAACTATTCGTCAAAATTAATATACCCCTAGAATAGGGTATAAAAAAGGAAACCCAAATTTCACAACACTCAGACTCGGTAACGGTCCATTGTACTACCAGCAGAAATCCTCCTTTTGGTGTAGAGGCCGACGAATGGGTGGCGTATGTTGTTGTTCCCCATTTGGATTGAACCTGCACGGCACTGGTCACAAGCCAATACACTAACCTCTACACCGTCTCCACCGGTCTTAGGTTCGAATCCCAGTGGAAGTAATAGATTAAAGAAAAAATTAAAAAATTGGACACGGAAACCAGATCGTTTGCATACAAACATAAAAATAATATACATCTTTTCACACACTAATATAATAAATTATATTGATATAGGTTAGGTTAGGTTAAAGTGGCTGTCAGCGTAAGGCCAACACACTTTTTTTTTTTTTTTTTTTTCAATCAATCAGACATAATTATCTTACAGACTATCGAAATACACATCTATGAATCTTAAACTATTCAATACACAAAACATAATAGCATTTTAAAAATTGGATGAAAAATACAACAGTAGTTTAACTTTCAAAGAAAATCTACTATAATGGAAATTGCGATCAATAACATCTGAAATGCGGTTAGTTTCCCTGACACAGCGAGTTATTGGCTCATTGAGTGCAGATATCACCCTATGTTCGTCTTCCGTAAATAGGAAACGTTCCCTTAGATGGCGAGATGGTGCATACATATTTATTAATGACAAAAGTGATGGACAATTAATATGATGCGACAAAATGTCACTTACAAACATTATTGAGTATATTTTACGACGATTTACGAGCCATTTAAAGCCAATGAGCTGACATCTGGTAGTATACGATGGCATAACAATGTTCCAGAAAAGTTTCCAAACAACAAATCTTATAATATTCCTTTGAATATTTTCGATTCCATTGGAAGGAATGGTGTAGTATGGATTCCATACTACGTAACAGTATTCCAAAAGAGATCTGACGTATGCGCTATACAGCGATTTTAGAGTATAGGGATCTGAAAAATCTGAGGAGTTGCGTTTAATGAACCCAAGCATGGAATTAGCTTTGGCGGCAATGTACTCAGTATGTTTAATGAAATTAAATTTAGGGTCGAATACTACTCCAAGATCCTTTTTTTCGAGAACTCTTTCAAGAATAATGCTTCCAATTTTATATTCAAAGCAAATTAGGGAGGAATTTCTGCTTAAAGAAAAACACTGACATTTGGAGACATTGAAGAACAAATCATTAAACGTACACCATTCCACCAGTCTATCAAGGTCATCTTGCAAGAGATGGCAATCATCTTCAGATTGCACGCATCTTAGGAATTTAAGATCGTCTGCAAACAAAAGGCGAATGGAATTTAAGAAAATATCAGGCATGTCGTTAATGAAAATAAGGAAAAGGAGCGGCCCAAGGTGACTTCCTTGTGGAACTCCCGACGTGACAAAAATTGGCTTTGAAAGGAGACTGTCAATTGACACAAATTGAATGCGCCCTAATAAATAGGATTCCAGCCATTTCAAAACGCTAGAATGAAAACCTATTTTTTCAGTTTGGTTATCAAGATAGTATGGTTGACTCTATCAAAGGCTTTAGCGAAATCAGTGTATATCACATCAGTTTGATATCCTTCTTCAAGTTTATTCAGGACGAAGTTTGAGAATATAGCAAGGTTGGTTGTAGTGGATCTACCAGCAACAAACCCATGTTGGAAGGGTGAAATAACTTCCCTCAGCAAAAATGTTAATTTATCATAAACAATCTTTTCGAAGAGCTTAGGAATTATTGATAATTTGCATATCGGGCGATAATTGGAGATTTCCTGCTTGGAACCCGATTTGTGAATAGGGATGATAAACGATTCTTTCCACTCAGGGAGAAATTCGCCTTTGGAGAGAGAAGCGTTAAAAATATATGCGAGAGGTCCAGAGAGCAATGCAGCGCACTTTTTAAGAAGAATTGGAGGAATTTCATCAGGCCCGGGCTGTTTGTCGCAGTTTAAATTCAGCAGTGCTTTTTCAACTTCCGAAGTGCTAATACTTAGACACCCAATATTAATCGGACTCTCTGAATAAGATAGACTAGAAGATTGTTGCGGAACAGAAGTTGTATAATTGGAGTTAAAGAAATTAGCAAATGAATTGCAGATAGAAGGAATATCCGAGTAAGTTGAGCCCAGGTATTGCATGCTTCTAGGAATTCCATTAGATTTTTTTTTATTTTTAATGAACGTCCAGAAGCTTTTGCTATCGTTTTTTAGACAAGATTCTATTGAGAAAATATAGCTTTTATAGAGAAATTTATTAAGAACCCTGAAATCCCTTTCAAGTCGAGTATAATGAACTATTAATATTGAATTGTTAGACGATTTTTTAAGCAGTTTATAAGTTTTGTTTTTTTTTTGTTGCTTAAGTTGCAATGTCTTTTATTAAACCACGGGGGCTTAGAATTATTTCTTATACTTAACTTTGGCACATACATATTAATTGCCTCTTTCAAAGAATCAAAGAAAAAGTTGTATGAAAAAGACAGATTCGACGGCTGAAAGTTTGTATGCCAAGGAATTTGAGATAAGTAACTCGCTATGCTTTGGAAATTAGCCTTTTTGTAGATTAACTTTAAATTATTACAATTTGGTTTAAAATATTTATAAAATTCAAAGTAAATAGACAAAGCAATATGGTGAAGAGAGTTAGGAACAATAGGAGATAATCACTTATCTACAAATATTTTTAATTCAATATCTGCAAAAACTAAATCAAGTAAACGACTCAAGTCATTTTTACAACTTACTATTAATTTGAAGTAAATTATTACTCATAAAAGAATCAATTACTACGGTTTCGTAATCGTATTTTACATTAAAAGGTATGAGTTTTAAATCATCTACATCAAAAATCAAATCAACGCCAGATAAATTAAAATCTCCGACTATTGTAACATGTTGATTTACTTTAAGACTAGATAAATAAAATAGACAATTGTTTACATGAATTTTGTATAGTTCAATTGGACTTCTAGGCGGAATATAGCTGACAATTAAAAAAATTTCAAAATGATGTTCAATTGTAACTTTAACAATTAATTGATCTATGTCATAAGAAACTAAGGAAGTGGAGGAATGCAAACTCATTTGAACACATGTAAAAGTGGAGCGTATTGCAAGCAATACGCCTCTCCCTCTAACTAATGCTGTTGTTCGAGCACAACGATCTTTGCGAAAAACATTGTATAATTTATTGTCGAAGATTTCTGCATTATGATAGTCTTCATTGAGCCAAGTCTCGGTGATCGCAATAA
The DNA here is from genome assembly GCA_949715645.1 of Portevinia maculata. NCBI lineage: Eukaryota > Metazoa > Arthropoda > Insecta > Diptera > Syrphidae > Portevinia > Portevinia maculata. The sequence continues at coordinate 261,041,720 of OX454526.1, forward strand.
AATCATATTGTTGAGAAGACGACGACAAAAACAATTGATCTAGTTTTGTGCGCATGCCTCCAATGTTTTGATAATAGCCATGGAAATGATTGAGATTTAGAGGAGATCTGGGCGGCTTAAGAGAAGCATTGCAAGCAGGTATATTTGGTTGTCAGTGGGAAAGAAGAGGAGATAGCTGAGACTGTCGTGGATTAGGCTGTTGAGGTGGAAGCGGCGGCGGCGATTGTACGTCCTCAGGCTGTTGTTGAGTGAGACCAATGTTAGGTATATTGTGATACCACACGGATTGAGGGGTTTCTCTCACTACTAGTTAAACCATTTGGAGCTTCTTATAAAGCGCGATAGACTTCTAACGTTGTATTGATATAAGCTTCTTCAAATTTATGCATATAGCTATTTTGAATACAACGAAATCGCATCCGAAAGAAGAAAGTATATAGCTCTACTAAGGCGTTGCGTTGGGCGTTATGATATTAACAGTGTAAGGTCCATCAAATGCCTATGAGGTCCTATTTCGGTGCGCTCGAAATGAACGCTTTGTTGCTATACAATCTGTCAAAGGACGCGCATACATTGGCATAATAATTTCAGCAGCCGGATGATTTGGTTGAATCCAGTCAACTCTGTCGTATAAATGCTAAAATAACCAGTCCCATTGATCGTCGTTTTGGGAACAGATACAACATGATACGCCATATAACCATGCAGTGCCGAGAGCGGCTGTATGAATAATCGCCCAAAACATGAACAAATCCATGCGAAAAAGGATTTTGGCGACTCCAACTCGATGAGGTCGAATAAAATGTTCATGTTTCGTGTTCATGGCAATGAGTGAAAATGAGTAATTTTTTGGGCGGTTGTTCATATTGGAATTTGGGTGATTTTGGTTTCTTCAATTAATTATATAGCCGTTGAGAGCATCGGGCTCCATCGGTATTGGTACACTATTAATAATTGCCCAGTTCATAGATAGGACAGCAAAGATAAGTCAAATATGTTCATAAGTTTCGGTCAAAACTAGAATATGAGGTTTGTTGCATTGATGATGTTGGTTTACACCATTAACATGAATTTAATTGAATCCTACGCCTCTTTATACAAAAACTCATTATAGTTTTCGCTTTGATTGAGTCCTTAGTTTGAGATTGTGTAGCGTTTGATGTAAGTTATATGAAGTATTTTGGGTAAACTGTGTGTTCTAGCTCCAAAATTCTTTAACCCAGAACATAACATCATGGTTGTTAAGTTTACACCTAAATATCCTGGACTTTCTACAGAATGCCAAAACATAGTCATGACTATTTCATGTCCATTTTATCTTTCATTTTTCTTCTCAATTTCCAATCGCGAAAAATCGAGCTACGAGCTGAGCCGAGAAAACCGAGCAACTATGCGACTCCAATCTAGTTCACTATACACATGGCTCTCAGCTCTTCTAGAAAGGAATAATTGCTACCTTGCAAGCTCATAAAAGGGAACTTCACCGAGATCGAATTGTATAAAGGTGTGCAGTATCTCAGATAGCAACTTATAACTAATTTCGTAAGTATATTATTGTCAGTGGTCAGACACTCTAAACCAAGTCGCTGTTAAGCAATACTATTTTTAGAGTTCGCAAAATGATCTTACAATAGTCAATGATCTTCTTACAGTACATGACTATTAAAAATGACTCCGGTCCTAAGAGTCCATGCAGAGAAATTTACTTCGAATCGGTTCATTAAGCTTGGCGTCCATAATATCTTCGGCTTACTTTTTCATTTGACCGAAACCGACTACCTACCGTCTTTGAAATAAAAATCGTCCATCATCTGTCAACTATTCGCTACTTTCCCATTTTTCTGCTTGGAAAATTAGCAAAACATCACATGAAAAACATCGTCATAAGTTGACGAAACTGTCCTTTTAGTTATAGCACCACCCGACATGGACACGGGGTTGCCATCTGATCAGCATTATAGGATAATCTTTCACGTGGACGACTTTTTATCTAAAATCAAGGTCCACGGAGAGCACTTTAAAATAATCTCTAGCAATTAGTTTACGGATAAATTATCAAAAAAAAAGTGCACAAATATATTGCTTATTCTACCAAAAATCCAAGTCCCTTGCTTATCATGTTTTGTAATACATTTTCAAATCACAACAAGTCCTTCCCCCTATAAACATTTTGATCTGATAGGCGGAAGAAATACTCATAGTACCCTCACAGCGGCACATCCCACATGTATATCAAACCGGAGATTAAGGTACGCAGGACTAAGAAAAATATTACTGTGTGCAAAGAAACCAGGAAGAATACAACAAGGACATTACGCGTCACCTTATGGACAAAGTATCAAATTTCCTATTTTTCCCTTCGTTCGGCAATTGCGCCCGATCAAAGAATTAAATGTTTTCCTGTCGTCAACTGTAGCAATTTGCTTGCGGTAAACTAGCAATTTGTACACAAGAATATCAGTTATCAACTAATTTCTGGTGACATTTGATACTTCGTTGATGTATGGGAATTTGTCTTAAACGTTTTGGGGCGGTTTTTTTTTTAAATTTTTGATCTGCGAAAGAAACGAAATGCAAAGGAAAGTTTGTTCCTATTTCCTTCCGCTCAAATTGGTAGGAATACCAACGATATACTCGTCGGTTTGGTAAATGTTAATGATTCTGGATAAAATCGGGAACATATTAATTTCCTTTTATATACATCTTTTTATATATAAATACACATTCGAAATGAGAATAAGGCCAAAATACGCCTTACATATTCAATTCAATCCAATTTCACAATAAGACAAGATCTTTTTTTCGTTTTTAGCACAAAAACATAAGTTAGAAACTAGTTCAATGTTAATCATCTACAATTTATAACAATAAGAAAATCGTTATGGGTAGGGAGAAGGGAGGTGGCACTAGTGGTCTGCCGCTCTCTAGTGGTAGGTAAACAACTTTAACTCATTTTTTTCTGTGATAGAACTATCTAATGTGAAGATTTGAAGACTTGAAGCAACTTTTCCTTTTAGTTTTATATCTACCCGCAAACTAATCAGTACGCATATCTGCCAAAGTGTACGAATTGGTGATTCTTCTGATTTGTAGTATCTGCTATAAGTTGTTTGGAAAGTAACATTTCAATGATTTAGTATTGTTCATAAAAGTTGAATGTGTGTCTTCAGTAATTAAGGCTGAGACGGGCTAAGTATATCACTGCAGCCGCCCAAAACGCAGCTCTTTTCGTAAAAAGCGACTAAAGGGACAAATCACATCAAGGCAATTTCAACATTTCAGTGAGTCTAGCGACGCATTTAATATCTTGAAATAGTTTTGCAAGTGTGCATACAAATCCATCCAAATTCCAAATGAAAATCAATAGCATGCAGGACAGAAGGAAGCACAGTTTACAGATGTCGAACCGGGGAACACCACAGGCGGACCAGTAGGGCAGTAGTACAGTGGGAGGGTTATGAACCCTCTAATGCTAAACCAAACCGTTTCAATACACCAGATTTCTTGAAAACACTCCAAATCTCTATCAATATCAGTAGGTTTCCCACAAATATTTTCGAAATCGTGTGTTTTGGACAATTTTGATAGAATCTTTTCTAAACCTATTTGCAGTCGTACAGTTTTGTTAAAACAACACACACCTTTCGAAACAATCGTCAGTGTTCACCCAGGGGCGTATTCAGGAGCTTGGTTTTAATGGGGGTTTTCGAATTATTTCAAAATTGCCTTAACATTGATTTTTGATAGATTGACTTTGTGTTAACTAAACCCCTTATATATGCGGCCCTCTAAGTGCGTCATTGTGTTCACATTAAACAACACAGCTGATTGAAAATATGTCAAGACAACATTGTTCATGGTTTCTCTTTTTTCTTAAGTTTTCTATATTTTTAGCTATAATTAATGGAACATCAAATATATATAATATTTTATTGTCTTTAGTATACACAAACAAATTACAGAGCAAATGTTAAACTGATCAAAACGTCAAACAAAATCACGTTTCCAAAAAACTATAATGATAAAAGGAACTTTAAAATAACATTGTATGATTCCAATCTCAATTCAAGAGTTGGCAGCAAGACAATTTTCTTTGTATGAAAAAAAAATATTGTAATATTTAGTAAGTAAAAAATGAATATTATAATAATATTAAATATTTAGACTGATATAATATTGAGACAAAAAAAAAATACATGTAGAATACTATTGAATTGAAATTGTAATATATCACTTTATTAGCTGAAAAACTGTTATTGTTGATTTAAGTTTGCCCAAATTTCTTATAAAGCCTTATTTATTAATAAATAATATTGTCCAATTAAAAATGTAAAACATATTATATATATTTTTATTATTGGTCATATAATACAGAGAACAACGGTATAAGGCGAGAATATGGGTGTACTTTGCAACTGGCGCGAAGACGTCAGGTACCGCGCGAGTTTATTTATTTTTTTTGCAATAGTTATAATCATTTTTCCATTGATGAAAAAGTATTTTCGATGTAATATTTGACGTAGAATACGATGGTTATACTCAAAACACTCTAAGTGTTTGGTAAGTTTGTTAAAAATTGATTTAAACATTTAAATTGTTTATAACAATATGAATTTTTTTATAAATTTTCTTGGAACTATTTTTTTATTAAAATTTACTCTTTTATCTTCAAAATGAAAAAAAAAGTGTTCTCTGGCTTAAAATAAAACCGGAACTATGAATTTTTGAAAATGAATCTCCAAGGCAAAAATCACGACAATCTCAATCTCAACGACGCAAAGGCAACGGGTCGAGCAGAGCCTGAACAGGTCTACACTTTTCTTCTTTTTTTTTGTCGGGGTGTGTGAGACTTTCTGCACTGGAGCACTCAGACTCAATACTGGTCCATTGTACTACCAGGCAGACACACCACATTTTACTGTGGGAATTTACTCGTTTTTCTAAGAAAAACGAGAAGGCGCTTCAATGATAAGGAGCTTAGGTTTACAGCACTCATCATATCCGCACCAAATACCTGCCACCTGATACGAGAAAAAGCAGGACAATCACAGAGGAAATGTTCCGCAGTGTCGTCGCTTTCTCCACAGGCTTCGCAGTTGGTGGTGTCGCTTAGGCCTAGCACCTTAAGGTGTTTGGCAAAAGCGTAGTGTCCCGTAAGAACGGCAGTAGTCTGTCTGCAGTCTTTTCTGTTGAGAAATAACAAGAATGCCGCGGATTTCCCACAGACGTCGGGGAGCATTTGCTTAGTCTGTCTGCACCCTGGAGAGTCATGCCAACCGCGATTGTGTTCATAGGAAACCCAACCGTCAATGGAAGCCCTGACCGAGGACGCAGGCAGACAGATCGCTGGTTCAGGTCCTGAGAGGTCCCCCTCTGAGCCTTGCCTAGCAAGTTCATCGGAGATCTCATTTCCCGTGATCCCGTATGACACGGGACCCAGACAAGTTTAAGTGAATTCAGCATTCCGACCGAATTCAGAGAGGTCTACACTATGCTCTCTGTAATAAAAGTCATTTTATTAAATTGAATTACATTCAACCATTTTAATTGGTTTCCCTTAATTTTCCTCCTTTCAGCCTAATTCTGGCCGTGTTCAGTTTGACAGAGTCTTACTCCAGGCACCCGGTCATTTTATTCAGAAGTCAAGGAGCGTGATAAAAGAAATACAATACCACCTGACATTGGACTTATTTGAATTAACCAAGTTAAAAAAAATGCAATTGATTGCGTTTGATCTAAGTTATTTTTTTGTGATTACAGCCAGACTTAAGTGAACGACATAGAGTAAATTAGGCAAGAGTACGATAACTCAGGCGACAAGAAAAAATAACGGTTTTGTGTAGAAAAGTTAGATACAAGAATTTTTAAATATGGGAGGGGGTCTATCTCGCCCCATTTGGGAGGGATAGGCGATTTTCTAGAAAAACACTTCAAATGGAAAAAAAAAATTTAAAAATATTAGTAATACTTACAATCACATTTTTTTAAAGCCAAAAGTCAGTTCTATTATACTGTTTTTAAATCAAGTGATTTCAATTAATAGTTTCTTAAAAAACTAATTTCAAACTCGAAATTTCGGAAAATAAATGAAAAAAACAAGTTTATATTATCTTTATTCCACATTGTGAGACTACATACTAATTTTTTTTTTACTATTTTTTTCCTCTTATTAGTTTTTAATCGAATACTGAAAACTAGATGGTCTTAAGTCTACTAGTTTTCGAGAAAATTTTGTATTTATGGACTTTTTTTTTCCTTGACGTCAATGAATAAAAAAGTGGTCTGGGTGCGACCCGCAAGGTCCGCACGACTAACTTCCCAGTGGGATCAATATGATTTATGCCATCAGTGGGAAATTTTGATATGTGGTTAACCATAAGATATAGTTAAGAATTATTTAATATTAAAAAATGTTCTTTAATATTGTTCATGGAAATTAAATGTTGTTAATAACAGCGAAGTGTGATATACATTAATGCAACCATTGTTAAGAATACCTGTAAATTTACATGTATACGAAATAACGGAGCACAATCTAATAATGACAAATGGCAATAAATAGTACAAATCAATTTTATTTATTTATTTACTAACAAAAAACGGCTGGACCAATTTCGCTAAAAGCTTAATCAGTTCTGAGCTATGTAATTACGCTTCGAATAAACAAGGTCCCATGTTAATTTCATCTTTGGTTCTCGAGATAATCGTGACGAAAGATAATTCCGAACGCACATACGGAAATACGCACATACGCACATGCGTACATACACACACACACAGACATCTCTAAAAAAACGTATTTGGATTCTAGTGACCTTGAAACGTGGAGATATGTCAAAATTCGCGATTCACAAAATCGGGCCCATTGCAACAACTTCCACTGTGAAGTTAATGAAGGCAAACTAGCTGAATTATGTTAGTTATTTATTTACTAACAAAAAACGGCTGGACCAATTTCGCTGAAAACTTAATCAGTTCTGAGTTACGTTATTACGCTTCGAATAAACCCAGTCATATGTCAATATCATCTTTGGTTCTCGAAATAATCGTGGCGAACGATAATTCCGAACGCACATACGTACATACACACACACACACTCACACATACATCTCTATAAAAACGCTGGATTTGGATTCTAGTGACCTTGAAACGTGGAGATATGTCAAAATCCGCGATTCACAAAATCGGTCCCATTACAACAACTTCCACTGGGAAGTTAAAAACGGCTGGACCGATTTCGCTGAAAACTTAATCAGTTCTGAGTTACGTAATTATGCTTCGAATAAACCCGGTCCCATGTCAATATCATCTCTGGTTCTCCAGATAGTCGTGGCGAAAGAAACACGGACAATTAATTGTAAGTATTACCGTTATTTTTAAATATTTTTTTTTTCCCATTTGAAGTGTTTTTTTTTAGAAAATCGCTCCTCCCGCCCAAATGGGGTGAGGAAGACTTCAATAGTAAAAAATGCTTGTAAATAACTGTTCTACACATATCTGTCGTTGAACTTTGTCGCCTGAGTTATCGTACTCTCCCCGTAAATTAAGAGTTACGAAGCCAAGTTACATAAAATCTCATTAAAAGCAGTGAACAGTTTACCTTAAGTTAGTTCTAAGACTGAAGCTATTGCGGTTCCATACATTAATAGCTTAAGTGCAGTTACATAGTTTTAGTGTAATTTTTGTTTGCTGAAAACGTTATTACATACTAATATATTGTAGGTTGCTACTTAACTGATTTTCTCCGGAAGGAACCTGATTATTTAGAAGGAACAGAAAATGCATTTGTTTCAAGGTACACATAATATACATTTTTTTAACGTTGCAGTTTTTTGTAAGCTTTGCTTCCCATTTCAAATTTTTCACGCCACGCCACTGATATGCGACCAGGTGCTTAGGTCGACTTTTGGCCGACTATTGACATTGTGAGCTACTGCTCGACTGCTGAACATTATTTCGATTGGTGTGGGTCTAACTATCTATTTAAATCAAAATACAGAACTTTATCAAGCGCATGTTCAGACGTATAATATACAACAGGAGCCACTTATTTAATCCATGATGCTTTGAAATTCAATGGAATGACAAGATCTTCAAGTCCTAGATTCTCATTCAAGGTGGTGAAGGTTTATGTAGGAAGGCAAATCGACTGGGCCAAGGGAAAGCAGCCACTGTCACTCAGCTTGAGTGTGTCACAGCCTGGAAATCTAGTGGCATCATGGCCATGTGTCGGGCTGAAAAGGAAACCAAAAAAACATTGTTAAAAAGACCGTGCACGGTTCCACTGCTTTTAGCTGAATATGATGGATCTAGAGGAGAACAACGCGATAAAATCCGTAACTCCGGGTGTTAAACGTCCGTGCTAATGGGAGATATGGAGATAATTGTATTGTGTCTTCTAAAAGTGAACTCTAGATACCTGGGGACCTCTTGTTTCAGTTGGATAAAACGATTTATACAACCACTACATCGGAGGCCCAAAATTAACAAAATTAGCAAAAAAAAGTGACTAGGGTCAATGAATCGGGCGCCAACGGCTCAGAAAAAACCGATTCTCATGAACAGACGACAAATAATACAGATGAGGACGATTTCGGCTTGGAGAAGCAAAAGGAGAGGTATTTATTTGCTTATCCAGTTACTTACTTATTTATTTATTAATTTATTAACTTCCCAGTGGAAGTTCTTGTAATGGGGCCGATTTTGTGAATCGCGGATTTTGACATATCTCCACGTTTCAAGGTCACCAGAATCCAAATTCAAAGTTTCTTTAGAGATGTCCGTCCGTGTGTATGTACGTATGTGCGTATGTACGTATGTGCGTTCGCAATTATTTTTCGCGACGATTATCTCGACAACCAAAGAGGATATTGGCATGGGACCGGGTTTATTCGAAGCGTAATTACGTAAATCAGAACTGATTAAGTTTCCAGCGAAATCGGTCCAGCCGTTTTTTGTTAGTAAATAAATAACTAAAATAATTTGCCCTTATTTGTACTATTTATTGTCATTTGTCATTGAGCAAATCACTATTACATTGTGCTCCGTTTTCGTATACATGTAACTTTACAGGTCTCCGTGTTGATAACAGTGGTTGCATTAATATATATCACACTTCGCTGTTATTAACAACATTTAATTTCCATGAACAATATTAAAGAACGTTTTTTAATATTAAATAATTCTTAACCATATCTTATGGTTAACCACATTTCAAAATTTCCCACTAATCGCATAAATCATATTGATCCCACTCTGAAGTTATTCGTGTCGACCTTGTGGGTCGCACCCAGACCACTTTTTTACTTATAAATTATATTGATATAAATATATATTGATCTACTTATTTATTCAATTTATCTTTGATCATTTTCTTATAAATAAATACATACATACAATTTGTGTTGGTAAATTCATTAATTAATTTTGGAGTCACTGTACCTGATTTAAACGGCCCAGTCACGAAAGTGCCGAAGTCTGTTGGCTTAGATAATATTCATCCTGATTTCCTAAAAATGCTCCTTCCTCTTATACTTTCTTACATCACCCATATATTTTTTTTAAAGTTCTTTACTCTCATTATATAATATAGATACAATTTTATACTAGATTTAATTTACAAATAAAATGAGAAGAGATAGTGGCATTTGTATTTCAAGAAGAAAAAAGTGGTCTGGGTGCGACCCGCAAGTGGGATCAATATGATTTATGCGATTAGTGCTAAATTTTGAAATGTGCTTAACCATAAGATATGGTTAAGAATTATTTAATATTAAAAAACGCTCTTTAATATTGTTCATGGAAATTAAATGTTGTTAATAACAGCGAAGTGTGATATATATTAATGTAACCATTGTTATCAACAGGGAGACCTGTAAATTTACATGTATACGAAATAACGGAGCACAATGTAATAATGATTTGCTCAATGACAAAAGAAAATAAATAGTACAAATAAAGACCAATTATTTTAGTTATTTATTTACTTACAAAAAACGGCAACACCGATTTCGCTGGAAACTTAATCAGTTCTGAGTTACGTAATTACGCTTCGAATAAACCTGGTACCATGTCAATATCGTCTTTGGTTCTCCAGATAATGGTGGCGAAAGATAATTTCGAACGCACATGCGTACATACGCACATACGTACATACACACGGACAGACATCTCTATAAAAACGTTGAATTTGGATTCTGGTGACCTTGAAACGTGGAGATATATCAAAATCCGCGATTCACAAAATCGGCCCTATTACAAGAACTTCCACTGGGAAGTTAAAAAATAGAGCAAATGCCACTTCAAGTAACAATTCAATGTGGTGAGCAAATTATAACAAATTATGATTATAAAACAAACTCTGAATACAGACTTATAGCAACCCCTCCTTTTTTATCCAAAGTATTGGAATCAATTGTAAGCTCCCAAATAAAAGTGTTTATCAAAGACAAGCAGCTTCTTAATCCTCTGCAGTCAGGTTTCCGGTCCGGACATAGCTGTGCATCTGCTTTACTTAAGTCTCTGACGATGTTAGACAAGCAATTGACACTAATTATACAACTGTGATAACATTACTTGACTTTTCTAAAGTATTTGACTGTGTTAATCCAAATATTCTCTGCGATAAGCTTATGGCATACTTTAACTTCTCTGACACCTCTAAAAAATTAGTTTATTCACGTGCAAGCGGTTTCATGTAATAGTAAACTATCTTCGTTTCTTCCTGTTAATTGTGGTATTTCTCAAGGATCTATTCTTGGTCCATTGGGATGTTCACATAAATTCAATAATTAATAAAATATATGCATCGCTACGTGGTTTATCTATTACAAAAACAATTTTACCTACCCAAGTCAAACTGAAATTGGTAAAGGCACTAATAATGCCCATAATTTCATATGGCTGTGAGCTGTTTGCCGATCCTGACTCATACTCGCTTCAAAAACTTAAGGTTGCTTTCAACTCAATTTCCCGGTATGTTTTCAATCTTCGTAGATTTGATCATATATCATCTGAAGCTCGTCAACTCCTTGGATATAACTTAGAGACTTTTTTCCAATATCGTTGCGGTGCTTTACTCTCCAAAACAATTCACGTGAAGGAACCTATCTATTTGTTTAATAAAATTTATTTCTGCTCATCAAATGGCTACATAGTCTTACGTTCTGCTACATTTACCTGCTTGACATGACGCAGGCAATTTTTCATTTATGCTGTCAAACTCTGGAATGGTCTACCCATTCCTGTGAAGTTCTTAATCGAACGCCGTAAATGCCTAACAGTTTGTTTCGAACACCTCTCCAGTTTGAACTGATTTAACTTTCTAGTTTTATATGTCTTTTTAATTTTTCTCTTCCTTGGTTGCGCTTTTATTTCACTGTACTCTAAATCTAATTTTATTTTATTTTATTTTCATTAATTTCAACAAAGCATTCTTGGCATTAAATGTTATATTGTGTCATTTATATCCTGTACTAATTATAAGTTTATCTTGATGTACAGCGTTTCTGAATTAATAAATATCAAATATCTATCTATGGCAATCGATCACTCTTCTCCAATATCGTCAACTGCATGTGTGACGAAAAAATCCATAAGGTGCAAAAACACGATAAATAAGTTGAGGAAAAGATATACCCTGCCTTGCTACCTAGAGGACAAAAAGTAACGACGCACAGTGGGGCAAGATACCCCAAAAACCGGAAACAATTCATGTGATGGGCTAGCTATACTGAAAAATATTTTTTTATGTAAGAATCTTTTATTAGTGCATAGAAAGACCATATTTGACTTTTTAAAGTTATTTTTATTGTTTAACTTATAATTTTTTTTTAAATTGAAAAAAAAAAAATAGTTCCGATTTTTTTTTGTTATTCATATTACAAATTTCATTCCTAGCAGATTTTAACCACTTTTCTCTAAATCTTATTCTAAATTGCGAAATTGTATGCTGGAGTTCTTTAACATTTATATTGTGGTGGGCTTCAAGGTGTATCTCCAAAAAATTAAATTTTTGTTCTAGGGTTTGAAGCCCTGATTCCTTCATAAGGTTAAACAACTCCATCCTTGTATAAAACACAACATTTGAATGCGAACCTACACGAAAATAAGAACTTTTTAAGAATATGTGTGAATTAATACACCACATTTGTTGAAGTGGTGGATTAGGAAAAACTGAATTAAAAAAAATGGTGTACATATGAGCACCCGTTTTATTTTGTATTGTATACACAAGAAGTCAAGCTATATTGACAACTAAATATCTCCGTGTGGAAACGTGTGGAAATCTACTTTTGCTTTAGCTATTTACGAAATTATCTTTAATATTTTTGAAATTTGAATGCATATACAAAAACAAAAAAACAAAAATTGCTTTTATAGTTTTTGTATACAACTAAATCCACATAGTAAGTACATACTTGAAGCTATCGATTCCATATTATTTTTTAACTTTCACGAGATTAAAAGAAAAATTACAGCTACGCAAACACGCGCCAATTGAACTACTTGTTAAGACACACGGTGCAAGAAGAATGAAAGTGTTACTTTCAATTAGCTCGTTCTAAGTGACAAAGCAAGAAAAAAATATAACTGTTTTTGCAAAAAATGCACTGAAATGTATTATAACGGAAAAACAACTTTGTGTACTCATCTCACTCAATTCATTTTTTGAGTTTATTCCGACTCCATCATATGAGCTGCCCCACTGTGCGACGGCTTCAAAACGCTCTTGTCTTTCTGGAAAGTCAGTCTCTTAAATTCGACGTTGACATGGTAACGAGGACAGGCGTCTCTGAAATCATAAACGAGGGAGCACTTATGCAACCACTAATGCCTTTGAGAGGCCATAGTCTTGATCACTTTTGTCGTTTTTGTTGACCATGTCCATATTATTATTATTTAAATATCTTTATCAGAAGCTCGTCAACAAAAGCGATACTGGTCGAAACAAATTTAAAAATTTATGATAGAGAACCGGCGACCCCACAGGCGGACCAGTAGGCGTGCAGTGAAGTGGGAGGGTTATAATCTCTTTAACCCATATCACAACCTCGTCGATAAAGAAAAAAGAAGATAAAAAACTTAATATGTGTTGGTTAGGCATGCTTGCTTAGTAACGTCCTGTTCTATCCCTTCAACCTAACCTAACCTTGATACTGACAAGTTAAAACATACCGCATACCGAATCGAATGTCTACTTTACAATTTAGTCTCTATTCTAAGAAATGGTGCAAATCAGCTCCAATACAGTTAACTTAAAGTCAATAAAACAAAACCCAGACTTACAGTCCTAATTGATCTACATAAAAAAAAAACAAATCTCTAGTTTTACTAGGTTAGGTTAGGTTTATGTGGCTGTCCGCAGAAGCCGACACACTTAGACCAATTTAGGTCCATGGTGATACCACTTATATTATCTACCTCAACTCTGTAGATGGGACTGGCCAACGACACGCGGTTGTTCTCAAACGGTCCCCCATCTACGTACTAACCGCGCCCAACGTCGTTTAATTTCGGTGATCTAACGAGAACCGATTAACTCGACGTGGTATGGTCGTTGGTTTCTAGTTTTACTAACTGCAGGATATTAATTGCATAGCTAAGATACCTCCTTTAATATTCCCAGTTTAATTAAACGAAATCAATTCGCCTTATTGAAATAAATTGAATCTGTAAATCCACTTATTGCCTTCTGTATACTAACGAAAGATTAAATTCGTGCATATGGTCAATTAGAGAAATCATTTGACGCATAACAATGACAGGGCTACATGTTGTCCACCAATTGTTTTCAACTTGAGCAAGAACAATCAAAAAAAAATATTATTTTTCTTTAAATTCGCCTCATCGATTAACAGTTTGAAGTTTTGCATTTACGCGTACACGCTTCAGCTAACATCCTTACTTACCTCCCTCTTCTCATCATTATAGAGTAAACATTAAAAAAAATTCTTCGATTATTGGTTAGACAAAGAAATTATTTCCTCCACAAGGGGTAATTGTACCCTACACCAATTAATTTATTTATTTATCCTTACTCAATCAAAGGCCAAGAATAAAAATAAAAATCCCGTACTGAAGTTGTAAACCATTTCCAATTTCGTGGGAAAAGCATTTTCAATCATTTTGCACAAATCAATGAGCAGAAGCAAACACCAGCTAACAAAAAACCCAGTGAACCTGCTGACAAATTCGTCAATGAGCCTTCAAACGAGGCAAAAATAAAAACATAAAACGTGAACACCATAAGCTAGGGGTTGATAATTTAGCAAAAATGCCACTTAATTCCCCCAATCAATTGGTGGCGACGTCGGTGGCGTTGGTGATGGTGACACACACGCAATTCATCAAAATTGTTCGATGAAAAAAAGGATTTGCACTTTATCATCGCACACAAGTGAGTCTGTTCAAAACAGGATTACTGGAGGTGGAAAATGATGATGTTCACCCTCAATTAGTTGTCATTTAAAGAAAAACTCTGGATTTCATTCGAATTTTTGTTCGAAAAGGACACAAATATCTTTGATGTGGCTGAAAAGAAACGCTTTTTATGCACAAACCATATCCCGCCAAAATAAATGTACGCAATTCACCCATCTGGAAGTTATTTGAATTTATTGCCGTGTCGGCGAATCCTTTGAATAAGCAATCGACAACCTTTTGAGTTGTTTTCCCAATAATATACACAACACACACGTTTCTTTCGCTTCACGTTTCCATTGCAAAAATTGGCTTGGCTTTCAAGGATTTTCCCACATTTTTATTCGTTTTGTGCGAAGAAAGTTTTACTCGCCTCGGCCTCAGCTAACTACAGAGCAATTTGTAAATTGTCCTTAAAGGACAATTAGGTGTAAATTTCATGCTTGACTTATGAAAATCAAATAAGCCCGAGAAAGAATCAAAATAGGAAACACCTTAGCATACACTCGAGTGCACCATCATCTTTCGAGGCCATTGTACGGAGTGAGTGTGTGTCCTTTGGTGCATTCATCATTATTTGTGCAAAGTGGTGAGGCGAGTAAAGGCGACTTTAGGACACGGCAATTGCATTTCGGATTTGGATGTGCGATGTACTTTGCCGATTTAGTTAGTTGTCAAACAATAACGAAACAACAACGGGTGCGATGGTTAAGCTAGGTATTCACAAACAGTGTGTCCAACAAGAAATTTTACACATGCAAAAAATGTACTATCAGTGGAATCGTCGATGTGGTTTCTGTGGTGCGTCCAAATGGTTCTATTTAGAATAGAAATAAAAGATCAAACGGATTCGTTTATGTATTTACGAAGGTCAGCATTAGGTTCTCAACATACACTTATACTGATGCCCATAGCTATCCATACCTATAGATACCGCCGTTCACCACATTCCATGGTACTCACTCACAGATCTCTAATAGGACTTCATTCATGGCACTCAAGTAGGTACTTCAACTGGATGAGAGGACATTTTCCTATCGATTTGATGGAAATTCACTGTCCTTTCTGTTTACAAAACATTTTGAGCTATTTTCCGCTGAAGTACATTTATTGTTTATTATTTCATTTATACCAAATTGCAGGACCATTGTCATTCATCAAGGCTGTAATGAGCCCTTAACAACAGAAACGAAATTCAAATTAAATTCACAAAGGTGAGAGCTGTTCCCTTGGAAAGGATTATACCACCAAAAGAATGCACCCAGCGTAGGTGAAAGGACTTTTGTCGGTTTGCCGGATTGAGTGGCATAAATGACACAAATAACGCTTAAGTGGACACACTCTAATACAAATTAGAAAAAGCCAGCAAAAAAAAATACAAAAAAAAAACCATACAAATTTCAGCCTAACCCAAATTCATTCAGTCAACGAACGACGCGTTCTAAATGCGAGTAATTATCTCACTTTGACAAGGATTTGCGTACAAGAGAGCGAGTTCTCTACGTATTATGTGTACAGCAAATGAAAATCAAACCTTAATGAATCTAGATACTTCTGAATAAGTAAATTGTAAAGAATTGCACTAATTTCGCTGCCCATTGTTTCGGAGCCGACACTCTTGTCATCTGCATTCATTGCTCTAACTGTCATTAGGATACAAACTGAGGACGAGGACTCCCATTCGAAAGCATCCGAATCGTAGAGCAAACTATTTTACGTTTCTTACAATATTTTTTTTTTTTGCCTTAATTTTCATTTGATGTTCCCTAAGTGAGTCCTTTAGGAGAGATTATGTTACATTAAGAAATATTAAATCCTTGCGCAGAGATAAGAAGGTGGCAAAACTATACTGGTATGGATGAATGAATGAGGTAATTAGCATATGAATTATGTACGTTTGGCGTGCTGATAATGATGTATCTTTACCTGTATGGAGCCGGTTCGTGAGAGAACTCTTTGCATTTAAGTGACTTAATGAATGTATAAAATGGTGAGCAGAATGGAGGTTTTTTTGTGTACTTCCATTTGGGAAATAGTTTGTAGTAATGAAAGAATGGAATAATTTGGATGAGATAACGAAACAACATTTAAGAAATCTTTGTCCATACTTTTGCCATTAGAGCTAACAAGAAGAAGTTTTTAATGCTGCTACCTCGCATGACAGCAGGAGTAACAAAGCTTGATCGAAAAATAAGTTTCAATATCAGGAGAAGCATTTACGTCAAGGAACCTATCACACAAAAATGGCGCGCCACCGGCTCAGTTGGTACTGTCACGTTCAAAGCAAAAATCCTGAGAATCCCGTCAAAAAAGCAATATTTATCAATGATCCTATAAATCGTAAAAGAGAAACAGGTCTAAAAACTCCTGGATCACACAAATGCAACAACAGCAGAATTTGATTGGCCTCAGTGACGAAGTGATTCGAAATCGGGGGCCTGCCGAATAAGCACAAACATTTTTTAAGCAACGTTGTCCATTTTTTCAAAATATTGTGCCGTAATATATCATTTGATGATGCAAACTGTTTGCGTATGATGTTGACAAAATAAATCGGAAAGATTAATTCAAAAAGTACCGCAATTTTTTCCTGGTTCTCTTGCAAATGGAAAAATGCAGTTTTATTTTGCGTCAACTGAATAGACACATCTACAGATCTACAGAGTGTACTTCAGCTTTCATGCTCTGATGGTTATCAGTTGTATTATTCCAGAAAAAAATGTGTTTATAACTTAACAATCTATGAGGGAAATCGGAAATTCGTTTTACTTCATGTGTAATGAAAGAATTGAATGGCAAACGGCGAAGTTTCGAAACTGGCACTACCTATTAGTTTGCAATGGCTAAACTTGCTACCAGATCACGTTAAGACAGTAACGATTTTTCCGATACCTGGTTACGTTCCTAGAACACATCAAAATACCCTGTCAATATACGAGTAATAATAAGATACAGAGTATCTTTCAACAGTATACAAAATGTAATGCGATCACAAGAAATCTTTAAAGTTGCATAACACCACTTTTTGCGATCAGCAACTTGTGTGGGAGTAAACACTACATATTTCTTGTGTCAGCAGTTAAATAAGACACCGACGAATATGATCTCCAACCAAATACAGATTTGCTGCATAGACAGTTAATTAGGATAAAAAGGATACTTCGCACATAGCAAGTTCAGCTCTTAGTTCTTAGTTCTCAGTTCTTGTTCCTCCGTTCAGCTGTAGATTTCCCCAAACCAAGGGTAAGGGATCGGAAGCTATTTAAATTAATAAATATTAAGCTTAAAAAAAAATCCATATCAAGTCTAAATCGATGCGCTATTGTGATATGATCACTCAGATGAGCTTACAAAAATAGGTGAATTTCAAGATATCAGCAGGGTGAGAAAGAAACTAAATTTCTTACCGATATGACCATCATAGTGCTCACATTAAAAAAATTACGGGGAAGAACTGCTGATGGGGAACAATAAGGGCTGCAAAACTTATACAAAGGCTTAACTCCTATAAGCAAGGGGAAGCACAAGGATTTATGGAAGCTCTACACATTGGTAGCAATCCCGGAGGAGTTCTATGGGTGATATGACAAGCTGCCCGTTGGAAGCAGAGAAGAGGCAGATATATTACCAGAGCCTCATTTTGCAGAACAAGAAGAAGAAGATTATGAGACTAAGTTTTACTATATTATCTAAGTGTTCCTTAATTATTATCCTATTTATATTATGTACCATTCTCACATTGTGACTTTACCTTCTGTCTGCTGGTTAGTGGTTATGATGTAGAATCTACATTGTAGATGCTTGATAGTGCAGCATTCATGGAACTTGTTTAGTGTACAACCAAGAATCTTTTTAGCAAAAGCTGAAATATGATCGTCTCTTTTTAATGCAAAAATATATCTGGTTATACGAGTATGTATTAGCAAATCCAACTTAAAATTTGCGCGTTGTTACAGCAGAAGATTTCACAGCATTAGGTAATTAGTGGCACAAGCAGGGTTCTAGCCAGCATCAACCTTTTATTTATCGGTGTGAAATTCTGCGAATGGGACAGGTCTCTGAGACAGTCGTAGATTTTCACAATAACCGTCAGAATATAATGTCCTTAAAAATACCTAAATTTTGTACTTTCTGGACAAATTGAATTGGAAAATTTCGAAGATAGATGCTAGGAACGCAAGATATGTCTGGATAATTTCGGCCAAGTTAGGATATTCTTTAGATCCTGATTGGGCTTATGAGCAGAATTAGTGATGAGACCTAGTTCATCGCTTATGTATAGTTGTACATCGGCTGCACATATATGTACGGATGAGTTTTTGACAACAGTTGGAAGGTCATTAATAAAAACTGTGAAGAGCAGTGGGCCTAAAATGGATCCTTGAGGGACACAAGTTGAAATCGCTAAAAACTCGACCTGTAAGATACGAAGGAATAAATAAATAACAATAAATTCGCTGCAGAAAACGAGAACCCGAATAGTGCCATAAGTTTTTCAACAGGAAGCCCGTGGTGAATCGTGTGCCTTGGAAAAGTCGAATAAAGTCAGACAAGTAAAGTAATTTTTATCGATTGCTACCCGTATAACATCTGTTACTTTATGCAGTGCTGAAGTGCAGTGTGATAGTAGTGATAGTAATGATAGTAGATTCTTTCATGGAAGATAGGTCTACAATTATTGATAGTGATCACATTTTCCTATGACTTTTAATATATATGGTAGTATTGCGATGGGTCGATATTCTGGCGGGGCTCACTTGTTGCTTTCTCTTTAAGGATTGGAATGATCTTAGCAGCTTTCCATGGCATTGGAAAAGTGGATATTGTTTAAATAGTGTTGAATATATGAGTCACTATTGGAAGATTATATGGCAGAATCGTTCTTACGAAGTAAGGATGGATTCCATTCCACCAACAACTTTAGATTTAATTTTAAGGACAGCTCTGAAAATATCTGTTTGCTCAACTCTGGAAAATTTAAAGGAGCCATTTGATTCGATTAATTGAGATTCGTTAGTGCTTGTCGATTGTATTTTGTCGAAATCACGATTTAGCTGTTTTGGATCAACATCATCCATCCCTGAATCTATTTTACGACAAATATCTTGTCACCGTAAGTTCTTCCATAGAAGTTTACCAGGAAGTATATAATTAAAATGCTCACGGAAATAATTTCGCTTGGCTTGCTTCATTTTTGAGCAGGCAAGATTTCTTAGAGATTTATAAGTCAACCAAAATTCAGGAAGCCTGAAATATTTCCATTTTTTGAAAGCAGCATTTCGTTCGTTTGAGAATTTCAGGGATAAACCACGGAATGCTGCTGTATTTTACAATCTGAGTTCTAATATTAACATGGCGATCAAACAACCGTGTAACTGCGGCTTGAAAGTAATCAATCAACTTGAGCGTCGGTCGAAGTTTCAGAGTATATTGGCAGACAGTTAACACACCGAGGAAAGAAAAGAAAATCAAATCAAATTTACATGTTCAAAAACCCTATACGAATATTTTAGTTGTTCTATGGATGCAAAGTCAAAACATCAAATATTAGATCATGTTTGCAAAATACGGATGCAGAACCTTGACTGTGGCAAGCATTAGGAATATCGCTTGATACAAATAAGTCCAGAAAAGTACTACTTGAATGAGTGACCATTACGTCTCAAATAAGAAGCTTTTACATGCTTTTGGATAGAATAGACGTCATATTAGTTCATTTCCCCTTAACACTTGCTGACCGGGCAAAATGATTCCTCACAAGTTCTACCCCAACCCTGGGTATTTCAGACATACATTGGAAAGTGGATATATACCACCTGAGGCATTTTGTTTTCTAGATGCACACGGATATCTTTCAGACTTAACAAACGTACCAATTATATACCATGCCTCAAGACGGCACCTGATAAAAAAAATTAGATATGTGCCTACATGCTTTGGGTTTGGTGGTTAGATCCAGCGTGAGCATTCCTGAAAGAGATAAGGATAATGTTGAAAGACCTAATCGGGAGAAATATTGGTGGCTGAAGCTATCATATAATCAGGCCAAACTAGGTGTTGGTTCCCAACATAAAATTTCAACACCAAATCACAAGGCAACAGAAGAACATCACAAAACAACAAAAATCAAAATTATTAATCAAAATATTGTAAAGTGAAATGAATTAAGGAACATGTAGCAGATCTCACTTGCACTTGCACATTCGACACTGTTGAATTTTAAATCGGCATATTGAACTATTCATTTAGATATTTCTTTAATATACACATATCCGAATGAGTAGTTTAAATATGCACGATTTAATTTATCACTTGCGTTAAAACTTTCACGCATTTTATTAAATTAAAATGCGGACGAAAAAAAAAACAAACCGAATGCACGCGACGAGTAAAACACGGAACTAAAACTAAGTGTCAAATATGCAAGTATGATGCATACATACAATGCATTGTCTCTCTCTAGCATAGGCTAATCATATAAAGAGGAGCATAGTGGCTATCTGCCATAATACTAACACATGCCAAGATCACTAAAAAAATAGATAGGGATAGACAATGCATTTTATGATCATCTCTTCAAACCCTCAAGTCCAATAGGGGGCATTAATATCAAATTGTTATACAAGAATGTAAAAAAAATCAATTTATATGTAATCACACACATGTTGGAATGTTGGAAGGTAAATAAACATTTCAAGTTCAAGTTCATGGTTCATTGACCACCTATGTTAACAACTGCTGCAATAATTATTTCTGTTAGACCTATGTAAATGTACAGTAGAGATGAAAGGCGAGGTCTCATGGAGATTACAGTGAACAATTGCAAACATTTGTCCATTATCACTCCAACGAATTAGTAAAATAAACGAACAATTTATAACGTATAAAGACCAGTTTTTTTCCCTTTCCATTGTTTCAAGACATCTTTCTTGAAAATCATCTCAATTGCTTCAAGACGACTTCTTGGGGCAAAATATTCTGAGGTGCATCTCATTAGCTTAAAACACTAGGCCCTTCACTGTGATGTTTGATGCATCGACTATTGGTTTATTAAGACCTCAGATCGATCTAATAAGGATCGCATGGCGGAACAAAGTTTTTTAGATTAAGTTAGTTTCATATAAAAAAAAAGAGGATACATATTTTATTGCATAGGTTATTAAACATTTTCCTAAAGGTCAATATAAAAATAAGAAATCAGTAAACAAAACGTAGGTTCTTGAGTGACATAAGTATAGTTTTACATTCAAAATTGAGTTCTCCGTATTCAGAAACGACCGTCATAACAATGACCTGAAAGCGCTTGGAGGAGGTGTCCTGATCGCTGTTCGTTCCAACCTTGAGTCACGAAAGATTGTCTTTCCATTTCAACATAATGTCGAAGTTATCTGTGTAAAAATTACACTTAAGAACAAACATTTATATGTTGTTATTGCGTACATTCCATCGTCTCGTCTATGTTCTTTGTATTCGGAACTTTCTATGGCACTAGATATTTTTGGCATATATTGTTGTGACAGCACTGTCTTACTTATAGGCGACTTCAATCTGCCACATATTGGATGGGTACCTTCTGAGGATGATTCTCATTTCATTCCATCCTTTGACTCTGCCCAACAAGAGCTCGCTTTACTTGACAACATTTTGTCTTTTGACTTACAGCAAACAAGCTGTATAAAAAATTTTAGAAATCGAACTCTCGATCTTGTTTCCTCTTCTGACTCTGTTAGTACTGTGGTTCTGGAATCCCATTTCAGTATAACTAACATAGATAACAATCATCCACCATTGGATGTATTTATTGTAGGCGCACATTTGTACGAAAATAGTAATTCGTATGACCGTTCGCAATCTTTTGACTTTCGGAAAGCAAATTTTCAAAGGCTTTCTGATGAAATTAACAGCTTTAATTTTAACCCTACTGCCTTATCTAATATTGAAGATGCAGTAGGTTCTTTTTATTCTTTGATGGATAACTGCATGAAAAAAGTGATTCCTGTGAAATCCTCTAGGAATCTGAAAACGTCCCATCCCTGGTACACTAAAGAGCTCAAATCGATACGAAACAGACGTAATAGGGCTTGGAAGAACTAACTAAAAAGTCTCTGCCACTCAGATCTTGAACTCTATTTCACATTATTCAATGAATTCAAATCTTTATCCTGCAACTTATTTATTGACTATATAAGTAAAACGGAATGCTCTTTAAAATTGAACCCCAAACTTTTCTGGGGTTTTGTCAATTCCAAGAAAAAAACCGATGGTTATCCATAGAAGCTTACTTACAATAGTTCTACAACTGCTGATTCGCTAGACGCTAGCAATATGTTTGCAGATCATTTCAGTAAGTCATTTAGGGAGACCCCTCTTCACATTGATGATCAATATTTTAGTTATCTAACTAGCTGTTCCCAAATAAGTTTTAGTAGTATCTCATTCGATTTGGAAACAATTTTGAAATGTATTTCTTCTCTGAAGAATGACTATGCATTAAAAAATGCAGTCATGCAATAATTGCTCCATATCTTAAGTATCTGTTTGAATTGTCCATTAGTACAGGTAAATTCCCTAATCTATGGAAAAGTGCTTTTATCACACCTGTATTTAAAAAAGGCGAACGTGGTGATATCACTAATTATAGGCCCATCTCAAAGCTTTAGTGTATCCCTAAGCTTTTTGAACAAATTGTTTGTGAGAAGTTAATATTTCTTTGTCGCAATATAATTTGTAATGAACAGCATGGATTTGTAAGAAACAGATCCACTGTCACTAATCTGTTAAGTTTCTTGCATGATTGTTCTAAAGCCTTAGAGAATAAGGACGAAATGGATTGCATAGACACTGACTTCTCTAACTCTTTCGACCAGCTGTCCCATGAAATAATCGAATTTAAGCTCAGGGCTTTTGGTTTCCCACCATGTTTCATATAATGGGTTAATTCATACCTTAGATCAAGGGTTTATCAAGTGAAATTTAGAGGATCGCTATCTGTATCTTTTACAGCTCAGTCTGGAGTTCCCCAAGGAAGTCACCTCGGACCAATTTCATTTATACTTGCCATTAATGATGTTAAGGCATGTATAAATCACAGTCATATCCTGATCTACGCTGATGATATGAAAATATATAAATCTATCACTAGTCATCAAGACAGAATGTTTCTTCAATCTGACATTAATAGCTTCGCCAATTGGTGTGATAAAAACGGTCTATCCCTGAACCCAACTAAATGTCAACATATGACATTCTCTAGAAAGACTATCCCTTCCACCTTTCAATATTCTCTGTCTCAACATATTCTTTGTAATGTTGATAATTTTAAGGATCTTTGGGTTTATTTCGACCCCAAACTGGTTTTTGCTAATTCTAGAGTATGCCTCTCAAGTTTGGACACCGTTCTACAACATTCATTCAAATCGAATAGAGGCCATTCAACGTAAATTTATTCGATTTACACTTAGAGGACTTCCATGGGATGATCCATTTAACCTTCCTCCCTACAGTCAATGTATCAAGCTTCTATAACTGTTACCCCTTTCTCAACGAAGGCTTAATAGCGATATCATTTTTTTACAGCAGCTTATATCCGGTCAAATAGATGCACCTGACTTGCTGTCGTCTATTGGCTTTAATTTTCGTGGTGGTGCCCATAATTTACGCAGTGTTGAATTATTGTTTAGCCCCCATCATAGAACGAATTATGCGAGGCATGAGCCTATTGGTCGCATGAGTAGAATCTATAATCTTAATGATCTTGCTTTAAGCACTCCACGACACAAAGCTGATAGTGAAAAAAAAAAAAATCAAAAACAAAAATAAGTTTTAGTAATGCCATTTTTCGTCGGACAAAAATGGCCAAAAAGAAGTGTATCTACTGAATTACTCTTAAAATCTCTTAGAAATTTGTTTGCGGTCCTGAAAATACCTTTTTGGAGCAGTTTGTATAATGTTTATAGCATATTGTCTGAAGTGCCTTCCTTCTATTTTAATACACTTTCGGGCGCGTTTAAGCATCTCAGATGACAGATTAACGAGCAGCATTCCCATCTTCTGACATTGGTAGTATCCAAAAAAAGGCGAATCTTCTTCTCCCTCCTCCTACCGACCAATTGCACTTACGTCCCTTCTTTCTAAGGTCATGGAAACTCTGATAAACCGTTAGCTAATGAAATATCTTGAATCGCGAAAACTTCTTAATGACCGGCAGTATGGTTTTCGTAGCAACAGGTCCACTGGTGATTTGATGACATATCTAACCGAAAAGTGGAACCAATCTCTTTATCAAGGTGGCGAAAGTAAGATCGTTGCGCTTGATATTTCAAAGGCATTTGACAGAGTTTGGCATCAAGCTCTCTTGTCGAAAATGCGTGCATTTGGAATCGATGATACTCTTCTTCAATGGATTAGAAATTACCTTTCGGACCGTTCAATTCAAGTTGTTTTGGACGGTTTCAAGTCTGCAACTCACCAAATAAATGCTGGTGTCCCCCAAGGCTCTGTTCTGTCCCCGACTCTCTTTCTCATTTTTATAAATGATCTCCTGTCTGTTACTTCTAATCCAATCCATTCTTTTGTTGATGACAGTACCCTCAGCTTCTCATATTCGTGGCTTGGATCACGCCCCTCATCTTTGGGCGTGGAACTGGAGCGGCAACGTATGTTAAGCTCATTAAATTCCGATCTTAACAGCATAACTCAGTGGGGTAAAACCAATAGAGTGGAATTTAATGCTTCCAAAACTCAATGCTGTCTCCTGTCATTAAAGCAAAACCCACACACACTGCCATTATCTATGAATGGCACTTACATCGCTGAAACCGAAAGACTTTCCATTCTCGGTATGTTTGTTAATGACAATCTTCGTTGGAATGACCACATATTCGATGTCGCCAAGAACGGCGCGAAATGTCTAGGCTTCCTTAAGCGTTGTGAGAAATATTTCACCCCTTCTGATCTGGCTACAATTTATAAGGCGTTTATTCGCCCGAAACTCGAGTACAACGCTCATATCTGGTCCGGTGCACCAATAACTTATTTGTAGCTACTTGACAGGATCCAAAAACGCGCGATAAAACTCATTGGCGACCGAGACATCGCGAGATCGATTGACTCTCTAGTCATCGTCGTAATGTCTCCTGCCTGTCGTTATTTTATCGTTATTTCCACCATAAGTGCTCAAACGAAATAGCCAGTTGCATTCCTCCTCTTGAACATTTCAACCGCAATACCCGCCATGCAAGGAATGCTCATCAGTTCACCCTCAAGCCTGTGTTCGGACGTACAGTGAAGTTCAAAGAATCTTTCCTCAGCTGTACAACACGAATGTGGAATGCTCTTCCCCGCTCCATTTTTCCTACACATTATAACCTACAGACATTCAAAACCAACGTGCATCGGCATCTCTCCTTTTCCTCTCACCCTAATTTCCTTAACGCCCGCGCTGTGTAGCTAATACATTATAAGGGTCCCAACAAATCCCTTTATTGCGTGCTTATTATAAAAAAAAAAAAAAAGTATTAAGCATTTGCCATTGCTTCTTTCTGTATGCAAATGTAAAGATAAAGAGGAGGGATGTTCAGCAAAAAATGGTGTTTTGGTCATTAAATATGATATACACCCATAGGCTGTTTTTTTAGTTTTAGCCTGCGTCGACTTTTCCCTTGTTTTTTTTTTTTTTGACCAAAACGTTGCTGTGTACATCCATAGTGTCCTTTTTTTGGGTGTGGTCTTCTATAAGTAGAATTTTGCACGTCTTGCGTGTTCCAAGTGAGTATTTGAGTAAGGATTACACACAGATATTGAACTTTGCTTAGAACTCTTTCTTCTTCATAGTTGTGATGGTCACTTGGAAAGTATAGCCGGGTTTGTTTAAAAGTCGTCGAACAATCAGTATATCGTAATCTACAAGAAGCCCGCTATAGAAATTTTTTATGAGCTTTGGCGAACGAAATCACTGCACATTTCTCTTCTGTCAGCTGTCTAAATGTGCAATTTCAATACGGACTTCCGTTCATTTAAGTTAACTTTTGATTTGGAGTAAAAAGGATTATATATATAATAACACTTATTTTGTTATTGTTACCGAACACAATGGTACGGGCCACAGTGTCAATTTCAATTTTGTGTGTTCGTTTGGAAATTTAATTTAGTTGATTAAAATAACCCGCATCTAACATCATGCTTTCATATTATAGGTACCTGATAAAAGATACTCACTTTCATATAAATGTACTTCTTACTCCTTCTCCAATAATTACTATAAACTGCTACAAATCCTCGTAATCTCTATCAACTTTCGTTTACCAAAATGCCTCAACACGTAAATATGCTAAAAGAGCTCTTCCCTCTGCTCCCCCGATAACTATATGGAAGATAGCCGAAAGTGCTCCCACCCAACCACTTAAGAGGCGGCTAAATTTATTCGCCTCAATTTCGTATACCTGCACATTAAATCGAAGGGAAGCACGAATTCCGCTTGAGATAACACGAAAGGAAATTCATTTATAAGGACGAATTGCAACATCAGAGATCCATGGTACTCTCAGTGGTATCTGCCACCCCACCCTATCGCCCCGGTAGCTCCGGCAATAAAATTCATTTCCACTTCTTCAGAGGATGGATGTTTAAACTTGAGAAATTTCTTTCGCTTCACCGTTGTGTTGGATCCCATTTGATGTTTCGTTTTGACAAGGCGACGAACAACAGACAGAGGAACAGGAATACACTTATTCTGTTGCTAGCTTCTCTTGAGCACGAAAATAATGTCGTTCCTTTCTCACATGTTCGTTCACTTTTTCACTTAAGCTATTCAAAATGTGAATACAAAGTGTATTGGTGTGTATTAGCAGCCACTTATTTCGGTGAATGGCCATTCAGTTGATTAAATCAAGCGAAATAATTGATCCTGGGACAATTGTGTCGTTGCGGCAAATTGTCATGCAATATATAGAAGACACTCCGCTTAGAGGGTGACACAGGGAACAGGGAATACACTCTTTAGATTAACGCGGGACATTTAATGCTGTCTGTTTGATGGGAATGTTTTTATCGCAGTTATTGCTTTAGTTGTCCTTTCAGTACTTTGAAATAGAAAGGAAGTCGCATTGAATGATTACCATTCCGCATGACATGCTTTTAGAGGAGAGAAAGATGCCTAGGACAATGGCAGTACTTTGATACTGAAGTTGAAGTGTCCACTTTGTGTCTATTAAACACTCCTAGAGGCAATGGGCTTGATACACATTACACACTGATTGGTGGTGCGAATAAATACATGCTATACAACACTGCGTCAGAGCTCAGAGGCTCAGGGGACAAATGGGTCCTTGTTTGGTGGTGGGTATAATGAAGTCAATTGAGTGGCATCATTTCTGTTGAGAAAGGAATTGAAGCCTTTATATTCCTTTTATTCAAAGTATTTTTCGATAATTGAAGCAAATTTAAAATTGGACAGGATAGGGCAATTGGAGTGTTGGCGGTTTTTTTTTTAATTTAAAATTCTTTTTTATATTCTTCTCTCAGGAAAGGCAAACTTAAAACGCAAAATTATTATCCATAGATGCTTTCAGGCAGGTATTTGTTTTTTTATACTCTTTGAATGTTGTAAATTGTGTCCTTCCGGAGAGATGTCTCCCGTTTATAAATATGTTTTTTTTTTGTTAGGTACAGCTGTTTTGACCAGTGCGGCCATAAGAGATTTTGGCTCCCCATTTCTCAAAAGATCTCCTCAAATTTTAAAGTTAACTTTTTTTGCAAGAACAAGTGATCAACACTACGTAAATTATGGGCACCACACTGAAAATTAAAGCCAATAGATGACAGCAAGTCAGGTGCATCTATTTGACCGGATATAAGCTGCTGTAAAAAAATTATCGCCTTCGTTGAGAAAGGGATAACATTTGAAGAAGCTTAATACGCTGACTGTAAGGAGGAAGGTTAAAAGGATCATCCCATGGAAGTCCTCTAAGTGCAAATTTCTATTCGATTTGAATGAATGTTGTAGAACGGTGTCCAAAATTGTAAAGCGTACTCTAGAATCGGACGGACAAAACAATTGTACAATAAAATAGTAACGTATGGGTCATTAAATTCTTTCGCCCACCGTTTTACGAAGCCCAGCATAGAATTAGATTTATTAACAATAAAATTGATATGCTTGGCAAAAACCAGTTTGGCATCGAAATAAACCCCAAGATCCTTAAAATTATCAACATTACAAAGAATATTGAAAGGTGGAAGGTATATTCTTTCTAGAGAATGTCATATGTTGACATTTAGTAGGGTTCAGGGATAAACCGTTTTTATCACACCAATTGGCGAAGCTATTGAAGCTACAGATTGAAGAAAAATTCTATCTTGCTGACTAGTGATAGGTTTAAATATTTTCATATCATCAGCGTAGATCAGGATATTACTGTGATTTATACATGCTTTAACATCATTAATGGCTAGTATAAATAGAATTGGTCCGAGGTGACTACCTTGGGGAACTCCAGACTCAGCTGTAAAAGATACAGATAGCGATCCTCTAAATTTGACTTGATAAACCCTTGCTCTAAAGTATGAATTAACCCATTTTATGAAACTTGGTGGGAAACCAAAAGCCCTGAGCTTAAACTCGATTATTTCATGGGACAGCTGGTTGAAAGCTTGAGAGAAGTCAGTGTATATGCAATCCATTTCGTCCCTATTCTCTAAGGCTTTAGAACAATCATGCAAGAAACTTAACAGATTAGTGACAGTGGATCTGTTTCTTACAAATCCATGCTGTTCATTACAAATTAAATTGCGACAAAGAAATATTAACTTTTCGCAAACAATTTGTTCAAAAAGCTTAGGGATACACTAAAGCTTTGAAATAGGCCTATAATTAGTGATATTGTTGATAACTTATTAATACGAGTAATGAATGAGCTTTTAAAAAATTTCAATAATGGAATTGTGTAGCCCTTGTGCAAGCCTTTCAAACTTGATTTAATACCTTTCAGGCGACTATTTAATACAATTTTCAATACTTTTCCAAGTTTTTTTCTAGTATTTTCCGGAACTTTAGGTAGCTGGTTACTCTTGCCGAAATGTCACCTTTATTAATTGGGTGTGTGGTTAAAGCCATTCTTTGACCGTCGACAATTTTTATATCCTATTCTAAGGGTATACATATTAATTTTGACTCATAGTTTGTAACATAACTTAATATTACCCGTAGACCCCTAAAAGTTACCATATTTATGATCAGCATAGACAGTAATGTCGATCTAGCCATGTCCGTCCGTCCGTCTGTCGGCAAAAATTAGGCCTTCAAACTGGACCTAGGGAGCTGAAAACCATAGGTATACCCTCTAGGGGCCCGAAATAATCAAGTTTAAGAATTTTTGAAATCCGCCCACAAACAAAAAAACAAATTTTTCGAAAAAATCGAGTTTTGAGCTAGAAAGTTGAAATTTTGTATGTATGATCTTTGACTCCTAAAATTGCTCGGGGGAACATTTTCTAAAATCCGCCCACTGACACGCCCACAATTAAATAAAACAATTTTATTGAAAAGTCAAAGTTTGAGCTAGGAAAGTGAAATTTATAATATAGACTCTCTCGGGGCCGTTCATTCTCAGAAGCTGATTTTGTATGAATATTTTTTTTCTATGTTTAGGTTGATAAAATCTCTTAAAAATGGATTGAATTTTCGTAAATAGCATATTCTAAGATCTACTGCCCTTTTTTCAAATATACGAGTACTGCGCTTAATCATCTGTAGGGTGGTAGCACTGGTTGTCTATAGTAAATATAATGAAATCATTCAACACACAGAAAGAAATCGCCTTTCCTGGCACCAAAGCTACCGCTACCTACAAAATTACTACATGCTACAATTGAACGACATTCGATGAACGGAATAGGACTATGTATGTACTAACATCATGCAGAGTACAGAGAAACACAAAGAATCAAGGTGCAAATCTGCAATTTGCAGTACTATCATGCACATTGTATTTGTATCAGTAACCTTCACACTAAAAAAAACTGCTGTGTAAACAAACCGTCGCCTGAGAATTGTTTTGTTCCATACGCCACTTTTGTCGTTTTTGAGTTAGGAACGGATTCTATGGTAATTTTGTGTGCTCTTTTTAAATCTGTGATTCGATTTGCTCCTAGTCTTTCCAATCCCGAGATATCGAACATCGACTTTGTCCCATATCCACCAAAATCAACAGTTTGTAGAATTGTTTTGTGCCATAAACCATTTTTTGGCGTTTGGGACAAATTTTCCATATAATTTATCGCAATTTTTTTGTGAGAATTGTTTTGTTCCACGTGCATATCACTGCGACAAGAGATACAGAAAATATTAACAAAGTTGAGAATTGGTTTGTCCTACGTGCACTCGTGTTAAAGAAAAGCTATGTATGTGGAACATTAGCCGTGTTTCTTTGCACGCGGATATAGGGATAATTTGAAATTTGCATGTAAAATGCAACAACAACTTACCTGATATACGCTAACTTTAGCGGGGATAGCTATTGCCGCTAAGTCAGTTAGCGGGGATAAACAGTGCTTCCAAAACCCATTTTCTTCGTTTCTGATGAATCCTTCCGATGAATTTTTCAGGAAATGTCAAAGTTTGACAACCCACCAACCCACTCACACATCCCGCCGAATATTTTATTCGTGATTTTATTATTATTATTTTTCAAACTTCATTTTAAGGGTAATTGAATTTAGCAAATCTGTTAATGTGAAATTGTTTTTCATAATTTTAGAATATGCTTGGCATCAATTTCAATTGGCGGAAGTAAATATTTTTCAATTTCAGGATTTTCAATACAAATTTCTTAACTACAACTTACAGCTGTGTCACGGTGCATGTCATAGGTGCCATCCCTATATTCGCGTGCAAAGAAACACGTCCACTGATCGCAAACAAAATTTTTGTATTGGTTTATTCCACCTCCATTACAGTTGTGTAGATAATATTTGATATTATTAAGATATGAATTCGGTGCGGTGATAAATAGTGCTGCAATCGCAAAACCTAGTTGCGGACGTACGTCAATCATTGAATACATATGGGTTCAATAGATGTGTTTAATGAACCTTAGCTGCACAGATAAGTACAGAACAAATCAGAAAAGTACAAGATTTGGTGTTCCATGAGTAAAAATCTGGCCGCAAAGTGTTCTACATTCTGTCAATTTGTGTTTCATGATGCTGTGCGGATCAGTTTACGATTTTCTGTACCTAGTTTACGAGTAGAGATAGGGCAAGTAAGTAAAATGTGTCAAATTTGAAAATTCAAATTCTTCTGATGCCAATTGATTTATTTGTTTGGCATGAGATATCGTATTTCTTAATTTAATGTTACAAATATTCGCATACCTATATATGAAAAACAAATCGAAAGAATAACATCGAACGAGTTCAAATTGTGATCGAATCGACATCAGGCCAAACATTGACGGTACAATGCTCACTCAAAACCCGAAATTCACTAGAAAACAAAGAGGATTAACTATTTGGAATTTCGCAGCTGAGGGGAGAACATTATGACTCGAAGCTGTACTTTTCTGATCTGATTTGATCTGACATTTTTCACTCACTGGTTTAATGCTAAACACTTTGGATAAATTTTTTATTATGCCCCATTCTAAGGGGGAGCGGGGGGCAAGTTGTAACAGGGGCAAGTAGTAACAAGCCTTTTTTACCTACATAATAGAAGAATATTCGTTTGATTTTCAACCTAACCTACTACGTAATACCAATTCTATGATATAAGCGCGATCAGTACCCCTACGGACGGCGCAGGAAGCGGTGTTGTGCAGGCGCTCCGATTAAGCCAAAGGCAATGGTCTTTTTTTTGTTTATTCAAAATTGATTATCGTAGATTTCAAATTGTTTAGCAGTTGTTGACTTATACAAATACACTTAGTGTTTGTTTACTTTGATTATACTAAATGTAATTTCATACCAAGTAAGACTTCTGTTTTAATAGAGGTTATTTTAAAAAAAACCTCGCAGTGGGGCATGTTGTAACACTTTTACGGGGCAAGTTGTAGCTTGTTACTTGTAAGTTATTTATAAGTTCTATGAAATTACGCGGGACGTATTTAAATTCCTTCTTTTCACGTTTTGATATTTTTTTGTTGAACTTGATTGATTTTATCTATTTCAGAATGAGACACTACAAAAGACAAACTGAACGTGCTTCCCAAAGCCAAGATGTTTACGAATTGGCCTCTGCTGAAGTCTTGGAAAAGAAAACCAGTGTACGAAAAGCTGCAAAACATTTTAATTTATGCCATGAATCGCTATACCTATAGATACGTGAAAAAGAAGAAGAATGACAAATCTTTATCAGTCGGCTATGTCAAACCCAGATTGGTTTTTAAAGAGGAAGAAGAAGCTAAAATATGCGAGTACTTGCTTACTTGCTCCAACATTTATTTTGGAAGTCAGAAAGTTAGCATATCAGTGTGCTGTTATGATTGAAGTGAAAAACTTACCTCCGTCATGGCGTGAAAATGAATCAGCTGGACCAGATTTGAATATTTTCTGTTAGATTAAAAATTTAACTTAAAATTCTAAACCTGTTTTAGCGTTTGTAAAGTTTCTTATGCTAAATATGCCAAATAAATCTTTACAAAATATAAAACTGGTTTTCAATTCCTAATGTTACAATTTGCCCCAAGCCTGTTACAACTAGCCCCAATCACGGGGTAAGTTGTGACATTCGTCAGTTTCTTTTTAAAGCCGTTTCTACAAAAAATCGTTACAGGTTTGATCAAAAGTTTATATGGAATCGATAGTTGAATAGCTGTTAATTGGAATAGTACTGCTAGATTTCATAAATATCAGAAAAGTAAGCTTCCATAGCCAAGAAGCGATTAATTGTTACATTTAGCCCCCCGCTCCCCTATATTCATTTTGACGCATACTTTGTAACATACCTTAATATTGCCCGTAGACCCCTAAAAGTTACTATATTTGTGATCATGATCATCAGCATCGATAGTAATGGCGATCTAGCCATGTCCGTCCGTCCGTCCGTCCGTCCGTCCGTCTTTCGGCAAAAATTAGGCCTTTAAACTGGACCTAGAGAGCTGAAATTTTAACCATATAGGTACTCATATACATATACTAGGGTCCCGAAATAATCAAGTTTAAGAATGTTTGAAACAAACAACAACAAACTCAAAAAAAGAAATTTATCGAAAAAATCGAATTTTGAGCTAGAAAGCTGAAATTTATTATATACATATGATCTATGAATCCTAAAACTGATCGGGAGTAAAAAATTTTAAAATCCGCCTACTGACACGCCCACAATTAAATAAAACAATTTTATTGTAAAACCAAAGTTAGACTAAGACTTTTGTCACGCCCACTTATGAGGGATAGGAATAAGAATAGGGTATCCTACAGTTCGGCCAAGCGGACTATAGCCCGTCCTTATGTTTTTATTGTATTTTTTGAATAAAAACTTTGTTAACAAAAAAAAATTAAATCGATTTTTCTTTTCAAATTTTAGCATCCAACTCCATGCTTTCTTACCTTTCAGATATTTTGGATGAGAATTGCTTTGTGCCATATCCATTTTTTTGTGTTAAAAAAAAAATCAGTTTCAAAATGTAGGACTTTTTTCAAGTCAAAACAGGAGACTTTTACGTTAATTAACGTGGCTTGTTAACGGTTTGGCAAACACTTTGAAAATTGGTAGGTGAACTCTTTATAAGACTAACTTCAAATTAAAAAAATAAAAAAAAAATCGTATCATACAGTTTCGGAGTACCAAGTACGCCAACCTTTAAATGCGTTTTTCTCGAAAAAGTGCCAATGGCATATGGAACAAAACAATTCTCAGGCGACGAAACACGAAAACAAACCCTTAGTGAACTAAATACTTGCAAAACAGAAAACGCTCAAATCAGTTGTTAGTTCAAGTAAGTTCGGTGTCACTGCATCGTGTTTTGTGCAATGAATTACTGAACTATGTGAGATAATGTGAGATAATATTATGCGAGATTCCGAACTTGCTCACTAACTAAGTTCACCTGTCAGAGCTCTTTTTTGAACTAGTTAGTTCATGAACTACACAAGCCTACCACGTATGTATAATATGCCGACTTTAAAACGCCTACAACCCTGGGGCTCTACTATTGTGATGTGCCTTTTTCCTAAGGCCAAGTTATGCTCATCGCTGCCAGGGTCACCCCAAAAGAAAACACGTAAGACTTCGGGCGGAGTACAATATGGGTTGTTTAATCCACAAATAAATTATCCGACGTTAACATCTCTTGCTACTTATGACTTATACTAACTTAACAATGGTTATACGTAGTCGGACGGGTGGCGGGAGCTCGGATCCGGGGCAGGTTAGGACGGGAGCGCGTCAGATGTATGGGACAAAATCAAAGGTCAACAACTCCTACTCCTCCTCGAATATCTATAAATATCTAGTCGGCGGATTAGATAGTCTACAACACCTACTCCGTTCGAATTTTATGCCGGTGATTTTGTACAAGGTTTCAACACAAACTCCTGAAGCGGTCTGGCCGGCGAATCGGACCGCGGTCGATAACACCAACTGCTTCCAAACGATCAGGTTGCCAAAAATTATGGGTAATCTTTCGACTACCCGGAAGTCATAACTCATATGTAGTGGAATAGTCAAATGAACAAACAAAAAAATAAATGTTTTTTTTCTATAGGTATTTGAGTTGATTGAAAGGTAAATTGCGGTTTACGATTTATGACGTATTAAAAAAGAACTACATACCAGATCTCGTTCAAACCAATTTTCGGTGGAATTTTGTATGGTAATGTACATAATATATTTTTTTTAGTTTTATCATTCCCTTATTTTAGAAGTTAGAGGGGGGGGGGCACATTTTACCACTTTGGAAGTGTCTCTCGCGCAAACTATTCAGTTTAGAAAAAAATGATATTAGAAACCTCAATATCATTTTTGAAGACTTATTTATAGATACCCCACACGTATGGGTTTGATGAATTTTTTTTTTTTTAGTTTCAGTTCTAAGTATTGTTTTTTTTTCTATTTTTATGTGAAAATCTTAATGCGGTTCACAAAATACATCTACTTACCAAGTTTCTTACCAAGCTGTGTAAAAATGGCATACATACCGCTGTTATGGAGAGAAGTAAAGGTCGTATTCATACCCAAAGCCGGTAAATGTTCCCATGTAAATCCTAAGGATCTCAGACCCATAAGCCTATCGTCATTCCTTCTAAAAACATTAGAAAGGTTAATTGATATCCATCTACGTACTAACATAGATATAAGACTTTTGTCTACGGCTCAACATGCATATTGCAAAGGCAAATCTGTTGAAACAGCCTTACATACGTTAGTACGCTCAATCGAATACTCCCTTCACCATAAGGAGTACACTATGGTTGCATTCCTGGATATTGAGGGTGCTTTTAATAACGTCAATACATCCGCGATCGCAAATGCACTGTCAGATCTAAAGGTGGATGACTCACTTGGTGAGCTTATTAATCTACTTCTCACAAGTCGGATTATAAACTCGAAACTGGGTATGACATCGGCCAGAAGATCTGTCAGTAGAGGTACGCCACAAGGTGGAGTCCTATCTCCCCTCCTTTGGAACTTAGTGGTGAACAAGCTGCTGATGTGCCTAGAAAAGGAGGGTTGCAGGGTGATTGCCTATACAGATGACGTTGCAATTGCCGCCTCAGGGAAGCACCTAAACACCTTGAAAGAACTTCTCCAAAACGCTCTTAATAAGCTAACTACATGGGCAGATCGTTGTGGGTTGGGTGTTAAACCCCACAAAACCGAACTTGTTCTATTCACTAGGAAACATAAAGTTCCATACATTGATCCCCCTCTATCAGGGGCACAAGTCTAGTCTTTTCAGACGAGGCAAAATACTTGGGTCTCATTCTGGATAGAAAGCTTAGCTGGAAACCTAACATTCAGGAAAGAGTTCGTAAAGCTACAGCAGCACTCTTCTCCTGCAAAAAAACTATTGGTAACAAATAGGGGCTCCAACCCCGCATTACCAACTGGCTATACATCTCGGTAATTAGACCGATACTTATGTACGGGGTGGTTGTTTGGTGGACTGCCCTTGATAAAGCGATAAATCGCGATAAGCTAGGCAAAGTCCAACGTACAGCTTGTCTCTGCATGAGTGGTGCACTGCGCACTACCCCCTCTGCTGCAATGGACATTCTGTTTCACCTGATACCCCTGGACATCTTTAGCAAGCAAGTGGCTGCTAGTGCGGCTATCCGCCTCAAAACAACGTTCCAATGGTCCGAGAATGAA
The DNA here is from genome assembly GCA_949715645.1 of Portevinia maculata. Lineage (NCBI taxonomy): Eukaryota > Metazoa > Arthropoda > Insecta > Diptera > Syrphidae > Portevinia > Portevinia maculata. The sequence continues at coordinate 261,078,448 of OX454526.1, forward strand.
ATCGGCCACGCATCTATTCTGAAAAAATTTAGAATCCTCCCCAGTAACATAGACTACATCACCCCTCGAACCCTTTTTGACAAAAACTTCAAGGTCAAGATCCCTCCCAGAACATTCTGGGAAGGGCCACCCGTCGAAAATAAATCAATCCATTTTTATACCGATGGATCCAAAACCGACGAGGGGGTAGGAGGTGGTGTGTTTTCTGACAGGCTGAATCTCAGCCTCTCCTTTCGACTCCCTGATCACTGCAGTGTGTTCCAGGCAGAAATCTTGGCTATTAAGGAAGTCCTGTCGTGGCTGAAGAAGAACGTGATATCCATTACGGATATCTGGATCTTCTCAGATAGTCAAGCTGCATTAAAATCCCTGGATTCTGGGTCCACAAACTCTATCGCAGTCCGTGACTGTCGATCATCTCTAGTGGAGATGGCGAAGCATTTTAACATCCACCTATGCTGGGTGCCAGGACATACAGACATTCCAGGGAACTGTAGGGCGGATGAACTCGCCAGAAAAGGAACTACACTGCCCCTTTTACCTGATAAAGGTTCACTAGGCAGGCATCCCAATCGCTACATGCAAACTCATGTTTATGAGACAGACCATTGAGAACTGTAACCTTAGGTGGACAAGTGGCAACACTTGTCTAGCGACAAAGCAGATTTGGCCAAAGCTGAATCTGAAACGCTCTAAGTGTTTGATTTCTCTAAACAAACTTCACATTGGTGCTATAATTGGTGTGATCACCGGACACTATCTCATAGGCAGACATGCAACAAGGCTTGGCGTCCACGCAAATGACTTCTGCAGAAGCTGTATGGACGAGGAGGAGGAGGAGACAGTTCTCCACCTTCTCTGCACGTGCCCTGCTCTTTCTCAAAGACGTAAACTCCATTTAGGATCCTTCTTTTACAATGATCTTAACGATCTCATTAACACCGACATAAAAAGTCTGTCAAGCTTCATCAGAAGCTCCAAATGGTTCAACGAGTAGGAGGATGATACATCCGTGTGGCATCACAATGGGCCTGTCACTGGCCTAAGTGTGTCGGTCTCGGCCGACAGCCACTACAACCTAACCTAACCTACCAATTTTCAACAGTATAGCTCTTATAGTTTCGGAAAAAGGTGGCTGTGATATTCGCGGACAGACAGACAGACAGACCGACATGACGAATCTATAAGGGTTCCGTTTTTTGCCATTTGGCTACGGAACCCTAAAAGGAAAACAATATCGAATTTACATGGCGGGAAATACGTTCTTTGCGAATATTTCTTCAAAAAGTTAATAACAAAGCCCATTTTAACAAAAAAAAAAACAGTTCCGGAACTAAGAAGGAGTATCCAAACTACGTTTTGGATTATTAAAAAGTTAACATTATAATATGATATTGTACAAAAATTAAAACTGAAAAAGTGCGAATTGTGTAGTTGTGGCAAAAAATGTTTTTGTTGCGAATATCTCGTAATAAGTTTATATTAAAGCGAATTATAACAAAAACAAATTTCCAGAACTAAGAAGGAGTATCCAATCACTATTTTGGAATACTAAAAAGTTGACAATATATTAAGATTCTGTACGAAAAATAAAAGTGAAACCGTGACAATCGCATTGTGGCAAAAAAATATTTTTGTTTGGAAGCAAATAAGTTGAAAAGTTTTCTAAACGTTAATTTGTACTTTTTATTCACACACATTTTTCAATTTTTGGTGGGCATGTTCACTGTTTTTATAGCTTTATTTGCTTTAACATAATTTCTCACGTTTTTTCTCTATAATTTGTTACTTTTTACCCTTTAATAACTTCTGTTTTCACTTTAATATTCACTTCAATAACAATCACAATGATTATTCCATACGATTTGTGCAAATTTCTGCAATTTAATCATTCAATTTGCTTCTGACGTTTAAGAACGGGATTCGGCACTTCAGAAAGAGATAGCTTGGTGAAAATTTCTATTCCCACAATATGCGAGGCACAGACCTCCATCAAATAGAATTTCTTGTAGTCTATTAGGTGAATTTCCACCAAAGAAATGTTGAATTCAAAAATTAGTCCACATATTTATTCTTGGCCAGATGGTTTACTGATGATGGCGTGTTGGTTGTCTGGTAGGTGCCGTGATGTCGCTGATGCTGGTGGATATTCACTGGAGGCGATCAGGGGTTCGCTTGTGATTCTCTCAGTGCAGTCGGTCAGGGGCGCAATCGGGGAAATTGTCTCGTTACACTATGCAATTCGAAAATGGAACGGATCGAATTTTCAATTTTTTGTTTTGTATTTTTGTATCACATTAAAACCATTGACTCAAATGTATTGTATGATATTTAATCATTTCAAACTTGTTAAGATTTAATTGAGTTTTATTGCGTAAGCAGAACTAAATACAATGGAACTACCTAAATACATTGGCAAATTCAACCTATTTCACAAAGTGTAAAACCCAACTCTAAAATTTGGCTTTATATCAATTTCACAAAGCTCTGCTGAGGTAATGTTTTGTTAAAATATTTCAAGGAAGAAGCTGGGTTTAATCATATACTAGCAGGTAAGGCTGGCGCTCAAGAACGATTTTGTAATAGGCCGATTAAACAAATTATAAATCTATGTTTGGATACAGGTTTTTAAATCGGCCGATTTGTCAACCGGTCATGCGGTTCCAAGTCTACCTCTTTTTCGCGATTGTATTTGAAAATTAATTTCATTTCGACAGGGCTAGTAAGATTCCTCCTTTGAACATCACGGCACCAACTAAGCCGGTCTCGCTCCATTTTCATTGAGTTATGTTCTTTGGCGAGGCTTCCTCGGATCTAAGAGCTCCTTTTTCGATCAGGCCTTATCACTATCATGTAAAAAATCTTCACCTCAATTCACTATTGTGAATAGTATTTTGACGCCGCGCGCCGGGGGCACAACCGCGGTGTAGAGCCTTCCTTTTAGCTTAGGGATGGTGTCGTCATCGCAGGTTGGTTCGCTCATTACGCATAATTCAATATTTAAATATCTAATATACTCTGCTTTTACGTTACTGAATCCGGATCTGGGAAGAGTCGCTGCCTGAGATACGGTAGCCTTCTATCGACATTCTGTCTAACGTTCTGTTTAACAACAAAAAACTAATTGAAGAAGGACTCACTCATAATTTGCATTCATTGTCCACATGCAACAACCGGTTCACTTCGAATGTCCCCTTACAAATAACAACATCTTCAAATTCTCCGATTAATCTCTTCAACTTACATTCGAGTGTTTCAAAATTAAAAATCACCTCATTGTATCTCAATGTATCATTTTCAACCCCCTGTACCGGTACCCTCTTCAAACTACTGTTCTGTTACATACGAGTGTATCTATCTATTAAATCAGAAATTCATTTCATCTCACTATTCACAGTAAGCCATTCCAATTCAATAAAACACGGTGTATTCGATGCATTATTAAAAGAAGGACTCTGTAGCCAAACAATTATTTATTAAATGTTCATAAGCATATTCCCTATTCTGGCGCACATAGGTATACCTTCCAAAAATGAGCAGAATGGTTTCCAATAATGGGAAGGCGAAGCGAACAAAAAATAGAAGGAACTCCATATTTATCATGGAACCTCTTGAACCATAAATCCTACTGTGATAGACGACGAATAAGTAAAAGAATTCAAATAACTTAATCCTAGCATTATATGATTTTGCAACAGGCTCAGTATCCTTCGAAGAAAGGAAACAAAACCTGGAGTAATGCCGCTGCCACTCAATGAACCGGCACTTATAATCCTGCTTGCCGCGCAGCGTGTAAAACTCCAATATCCTTCAAATATAATAACGTTCAGGTTCATTCATTGCGATGTAATCAAGAATCTACTCAGTCGACATTGACTGCTGCATTATTTACCCAACATTTCTATTAAGGACTCGAATTGGGATTTCTCTTACCACTCAAGTGTGAACACGCGTTAATAAATCAGTCACATTCGTTATGGCGAGAATATCAAATTGAAATTCTAATACCATTCGATGAAAGTGCTCAGCAAAATAAAATAAAAAAGGATTCAAAGGATTGTCCCAGGTCCAAAGTTGCAACACCATCCCCCATTGACTGATAAGGACTTCTTCAATAAAGATGAAGAAGTGAAAAATTCTATTTGAAGAACTTCTATTCACCGTTCACATTTATACATACACGTGGTGTGGTACTGCGTCCTCAATTGGTACAAGGATCATTCGCTTTCAACGAATCAGCCGCGAGGGTATATTCAGTTTTGATTCCAATGCATCATCAGTTGGGAAATTCATTCGCTCTCTGCGGGCAACAAATATATGAAATTTTTCAAGTACCCAATGCTGAAGGACTCTAGTAACTAAGTTGTGTGTTCATGTTCTATGCGAGAAGGTATCAGGGCGGCAGGACCGCGATTCTGTCAAATCATCTGTTCCTCATCGACGTTGGCATCGTCGTTTTTGTTGTTGTTTATAAAGGACACTCGAATGCATTAAAATCAAATGAGAAAAAGATTTAAATATTTCTTCCTTCCAAGTTGTAATTCTGTTTCGTTGAATAGGATTCCTGATCAAACCGGGGGGATGGGAATTTGTACATAATAAGACAGAAACCGAGTTATACTGGGTCAGGTTGGGTGGCTTAATATCCCCGCATAGGGATGCAAGCTACCGCGGCTTCCGATGAGTGTCGTTTAGCAGTTCCCTGGTAATCTCTAAATAACAAAAGAGAATCTTTTAATAATTTCATGTCATTTGGAAATTTTATTGGGAAAGGACTTTTGTGGGTGAGCGCACAACCGCTCCTCATGAATGAATGGTGGTGTAATTTTTTAAGTCGATGATCAAAACAAAGCCACGACCACAAGGACACAAATGAGTAAGGCAAATGAAAAACTTGTTAAATGTTAATGAATAGAATTCAAATGAATCGAGGACGATGTAATGTGAAAAGGAGATGGAGAAGGGATTGAGTTTGAGACGAAAGGCCTTGACGGTCGTAATCTCGTACTTTTGGGGATTTACAATTGTAATTAACAATGTATTGAGTTGGAGTAGATGGGCAATACCATCTTGGCTGATCGGAATGCGGTGGAATATAGTTACGGTGACAATATTTTGTTTGTTTACAAAGTTTTTGTATTAATTAATAAAAAAAATCAACACTAACGCCGCACTGTGGCGCCTTTTTGCAAAATTGCTTGCAAAATTCAATTTCCGTGTGTGCTTAAAACTAAAAACTAAATTATTTACTGTATTAGGAAATATTAGAAGCTTCAAAAGCCGAAAGAAATTTTAAAATCGGTCGAAGGATTCGGATGATACAGGTGGTGAAAGTTTCCTTATTTTTAAAATCAAAGAAAAAATATTTGTTTTATGAAACGTTTCGATTTTCGACGTTAAAATCTAAGAACCTTGTTTAATAATTATATTTTTTTTTATTTGAGCTTGTAAAAAGGATCATATTTATTACAATTATGATCCAATTTTTTTTTTTAATTGCAAAATTTTAAGATTTTCGAAAAGCTGTTTTTTGATCAATTTTTTTGACTTTGAGTTGAGTTATAAGAACTCCTTTAACAGTCTTTGGTCTAACCTCAACGGAAATTAGATTTTTAACTATTTCTGAAACATTTACTAAGAAAACCAGCTGCCAGTTTTTGCCTATTTGCGGTTTAGAGAGATTTTTTTATTGAAGGTTATTTTTATTCATTTATGTTTTTTTTATTATATCCTTAAAAATGCAAGTAGTCATAAAAAACATTATTTTTACATGTAAAAATGTATTCTTAACTACATATAATAAATATTTTATGGTTCTCCGGTCATTTTTTGACTTTAATTTTCATATTACGATATTTACTCTAAAAGGATTGAAAGGGTTCAAAGAAATTTTACTAGGTTCTAAAATTTAATTTGGAGAATTGACCCACATATTTATAAAACTAGATGTTCTTTGATTAACTTGAACTCCCTTCGTATTCGACGTAAATATTTCTCGGTCATGTTTATAAGAGATTTAATTCATTATCAACACAGTGTCCTGAATTGCTTAGTATGATAAATTTTCCTCTGTGCTCTCGTCGTCTTCGCAGTTATTTTAACTTTCGTGAAGATCTTCTTACAACTAATTTTTCTCGTAATGAGCCTATTGCCCGCTGCATCAAAGAAGCAAACTCAATAATGACTTCGATCGATTTGTTTAGGAGTTGTATCAAGTTGGATTTTAAAAACAAACTTCTTCTAATTTTAAGACAGACTTAGTATAATTGCACAATTGAAATCTTATTGTTTATTGTTCTTTCTGTTTTTCTTTATTTCATTTTTTTTTTCTTTTTCATCTGTATATGAATTATCTATTTAATACTCAACAAATCATATTGTTATTAGTCTATAAGAGAAATGTACTCTATTGATGAAATAAATAAAAAAAATAAAAAAAAAAAAATAAAAAAAGTACCTATAAACAAAAAAATAGTAACACATGATGGTGAAACAAAAAGGGATACAAACATGTTTATAGCCTCAATCGCTCCCGTGAGACTTAAGTGTTCAAATAGTGACTATTGGAAAAACCGACCAATAATGTTTCAGTATGCAAAGGAAACTGTAGATCTTATAAGGAGAACAGTGAATAACATCAAAAGCTAAATCGGTAATCTTCAACATTTTGAATATAAAGTTAATGACGAAGTAGTTATTGTTGTAAACCACGAACTATTTTAAACGATGATTGACGGAATAGTGTTGAATGAAATCACCGAAACAAAGTCGATACGGTCATGTCAAATTTGCAAAAGAACGCAAAAAAACTTCAACAATGAAGACCAGTCAACAAATGACGAGCATGAATATTGAATATCTCCATTACATGCCAGAATCAGCTGCATGGAATTCATTTTGAAACTTGCATATATGTACACTCAAACAAGATGGAGAAAATATTGATGAAAGTATTGTAACTATGGCGGTAGAAAGAATAAGGAAGCAAGATATCCAAAGGGAATTTCGCGTGGAAATGGGACTCGATGTGGATTTGGAAACACTAACGATGGAAAAACATCGAGAAGATTTTTTGAAGAACCAGATGTAACAGCTCGTATAATCAATTTATTGAAGGAAAAGTATCCAGAAAAGCAACTTACACCTACTCTTCATCAAATTGTGGTTCATGGCCAAAGTATAATTGAGTATCAGTCGTTACCAATCGGAGAACTGTCAGAAGTTTCGAAGAAATCTGGTTTTTTGCTTTTTATTTATTTTTACTTATTAATTTATTTATTTTCCACTGTTAAACTTGAAATATATTATTAACATGAAATTCTGGAACACCCTGCAAAGCATTTTTCTTCAATATTATTATTTTATAGCCTTTTAAATACTTTCTCTATACCTACTTTGACCAAAAATGTATCACTAAAGTAGTAAAGTTTCACTCTAATGTGCAGCAAAATAATAAAAAAAGGCTTTTGATACACATGCAGACATATTTAAAAAAATTATTGTTTGTTTACCTTTATGCACCACTGTGACTTTGTTTGACCTTAAGACACCCTGTTTTCACTTCAGTTATTTACTATTGACATTTTTTGAGGTAAAATATTAAGTCGATTTCCTCTGGGAGAAAGTCGAATTTCAGCAGAAAATTCTGAAACACCCTGTAAATATTTTTTCATAAAATTACGAAAATGTATAGTTTTGGAAAAATTTTTCAAGCTGAAAAAAAATTATCACGGTATCTTTATTTGTTTACGAGCTATGATTTTTGCAACCAAAAAAGGCAATATGCGCCACTGTACGCCGGTAATCACCAACCAATCTTAAACTAACTTCGTAAGCCGTTTTCACCAACACTTATAAATGCAGATTTATAAGGTGCTCATAAGAGTTATGAGCAGTAATATAATGAAAATTTGAAAATTCGAAATCAGCTGGGCCCTTGACATCTAAACATATATTTTCAAAATAGAAATCATTTCTTTTGGTTTTTGTAAATATAAAGTGCCGCGTTGGGCGGATTTTCACATAGAAGGGTTCATTTGTAATGATTATTTCTAGCTATCAATTTCACTCTAAAATTACATAGTATAAGTTCTCGCACGTACAGTAGTAATATAATTCATATTTCCGACTTTTACTTTTTCAATTTTTCTTTTATTTACATGACATTCTGACATTAGGCCTGGTTTTTAGAGAGATTTATCCGACGTTTTTCAAAAAAACGATTTCAAGTAACATAGCCAGCAAGCATGCATTTTTCTTTCCAACACTGCTGCTTTTATACTCGAAGCAGCCCATCGCCGTGGTGATTATCGGGGGCAATCTATAGAATATTGTTTTTGTTAACCATGTAAATTCGGATATTACTTTATTTTCACTAAAAAACATGCATATTGTTATGTTCGTAGGGGTATGCGGATGGTGTCGATATCATCGACCGTTCCCAGCATGCCGTGTTAGAGGCTTTCACGGCGATTAACGAACAGACGAAATTGGTTGGTCTTGAAGTAAATGAGGACAAGGCCAAGTACACGCTATCAACAAACAAACAAACATCTGTCCACCGCCTAGGACAAAACGTCACTGTTTATAGCAATAACTTCGAGGTAGTTAAGTAGTTCGCCTACCTTGGAGTGAACATCATTCCACAAATGACACCCTAATGGAGATCCGACGGAGAACTCCCTTAGGAAACCGCTGCTACTTCGGTTTGTCCAAACAAATGGGTTCCAGTAATGCTTTATAGTGCAAAGTGTTGGACGATAAGTAGGAAAGGGGAGCTTATATTGAGTTCTTTTGAAAGAAAAATACTCCGTCTGATATTAGGTCCTGTGTGCGAGGAGGGCGAATGGAGGAGAAGATACAACCACGAATTCTATGAGCTGTACCAAGATATGGATGTAGTCCAACAAGCTAAATCATTTCGACTACTAAGGCTCGGCAACATTGAGCGAATGGAAAATAATGCTCCAGCCAAGAGGATCTTCAACCCCCAGCCCCCTGGTTCGACAAGGCAAGGAAGACCGAACCTCCGTTTTAAGGACCAACGACCAAGCCATCGCTGATGCCAAGCGCTTGGTCTAGAGAACTGGAAGCAGAGTGCCCGGGATCACAGAGGATGGAAGGCTGCAGTGTCTCAGGCAGAGCATTTTCACGGGTCGGAAGCCGTTAAGTACAGTAAGTAAGTAGTACCTACCATTCAAATGGTTTTTCAACACTGATGTTCTCAAAAACGGCTCTAACGATAATGATCGTTTTTGAAATCTGAAATAATTGAGGTCAGCCTAAGAAAATGGCGTACTGATTTTTTGCGAAATTTTTTCGAATAACGGTACTTTACAAAAATGCCAATATCTCAAAAAAGGGGACAAGTAATTTCGAAGAAATTTAACAAACCGGCTAATACTACTGGAGTTTGCTACAAATTTGTTTAGAAAACATTTTCAAATATTTTTTCTAACTTTTTCATTCATAAAAAAGTTTTTTGAGTTTGGAAAAATCTCACTTTACTCTTAAACGACGATTTGGATCAGTTTGAACGTCTTGAATACTTGAGTTGAGTTTCAGAAAATGGCTAACTCAGTTTTTTTTCCAAAAGACTCGATTAACGGTATTTTAAACCAGCAATATCTCAACAGCCGGTCACGAAATCTCAAGAACATTCGATATATTAGTAAATAAAAGTATGTAGAAGATAGCTGCATAATCAGATTCTAGAAATGTTTTATTTCAACTTTTTTATAATTTTTTGTATACCTACTAGTTGCTAACATTTTGAAAAACACCACATACTCGTATCTTCAAAATGGCTCTAATGTTTTTGATGATTTTTGGGGTGTCTAATTCTTGGAATAAATGAAAGAGTCCCGAACCGGAAATCAATCGTTACATGTGTCACTACTTTCAGATAAACCGCGAGTGTGACCAGATGAAAAACTGGAGATATTCGGCCCATCAGACCACCTGAGATCATTTAAGCATTGAGAGCTTCAATCTTGCAATCCCTACGGCATCCTGCGCTCAAACTTTAATCTTGATTGGATGAATTGGAATTAAAGGACTTTTGGTTCCAACAAAAAGGAGCAATGGCTCACTTCAAGGGCATCAATGGCGGTTTTGAGGATGTTTTCCAAAATATTTCTAGAATCCGTGCATCAGAAAAATTATATAAAATGAAAAATTTGTGCAAATTTTTCACTTTATATAATTTTTCGGGATTTCGTTTTCGGGATTCTTTGTTCAAGGTCATTTTACAAGAACGTTCTTGGAACCTCAAAATAAGTCCAACCCGAAAAAGGATATTTCTTAAATGTCCTCAAAAATCGCTATATATTCACTAGATTAAAATGCTACCAATTACATAATATGTTTTATCACCTCCCTTCAAAACACAAGTAACAAAACTCGAACCCACTGCCGAAATTCCGAGTCGGTGGTCGCAACTTTAAGAGCGTTAACGCCCATTTTCGGCCGTAATTCTCGTGGAAAACTTTGAATCCGAATATTCGCTGCTTGATGTTACCGTGCCAGAATATTGCTGCCGTAGAGGCATCCGTGGCAAATCAGCCAAATCAGTCAATTTCACGGCGTTCTCGAGAATTGGGCCTCTCCCAGACCACATTATGGCGAATTTTGCGTAAGGATCTTGGCCTGCACGCTAACAAGATCAAGCTGACTCAAGAACTAAAGCCACTTGAACATATGAGGCGACGTACGTTCTCGAATTGGGATCTAGACATGATGGGAGAAAATTAAGAATTTCATCGCAAAATCACCTTCAGCGATAAAGTGCATTTTTGGTTAAATGGATTCGTCAATAAGCAAAATATGCGTTACTGAAGGGATGGACAGAACCCTTATGTGCTTCATGAAACAGTACTTCATCCGCAAAAAAATCAATTGTTTGGTGAGGTTTTCTTGCCGGTGCGGTGGCGTCATTGGGCCGTTTTTTCTCGTTGCGTAAATGGTATTCGTTACAGAGACATGTTGAAACGTTATTTCTTTGAGCAATTGCATGAATTGGGGATCAGTGATATGTGAGTCCAACAAGACGGCGCCACAATCCACACAGCGTGTGCAACAATCGAGTTATTGAAGTCCCAGTTCGGTGAACGTGTTATCTCGAGAAACCTACCCGTCTATTGGGCGCCGAGGTCGATTGATTTAACGCATCTAGACTTATATAGGGCTACATTAAATCATTGGTCTATTCCACCAAGCCGGCGACGTTAGAGGAGCTCAGAGTCAATATTGAAAGAGAAAGCCCTATCGGTCGAAATGTGAGACCGAGTCATCGAAAATTCGGTTCAACGTATCGACCGCTGCATACAGTGCCGGATTTGGGCGAGTGCTGCCGGGGCTACAGCCCAGGGCATCCACAAACAGGGGACCCAATATTTCAAATTCCGACGAGTAGACGATTCTACTCCCGATGAATCTTATATCTCATATCGATCAACTAACTTTAGTTGTTAGATATAATAATACATTTTTTAGGTGACCATCAGATAGACATTTTGGATTGCCACGGCCAATCATATGACAATGCTGCAAACATGAGTGGTACTCCTAAATACAAAGGAATGCATGCTCTTATTTTGGAGAAAAAAAATTTATCGGCGTTTGTACCATGTTGTGCTCATTCTCTCAACTTAGTTGGATACACAGCTGCTAACTCGTGTCCATCGGCTGTTCAATTCATCGATTTCGTTCAGAATTTATTTACGTTTTTCACAGCAAGTACAGAGCGATACCAAATTCTGACTGAAAAATTATCGCAGAAAAAAAGCGGACAAATTTATGTTTTAAAAAAGCTTAGCGATACTCGTTGGTCTAACCAACGACCATACCACGTCGAGTTAATCGGTTCTCGTCAGTCGTTCCGCAACTCTTATCGAGATAGGGCGGCTAGTTAGTGTTCAGCGGAAAAAAAAGGAAAGTGTAACCGTGATAAGTAGCGATTTAGTGAACAGATTTTTATTCCAAAGTTGGCTTAGTAAGCTAAGCGTCCGACTCTGACGCCGGAGACACGGGTTCGATTCTCGGCCAAAGTCTTTAATTTTTATTTTTTTTTTTCTCGGAAATAAAGTGATAAAGTCAAAAAGACAAACAAAAAATAAAACAAAGTGCCGCGCATATCAGGCGATGGACCCCGAAAAATCGGAGGTCCCGCTTACGGGTGTGGGTGTGCCGTTGCGACGTGTGGTGCGAACACGTGAGCCGGCAAAAAAAACAGCAGCAACAACAGCAGTAACAAAAGCAGCAATAGCAGCAACAACAGCATCAGCAACAACACCAGCCACAAAAACAGCCTCAGTTTGTATGACAAGGGCAGCTTTAAGTGGCACAAAAAATAAATCAAGTCCAGGCGTAACAACAGCGGGTTTCGCGTTGCCCAGGCGGGTGTCCTCACCACCAGCAACAACAACATCAACAACAACTACAACTCCAATAGCAGCACCTAAAATTGTAGCTGGAAATGCAGCTACAGTAGCAGCTCTCGCTACAACGCCAGCAGAAGCTGTAAGCGAGGAGTATAGGACGGTGGAAAAACGGCGACGAAAGTTGAAACCGAAGCCGAATCTTTCAGCCAAGAGAAGGTTAAACTTGGCAGGCGATAGTGTGGCATCATCGGTGGCTGCAACGGATGATGACGGAGCAAACTCCAGCTCTTATGAGTATGACGGGGGAGTGGACCGGTACGTCGGGGAGGGAAACTCCTTCAAGGACTTACCGGTCGATGACGAGGAAGTCGTTCAAATGGACGAAGAAAAAGAGGACGATGAAGAGGCGCAGCTGGACAAGCTTATAAAAGAGCTACTGGAGAAGCGCGACCAGTTGCGCAGAAAGAAGCTGCAGCAACAGCAACAACAAGCTGTGCTCAAGCAGCAAGTTCAGCAACAACTTCAGGAGAAGCAACAACAACGACAACGACAACATCAGCAACAACAACACCAACAACAACAACAGCAACAACAGCAACAACAACAAGAACAATCAAAGCAGCAACAGCAGCAACAAAAGACACAACCTAAGGTAAAAATTCCACCAATAAATGTGAGTAATTTTGAAATAGTAGATAGCATTAGGTTATGTAAACTTATCACGAAAAATTTCCATGTTAAAAGGCTTTCAGCCAACAAACACATAATTTTATGTGAAAAAATAGAGGAGTACCATAGGGTTCGTGCCGCCTTGGGAGAGGTTAAGACCGAGTACTTTACGTACACCCCAAGGGAGCAAAAACTTAAAACCGTTGTGTTGAAGGGAATTGATCCCTCAATAAAAACGGAGGAGCTAGAAAAAGAGCTCAAACTTTTTGAAAGCGACGACCTCAAGTTCGTGGGGGTCAAGCCGTTTTCTTCGGCTGTGGCAAGAGGTGGTAACCGTTACTTACCATTCTTCTTAGTGCAGCTTACTCCCGACAGCAAAATTGACAGGCTGCGAAATATCCGCTTCCTGTACTACCACGCTGTAAGATGGGAGAAAATAAAAAGGTCGGATCGCATACTTCAATGTATGCGATGCCAAAGGTTCGGGCACGCCGCAGCTAACTGCAACATGCAGTTCAGATGCGTGAAGTGCGATATGGACCACAAACATGGTGAATGTCCTCTGGGTAAGGATAGAGTTGAAGACCGGAGTGTCCTCTCTTGTGTGCTCTGCAGGAACTCTGGGCATCCCGCCAACTTCAGGGGTTGCCCAAAGTACCAGGAGTTGAAAAAAAGAGTCCAGGCCCGCAAACAGCAATCTGAAGATGATAGGCGTCAGAAGAGTCGTTCGTTCTCTAATTTTGTGGCACCCAACGTGTCCTTTGCCCAAATGGCAGCTGGACCGGGTCAAGCCCAAATAACATTAAATCAACCAAAGGTAGCCCAAAAGGCACCAGAAGTGGATCTGGACTTGAAATCGATCCTTCTGTCTCTGCACGGAAAGATCGATAAGTTCCAGAAACAATTAAATGAACAAGCGGCCCGAATTGACTTCATCTATTCGGAGTTGTTTGTAGGGTCTGGTGTGCCATAAATCAAATGGCTACGCTGGATGAGGGAAACTTAAAGATCCTTGCTGTGAATGTTAATTCACTAGTCAGGATCGAGAAAAGAACGTCACTTGCCAATTTGTTAAAAACCGAAAACCCGGATGTGCTTTTGGTTAGCGAAACTAAGCTAAATCAGAAGCACAAATTGGGATACAAAAATTATCATGTAGTAAGAAGAGACCGGCCTCTCTCCACTCAAGGAGGTGGGGTTGGAATCTTAATTCGAAAAGGCCTGCGCCATAGGGTTATATATAGCGGGGACGTGCGTAGGTTCCAGTTGTTGGAAGCATGCATCATATGCATTCCTCTCCATAGCCGGAGGAGAGTGTATGTGGTGTCGCTTTACGCACCTGCAGCACCTCCACCCAACCAATTTATGACAGAGCTCGAGACACTTTTTCGTAGTCTGCAGCTGAACTCGGAGGAGAATTATTACTTCTTGGCCGGAGATATTAATGCCAAACATGCGGCATGGGGAAATGTTACTACAAATCCCAGGGGCAACCAGTTTCACGACTGGTGGCGCCTCAATATGATTGAGTACAAACTCGAGTTGTACGCGACGGATATCCCTTCCTTCCCAAGAAGCGGTGCTTTCCTGGACTTGGCCTTAACGGACGCAAGACTTCAACTGACAAATATAGACCAATACACGCGGAACTGTTTGCGTGCGTTTGAGTACGATAGTGACCACTACGGACTCGCCGCCGCAATACGGATCCCGAACGAGCAAACGCTGCTGGAGGAGTACGAAGCAGTGTGTTCATTCGATTATCGGAGGGCACAATGGTCGCGCTTCTCCAGATTTTTAAAGCGAGATATACGTTCGAGTGGGATCGACCCACCGACAAACAGTAACATGACAAATGATGACATTGATCGGCATTTATTGCAAATGAACGACGCCATCAAACGAACTATGGAACGAACTATTCCTCGGGTAGGACGTTCCGACGACGACCAGACAGAAAAGTACAGAAACCCTACAATCGACGCACTATACCGACAGAAAAGTAGACTGCTCTCGAGGCTTAAACGGCTGTACAGGCAATTTACTGATCGCGACGACCCGGAGGTAAGGATGCTGAAGTCAGAGATCCGAATCCTGAAACAGCTGATAAAAGAAAATTACAGAAAATCTGTAAGTCTGTATTGGGGCAATAAAATTCGGGCTATTAAAACCTGTAGTCCGAATATGTTCCCACAGATAAATAAGTTGTTCAGGAGGAAAGATCACAATGATATTCCTTGTGTTCGAATCTCCCAGACAGCAGAGAACAGACAGACAATACTGACTGCTGGAATAAGTCCAGAAAGTGTCGCTTCAAACGACGATTTTTTCGTGGTCGAGGACCCACAGGAGAAAGTGGATTTGCTGGGCGCTTGTTTCGAGGCCGTGTATACGGTGAACAATCCTGTTCGCCGTAACCACGACATTGAGAATAGGGCTCTGGTGAGCCACTTCTATCTCCGCACCGAACTTGAGAATTGGCGATCTGAGAATAACGGATTCACCGTGTTCACTGATGAAAACCATGCTAATGCAGTTGTCGCCAATGGCCGAGATGCATCGCACTTGTTCGTGTCGAAGGATGATCTTCTGTGCATCTTCGAGTCGCTAAAGAATAAAAAGTCGGCGGGGATGGATGGTGTCCCAAACGTCGTATTGAGACACCTGCCTTTGGAGGCTGTAGATATTTTCACCACGCTGTTTAACAATGCGCTGAATAATGCACATTATCCGGCGCATTGGAAGGTAGCAGTGGTACACCCTATCCCGAAAAAATGTAAAGATAGGACGAACCCTGCCAATCTCCGGTCAATTAGCTTACTTCCGAATATTAGCAAGGTCTTTGAAAAGGTTGTCAATAGAGCCCTGTTAAAGTGGGTCGAGGACAATAACATAATCCCGGACAACCAGTTTGGTTTCAGGGCGAGGCATGACACTATTCATGCCGCGTCGAAACTGGTTTCCGACATTCAGTGGAATAAATGCAAAAACCAATGCACGGGTGCTTGTCTGGTTGATTTTGAGAAGGCTTTCGACACCGTATGGTTAGAGGGACTTTTCTACATGTTGACCAGGCGGGGGATGCACAAACCTTTGCTATATATAATTTATAATATGCTTATGGGAAAGAAGTTCGTTGTCAAATGTGGCAACGTGACTTCGAGCAGAGTCTTTGAAATTAAAAACGGTTTACAGCAGGGGGCGGTCAATTCTCCGATCCTGTTTAACATTTACAGGAGTGATCTGGTGGGTTCACTCAGACATGCTATAGCGTATGCCGACGATTTGGTGGCATACAGATCAGGTCCGAAAATCGAGGTCATTAATATCCTTTTGCAGCGTGACTTCGATCAAATTAAGCGATATTGCGACGACTGGAAGTTGAAAATCAACTTTCAGAAGACGGAAACAATCTTGTTCAGAACTCCATTGGCTGGGGCCTCTAGGGATACCAGAAAAAACTGGAAAAAATTGGCCATTATTGGACAAAATGGGCAGCCATTGGCGGTGAGAAGCGTAGTTAGATATCTAGGTATCTGGCTTGACCAGTATCTGTATTTCGATAGACATATAGTTGCTTGTCTTGCTGGGGCCAAGAAGGCTTATGCTTTGACAAGGAGACTGTTTCATAGCAGTCAACTTGACTCCAAAGTGAAGGTCATTTGCTACGTGGCCCTTATAAGGCCAATTATCGCTTATGGTTGTCCATTGTGGTTCAATATAGCGCCCAGCTATATGGAAAAGATTCGGGTTTTGGAGAGACAATGTCTTAGGACCTGTCTCCGGTTGTTCCGAACGCCCGAATCCAACTATATAAAATACTATCCCAACAAGGTCCTATACGATGGGGCTCAGTTGAATAGGATTGACAATTTCCTCATTAAGGTCACTCGAAGGCACGTTGCAAGGGCGATGGCCAGCGACAATAGTCTGATATTTGGGGCTTACTACCCCAATGAAATGTACATAGAGAGTACGCTCCGGTCTGGCTTTATTCCGCCAGAGGCATTTATCCATATTGATTCAAAAGGGCTGGTACAGACGAGGGATGGTATCCCGGTCTTATACCATCGCTACCGCAGCGCGAGAGATAAGCGGCTCCGCCATGACGGGGACGTCGCCAATGCTCATGAGCTCCTCCGTTTTAGTACCGCAATATCGGAGAGGGATATATTCGACACGGAAAAGCAATTCGCCGAATTTTGGTGGCTTGTTGAGGGGGGAGGGGTCAACATGCCCTCCCAGGACGGTGCGTTACTCTAGGTAACATCCTCTTAGCTTATAAGTTAGATTAAGTCAGCTAGGGCGTTTTTGGGAGAGGCCGGGCTCGCCAACGTGTGGTGGTGCTTCCGGGAGTTGACTGACGCTGTAAGGCTTCAGTCGGCTCACGGCGGCGCGTGTGCACGTTGACGACTGCCAGGCGCTCGGAAAGCAATTGGGATTTTGACCACTTGTTGCGCCAGGCAACGAGTGCTCAGAATCCTAATTATAGTTAGAATATGCTAAGTAGTTTAAGTAAGTAGAGTAGGTAGTTTGTAATTTGTTTTTTTATATAAAAATATAAAATTTGATAAAGATTCCGAGTTTTCTTAACAATTCATTAAATTCATTTTTATTAATTATTAGCTTATATCAACTTAAATACTAGACAAAAATGATTAAATCTAACTTAAAATTAACAGGATACTTATTCTAGATTATTGATCCTTATGCGGACGCCCTAAACTTAACTCTATCTTATAATTATTGCCTTTCGGCCTAAAAACTATTTTACGAACTAATCTTACATATTATGTTTTCATCGAGAAAATTTTTAAGAAAACTCGGCATCTTTATCAAATTTTATATTTTTATATAAAAAAAAACAAATTACAAACTACCTACTCTACTTACTTAAACTAATTAACATATTCTAACTATAATTAGGATTCTGAGCACTCGTTGCATTACGAAACAAGTGGTCAAAATCCCAATTGCTTTCCGAGCGCCTGGCAGTCGTCAACGTGCACACCCGCCGCCGTGAGCTGACTGATGCCTTACAGAATCAATCACCTCCCGGAAGCACCACCACAAATTGGCGAGCCCGGCCCCTCCCAGAAACGCCCTAGCTAACTTAGTCTATCTTACAAACTAAGAGGATGTTACCTAGAGTAACGCACCGTCTTGGGAGGGCATGTTGAACCCTCCACCCTCAAAAAGCCACCAAAATTCGGCAAATTGCTTTTCTGTATCGAATTTATCCCTCTCCGCTATTGCGGTACTAAAACGGAGGAGCTCATGAGCATTGGCGACGTCCTCGCCGCGGATGAGCCGCTTATCTCTCGCACTGCGGTAGCGGTGGTATAATACCGGGATACCATCTCTCGTCTGTACCAGCCCTTTTGCATCAATATGGATAAATGCCTCTGGCGGGATAAAGCCAGACCGGAGCGTACTCTCTATGTACATTTCATTGGGGTAGTAAGCCCCAAAGATCAGACTATTGTCGCTGGCCATCGCCCTTGCAACGTGCCTTCGAGTGACCTTAATGAGGAAATTGTCAATCCTATTCAACTGAGCCCCATCGTATAGGACCTTGTTGGGATAGTATTTTATATAGTTGGATTCAGGCGTTCGGAACAACCGGAGACAAGTCCTAAGACATTGTCTCTCCAAAACCCGAATCTTTTCCATATAGCTAGGCGCTATATTAAACCATAATGGACAACCATAAGCGATGATCGGCCTTATAAGGGCCACGTAGCAAATGACCTTCACTCTGGAGTCAAGTTGACTGCTATGAAACAGTCTCCTTGTCAGAGCATAAGCCTTCTTGGCCCCAGCAAGACAAGCAACTATATGTCTATCGAAATATAGATACTGGTCAAGCCAGATACCTAGATATCTAACTGCGCTTCTCACCGCCAATGGCTGCCCATTCTGTCCAATAATGACCAATTTTTTCCAGTTTTTTCTGGTATCCCTAGAGGCCCCAGCCAATGGAGTTCTGAACAAGATTGTTTCCGTCTTCTGAAAGTTGATTTTCAACTTCCAGTCGTCGCAATATCGCTTAATTTGATCGAAGTCACGCTGCAAAAGGATATTAATGACCTCGATTTTAGGACCTGATCTGTATGCCACCAAATCGTCGGCATACGCTATAGCATGGCTGAGTGAACCCACCAGATCACTCGTGTAAATGTTAAACAGGATCGGAGAATTGACCGCCCCCTGCTGTAAACCGTTTTTAATTTCAAAGACTCTGCTCGAAGTCACGTTGCCACATTTGACAACGAACTTCTTTCCCATAAGCATATTATAAATTACATATAGCAAAGGTTTGTGCATCCCCCGCCTGGTCAACTTGTAGAAAAGTCCCTCTAACCATACGGTGTCGAAAGCCTTCTCAAAATCAACCAGACAAGCACCCGTGCATTGGTTCTTGCATTTATTCCACTGAATGTCGGAAACCAGTTTCGACGCGGCATGAATAGTGTCATGCCTCGCCCTGAAACCAAACTGGTTGTCCGGAATTATGTTATTGTCCTCGACCCACTTTAACAGGGCTCTATTGACAACCTTTTCAAAGACCTTGCTAATATTCGGAAGCAAGCTAATTGACCGGAGATTGGCAGGGTTCGTCCTATCTTTACATTTTTTCGTGATAGGGTGTACCACAGCTACCTTCCAATGCGCCGGATAATATGCATTATTCAGCGCATTGTTAAACAGCGTGGTGAAAATATCTACAGCCTCCAGAGGCAGGTGTCTCAATACGACGTTTGGGACACCATCCATCCCCGCCGACTTTTTATTCTTTAGTGACTCGAAGATGCACAGAAGATCATCCTTCGACACGAACAAGTGCGATGCATCTCGGCCATTGGCGACAACTGCATTAGCATGGTTTTCATCAGTGAACACGGTGAATCCGTTATTCTCAGATCGCCAATTCTCAAGTTCGGTGCGCAGATCGAAGTGGCTCACCAGAGCCCTATTCTCAATGTCGTGGTTACGGCGAACAGGATTGTTCACCGTATACACGGCCTCGAAACAAGCGCCCAGCAAATCCACCTTCTCCTGTGGGTCCTCGACCACGAAAAAATCGTCGTTTGAAGCGACACTTTCTGGACTTATTCCAGCAGTCAGTACCGTCTGTCTGTTCTCTGCTGTCTGGGAGATTCGAACACAAGGAATATCATTGTGATCTTTCGTCCTGAACAACCTATTTATCTGTGGGAACATATTCGGACTACAGGTTTTAATAGCCCGAATTTTATTGCCCCAATACAGACTTACAGATTTTCTGTAATTTTCTTTTATCAGCTGTTTCAGGATTCGGATCTCTGACTTCAGCATCCTTACCTCCGGGTCGTCGCGATCAGTAAATTGCCTGTACAGCCGTTTAAGCCTCGAGAGCAGTCTACTTTTCTGTCGGTATAGTGCGTCGATTGTTGGGTTTCTGTACTTTTCTGTCTGGTCGTCGTCGGAACGTCCTACCCGAGGAATAGTTCGTTCCATAGTTCGTTTGATGGCGTCGTCCATTTGCAATAAATGCCGATCAATGTCATCATTTGTCATGTTACTGTTTGTCGGTGGGTCGATCCCACTCGAACGTATATCTCGCTTTAAAAATCTGGAGAAGCGCGACCATTGTGCCCTCCGATAATCGAATGAACACACTGCTTCGTACTCCTCCAGCAGCGTTTGCTCGTTCGGGATCCGTATTGCGGCGGCGAGTCCGTAGTGATCACTATCGTACTCAAACGCACGCAAACAGTTAAGCGTGTTTTGATCTATGTTCGTCAGTTGAAGTCTTGCGTCCGTTAAGGCCAAGTCCAGGAAAGCACCGCTTCTTGGGAAAGAAGGGATATCCGTCGCGTACAACTCGAGGTTGTACTCAATCATATTGAGGCGCCACCAGTCGTGAAACTGGTTGCCCCTGGGATTTGCAGTTACATTTCCCCATGCCGCATGTTTGGCATTAATATCTCCGGCCAAGAAGTAATAATTCTCCTCCGAGTTCAGCTGCAGACCACGAAAAAGTGTCTCGAGCTCTGTCATAAATTGGTTTGGTGGAGGTGCAGCAGGTGCGTAAAGCGACACCACATACAATCTCTTCGGTCTCTTCTTATTACATGATAGTCTTTGTATCCCAATTTGTGCTTCTGATTTAGCTTAGTTTCGCTAACCAAAAGCACATCCGGGTTTTCGGTTTTCAACAAGTTGGCAAGTGACGTTCTTTTCTCGATCCTGACTAGTGAATTAACATTCACAGCAAGGATCTTTAAGTTTCCCTCATCCAGCGTAGCCATTAGATTTATGGCACACCAGACCCCACAAACAGCTCCGAATAGATAAAGTCAATTCGGGCCGCTTGTTCATTTAATTGTTTCTGGAACTTATCGATCTTTCCGTGCAGAGACAGAAGGATCGATTTTAAGTCCAGATCCACCTCTGGTGCCTTTTGGGCTACCTTTGGTTGGTTTGATGTCATGTGGGCTTGACCCGGTCCAGCTGCCATTTGGGCAAAGGACACGTTGGGTGCCACAAAATTTGCGAACGAGCGACTCCTCTGACGCCAATCATCTTCAGACTGCTGTTTGCGGGCCTGGACTCGTTTTTTCAACTCCTGGTACTTTGGACAACCCCTGAAGTTGGCGGGATGCCCAGAGTTCCTGCAGAGCACACAGGAGAGTACACTCCGATCTTCAACTCTCTCCTTACCTAGAGAGCATTCACCATGTATGTGGTCCTTATCGCACTTCACGCATCTAAACTGCATGTTGCAGTTAGCTGCGGCGTGCCCGAACCTTTGGCAGCGCATACATTGAAGTATGCGATCTGACCTCTTTATTTTCTCCCATCTTACAGCATGGTAGTACAGGTAGCGGATATTTCGCAGCCTGTCAATTTTGCTGTCGGGAGTGAGCTGAACCAGGAAGAATGGTAAGTGACGGTTACCACCCCTTGCCACAGCCGAGGAAAACGGCTTGACCCCCACGAACTTGAGGTCATCGCTTTCAAAGTTCTTTAGCTCTCTTTTGAGCTCCTCCGTTTTTATTGAGGGATCAATTCCCTTTAATACAACGGTTTTTAGCTTTTGCTCTCTTGGGGTGTACGTAAAGTACTCGGTCTTAACCTCTCCCAAGGCGGTGCGCACCCTATTGTACTCCTCTATTTCTTCACAAATAATTATATGATAATTGGCCGATAGCCTTTTAACATGAAAGTTCTTTGTTATAAGCCTACATAACCTTATACTATCACTTATGTCGAAATTACTCACATTAATCGGTGGAATTTTGTTCTTCCTTGTTGGTTTCTGCTGCTGTTGCTGCTTTGACTGCTGTTGCTGATTTGGCTGCAGTTGCTGCTTTTGCTGCTGCTGTTGCTGCTTTTGTTGGTTCTGTTGCTGTTGTCGTTGTTGTTGCTTCTGTTGATATTGTTGCTGGATTTGCTCCCTCAGCACTATTTGTTGTTGCTGCTGCTGTACTTTTTTCAGCCTCAACTGCTCACGTTTCTCAAGGAGCTCTTTGATGAGTTGGTCAAGCTGTGCCTCCTCATCATCTTCCTCTCTATCCTCCATTTGGATGACATTGCTATCATCGTCGTCGACCGGTAGGTCCCTGAAGGAGTTTCCCTCTCCGACGTACCGGCCCGCTCGCACTTCAGCTTCGTAAGAGCTGGTGTTATCCGTGTCATCATCGGTACCAGCCATCGATGATTCCACATTAGGGCCTGCCAGGTTCGCCCTTCTCTTCGCAGAAAGATTCGGCTTCGGATTAAGCTTCCGTCGCCTCTTCTCCACCTTTCGAAACTCCTCCTCTACTTCTGTAGCTGGGTTTTCAGCTGCTGCTACTGACTTTGTTGGTGCTGGTATTGCCTGCGAGAACACTCGCCTAGGCAACGACCGACCCGTTGTTGTTGCTGCAATTGGTGCCATTTTAGAAGCATGTGCAGCTACTGCCCTTGGCATACACACTGCTGCTGCTGCTGTTCTCGTTGCTGTTGCTGTTGTTGCTGATGTTATTGCTGCTGCTGTTGTTGCTGATTTTGTGTTTCTTGCTGCTGTTGTTGTTGCTGCTGTTAAAACTTTTTTAACCGGCCCGCGTGTTTGAACCACGCGTTGTGATGGCACATCCACACCCGTAAGCGAAACCACCGTTTTTACGGGGTCCATCGCCTGACACTTGCGGCACTTTTTTAATATCTTTTTTTTTAATTTATGTTAACTGTCTCTATCAGTGTAAATTAAAACAAGGAAAAGAAAAAAAAAAAGTAATGGTATTGGCTGGGATCGAACCCACAACTCCGACGTCAGAGACCACTATCTTCTGCACTGAGCCACGCTCTACTTAAACAAATTACTATCACTTTTTTAATTTATAATCGCAAAGGATTCTTCCGTCACTAACTAGCCGACCTACCTCATTAAGAGTTGCGGAACGACTGAGAGGCATTGGTGAAAGTATATAAAGATGGTTTAGAGCCTACTCTTGGTAATGGCTTGGTTCAATTTCTATCTTTTTTCAACTTACAAAAAGGAATATAGAAAAGACCAATCTACCGAGCTATGTAACTATCACATTCTTGAAGATCAAAGTTTTAGAGCTACATTCCCAAACATTGAAATTACACTCAGAATGTATGTGTTTTTGATGGTGTCTAATTGCACTGGAGGGCGGTTATTTTCAAAAATGAAATTTATAAAAAATAGAGTTCCAACTACGATGGGACAAAACCGTCTATCAAAGCTATCCCTACTCAGCATGGAAAGCGATTTACTCCGGGAACTGAATTTTAGGAAAATCATCAAGGGTTTTTCGTCGAAAAAAGCTCGCAAGCTTCCATTTAGCCCTTTAGTATAATTTCATATAATTCCTGTTTTTGGCTATATTTATATATGTATGTTTGTTAAGATAATTTACTTGAACAAAAATGTTCATTTCTTTTGGTGGCCTCCACTCATTTGTTGCCCCAGGGCCTCCATACCTCTAAATCCGGCCCTGACTGCATACGTTAACGTGGTGGAGATATAAACAAAGTCGAATTCCATTCATAAATGTTTTGATATTAATTCAAGCCAAGTCCTTAATGAAAGATGTATTACTTGCATATACCAGTTTTATATCATCTTTAGTCTCACATCAAATTTTTCCCCAACGGACTTAAGAAAAATTAAGAAATTTTATAAAATGTATAAATATATAATTTGACTGCGAAAATCGTTCTCCGCAAATTACTTTCTAAGTACAGTTGGTGCAAGGAACATAACTTTCTCCTCTCGCCCTGACAGGAGACTATTTTGAAAAATAAATTCAATTTTGAAATTAAAACAATCCCCTTGTTGCAAACTCACTGACTTGTCGAACAGCACTCATGTGTAGTTTCATATTCTAAGTAACTATTGAGGATACAAATCATATATTGTAGCAAACTCAGTATCCATGCAGCGGGGACTCCACACCATATCCCCTTAAAAGTTCACATTAGAATTGCAATGCAAGCATTTCGTAAGGGAGTGCCATTCCCTCGCACCACACAGGACATCAATTATTTGTCCTAACATTCGGCGTTAATTTTTCAATGCTCTAAAGCATACACAAACAACTACAAAGCCTTGTCAAGCCACCTGTATTATTTCCGAAATTCAAGTCAATTTCTTTGATTTATTTTACTTTCAAAACTAAACTAACAAAATTCAAACACCAGCCATTCGAGTTAGGTATTCAGTATCCGCTGCTCGAGCTCGTATAACATTTAACATTTAACTACCGTACAACACCTGCCGTGTAATTAAATCAATAGGAAACCCTTGCAACAGTTAACATCGACACCGACCGAGGCGACGCGGTGGCAACGATGGAAAGGGGTTGAGTTCCTGTTCGTGCGGGGCAAATTCCCCGTGTCGCCCGCCCCGCACGAGTTGTCATACACAAATGGGTAAATATTGAGAGACAAAGTTAGGGAAATTTAATTAAAATCAAATAAACAAAATGCCTTTCCATACAAATATAAAATGCTGTTTGTGTTCGTTTTGAGTGGTGTGTACGCAAGTTAGGCTTTAGGTGAGCAAAAAATGTAAAAAAAAGACGAATCAAAACGATGTAGGTAATATCCAGCAGATGGCAGGGTTCTCAAACGGAACGCGATGAATGCTATGACGACGAAAACGTAATTGAATTTAGTTTCGATACCAAGTGGATTGATTAAATGAGTGAATGGGTCGCAGTTGAGTGGATTTCAGTTGTCGCCGCTGTCTGAAACGATAGCAAATGACAGTTATTATTAATTTGGGTAAAACTGAACATTGTTTTATTGGCCGAAGTGATATGACGTCAAGTTATCACCCAGGCACCTGCATATATCGCTTTACCTGAAAACATCCCCGAAAAAAATAAGACAAGGAAATTAATAAAATATATTGCATAAGAGTGTTTTATTAACAAGTTTTATGCTAGGTACAGTAACTAACTGTTCGTTACCGGGGCACCGGACCCTTGAACAGTCTCTGCCTGAGCCCCTGCAGCCTTCCATCCTTTGCGATGCGGGCAAGATGCATCCAGTTATCCAAAAAAACGCGATGGTTTGGTATTTAAAAATGAGGTTCGTTCTCCTTTGCCGTCTTAAACCCTGCTGAGAATCGAAGATCCTCATGGCTGTAGCAATACGCTTGATACGGACGAGCCAATGTCGCCGACATGCTCTAGCTTCTTGTACTACATCCACATCATGCATGCATTCAGACCTTCGTGTCGAGTGTTTTGGAACCATTTGTCTTGCCAAACCGAATTCTCAAGGTAATTCTCCTTCGGAGAGACATGCCATCAGATATTGTGTTCATATGAAACCCAACCGTCAATGGAAGCCCCGACCGAGGACGCAGGCAGACATAGCGAGTTCATCGTAGATCTCATTTCCTGTGATCCCATTATGACCCGGGACCCCGACAGGTCTTAGTGAATTCAACTTTCCGACAGAATTCAGAGAGATTTGGCATTCACGAAATATTTTGGAAGTGATTAAAGGGTTAAGCAAGGCCTTAAGCGCAGCTTAACTGTCACTACAAAAGCAAATACTCCGGCCATCCAGAACTCCTCCATAGCCATTAGGATCGCATAAGTCTCCGATTGGAAGACTGACGCAAGTTTGCGTAACGAGAAGAAAAGTCTAATGTTGTCGCACTCCATAAAAACACCAGCACCAGATCCTTGATCGGTTTTGGAGCAATCCGTGGAGATTCGACTGCATTCCTTTAAAGGTCCAAAGTCTGGCCAGAGCCAGTTCTGAACACTACGAACGTCGAAGTTATTGCTATCAACAGTGAGGTTTGTCCTAGGCGGCGGACAGATGCTTGTTTGTTGATATGTAGCATAAACGTAATCTTGTCTTCATTTATTTCAAGACCAACCAGTTGTTCCTGATCTTCAGTCTCCGCAAAATCATCTAACACTGCACTTTGTGAACGGCCGATGATGTCCAAATGGTCGCATACTCAAGAAGCTGGTGGCGACGGTGTAGAGGTTAGTGAGTTGACTTGTGACCCGTGTCGTGCAGGCTCAACAGCATACGTCACCCATTTATGAGAAACGAAGGACACCTCGTTTTCTTCAACCTCTCCGCCAAAAGATGATTTCTGTCTGGTAGTACAATGGACAAAAGTCTGAGTGCTCTGGGATTTGGATTTCCTTTTTAAATAAAATAAACAATAAACATAGGGACGGGCTACACTCCGCTTGGGCGAACTGTTGGTTGGATGCCCTATTCTTATTCCTATCCCTCATAAGTGGACGTGACAAAAGCCTTACCATGGTTGAATTGTTAGGAACGGAGGATTTTATCGAAAAAACCAAGCTTTTGTAAATAAAAACGCTCCCTTGTTTTATTTAATTGTGGGCGTGTCAGTGGTCGGATTTTAAAAATTCATGAACTTGATTATTTCGGGACCCTAAAGAGTATATAAATTTCAGCTCTCTATGTCCAGTTTAAAGGCCTAATTTTTGCCGAAAGACGGACGGACATGGCTAGATCGACATATCGATGCTGATCATAAATATAAGCCGTGTTTCGGGGCTAGTGTATACCCAGCTCAGCATAATTTTACAAATAAAGCGCCTACATCGTATTCTATATTCACTTTTAATTTTTGAGGATGTGTTCGAAGTGTTTCTACTTTAAAAGAGTGCGATTTGGATTATTATTAAAGCAAGGATGCAAATCCAAACGTATTTTTTGAAAGATTTTTGAACATCATAAAATCCTTTGTGTTTGACAGCAAGGAAAAGAACGGATGCTTTTTTTTGGCAATTTTTTTTTTTTTAAATTGCTTCGCATAATTTTCTTTGAAATGCGGTTTTTTTTGTTTAATCGACGAACACATCCAGTATCTCTGCATAACAATCGGAATTTTTTTGCTAACAACTTATTTTACCGCCATCTAGTCGCTTCATGGCATCAACACTCTATGTTCACTTCGTCTCAGTCCTCGACTGCTGACCTCTTTATCTTCAGCACTCCTTTTTGTTATTGTTTACGTGCAAAATTATGCTGAGCTGGGTAAAAACTTAGCACCGAAACACGGCTATAGTAACTTTTAGGGGTCTACGGGCAATATTAAGGTATGTTACAAACTATGCGTCAAAATTAATATACCCTTAGAATAGGGTATAAAAAAACTGTGCGGATAGTGCCTTTCGAGTTCACGCCAGCCCTGCGCACTATTTTCTCCATAGCCCATATCCATGTCGAAATCCGGTGCAAGTTTCGTAAGATCTGCTTTCAAACTGCTGGCATGGTAGGTCTCAACTTGAAATTCATAGGCCTTTATCAGAATTGCCCGAGTGTGAAAATATTGTCTATTGTCGATCTGCAGGCACGGGAATCACAAAAGTAAGTAAGCACCCATAAATTTAAGGATTATTTCATTCAAATATATATTTCTAACAAAAAAGTAACACTTCAAGTAAAAATGTCATCAAACTTAAAAAATATTGGGCTTTAACTAAAAAGAATAACAAATTTATATTACAAAAATAAGTAAGCAGGCGAAATAAACCTTGAATTCATAACGGTTACTTTGTACAGCTTATTGATTTAGTACTTCGTTGGGTATCCCTTGGCCTTAATAACTGCCTTCATACGTGAAGGCATTGAGTTGACCAAATTTTGCGTTACATTTTGGCCAATTTTAGACCATTCTTCCTGAAGAACACGCTTCAGATCATCTTTCGTCCTTATTTCATGCTTTCTTACTTGTCGATCGAGATGCTCCCATAAATGTTCAATGGCATTTAAATCGGGCGATTGTGGTGGTGATTTGAGCTGGGTTCGGACGTTATAAAGCAGCCATTCTTTGACATCAAGTGAGGTATGCTTAGGATTATTGTCTTGCTGGAAGACAAATGACCTATCCATACCCAACTTTCTGGCACTTTCCTGAAGGTTGTTCTTTAAAATATTTAAATAGTCGAACCTATTCATCAAAGAATCTATAAAAACTAAATTTCCGACGCCAGATGCGGCCATACAACCCCACACCATTACGTTTCCGCCTCCGCGCTTTACAGTCCCTGTCATATTCGACGGATCAAACTCTGTGTTTTTTTTTTTTCTCCAAACTTTTTTACGTCCATCTGAGCCATAGATATTAAATTTGCTTTCATCGGAGAAAATAACCGTGTTCCAAAAATTTGCTTCCTTGAATTCATGGGTTTTTGCAAATTTAATCCGCTTTTGGCGATTTAATTTGCTTACATATGGTTTCTTTCTTATGTTCCGACCATGATAACCAGATTCGTGGAGCACTCGTCGAATCGTTTGAGGGTTGCATGATTTACTTGTTTCGTTGGTGATTTCTGCTGTTATCTTTGGTGCACTTATTTTAGGATTTCTCTTCACTTTTCTTACAATTATACGGGCTTCCTGTTGAGTGAATATGCGGGGACGTCCGGATCGAGGGTCATTTTTCAAGCTTCCAGTGTTATTATATTTTGTTATTATTTTATGTACGGTAGATGGACTCAATGTTCCAATCTCGCGTTCCGTTTTGTTTTCCAAATAGTGTTTTATTATCACTTCTTTTAAATCCAAGCTTAGTTGCTTACCTCTTGGAGCAATTTTTAATAACTTTTTATAAATATAATATATTATATAAATTATAAATCGTTAACTGAAAAAAATTAAAAGAAAAGAGAGATAAGCAACAAAAAACACAAAAAAAAATGAAGTTAACTGCGCCATTAAATAATTAACTTTCAAATGCTGTTGCTGCTTACTTACTTTTATGACACAGAAAATGCGACTAACTTAACAAACAGTGATTTTCTGCTGATAAACCAATTTTTTAACGGTAAATTTACACTTACAACAGAAGTGTAAATGCCAATCATAATTTTGAATGCATTTCTCCTAATATTCTTAACGGAATTGTATTTGATTTTAGCATGTGCATGCAACAACAATGGGTGCCTACTTACTTTTGTGGTACGTACATACACACGGACAGACATTTCTATAAAAACTTTGAATTTGGATTCTGGTGACCTTGAAACGTGGAGATATGTCAAAATCCGCGATTCACAAAATCGGCCCCATTACAAGAACTTCCACTGGGAAGTTAATAAATTTTTGGCATCTACTGGCAATATTACGGAATGTTACAAACACGCGTCAAAATATATATACTATAGGTAACTCATTGCAGATTTGAGAAAAGAAGCAATTGTGGTGCAAACTGAAATACAAAAATTACGAAATGGACAAGAAAAATTATATAAAAAAAACTAATGTTATAAAGTCTCGCGCTGTAAAAAAATTAATGAGAAATAGAAAAAAAATGAGTAAAACAGGTTTTTTGCGTTGCATTGCTTATAACTAATAAAACAAAAAATGTTGTTAATGGTTTGAAGTTTTTTTTGTTCCCTTTTGCAGAATATCATATAACATTACTTTATATTTTTTTTTAAATTATTGAAGATTGTCATATTTATTACTTAGAAATTTATTTTAATATTATTTATTTCTTATTTCTATATTTATGTTATAAAATGATAAATGTTAAAATAAACTGCATTTCAAAAAAAACACTCATTGCTTAATTTATTTTAATTTTCTTTTTATCCCGCTTTTACAATCAAAAGTAGTTGCTTTAGATAATAAGAAACGGGATTATAAAAAACGGGATTATAAGAGGCGGGATTTTAAAAGACGGAATTTTAAAAAAGCGGGATTATAAAAAGCGAGATTATAAAAAGCGGGATTATAATAGCGGGATTTTAAGAAACGGGATTATAAAAAGCGGGATATCGAACCCAACCCTGAGGGCACAAGTAGTGTCGTTTTGAATTTAAGGAAACATCCCTGTTGTTTTCCCAGCTAGCTAAATGACTTTTTTTCATTTGTAATACGTTGCTTCTAAAATTATGAAATCGTGATAAATAAGTTTCTTGAAAATTGGCACTTTTCGTGTTGTGTCATTTTACCTTGGAACAAAACTAGTTGATGAACTTCAAAGTTCTTTTGATTACTTTAGGAAGTGTCGTTTTACCAATAAGCTAGGTTTTATTTTATATAATATTATTATAATCGATCAAAGCAAAACGACACCTTTTCACATTTTTTTTAAATTATGTAGTATCTAGCAATTTGGATGTAAAACGACATAGGTAAAAATTTTTTTTTTGAAAAACCGCTTTTTGTAGTAACTTGAATTATGCCACTTGAAAGAAAAAAAAATAAACTTTTTTACTTTACAACTTTTTGGTGTTCATTGAAATTCAAAACTAAAATGATTTTTTTAAGTTATAAAAAACTTCAAATGGCTTTTCTGAAAATGTATGAATTTTGACTTATGTCAGTTATATCAAAATGAAAAATAGGTCCAAATTGTTAGTGAGCATTTTGAAAATGCAATTTTAAGGTAAAAAATGCCTGGCGAATAAAGTGCAAGCTGTATTTCATTTATTGATGTTGAAAAAATTATTTCCATATTTGGCATCGATTTCAAAAAAAATTAAGCAAATAAGGTAACAACGAACAAATTCCCACTTCGTTCCCACGGATTGCGGACACCCGTTACACCACAACGATAATAGCTAACACGCTCCACAGTCATGCTGCTGAGCCAGCATCTAGAGCAAGATGACACCACAGTAAAATCCCGCATTCCATCACGTAGCTGCCAGGGAAATTAGGTAATAAGTTGTCAATGTTAGTCTAAGTAGTTCAGTGGTAATTTAGATTTTAGAAAAGCAAGAGGCTTCTCCTGCAATAAAAAAGATTTTTTTTTAGAAACAAATAAAAGTTTGTTTGATCTATACCCAACGTTGCATGTACTCCAAATCCAAAAGCGATCAAAGGGGGGTGCAGGGTGGCACCATGCCCCACATTCACATCACACTGTTTATGGAATCTACTTGTGACACTCTACTGTATTAACAGTTTTTGAGTTTATCAACCCACCAATTTTATCCTTGAAAATTGCGCAGAAAGGTTAAATCAATGTTTGATTCAAAAATGTAAGCTGTGCAAAATCGGCAAAAAAAAAAACCCCCAAATCATTCTAATAAATTGTTGGGACCATTTTACATTGTGGCTAAATGTGTACGGACCTTTTGTTTAAAATGATTTCGTCTATTATATTTATTCATTCAATTTGCATTGGATTTTGGATATTATTTCGCTTTAGAAACCTTATTTCGTTGGGTTTTTCACGTCACCGAAAAAGCAACGTGGTCCGTCTTGCCCGGGTATTTTCTTGCCCCGACAACCTTTACAATCCAACTAAAATATAAAAAGACAAATACTGTTTCTGTATAAATTGTGGTTTTTATTATTATTCAGATTTTTCTTACAATAGTTTGGCCAAATTGATAGTTTTTTTTTTTACATATTTATCTCCTTTTGAAAACGCTATATCCATTTTTTTTTATTTACTTTAGTATGTAGGTACTAAATTAAATAACATAAACGTGTCTTCATTAGTCATTCATAATTACAATTTATCCACTATTTAACTTTATTGTTCATACATTTAATTATTTTTAATTATTTTTACAGCCCGAAATTGATTTTAATTTCTTTTTTAAATTAATAATTTAATATATAATTTTATTTACAAAATTTTGATATCACCGCAATTGTTTAATTTATTTTCTGTTGAGAGGTAGGTAACACCTCGTAAATACTTTTTTATTACAATAACAATCTAATTTGTTTTGTTTAGAATTAAAGTTTATGTACATAGTGAATTAATTATTTATAAAGTTTTTTCACTCTTCAACTTTCGCTGCTGCTGGTGGACTCTCACGCGGTGGACTGCTACTACATGGCGGGCTAACTTGCGAATGCATTGTCAGATTCTGCGGATAACCAAAGATTCCATTTAAATTACTCAATCCCATGTATTGCGAGAGAAGAGTCTGGAAATTTGGCAACTTATAGTGTGGTATAAGGCTCTGTGGAATCAGCGCAGGATTGAAATGATGGTGTAAGGCAAAGTTTGGTGGCCAAAATTCAGTTGGTATTGATTGTGGATGACCTCCAATGCCGTGCGGTAGTGGAATACCCAAGGGAAAGTCTGGCATTCCTAAAAAAAACAAAACAAAATTATTAAATAATATTTATTAACATTTGCATAGGTATGCCGTATGCAGCATGTGCTTTGTATGAACCTATGGCTGATATAAATGCCTCTATCTTCAGAGATATAAGAAAGTATTTTTAGCTCAACGGCTAAATGGATGACTTGCAATTTGTCTCTTTAGACAAAACAATAGAAAAAACTACAATGGCAAGCGAATTTATTGTGTCTAAGGAGAAGCAGTAGCAAGCGCTGATAGACGAATAGTGCATCTAAGATTAATTTTAGATTGTACATTGGGATATACATGGTACATGGCAATTTTAATTGTAGTCTTACGCGTGCCGTTGCAATTAGAAAACAAATGAGCAGGTGTCCTGTTGGACAAACAATGCTTGAGAGAATTACTAATTCTCGAGGATTTGTAAACATGTCACCGCCATTAATCATGGAAATGGGTACAGTTCCTTCTCTGAGCTAAACAAATTAGCAGGCTCGCAGTGCGCCTCATAAAACGACGTTCGTGGTTTATCTCTGCAGAAGATCTATCAAAATAAGTCTCGTGTGAAACAATGAGAATACAATCGGGAAAAATTCGAATAACTTTTGAAGGGTGAGTCGTGTATGTAATTATAATTAAAGCATGTGAATATATTCAGTGTGTAGTTGTAAGCATTTACTAAATATGAACACGATTTCTCTGTGGCATAATTTCGAAAAACTCACCTTGTTCAGGGAGAAGGTATCCATTCTTATCCTGGTTCATGAATTTCTCGCGTTTCCTCCACTTAGCACGTCGATTTTGAAACCACACCTGAAAAAAAGAAAAAACAATTCTTGATTAACTATTTTTAAATTAACTAATTTATCAGAAATAAAATTACTTTTAGCCCCAAAAATCTGCCTTAAAAAACTTTTGGCTTACAATCAATTGCATTTCAATTTCCTCCAAACAAAACGCGCACTTTTTTTGCTCCGATCCCCCATTGGACATAGCCAAACATAAAGCGCCCACAATCGTAACCACGTTATGGAATAATTGGCTTTGGAACCACCCTTTCGAACCCCAATTTGGTGTTTCAATTTGAGCACTAAAATGGGGGTGACCAGTCGACAGAGGACAATCATAATTTAAATTTCAGACAATGGAATCCAATCGGAAGTGTGTTTCTCTGATTTCCATTCCAGTTGAATCCTTCGAGGCGCCCAAACCCCTTAATACCAACATACAAAAAAAACTTTGCAATATTTACAGCACACTCTCTCCTTATTTTGCATTCAATTATTGTCCTTCTGCAATTGCAAAATTGTCCTTAAACTCAGTGTCGTCGTGCATGTGTGTGCTTGGTGTGCCCTTCAACTCGAGGGAAATTCAATTGTTTGTGCGCAACGAAATGGAGAAGTGTACACACATCTAACCCATTCATTCAATACACTTACTCATTGCTCTTCACTTGAATTCAATTGAACTTAATCGATATGGGGATGCGGGAGCGGGAGGAGGCATTCCTCTGATGCGATGGTGGAAATCATCAATTGCCACAAAATTCTTCGAGAAAAACATTCACTACCATGATGCAGTTCATTTGCTATTGTGTGCGTGTACGGTGGTACAGAGAACAAGTGGCAAAAGGACGAAAAAGAACTTCCTGTATTCAACCAATTCCATTGTGAATTTTATGAATGCTCTGCTGATGAAGATTCTTCTCTCTGATGAAATGAAGGAAGGATGTGCCTCACAATCGCATATTCGACTGACATTTTGTTACGCATCCCGTTTTTATATTCTTTTTCAACGTCGTCGTCGTCCTTACAGCAGTTCACTTGGGCGAGAACATTAGAAATGATTTCCGATCGTTAATTCGTCCTCTCCACCACATATTCCCTCTCCAACTAGCTGTCTTCCTGTCATTGTCTCATTCTCAACGAAGAAAGCCACTTATTTTGATCCTTTTTTCCCTAGAGCAAACAAAGCATATGTGGGCATAGATAATTTGATGCAATTATCCTTGGGGTGTAATTAAGTTGGTCTTACTCTTCCTCACCTACCACCGGCATTTCAATCTTCCACCCAGGACACTGCCCTTAAAATGATACCTAAGTTCGTAAAAGTTGTATCTCTGTTCGTCTTTTCTGTTTTTTTTTTTTTGCTGTTGGGTATCCTTATTCCACCCTATCCAATGTTGCGTTTTGCATGGAGTGTTACAATTAAATTTCACCCATTCACACAAAAGGAATATAGAGAAAGAGGACGAAAAAAAAGCCAAAATGATTATGTGGGAGAGATAAAACGATTTACCCAACCAGTAGAAGGATGTGAATAAATGACGTGTGGAACAAGCGATGGGACACAGATAGGAGACAATTTTGTGCAATCTTCAATATAATTGGCCGAGGATAATTGGCATATTGTCAATTAGAGTCTGGTATCTATATTATTACTTTTTTTTTGTGAAGAGTGGGGTGATATTTTTTTGTATCCTTTTATGTGAATCAGTAGAAAGAAATTTCATTTGAATTCAATGGATGGGAAAATTGGTTAAAATTACTAAGCATGGTTCTGTTTGTTTCGAAAAGGATTTGATTCTATTTTTTTGTTTTGCTGTGAATTAAAAGCCTGGGAGTTTGTTTTGCATATGAATGTGTACAAGTCGAAAATTAATAGAACACATGAAGGACATTTTTGTATTAATGTCAAATGCGTTGATTGAATTAGAGGAGGGTTGATGTGAATTTGATTTCTTTTAATAGAACAATAATAGAAGTTAAGGACGTCTAAAACAATAGAGCCGTTGTTGGTTTAATTCGTTTCCTAAGGATTCAATCTTATTTGTTCCTAATGCTGGCTGTCAAAGAAAGAAGGACGTAAAAATATTCTCACATGTCTTGGCACTTTTAATGATAATGACGGAACAGATGGTATTTCAGCACCGGAATAAATATGTTGGGTGGGATGTTCCAAATTGGTAAGAATTCGTCAGAATATTAAAAGGAAAGATAATAAAATAAAGGGATCAAACATACGGGAAATTCGAAATATGGATATGTAATATGAAATTGAATATGCTTGTTGGCTGTTTGTCAGACTTTCACAAGACATCTGAAAACCCGTGGACAGTGGCCAAAATGCACCAACCACTGACCCACTGCCTCCACGACCTCAATGATTTAATTCGAGACTAATTTCCACCTTCAAGGAAACTTGTTGAAGTTGAAAGCGTGTTGCAATAGCTTTCTGATAGCTTGAGTTTGCATTTGTGGTTTGTGGGCACAGAAAAACTGCGCATGCTCCTGGCAGTTTGCTGATAGTTTGACCTCGTATTGGGAAAAACCTAATTTCAAATCAATGTTGCAGCTAACATTTTATGGTCGCCAAATTCACTTGTAGACTACCACACGACGTGTTGCTGTTTTCACCCTCAATGGAATTTAAATTCTCAATTCAGAAAACAAATTCATAGATTTAAGAAAATTGGATTTATTATTAGAGTAAACTATTGGCGCAATAAATTTGAAGCCCATGCTAGCTAACAGGTCAAAATCCACCATTTAAGACGGATGTTTCACACTAATTGAGAATTAAAAGAGCGTTTCTATTTATTCACTCTCAATTAGCGCTGATATATAGACATAACGAAAAGCACACTCATAATGAAGAAATTCGTGCAGATAGATGTATATTACATTTTGGTGTTATTGTATTTTTATCTGCGAAAGTGCGGACCATTTTCTCCAATACTTGTTGGATTTGAGTGATGGCGAAGTGGTCAAAATAGCAGAAAGAATAAACATAAAATATTGGGATGATGAAGATTTCTTCTAACGATTTCGTTTGACCCAACCTACATTCACATAACAAAATTGTTTATACCTAGAGATAAAATTTCAATAGTTTTGTCATACTTTTTAGATCATGTTATATTCGTCCAATCGCTCAATTGCTGATTGCCGTACGCTTGTATGCGCTTGGATCAATGCAAATCTCTTTTGCTGACTTTGACAGGGTAAGAGTTGCTTCTTTACCAAAAGCAGCGTGAAATCGCTAAACCTCGACCGATATTCATTGTGACCCCTCAAACTGTTATTGAAATGACTGCAGCCAACGAAGAATTCCATAAATCTGCTCGATTTCCGCGAGCTATTGATGCTATTGATTGCACTCATAAAAAGATGGTATCTCTTGGTGGCGATGATGCAGAAATGTCATAGAGCTGATATTAGGTGATATAAAGCGAAGATTCTCAGTGTTGTCTATTGACTTGCGAGTTAAATTGAAGATAATCAAATTAATCATCTTTGCGTGCACTGTGCTGCAAAATATTGCAGTCGGTGCAAAGGAAAGTGTAAAGACAACAGAATTGGAAGGATTTGACGAAATGATGAATGCAACAGAGATCCCGAATTTAAACACAACTGATAGAACTGATAGAAATATTGAGCGTGATCTCTTACTCAATTACTTTCGTAGTGTGTAAAAACAAAAATAATAAAAATCGAAGGCTCCAAATATTTTTTTTATTACAAAAACTACAAAACAAAAAAATTGGTTGGTTTCAGGATTATACAGAATCTTCTTTTGAATTATGCTCAATTATAGTTGCATGCCTTTAAATGCACTGACTTAGGAGATCTTCTTCTGCTCCATTGATTTTTTTTTATAATGTATGCGCATTTAAGGGATTTTTTAGTACCCTTATCTGCTTTCTGTCATTTACTAGTTATTTGTCAATTATTTACGTATTTATTCATATATTTATTTATTTATTTATTTATTTATTCATTTATTTGTTTATTTATTTATTTATCTATTTATTTATTTATTTGTCCATCAATTGTTTATTTAGAAGTTTCGTAGAAAAGGAGAGATGCCGATGCACGTTGGTTTTAAATGTTACTAGGTTATAATGTGAAGGAAAAATAGAGCTTGAAAGAGTATTCCACATTGTGTTGTGCAGCTGAAGAAAGATTCTTTGAACTTCACTGTATGTCTGAATACAGGCTTGAGGGTGAACTGATGAGCATTCCTTGCATGGCGGGTATTGCGGTTGAAAAGTTGCAAGGGATGGATTGAAACTGGCTATTTCGTTTGAACACTTATGGTGAAATAACGATAAAATAACGAAAGGCAGGAGACATTACGACGATGACTAAGAGAGCCAATCGATCTCCCGATGTCTCGGTCGCCAATAAGTTTTATCGCTCGTTTTTGGATCTATCAAGTTATATTTTCACCATTTGAGTTTCGGGCGGAAAAATGCCTTGCAAATTGTAGAAGAGGTGAAATACTTCTTACATCGCTTAAGAAAGCCTAGGCAATTCGCAGCGTTCTTGGTGCCATCGAATATGAGGTCAATCCAACGGAGATTGTCATTAACACACATACCGAGAATAGAAAGTCTTTCGGTTTCAGCGATGCAAGTGCCATTTATTGATAATGGCAGTGTGTGTGGAGTTTGCTTTAATGGCAGAAGACAGCATTGCGTTTTAGAAGCATTTAATTCCACTCTATTAGTTGTACCCCACTGAGTTATGCTGTTGAGATCAGAGTTTTATGAGCTTAACATACTTTGCCATTCCAGCTCCACATCCGAAGAAGAGGGGTGTTACCCAAGAAACGAATATAAGAAGCTGAGGTCAGCAAAGGAATTGATTGGATTAGAAGTAATAGACCGGAGATCATTTATAAAAAGAGAATACAGGACAGAACAGAGACTTGGGGGACACCACCATTTATTTGGGGAGCTGCAGACTTGAAACCGTCCAAAACAACCTGAATTGAACGGTATACCGAAAGGTAATTTCTAATCCATTGAAGAAGAGTATTATCGATTCCAAATGCACTCATTTTCAACAAGAGAGCTTGATGCCAAACTCTGTCAAATGCCTTTGAAATATCAAGCGCAACGATCTTACTTTTACCACCTGACGGTTGATCAGCGTTTCCGACCTTAGAAAGAAGGGATAAGAAGTTAGTGCAATTGGTCGGTAGGAGAAGGAAGAAGAAGATTCGCTTTTTCTGGTACAGGCTGGGAAATGCTGTTTTGCATCTTTTCGGAAAGAACCCTGAAGAATAAGACAGATAGAAAAGCTAACGCAGGTTTTGCCAGCGTAGAAGAACACCTCTTCAGAACGATAGGAGAAATGCGATCTGAATTGAAAACTGATCATCTAAAAGGGAGTTCATTCTTCTGTACTTTAGTAGCAATATTTTGATCTCGGCATAAACGCTAATTGAATTTCGCGACGAATCATGCAGCAGTCCAACGCGCGGGTATTGGAAAGACAAAAAGTGTATAGTTTGGGCTAGACCTTCACGTCAACGTGGTAGCATGCTATCGCGATTGGGCCCCCCTTTTTGTCTCTTAAAACAAACGCAGAAAAGCTCTCACATAAAAAAACCTTTTTTGCCAGTTGGTTGGTTAAAAAAGCTGGTGAACGTTTTTGTATGAACATGCGACAATCACATAGACACTTCTTATTATGTATAGATACTAATAGCATAAACAATAACCGTTAACATGCAATTATATAACTGTTTGTGGTAATAGTAAGCACTATATCAATTGCAATTTTTGGTGAGCTTTTACTTGTGCAAGATTAATCGCCAACATCATAATCATTTTCGGTAATTTTGAAATGTTTCTTATTTGGAGGGACGAAAGGCGAAACAACCATTCCAGCCCCAAAATAGTTTTAAGCTTTAATGTGGGAAGCAGATTTGTCATAAACAATACTTTTGTACGGAAAGGTTTGTTTGTTACGGTTCCGATTTGATGCACGAAGCGTCCAGCTTATCACTAAGGAAATCTACCAAAGCTTAGTACTACGCCAAGTTTACGCAATAAACAAATTTAATATTGATTGATATGCTATTATTAGACCATTGAAAAGTATAAAGAAAAACCTTTCAATTTCCAGAGATTCACAAGCAACCTCTTCAACCCTTCACTCCCTCCACAGACAAACACATGTATTTTTTGTTCGCATTCCCCTTAAAAAGCAGACGCAATTTTCAATTGATCAGATTATCTCCCGATGCAAACAACTCTACTATTAGTGTATAATGACAGATAATACAAAGGACCTTTGCTCAAGTATTGCTCGAACTCATAAAACTCTTCATGGATAAATCACGACTCATCCTAATCATTGGATTGTTATATTGAACATTGTGTCTGTCCCTTTTTTACTCTGATCTTCCAAACAAATTCGTTACACAACCTTACCCACGTATCATACAGTCAAGCAGGACATTGCCTCTTAAAAATGAATGAAAAAAAAATGTTCCTCCGAACATTCATACGTAATTCTAAACCAGTTACCAATAGAGAGGAATTATCCGTCGAAGTGCATTAAATCCGAAAATAATTGCCATACAATATAATGACGTAGCGAGGACTCGGCTCAAAATGAACTCAATTCGAAGATGAGAGTGTATCTATTGAAAAGGCACGCGGCAAATGAAATTTCTGTCAATGTACAAAATAAAACAAGATAGCGGCGTGTACCATGTAAATATTTTTCAATTCAAAGGTCAAGCCGTTGCCACCCTTTTGGTACCAAATCACACAAATAAATAAATAAAGAACAAAATCCTTGTTAAATGTTTTTTTGCGCGAGAATAGCATGCCATTGCACCCCTAATTACATTGCTGTTAAGTGCGTATTAAAGGCGATTACAAGGGTATTCAGAAAACGAAAAGCACGCACCCTTCCATCATCCCTTATTGCAATTTGTTACAATTCAATTAAATCACCTGGAAGTAACAAGGAAACCCAAGTAAGCACAATTGTTTAATCCCCGTCCGTAAAACAGAGTTTCGAAAACGATACGAGTACTGCTTTCCCACAATATGTGAAAGGAAGAAGTTGCGCCCACCAGCACTGCATGGCTTTGCCAACGGTTCCAAAGCTAATTTATGCAGATCCTGTATTGTCATGCAAATCTTGTTGATATCGAATGATAATTGCGACAATTAAAAAGCTGAATATTGCTTGCTTACCGGAAATTATCGGCTTTTTTTCTCTATTTATGTGGGTGCGTGTTGGGAAGTTTTTTTTTAATTACATCCTCATTGAATGGTTAATCGTGTTGACTTTTCGATGACTAGTGCATGTACAGATGTACACACATTGCAGATGTAATGATGCACCAATTGAAGATAATTTACGGAAGTCATTGCAAATACAAAAGTAATTAAATGTAATTAGTTCAATATAGTATCGGAGGTCGGTAGTTCGAAAGGATTTGGATGTAACAGTGGTGAGAACAAGAGAAGGCAAGTGTTAATGTAACGAAAAAGTAGTTATTCCTGTACGTCATGGGATTATGAAATTCACTTCCAGTTTCTATTGTAAGAACTTCAAGCGAGAGCGACTTCCAAAAAAGCTAACGCAGCATCTGCGCCCGCTTTAACGCGTTTAAGGCATTTTCTCTTTTCTTTTCATTTTCTTTTTTATTTATCATTATAATTAATTAATGAAATAAAATTATATGACTGTATTTACTGAACGTAAAGTGGGCACAGAGGTTAGTGTGTTGGACGACTAATCGAAGGATCTGAGGTTCAAATCCCACCGTGCCAAGTTATATACAAAACAAACGTTTTTTCCCACTGCCCCACCTCTTATGAACGTCTGACAAACATTCAAGGGTATCAGCTGTCATAAGAAGCTTATCAAATTTGCCGTTCGGATTCGGCTTTAAATTGTAGGTCCCTTCCACTCCGCATAAGCAAATGGTTGAAGAGGCTTGGTGGATCAGTCTACTTCATTCCTACTTTTTAACCTATGTTTATGTTGCGCAAATAAAAGATAATTTTATCTAGACAGTTACCTGCATAGGTAAGTAGGCGTGGCTGCCTGGTTGTACAACACCAATAAGCGCATATGGCCGCTTTGACTCAGGATATCTGTTTGCGTTGAAATCAATTGAGAAATTTAATAATTTTTGCAGAATTGTATATTCCTGAATTCGGAGTGTGCGTTCCAGCTAGAGCCGAACGTTCGCCGAGGTAACGATTAAGAGTTTCTTTTTCCAATGGGTTCTAACAACTGCGACAGTGTGGGTTTAATGGAATGTCTATTTACGCAGCGTAAGTACCGACCAAGGTTCGCAGATCGATAATATATTATTCGTTTTCGCAAAGGAATTTGATTTCTGATTCGATCGCGAACCATATTTTTCGGTTCGTTTAAAAATAAAATTCATTTTCACCATCGAATCAAATCTGTTGCGATCTGTAGAATATAGTTCGTTTGCTAATTTATCACGTGCGAACTATTGGATATCCGTTCGTGAACGGTTCTCATAAGAAAAAAAAAGTCATTTTACATGAAAATTATATTACATATTATTATACCCTATTCTAAGGGTATATTAATTTTGACGCATAGTTTGTAACATACCTTAATATTGCCCGTAGACCCCTAAAAGTTACTATATTTATGTTCAGCATCGATAGTAAATTCGATCTAGTCATGTCCTTCCGTCCGTCCGTCCGTCCGTCTGTCGGCAAAAATTAGGCCTTTAAACTGGACCTAGAGAGCTAAAATTTTAACCATATACTCTCTAAGGTCCCGAAATAATCAAGTTTACGAATTTTTGAAAACCGCCCACAGACACGCCCACAAACTCAAAAAAACAAAATTTTGGAAAAAATCGAATTTTGATAAAGAAAGCTGAATTTTTTTATATATGATCTATGACTCCTAATACTGCTCGGGATAAAAAATTTTCAAAATCCGCCTACTGACACGCCCACAAATAAATAAAACAATTTTTTTGAAAATGCAAAGTTTGAGCTAGGGAGCTGAAATTTATAATATATACTCTCTATAAAAAAATACTTACCTTCTTTCAATATTAAAAACATAGGGACGGGCTACAGTCCGCTTGGGCGAACTGTTGGATACCCTATTCTTATTCCTATCCCTCATAAGTGGGCGTGACAAAAGTCTAAGTATATTTGAATTGTTAAGAACGCTCTACATATTTTGTTAATTTAATTTTTTGTTAATTTTTGTTTTATTTAATTGTGGGCGTGTCAGTGGGCGGATTTTGAAAATATTTACACATGAGCATAAAGGGCCCATGTGTAAATATTTTCAAAATCCGCCCACTGACACGCCCACAATTAATTTTTATTTATTTTTTTAAAAGAGCTAGGGAGCTGACATTTATAATATATACTCTCTAGGGGCCCTTTATTCTCATGTGTTAATTTTTTTAAATCCGCCTACTGATACGCCCACAATTAAATAAAACAATTTTATGGAAACACCCATGTTTGAGCTTGTTATATAACAAAATATGTAGAGCGTTCTTAACAATTCAAATATACTTGGACTTTTGTCACGCCCACTTATGAGGGATAGGAATAAGAATAGGGTATCCAACAGTTCGCCCAAGCGGACTGTAGCCCGTCCCTATGTTTTTAATATTGAAAGAAGGTAAGTATTTTTATTATATACTAGCTGACCCATGCTAAGAACTGATAATGAAAACGTCGAGAGTGTCCGTTCTCTTTATATGGATATACTCTCAGTGTGGCTTCCTCTCAATCTCAATTACATTTCATAAATTCATACCCTATCTTTCTCAATTCCATGCGCCACAAAAAAAAACAACGCAAACTACAAAAGGCGCACAAAAAAAAGAAAAAAAAAGCACACAGCACAAAAGGTACAGAGAGAGAAACAGATTTGTGCCGCACACACACACAAATTTTCCTCCACTCATCACTGGGAAAATCAAACGATCTAGCTTCAATCGAACATTTTACTTTTTTTGAATTGTATAAAATGTATAGTTTAATGCTTATTGTTCAACTTCAGGATAACCTACAAA
Organism: Portevinia maculata; assembly: GCA_949715645.1. Taxonomy (NCBI): domain Eukaryota; kingdom Metazoa; phylum Arthropoda; class Insecta; order Diptera; family Syrphidae; genus Portevinia; species Portevinia maculata. Next base: position 261,121,907 of record OX454526.1, read on the forward strand.
GATTTATATCTTAAAATCTTTGTACATAATTGAACTTTATATTAAAAAAATCCTATTTCATTTGGATGAGTCATTCCAAAGATAGGAGCTAGAAAGCATTCGGGAGTTACAACTTTTCTTAGATATCAGCTTAGATCTCCGCTTCTGGACACCGGATGAAGCATTTTAACGCGGTAAAAAGTAGCCTATGTCCATTCTCAGGCTCTAGACTGTCTGTGTACCAAATTTCATTTAAATCGGTTCAGTAGTTTTTGCGTTAAAGCGAGACAGACAGACAGACAGACAGACAGAGTTACTTTCGCATTTATAATATTAGTATGGATTAGGATTTTGGAATAAATTTCCATTCAGTTTAACTAACAAAACATTATTTATTATTTCTTTGGATAATTTGTTTCTGTTTTTTGTCAAAAAAAAAAACTGGTAGAGCACTAAAAGCCCAGAGACTTGAGTTGATGGCATTGCCAGCACTACTTTGCAAGTTTTAATAGAAGAACCTCTTTGCTGCTCAATGTTTTCCAATGCTCAATTTTCTCTCACAAAGTAAGCAAGTTGATTCGTCAGCTTCTTCATTATAAGAAACATATTAGTTTAACTCAAATTTCTTTATTTTCTCCATTTCAACCAAAATAATAACTACTCATATTCCACCTGAATTTCTTTTTTCCGATCTCTCACGAACGAAGGATGCAGAAAAAAAGGATACAGTTCGTTCGTGAGAGAACTATAAATTTTTAAAGATCGAACATTTTATCGTTCGCGAACTTTATTTTTTATGGTTCGTGAGAACATCGATAAAGAACGATAATGATCCTTATTTTATCGTTCGCGATCGATATTTTACGAACCCTGGTACCGACAGGCCAATGGTCAGTGCTAATTGCAACAATTCTGGCAATTTAATGTCGGGTTCTGTTTGATAGGTCGCGAGTTCCATTTGTGTTATAGGAGGGCCATATCTTCCTGGAAATGACACAACCTTTTAGGGTGCTCCATCTGCAGTAAATTAGTTGTATCTAAATGTAAACGTATTATTACAAATAAAATACATTTAATTACAATAGAGGTTAGGTTAGGTTAGGTTGAGGTTTTTATTAGCTAAAGTCAACACATTTAGATCAATGTAAAGTCTATTGAGATACCACGTGGATCTAGGGGACTTTCGTCCTCTACCCGTTTAACCATTTATAGCTTCCAATTAAACGTGATAGACTTCTCACATCACTTTTAGCCAAGTGGCTTAGATCATTAAGTAAGAAGGCTCCTAGATAGAGACTTATTTTACGGAAAAGCGCAGGGTATGTACAAAGAAGGTGAAGTATTCATACCATACATGCAGCTTCTTCAGAAGTCGTTTGAATATACGCCAAGCCTTGATGCGTTATGCCACCTACATTCAGCGTTGCCAGACGTGCAGATTTGCCTTGTTTTGACTCATCGGTCGATTTTCAAAACCCACAAATCTGTCAGGCTGGCATATTTTCGTTTTACTTTTAGTTTAAGACCAATAATTGACAATGAACCTGATTTCATTTTATTTACCTTAGGAACTGTGAATTGATGTTATTTTAATAAAACTTAATAAAAAATATTGATGAAGTTCGATTTTTTTCTTTAGATATCGGTACAATTGCAGGTATCAAAAAAAAATATTTAATGCTTACATTTTGATGAAATTAAATACTAAGAACGTCGCGGGAACAGCTTTGGCCAGATGTCCTTAGTCGATGGCTATGCCACTTTTCAATATAAGATTTGCTCTCTCATTGCAAATAGCTTCAACTTGAATTTGCATGTAGCGATTTTCATACTTAGAGAACCTTTGCCAGGTAAAAGAGGTAATGTGGTTCCTTTTTTGGCGAGCTCATTAGCCATTATACAGTTCCTGGACTGTCCATATGCCCCGGCACCGAACAGATATGAATGTTGAACTAGAGCAAAGATGGAGGTTGAAGAGATTGAGTCCAAGGATTTAATCGCGATATAATAGAACTAACGGACAATTTATCGGGCTGACGATATGGTCTACTCATGGGCATACTGACGCAACAAAATAAAGATTCTTCTTTAAACTGCTTGATGCGCACACGCGCAAAAATATTGCAAATGAAAATCGATGCCTAAGCGAAAGTGTTTTTCTGTCATCGAGATTGATAATTTTTTTTGAGACGTACTTTTCGACGCTCTAGAAATCAAAATCGTTTCTCAAAAACCCCGTAGTGTGCGATGTCGGCTTAATGATGTGCGTTTACATTTTTTGAGTCATCAAACTTCATAAATGTGATTAAAACTTTTAGATAAAAATATATTCAAAGAAACTTAAGCCCATCCTTTTCTTGTACTCCCTGTTATACAATGTTAAAATGGCAATAATGTATTGTCATTATTAGCAATATTTAAATGCGTAACAATGCAAATAATTTCCCACACACACACTACCCATATGTTTTTTTACACAAAAGGATTTTCAACCATTTGTACTGTAAAGTTGTTGCCAATTCAAGCATATAGCACACGCGTCAGGACACACACACACCCACTCAACGTTATCAACCATACCGACAATGTTCAGCAAATAATGCAATTATCGAGGGAGAAAATAACACTTATTTCGAAAAAATATACTGACTAATTTAGTCAAGGGATTTCCGTATGTTTATCTCGGAATCGCTACTGTATAAAGGACGAAGCAATGCCAGGGGAACTTGAGTTAATTTAAACTTTTATCTGAAAATGTAATATATCACCCCTTTCCCCTTAAAAAAAAAAAAATTACTATCCACTTTAATTCTTTTTTATTAGTTGTTTCTTTTGCTAAGCTCACCTGCACACGTGCTTCACTTAAATCCAAACGCATTGCTAGATCCTCTCGGGTGAATACGTCAGGATATTGAGTCTTCTCGAATGCCCGTTCGAGCTGATGCAATTGAAATGTGGTGAAAGTCGTTCTTGATCTGCTCGAGAAAAAAATGATAAAAAAGAAAAAATAAAGAAGACAGGTAAACACAAATTACAAAATGAATCGTTAATCGGATTTGCCGAGAGGGAGAGAGTGATTCTTTGTCGGTTCCTTTTCTATCGGATACTAATTTTCTGTGACTTACCTTCGAACCTTTCTAGGACGTTCCATGTCGTTTTGATCATGACCATTATTAAGACTATTCGAGAGGTCATCATCATTGTCTCCGTCGCAGCCGTTATCTGTGTTTGTTGGCGAGGATTCTTCACGATTGTGATGATTATGATGCTGAAGACTGTGATGATGATGGGATAAGGACTCGGAGTCTGAAATTTCAAAATACATTAATGCGATGGAAGATAATTATGTTGTTTTTTAAGTGCACTAATTGATGTATTTGAGGCGTAAACTTAGGGGCGTCTAAGTGGTTTCAAGAAGATGGTTGAAATTTTATTAAGGATATATGCTTTGTGTTATTGGATTAATGGGAGGTAGGTCCCCTACCAGACGTGTCCCTTGGGTGGCGGATGAGGAGATGCCTTGGTTTGATGTAAGTCGCACATTGATTCGTGATCCGGGGTAATGAGGTCATAGCAGTGAAGGTGCCAAGAATTTCACTGTGAAATACCATCGTGGACCAAAATCAACTCTGGGGAACTATTGTCTTCCAGTCAGTTAACCATAGTAAGTACTCTATCGGGGTACCAGCCGTCGTACCCCATGTCACCATATTACGCCAAACAACAACCTCCGAATCAGCGGCCAAGGTCTGTAGCCGTAGCGATCAACAGCCGCTGAAAAAGGCGAATACGAAGGCCAAAATTATTTTACGTAATGTTGTGAAAAATGAAGCGCCCGGTATCGCTCATGAGAAGGACTCGCAGGGTCAACTTAGATGCCAAGAAGCAATTGATGAGTTCACCCGCCACAAAGATACAAACAAACTAACTACGCCAAACTAAAAATGTTCCACTCGGTGAGCAATGACGACGATTTAGTGGAAATTGACGTAGCCGACAAGCTGTTGAATGGCCTGTCGATTGAAATGGAAGAAAACCAACATCAAGAACAACAAAACAATGCTCAAAGTCTTCCAGTTCAATCTCCAACACTCAAGTGTACATCGGAGAACCTACTAGTTTTCGTTCGGAAGGAAAATACTGACATTGGCATACTGGGCCAACGGATCGACCATTCGAGGTCTTAACGACAAAAATTACAACACTTTCTACACAAAGCATTTGAAACACAAATTGCCCCCTTGATCACTTGAGTGGTGGCGTCCGTCCGTCCGTCCGTCCGTCTGTCGGCAAAAATAACTTTTAAACTGGACCTAGAGAGCTGAAATTTTAACCATATACTCTCTAGGGTCCCGAAATAATCAAGTTTACGAATTTTTGAAATCCGCCCACAGACACGCCCACAAACTCAAAAAAAATTTTTTTTGGAAAAAATCGAATTTTGAGCTAGAAAGCTGACATTTTTTATATATGATCTATGACTCCTAAAACTGCTCGGTATAAAAAATTTTCAAAATCCGCCCACTGACACGCCCACAAATAAATAAAATAATTTTTGTATACCCTATTCTAAGGGTACCTATATTAATTTTTGAAAATCCAAACTTTGAGCTAGGGAGCTGAAATTTATAATATATACTCTCTATGGGCCCTTTATGCTCATGTGTAAATATTTTCAAAATCCGCCCACTGACACGCCCACAATTATTTTTTACTGAACTTTATAATATATACTCTCTAATAGGGGCCCTTTATTCTCATGTGTTAATTTTTTTTAAATCCGCCTACTGACACGCCCACAATTAAATAAAACAATTTTATTGAAACACCCAAGTTTGAGCTAGGGAGCGTTTTTTTTTATAAAATCCTTTAAATGTTATATAACAAAATATGTAGAGCGTTCTTAACAATTCAACCATACTTAGACTTTTGTCACGCCCACTTATGAGGGATAGGAATAATAATAGGGTATCCAACAGTTCGCCCAAGCGGACTGTAGCCCGTCCCTATGTTTTAAACAGGAAAATGGTTATTAAACTTCGTTTTTAAGAATTTCCGACTGTCTTCATTTTTAAAATGAAATCCACTTTTTTGTTTTCTGGTGTATTTATAATGATTAAGAGCTTAGTATGGGTAAATTCAAGATTTTCCGATCATCCCGCAATACTCATTACGGTGTAACATTTTGTCGTGCTTTTGAGGTGAAAGACCGCGGGGTAATTTTTGACTCCCAATGAAATTTCAGTTTGCACATCGATCGCATGGTGTCCAAATCGTATTCGCTTTTTGCCTCATAAAAAGGAACTTGGATGATTTTCATAATTTGTCATAAAGTCGCTCTTTTGCTCTTGAGTACGCTATAGATTAGAATACCCTTGCTATGAGGTTCATTCATCTCGAATTGAACGCATCCAGAAACTTTTTACCGCTTTCCACTCCGCATAATTAACTTTGGTTCTGAGCTATCACCTTACAAAACTAGTTGTCTTTTGCTTGATCTAAGTACTCTTTTTGTCAGAAGGAAATTACAGTCTTTGATGTTTTTGAATGACATTGTTTCTAACAGAATTCATTGTTCTGAACTGTTTTTTTCTTCACCGTTCTACGCGCCTTCTAGAGCTTTAAGAGACAGGCTTTTATTTTTGCCGCAGCCACATAGGAATAACTATGGGTGAACTGAGCCTATAACTCGTTGCATTCGTTTATTTAATTCCGTTGCCTGTCAAATTGATTTGAGCTCAACGTGATTGCTTTAAGCAAACTGCTCTTGTAATTTGAAATGCCAAATTTGTGTAAATAATATTTAATTTTTTTATATTCTTCTTTCCTTTATATTTAATTTATTATGCTTTCAAATATCTATAAATGAAATACATCTGCTCTGTCTGTTATTCTGTCTAATAATCTGTTACGGTTTTTTTTTGTACCTAAAATAAATAAATAAAAAAAAACAACTAGATACAATTTCTCCCCTATATCGTTTTTTACGACAAGCTCCTTATCGGGAGAGCTGTAATTATATGATTTACCCGTATCTGCACGGGTAATTAGGAAAATCAAATTAAATTTGAAATAATATCGAATGGCGCCCAACGTGGGGATTATGTATTTTGCCCACCTTACGCGTAATTTTCAACAGCCTAGTCGGGTGCCGTAAAATAAAGAAAAGCCAAAAAAATATTAATATTCAATGATGGTCTTATTTCACTTCGAAAAATTGAATTACATTACAATATTAAATACTAAAATACTCCCGAAATTTAAAATTTGGTTTTATTCTTCTCGACGTTGTTTCGCGATATCGTCCAGTCGTACTCATATTAATACATATCAGAGAAACAGCTATTAGTAGTCCAACGTCTATCTAGCAGATATCTCAACAATAATTAAATTGTTAAAGAAACTAACTTATTCTTTCTCCTACCTATCCTACCTCTCCAAAATGATGAAAATAATTCTTCAACTGTTATACAATCGCTCTAGGATAATCTCTCATCTGTAACAAAGTCGTCAGTGGCAACGAAAACTCATAATTTCATTCGTTCCATTTTTGAAGGGAATATGCGCAGCGTCACTGTCCTTATTTTTCAACAGAAGCAAATGAGATCCAAGCCCCCACCCCCTGACTTTCAAAAAAAAAATCTTTAGTAACGAATCAAATTTCGGAACTTAAATTCAGAAAACAAAGGCAACAAATTCCAATAGAATATGATTCCATTCCATTTTCCCATATATGTAAATTTTTTTGTGATTATTTCATTTTTTATTCTTCGGCTATGTAAGGATTAACATTGAACACGATGAACACGATGAATGCATGTTGATACATGTTTCTTCTTCTTTTTTAAGAGGATTATTTATTATTTTTGCAACGATATTTGTTTTCGAAATTTTTGCATTTCTCGTTTTCATTTTTACCGTCTAAAATTAATATTAATCCTTTATTTTTTTAATTATTCATTAAAACGCACAGTTGAACAAAAAACAAAAATCAATATGCCCTCCTCGGAGCAGAATCCTTGCAAAAATTTTCATCACACACAAGTTCTAATAAAACACAAAACGAAGAACTTTTTCATATTGATGAATCTATTGTTATCGACGACGCGCACAAAAAAAAAGGATTTTCACTTAAGTCCTTATGCAATTACAAAATTGAATTTGCACACTCTTTTCTTTCTGCGGCCTCCATTTGTATTCAACGAGGAAAACACTCAAAAACTCATTTATTAATCCTTTTTTTCGCCCCTCTTCTCAAGTTCGGCTTCCTCACCTCTAAAAAATAAATCGATTTTGAAGTTGAACCTCAAATTATTTTTTTAATGTATCCTTTGAAGCAGGGGTATGCAACTTTATGTTATACCGGTATATGTGATGTAGGTTCATTCGTTAAGGATATTTTTAGCTGAAGTTATTAATATTTATTAAATGGTTAAGGTTCCTTTAAAAATATGTCACAGCATGAGGTCGCCAGTTTACACAAATAGAACAAATTTTAATAAGGACAAACGAAACGAAAAATACCCAAATTGACAGCTTAGGGATGAAATATACATTTCATATGCAACAATAGAAAAGGTGGATGGGCGAGACAGTATGCCGCAAGGATAATGATATTGTACAACATTTTAATAACACGATAGTTTCCAACTGTGTGTGTGACGCAAATTTTTATTTCTTCCAAGAGACTGATCCTGTTTGGTTGTCGCAAAAAATTCGAATATATTATTCTACGAAAGAGAGAAATGCACCAGAAAGTGTGAGAGGGATTTTCAATTTCCGAACCACAAAATTAACAATAGCAATTGCATTAGGCTCTGTTGTTTTTGTGCCTGTATGTGCAGTGCCCACTCGATAATGGGGTTATCTTGTTGTAGTCCTGTGATGTTATGAAATTGGGAGATTTCTACAGGGTATAGTGTTAATGCAATTTGCATATAATAGCATTTGATGTGTTCCAATACAAATGATGTACCACAAGGGAGATGCTCGTAGCCTATTCATGCAGCGTGATGTACCTTAACCTACCCCCATGAGTTTCGCTGTCCGCTTTGCCCGAAATTGAATAAAATTAGCACATTGGCAATCAAGTTACGCTGCGTGGGGGTAGAACACTATAGTATCCTGTGCGTGCTCACAGAAACACGCCCCTTGGATTGACTATTATAAGAGATTGAAATGTTAAACGATGTGATGATACAATCAATTTTCGGACAAGCATACAGAAATGCAGCAATCTCATGCAAGCTACATGTATCGGTATATTTATCCTGTATCCTTTGCATCAGTGGACGAATATCTATCCGATGTGGTTTTCATAGATCAAGAATGCATAGACTGAGGCAGAGTAATTGAATTACTGTTCGTAAAAGGATCCATTGAAGTCCTCGTTTTTATAAAAAATTATTATTCACAGGAAAAATAGAAACTCTTCCAAATACACTAACTAACTTTCCACACTCATGTTTATACCTGCTCTTGTCAGCAATTAGTAAATTTTTGATCCAAGGATAATTGCATTGGCTTCGCTTTTGTATGGTAAATTTTGAATAAATATTCGCAGACAAAAAAAAATGGGTGGTCTAGCAACGCTCAAATATTCAAATGTCAATGTTATTATGTTTCGTTTGGTATTGGAATTTAATTTTTTATTGAATATTGTCATATATTGCCTTTGCAGAGTTAAGTTTATTTGTGAGAGTGTGGTTGCTGTTAGTATAGATGATAGGGTGACAGTTGATGTGGTAAACAGTAAAAGATCAAACGGAGAGATTTAAACATGAAAGTATTTTTAATAGGCAATTATTCGCATATATCACGCGAATGGGGTGCGTGCAATAATTTAAATTGAGCTTTACAAGTTGTATTAGTTCTTCAAAGATATGTTCTTTGTATTCTGATGGATACTATTGGAAAAGATTTGAAGGTTTTCTAAGCAAAGTAATTGAAAACAACATGAAATTTAAAGCTTCTAGTATGCTTTGATTAAAAAACAAATAATGTTCCAGAGGTCTGCTTGAATATATTCCTTTAATAGATTCATTAGGCCCAGGACCACCCGGACTGTAGCGCCACCTACTCGTAAGTAAGTAAGATTCATATGTGTACACAACTCCACTGCACTCAAATCGTAACACATATTGGAACAAACATATGCACTTGCAGTGATCTAACAACGAAAAAACAAAACCTGATATTCACTCATTGTTTGATTACAGAACAAGTGTTGTGTTGGATTTTTTTCTCTTTCATGGCTGCTGGAAGTAATGAGTGCACCTGTTTAGGGGAATATAACATGAATATTCATAGTATTGTTGTTTCAATTACGAGCGCTATGCAGATCATCTTATTGGTATTGTTCCACATGAGAAATGATTGAAATCGGAGGCAAGTTGTATACATACACTGCCGATTAATAAAATAGACTCAAGGTTTTTTTTATAGATAATTAAATTTTTTTAATAAAAAAACAACAAAATTCGAAAAAATATATTTTTTTATTAAGTATTTAATTGTTAAATAAATTAAATAAAAATTAACGTTCTTAGTCAATAGATAATTTTTTAATATATTTTTTTGTGGGTGAACCTCCAAATGACTTTCTATCGATCAATCAAATAGACTCAATGACCTTAAAATTAATAAATTGTCTTTCATTAAGCACTTGACAACTTCTTTTATATGAAATGCAAACTACAGGAGATATCTCAACAAAATTTTATTGGCTTGAATAACTATCAAAACATTTGCAAATGAAATTTGACTTCATTCATATGTCCACCCAATTTTTGATGACTCGGCCTGACATTTTGACCGATACGGCCCCTATTTCTCCTTCAATATTGGTTCTGAGCTCCTCTAACGTCGCCGGCTTGTTGGCATAGATCAATGATTTCATGTAGCCCCGTGAAAAAACAGTCTAGAGTCGTTAAATCACACGATCTCGGCAGCCAATAGACGGGTCCGTTTCTCGAGATAGCACGTTGCACGTTCACCGAACTGAGACTTCAATAACTGGATTGTTGCACACGCTGTTTGACTTGTGGCACCGTCATTTTGGAACTGATGTCCAAATCATGCAATCGCTCAAATAAATAACGTTCCAACATGTCTCTGTAGCGAATACCATTTTCAGTAACGTGATGGCCGTTTTCATCGACGAAAAAAACGGCCCAATGACGGCACCGGCATGAAAAACGCACCAAACAGTGACTTTTTGACAAAGCCTTTTAACCAAAAATTTGCGATGAAATTCTTCATTTTCTCACTTCATGTCCAGATCCCAATTCTAGGACGCACGTCGCTTCATATGGTCAAGTCCATTTAGTTCTTGAGTCAGCTTGATCTTGTAAGGGTGTAGGCCAAGATCCTTAAGCAAAAAAATGTGGTCTGGGGAAGGCCCAATTCTTGCGAACGGTGTGAAATTGACGGATTTGGCAGGTTTGCGACGGACCCTTCTACGGCAGCAATATTCTCCACACTTCGGGCAAAACGTGGTCTCACTGGCACGGCAACATCAAGCAGCGAATATTCTGACTCAAATTTTTTCACTAGAATATGAATTTCTTGTCTACTGGGACGAGAATAACGGCCGAAAATTGGCGTTAACGCTTCTAAAGTTGCGACCGAATTTCGGTAGTAAATTTTAATCATTTGTAAACGTTGTTTCTTCGTTGTTCACCATGATGAAAATGTTGATTTTACTTAATATTTTGACATCGACAGTTCGGTAATTTAAGGGTGCGTTCACACTAAAATTTTATACTTGTCAAGTCGCCAATGAAAGGCCCTTATAAATACCAAAATCTTCAAAAAAAAACTTAATTTTAAATCGTATTTTACAATGTTTTAATCTTAATTAATTATGTGTGTAAAATTAATGTATGAAATCAATTTATAGATTCGTTCAGTCATTGAATAGTAAAGGGACTTTAAAAGATGCAATGATAATTCCGTCCAGGCGCTCTTAATGGCATTTTTTAATGATAAGATATTTTCAAGTTGCTGCCAGATTTGAAGTCTTTCCGCGAAAGCCATCACCAGCGGTGTTTTTTTTTAATTTATATCTTTTAATATGTTTTGCCTTCCTTATCACTCGCCGTACGGTAGCTTTACTTACATTTACTCCCAAATTCGATCGAATTTTGACTGCGGAGCACATTGAGTATGAGGCTTTTTGTAGAAAATGTTCGCTGTGCGCAAGCCGTAAGTGCTTTCCTAGGGGATATTTCATGTTTTTCATTTTTTCCCATAATTTGACGGACACTTTTTTTTGGCATAGGCAAAACAAAAAGGAACATATCATAACCGTAAAATTTCTGCAGCCAACTCTTACCTCTTAAAATGTTCTATTCTTAAAAATTCAGCAAAGGTAAGATAGCTTTCTGCATAAAACAGAAAATCAAAGCGTAAGAGACAAAACATGTTGCATCTTTTTGATTGATCGGCAGTGTATAGGGTGCGGCAACATAACCTGATTTTTTGAAATGAGCGCCATTCAGGCTATGGCCCATAATGGATCGTCTTTCAAAATTAAAAAAAATATTTTAAAAAATCTGAGTAGGTACTTATAAAGGTTTGGTTGTGATATATAAACTTTGTTTGAAATCAATTCACCCGTTTTTGACATATTGCCGGTTTTCTAAATTGCCGTTAATCGAGTTATTTCGGAAGACCTGAGTAAATGATCTTCATACTCACCCAAGAGCCGTTTTTTGAGAAAATCAGGACTGTAAAAACAAGTTGTATGGTACGTGCTGTTATGAAATGGACCTTTCCCTCGCTAATGGCGGCAAGGCTATGATCAAGATCAGAGCGATGACAACCTTCCAACTTTGCTTCTTCCCAACCACGGTGGGGTTTGCATCAACAAATATAGGCAGGCCTCCGAATTTCGAATCACTTCATATCTTAGGCCAATCAATTGCTAGTGTTGTTGCAGCCTCCTATTATTGGTTTTTGTTTTAATTGACCTTTTACGACACCGGTGATCTCCAGTCGTGTCAACGCAAAGATTTACAGGCGCACTTGTGGGAAAGTTTCAAAATGTTAACCGAGTCGCTTGGCTCACATGAATGGTAAAATTGTATAGAATTGATCTCTCCCGTTAGTCGTATTTTACGAAAAGCGCTGTCTATTTGGGACACTGCGGTGATATTTTAAGCCCGTCTCTGCATGGACTTACCGTTAAAAAAATGCCAATCCACTCATTGTGGCAAGAGCCTCAGTATCTTTTTTCTACCTTTCTATACTCTTTATAACAGACCTAATATTCAGTTTGAGTTTAAAACTTCAGTACTATTGCAATATCTTTCGCTGTAGTATACTAACATATGTATACGAGAAAGTTGAAAATGGCGCCCAACGTGAGACTGTTTTGAAAATATACTCGCCGCATATTAAATTTCCCCATTCTCCGTCAACACTTAAATATTTTTGATACAGAATAAACAAAACAAACTTTACTGCTCCTTTCAAGATTTCAAATTCTTAAGCAGTCATCGCTAAGGACACTTTAACAAGGCCCTTAGCGCCTCTCTTTATACATGCATGGAAGTTGAGTAAACTTCCTCATTTTCCGAATACAGCTAGAGACACCATCAATAATTATACTTAAAAGGATTTAAAATTAGAAATTGTCAACATATTTAAGAAGTAAATGTAAAATGAAAATATGTGATAAAATGGCGCCCAATGTAAGATCTTCTTAAAAATTTATTATCTCTAGTGACAACAAATTCGTAACAACTTATTTTTTGAGGACGCAAATAATATTTCTCGCGAAAACAAAATATTATTCTTAAGGCTTATTTTTTTTTCTTATTTACTTATTGTTAGGTATAGTGTAGGTCTAACCATCAAATGTTATCCTCTATTGTTAAGTTCTATAAAAGACTAAGTCTTACTTGTACATGATGTTCAATAAATGAAAATGAAATGAAAAGGCTGTGTAAAATAATTCTTATACAGACGTTATATTATAAACTACTGGAACAAAGAAATTTTAAATGATCTTTTTACTGGAACTTAAATGACCTAGGAATGCAGCTGTTTTATCATTGCAAATGGTGTCATTGAAATGTTTGCTCTGTTTTTTTGTTTAAATTTTTCTCTCACCAAAAACGAGCCCTTTTTATACCCTACATAGTTTGTAACATACCTTAATTTTGCCCGTAGACCCCTAAAAGTTACTATATTTATGATCAGCATCGATAGTAAGTCGATCTAGCCATGCCCGTCCGTCCGTCTGTCGGCAAAAATTATTCCTTTAAACTGGGCTTAGAGAGCTGAAATTTTAACCATATACTCTCTAGGCTCCCAAAATAATCAAGTTTACACATTTTTGAAATCCGCCCACAGAAACGCCCACAAACTAAAAAAAACTAAATTTTCGAAAAAATCGAATTTTGAGCTAGAAAGCTGAATTTTTTTATATAGGATCTATAACTCCTAAAACTGCTCGAGAGATAATATTTTCGAAATCCGCCCACTCACACGCCCACAATTAAATAAAACAATTTTATTGAAAAACCAAAGTTTGAGCTAGGGAGCTGAAATTTATAATATATACTCTCTAGGGGCCCTTTATGCTCATGTGTAAATATTTTCCAAATCCGCCTACTGACACGCCCACAACTTAAAAAAAAAACTTTTTTGAAAATCCAAAGTTTTAGCTAGCCAGCTTTTTTTTACAAAAGCTTCGTTTTTTTCGATAAAATCCTTTAAATGTTATATAACAAAATATGTAGAGCGTTCTTAACAATTCAACCATACTTCGACTTCAGTCACGCCCATTTATGAGGGATAGGAATAAGAATAATGTATCCAACAGTGCGCCCAAGCGGACTTTAGCTTTTGTAAGAAAAAACGCTCCCTAGCTCAAACTTGGGATTTTCAATAAAATTGTTTTATTTAATTGTGGGCGTGTCAGTAGGCGGATTAAAAAAAAAATACGCACGAGCATTAAGGGCCCCTAGAGAGTACAAATATTATAAATTTCAGCTCCCTAGCTCAAACTTTGGATTTTCAAAAAAAGTTTTTTTTAAGTTGTGGGCGTGTCAGTAGGCGGATTCTGAAAATATTTACACATGAGCATAAAGGGCCCCCTAGAGAGTATATATTATAAATTTCAGCTCCCTAGCTCAAACTTTGGATTTTCAAAAAAAGTTTTTTTAAATTGTGGGCGTGTCAGTAGACGAATTTTGAAAATATTTACACAAGAGCTTAAAGGGCCCCTAGAGAGTATATATTTATTTCAGCGTCCTAGCTCAAATTTTGGTTTTTCAATAAAATTTAATTGTGTCCCATTGTGTGTCAGTGGGCGGATTTTGAAAATTCGTAAACTTGATTATTTCGGGACCCTTGAGAGTATATGGTTAAAATTTTAGCTCTCTAGGCCCAGTTTAAAGGCCTGATTTTTGCCGACAGACGGACGGACGGACGGACATGGCTAGATCGACTTACTATCGATGCTGATCATAAATATAGTAACTCTTAGGGGTCTACGGGCAATATTAAGGTACCGATGTTACAAACTATGCGTCAAAAGTAATATACCCTTAGAATAGGGTATAAACATCGTTTTTTAGTCATTGATAAAACATTTTACGTATTTCGTTGTTTATGAAAAATAAAATCCATTTGGTCATCCTTTGGACGCTTTGCTGCAGCTGATCCTTTTTTTCGATGACTTTTAATAATTTTTGGAGTTATTTCTGTTATATTTTGGCCGATATCGGTTTTGGATTGCTTCAGTAATTGGTAGATACGACTTTAAGCATAACCCAACAAAACTTATTAACACTTCACATGATCTTAGCAGATTGGCTTGGAACTTTTCAAGCAAATTATTCAACGTTCACCTGATGTGTGATGTTGTAACCACAAGTCTTTCACATCTATATCTTGGTTTTTGTGACAGAATAACTTGGATTTTTACGCCTATAGCGCTCAATAATAAAATAACTATTACAGTCCGACCCTCATCGTTAAAAAAAAGGCCAAACGTTGGCGTCTGATCGGTCCTGGTAAAAACGCGCGAAGAAAAGTTAAAAAAGCTGCGATCGAGGTCAAATTTATAATTCGGGGTCTTCGGCCACATTTTCGGTCACAGCAGCAATATTTTCGACTGAACGGACAATTCTTCGTCTTCTACTTTGTTCACTAAGTCGCGTATTATTCACTTAGTTAATATTAAAGAATTCAGTGGTTAACATTTGCACAATCAAAACTGCTTCTTCTTAGTAGCTGCTTGATTTATAATGCTATCAACAAAGACATGTCGGATTAGATCATTCTTTACTTCCAAAGCCTTTAGATTTGTCAGAATACGACACGCTCGATGTTGCTTTAGATATAAATGCAAAATTACTTGGCAAAGTCAAAGACTTTAAATCAAAACAAGAAATACCTGGGTGAAATATAATTTACCAACATGGTGACGCTATGCTGAGTGCCACGTTTTATTAACATTCCGGCAAAAGAAGAAACGTGCATAAGCCCACTAGAGTACGTACAGAAGATCGATATGAGTAGCACAATTTAATGTCGGACTCGTGATATTCTTGAAACTTGCAGGCATATGACAGAGCAAAAAGAAATCAAAATACTGACAGGGCAGGGCAGGACTGCAACACGGTTACTCCAGAAACTGTCGAAAAAAATACAATTTATTAGCCACTTACTACTTGGCATACATCGTCCCAGATACTTATTACTCTAGGTTCTTTCATATACATAGTATAAGATCACTGTTTCAATTCGTTTGAAAAGAGAAAAAGAGCCAATTCGATAGGCCAGAATTCGGAATTTTTGACCGATAGAAAAATGTATTTCTGGGGCCGAATTACCGCATCAGTTCACGAGCAATAAACTGGATTATGTGAAATTGTAATGCAAAGCTTACTTGTCTCAGCTCGACTTTTTGCCTTCAACTAGGTGACTTCCACTGTTGTGGGACGAAGTGGCTCAATGTTTAGTGTGTCGGACTACTAATCGAAAGGTCCCCGGTTCGATTCCCGCCGGGGCCAAATAACATTTAGAGTTTTTTCCACTGCCCAACCTCTTGTGAACGTCTGACAAACATCCAACAGCATTAATTGTCATGAGAAGCTTTTCAAATTTGCCCTTTGGATTCGGCTTAAAATTGTAGGTGCCTTCCACTTCGCAAGGAAAGTGCTTACAGAAGCTGGGTTTAAGGCCTTGTGTGAGCCGTTAATGCCTAATATTTATTTTATTTTACTGTAGTAGTCGATTGAGGACCATCATCGACATGGGTTCATCTCACAGGCCAACATCATCGTCGAACTTTTTGCATTAAGAAAGCAGCTTTGTTGGTAAGTTTAATATGGAAAACGTTTTCAAAGTTTTGGCAGCCAACTTTAAGCCTCAAAGCCGATAGAAGTTTCTTTTTTAGGAACTGAAGGGACATCGCACGATATTGTTTGACAAGTTGCGATCAGCAAAAAACAGTAGGGGTCAAAATACAACTTCGCACTGTAGCATGTCCGGAGAAGCAGGGCTTAAGGCCCTGTTTACGCCGAAAAACGTAAGTAAATGTTGGCCTACCACCACGTTGCAACCTTAGGCCAATATTATTATTTTTACAATTATTTTTGATAGAAAGTTGAGTGTACTTTCTTTTGCTTTAGGCAAGAAAATTAAACAAAATGCGAAATCCTTACCATTTCTCCGACTTTGGGTTCCTAAAATTTGATCGATACTATAAACAGCCCGAGGTCGGGATACTGCAGCATCTTGCGACGGTCTTAAAGGCGCAACCGATGAATGCGTTGTCGTTGTTGACATCATTTTGATGCACGTAATTTATTTCGTTAACACCAGTATAAATTTTTAATTTTTTGCTTGCACTTTGTTTAACACTTTTTTTTTTGAATAATTTGCTTTATAATCCAAAAATCGGTTGAATATCCTTGTTCAGTACGCAGTTATTCCACATAAATTAATCTTTCAAGCAATTTCGAGCTTATCACAACGCACTTGTTTGTATAGCAATTACCGAAATAATTTACATAATTAAATTAAATATTAACGCGTTTGACGTGTCCTCATTTGTTCCACCTATCAACGTTAGCGGACAACCATCAATCACCGACTGAACATTCAACAGTAATAGACATTGCATTAAATACTACTACCAATATTCATTCACACTACCCCAAAACAAGGATTAAGGGTAGGTCTCGTCTAGGTATTTGCCATTAGTTGAGGGGATGAGATTTTCTCTCGCTTAGATACAGCTGCGGTGTTGTTGTGCTTCTTCGTTTAACTCGAAGCATTTTAACAAGGGGTGTGTGCTTCCTAGTTCACTCATACACACGCTTATTGGGTTGCCATTGCCATTATGCATTCGCTGCTCAACTTGAGGGTAGTTTAATCTTACAATCACCTGGATTTTATGTATACTTATTCTATTCAATGATGGTGTGTGTAATTAAATTTTCTGTGCGGTTGACATGACAACGCATCAATTCTATGAGCAATCGGAGAAAAGGAATGCATTATTTTCTGTTGTAGTAGTGTTGTGCTGGTTTGAGGAAAATTCGCCTGCCATTTGTAGCTCGCAAATGGGGTGGTTATTATTTCAGATTTCTCCTATTTCACAAACACACTGAAGAACTTAACTTTTACTGTGATTTGATGAGAAAGTGTTTGTGCGGATTTTGCGCCACACACGCGAAGAAGAAAATGGGGAGGATGGCCACGAGCACTGGTATTGCTGATAGCACGTGGTTTTTGTTACAACAGGTAAACATGGAGGGTAATAAAACCATTGTTTTAGTGCCTCATCGAAATTGGGTAATAATTTCAAATGTAAATATGTTATTTGACAAAGGATTAGCTGCGTAGCCTGCAATTGTGGAAAAATGGAATTCATTGAGGAACGCTTTTCAGAGTGTATGATGAAATAAGGGATGACGGTGGTGTTTGATTGATGGTTTTACTAGTGTAAAACTTGGCTAGTTAAACTGGATAACGGGGTGATGATGGATCAGATCGAGGCATAATTACTGACTGATTATCTTTAAATAGACGTGAATTGATTTCCTTCCTTTTTAATTGCTATAGTGTATACAATATTTAGCGTAGGAACATACTCGAATTCAATGAATTTCATGTCATTATCTTATCTCATCTGTCAACTACATTATTGGATGACGATTAAAAAACGTATTAGGAACAAATAAGTATATAGATGTTTTTAAGCTCTTTTGGGTGGAACCTCTTTCTAATTGATAGATATGCATATCTAAAGAAATTTGTATACCCTATTCTAAGGGTATATTAATTTTGGCGCGAAGTTTGTACCATACCTTAATATTGCCCGTAGACCCCTAAAAGTTACTATATTTATGATCAGCATCGATAGTAATGTCGATCTAGCCATGTCCGTCCGTCCGTCCGTATGTCTGCAAAAATTGGGCTTTAAAACTGGACCTAGAACTGAAATTTTAACCATATACTCTCTAGGGTCCCGAAATAATCAAGTTTAAGAATTTTTGAAATCCGCCCAAAAATTCAAAAAAAAAAATTTATCGAAAAAATCGAATTTTAAGCTAGAAAGCTGAAGTGTTTTATATATGACCTTTAACTCCTAAAACTATTCGGCAGATAAAATTTCTAAAATCCGCCCACTGACACGCCCACAATTAAATAAAACCATTTAATTGAAAGTTAAAGTTTGAGCTAGGAAACTGAATTTTATAATATAGTCTCTAGGTGCCTTTACTTATGTTTCAATATTTTTTAAATCCTCCCACTGATACGCCCACAATTAAATAAAACAATTTTATTGAAAAACCAAAGTTTGAGCTAGGGAGCGTTTACAGAAGCCTTGTTTTTTCGATTAAATCGTTTAAATGTTATATAACAAAATATGTAGAGCGTTCTTAACAATTCAACCATACTTGGACTTTTGTCACGCCCACTTATGAGGTATAGGAATAAGAATAGGGTATCCAACAGGTCGGCTCCCGGCACTAGGAGAGTCTCTGATAGGCGACTTCAATCTGCCACATATTGGATGGGTACCTTCTGAGGATGATTCTCATTTCATTCAATCCTTTGACTCTGCCCAACAAGAGCTCGCTTTACTAGACAACATTTTCTCTTTTGACTTACAGCAAACAATCGGTATACAAAATTTTAGAAATCGAACTCTCGATCTTGTTTTCTCTTCTGACTCTGTTAGCACTGTGGTTCTGGAAGCCCACTTCAGTATAACTAACATAGATAACAATCATCCACCCTTGGATGTATTTATTGAACTAGGCGCACATTTGTACGAAAATAGTAATTCGTATGACCGTTCGCAATCTTTTGACTTTCGGAAAGCAAATTTTCAAAGGCTTTCTGATGAAATTAACAGCTTTAATTTTAATCTTACTGCGTTATCTCATATTGAAGATGCAGTAGGTTCTTTTTATTCTTTGATGGATAACTGCATGAAAAGAGTGATTCCTGTGAAATCCTCTAGAAATCTGAAAACGTCCCATCCCTGGTACACTAAAGAGCTCAAATCGATACAAAACAGACGTAATAGGGCTTGGAAGAACTATTTAAAATGTCTCTGCCATTCAGATCTTGAACTCTATTTCACTTTGTTCAATGAATTCAAATCTTTATCCTGTAACTTATATATTGACTATGTAAGTAAAATGGAATGCTCTTTAAAATTGAACCCCAAACTTTTCTGGGGTTTTGTCAATTCCAAGAAAAAAACCGATGGTTATCCATAGAAGCTTACTTACAATAGTTCTACAACTGCTGATTCGCTAGACGCTAGCAATATGTTTGCAGATCATTTCAGTAAGTCATTTAGGGAGACCCCTCTTCACATTGATGATCAATATTTTAGTTATCTAACTAGCTGTTCCCAAATAAGTTTTAGTAGTATCTCATTCGATTTGGAAACAATTTTAAAATGTATTTCTTCTCTGAAGAATGACTATGCATTAAAAAATGCAGTCATGCAATAATTGCTCCATATCTTAAGTATCTGTTTGAATTGTCCATTAGTACAGGTAAATTCCCTAATCTATGGAAAAGTGCTTTTATCACACCTGTATTTAAAAAAGGCGAACGTGGTGATATCACTAATTATAGGCCCATCTCAAAGCTTTCGTGTATCCCTAAGCTTTTTGAACAAATTGTTTGCGAAAAGTTAATATTTCTTTGTCGCAATATAATTTGTAATGAACAGCATGGATTTGTAAGAAACAGATCCACTGTCACTAATCTATTAAGTTTCTTGCATGATTGTTCTAAAGCCTTAGAGAATAAGGACGAAATGGATTGCATATACACTGACTTCTCTAAGGCTTTCGACCAGCTGTCCCATGAAATAATCGAATTTAAGCTCAGGGCTTTTGGTTTCCCACCATGTTTCATATAATGGGTTAATTCATACCTTAGATCAAGGGTTTATCAAGTGAAATTTAGAGGATCGCTATCTGTATCTTTTACAGCTCAGTCTGGAGTTCCCCAAGGAAGTCACCTCGGACCAATTTTATTTATACTTGCCATTAATGATGTTAAGGCATGTATAAATCACAGTAATATCCTGATCTACGCTGATGATATGAAAATATATAAATCTATCACTAGTCAGCAAGACAGAATGTTTCTTCAATCTGACATTAATAGCTTCGCCAATTGGTGTGATAAAAACGGTTTATCCCTGAACCCAACTAAATGTCAACATATGACATTCTCTAGAAAGACTATCCCTTCCACCCTTCAATATTCTCTGTCTCAACATATTCTTTGTAATGTTGATAATTTTGGGGTTTTATTCGACCCCAAACTGGTTTTTGCTAAGCATATTAATTCTATTATTAATAAATCTAATTCTATGCTGGGCTTCGTAAAAAGGTGGACCAAAGAATTTAATGACCCTTACGTTTCTATGTCATTGCACAATTGTTTTTTCCATCCGATTCTAGAGTATGCCTCTCAAGTTTGGACACCGTTCTACAACATTCATTCAAATCGAATAGATGCACCTGACTTGCTGTCGTCTATTGGCTTTAATTTTTGTGGTGGTGCCCATAATTTACGCAGTGTTGAATTATTGTTTAGCCCCCATCATAGAACGAATTATTTGAGGCATGAGCCTATTAGTCGCATGAGTAGAATCTATAATTTAAATGATCATGTGATTGACTTGCATGTTAGTAAAATTAAGCTAAAAAATATTTTGCGTAATAATGCTTTAATGTCTTGAATTGTTTGCATTATTTTGTGTCTGTGTTAGTATTTTATAGGTACATAATTATTGTATTTTTAATTGTTTTGTCCTTACTAACACCTGCACTAAATGTCGAGCCTGTGAGAGCACTTTTACTGCCGGCAATTTCTGCTCGTGATAGTTGCTTGCCCTCCACGACACACAGCTGATAGTGTATTTAAAAAAAAAAAAAAAAAAAAGAGACTGCCAGTTGTCCAAACAAAGCGCTCTAGCATCCGCGAGGACGAGGTCCTTAAAACGAAGGTTCGGTCTTTCTTGTCGTCTCGAACCTGAGAGCTGATAGTCAAAGATCCTCTTCGCTGGAGCATTATTGTCAAATCGCTCGATGTGGCCGAGCCAATGTAGTCGAAGTGTACTCAAAGCTCATAAGGCTCGTGGCTGCATCTTCTCCATGCGCCCTCCTCGCACAAAGGGACAGGACAAAATATACGGCGGAGTATTTTTTTCCGAAAGAACCCAGAACCAGCTGTCCTTTTCTAATTATCGCCCAGCACTGGGTGCCATAAAGCATATGTTGCAGTATCAGTGTTTTGTAGAGCTTACCCTTGGACTTCCGGGTAGGGAGTTTTGAACGCATATTTTTCCGCAAACAGAAAGGAATGGCTTCTTAGGGTAATTCTTCGTGGGAGCTCCACTAAGGTGCGATTCGTGGAGTCGATGTTTACTGCCAGGTAAAGGCACTCCCATAATACCTCGAAATTTGTGCTATCAACAGTGACGTTTTATCCTAGTCGATGGACAGATGTTTGTCTGTTTGTTGAAAGAGAGTATCCACTTCGTTTTGTCCTCGTTTGACTTAGCACATTTTGCCTGCCTTTCAATCGGCATGAACGACTCTACCACGACACGCTGAGATCGGCCGATGATGTCAATATCTTTGGCGTATCCGAGTGGCTAGACGGATCTGTTGAAGATTGTGCCTTCCATGTTGATACTTATGCTGTGCACTATCTGTTACAGAACAAAATTGAATATGTCAAATGATAGCGCATCTCCTTGGAGTCCGGTGCAGGTTTGGACCAGTTCAGAAGAGGTTTCCATATTGCACATTCCACCGTGTTTTTCAGCTCCACACGACGTATTTGGATCAGTTTTGCCGAGATCCCGAACTCGGTCATATCGCCTAGTAAATCTCCTGATGATAAATGCTGTCTTATGGGTCTTTAAAGTTGCTAAGATGGTGGATCCTGAATTGAAATTCATTGATCTTTTCCAGTGTGAAGATTTGGTCTATAATCAATCTGCCTGGCCGGAAGCCATGCTGGTACGTGCCGGTTATTGTGTTGCAGAATGGCTTTAGACGGTCACATAGTAGAATGGATAGGATTTTATATGCAACATGTAGGAGGGATATGCCTGGATACTTCTTGCAAGACATAGGGTCGCCTTTCTTGTAGATGCGGTATGAGGAATTGATATTCCATATTTCTTCCACCCATACTTGGTTGATGAATTGGTGCATGAGCCTTTCCTCCGAATTTGAAAAGCTCCGCTGGTTTACCATCATAGCAATGCTTACCTCCTCAATACTGGGTGATGAAACCGGTTTTTCGTTGACTGGACGTGAGCCCTCTTCTTGCCCTCTCACTATCTTTAACCGATGTCCATTTAACAGCTGCTGGAAATGTATCTAAACACATCCAGTAATTCCTGTGCTTCGGTGACTCTGACCTTTGTATATAGACTCTATAGTAATATCATCAACACGAATTTGAAAACGTCGACCTCCACGAAGATGGCAACAAAACGGGTAGCGATTGAAGGTTTTTGTGTGGTTTGTGTCTTAAATTTGATGATGGTATGATGATACAGGTAAAGGAAAACGAAGAAAGAAAACCAAATAAACTGGTTTGTTTCTCTTTATCGAATCATTTTGATATTATGTAAGTATTTATTTTTCTTTGTAAGAAGGAGCATGAGCAAGAAGATTTTTTGACGATTCGCATCGTCGCGTCGGCAAGTAGCATGTATGATGAATGATGAGAGGGGGATGATGGTAGGGACGAATAGTTTTCAAATGAAAAATTTAATAATATCTGATTTCAGTCTTTTTCCTCAAATAAGAAATTATGAGTTTATCGCTTTTAAGACTGTCACTATTTTGGCTATATCTTGTCGAAAAATGTTCCAATGTGTATCATTTCTATTTACAGGGTACTCTCTCCTAACGGACACCCCTCATAAGCGGACACCTCTCATAACCGGACAAATTTCAAAGAACGGAATAATCTACACAATTTTTAATGTAAATAATTCTCTCATAAACGGACTCTTTTATAACCGGACGCGGACACCAGTTTTCATAGCCGCAATAGAATTTCACTCTCTCTTAAACGGACAAAACGCATTTGGCACAATTCGTTGTCTTTGTTTGCTTTTTTTTCCTTTTCTTTGCGCTTTGCCATTGATACCCAGCAAAAAATTAAAAAAAAAAACGGTAAAGAATGTAAACATAGCAGTCTGCTGCGCCGGCGGCCGTCTGTCGAATATCCGACTAAAAATCTCGTGGCGCAATACGTAGGTTTGTGTGTAAGTGTATATGCATAATTTGAAGCATAAATACCTACAAGGTGGCGCAAAAGTCATCATCCTATCGGAAGAAGCTATAATTTTTGCAAATGGCGGCAAATGTAAATTCTACTTTGACATTTGTGAAGTTAACTATACAGAAAAAACTTAAGACACCAATTAACATAATCCAAAAGCAGAACCAAAGTTTTACATTCATAAAAAAAATTACAGCGAAAGAACATCGGGTGACAACTTTTGCGCCACCTGACAACTTTTGCGCCACATTGTACATAGTTTCAAGTACCAACATAATGCGAAAATTAATTTTTAAAGGCTTTGTTCTTGTTTATGTTTTGTTATTATCCTTTTTATTACCTACAATTAATGTTTATCACAAAAAATGCATTCCATTTTAAAATAAAATGTTATAGGGGTACCATAAAAGCATTATGTCTTGTTTCTTTTTTCAAGGTTGTCAATGAAGTATTTTTTCTCATAACCGGACACCTCTTATAAGCGGACAAATTTCTTGGTACCGTCAGTGTCCGCTTATGAGAGATTTCACTGTAATTGATTCAGAAATATTCAATCTAATTATGTAATTAAGAAATAATTATGTTACTTTGTGTCAGTATTGCGCCATGCTGCACAACCACTTATGGGTCAATAGGTTCCTACTTATACGATTTATATTTAGTTTATTCAAATTTTATTATTTATTTATTTTAAAATGCTTATACCAATGCTTCGTATGAATAATAACCAGCAGTTCCTTGGAGTAAAAGGCAGCAGTTTAGTAAAAGCATTTACAAATTGCTTCAGTACGGTATGAACAAAGTCTTTCATTTCTAAAGTGAGTTTGGAAATTCGATCTTAGCATTTACTTTACTGAACTTGCAGGTACCTTCTTTTACTCTTACCAAAATGAAGAAGAGGACTGTAGCCTCGCCTTCTGTTTATAATATTTTTTTTTATTAAAAACAAATTTCTGGAATGCCGCCAAAAAGGAAAACATAGACATTAAAAGAAATACATACATAATATGATCAGTAGTTATCAGACTCGCGTATCGCCTTTTCCTTTGTACAAAATAAGAAAAAACTCACCCTCCACTGGTTAGGCATTGGATCGCCACTCATCAGTTTAGAGATGAGTATCATGAGCCATTTAGACCCGATGTCTTCCACCTTTTTCCAGAACTCAGAGGGCATCTTGTCCGGCCCAACTGCTTTTCGATTATTGAAGTCATTGACTGTCTTCCTAATTTCTTCAACAGCAACGTCGTGTATTTCCTCAGTGTGAGGAACACCTCTCGGAAAATATATCCGAGAAAATTGTTCAATTAGAAGTCCTTAAAAATATTGCTGCCACAAACAACAAGTCCCGTAGTAGAACATCTTGAAAGCTTTTGTCCTGACGTCTTGAGAAACGCTCCCGATTTGCGGTGTTTCGCCATTTCGTATCCTGAACATATAAGAAGCCAACTCGATCCTTAGGTTTCGCCTAAGCTTAAGCATTACTTTGCTATCCCCCGGAAATCGAATAGCTCTGACCCGAGCATTTCTGCCGGTCACAGGATTAACATTGCATTAAACAATTAATATTTCTTATGTAGGTATATGAAATATAGCTGTAATTCAAATGCCTAACCATGCGCTTGATGAAGTTCAATACTTTCATTATTCGGCGACGGGTGGCAACGGGTCAGTAGTAGTGTACCTATTCGCTTAGTGATTGGAAGGTCGTGCGTTCAATCCCGGCCAGATCCATAACTTTGGTGCTCGGTTTTCCTGAAATTGAAATTTGCTTTATATCAGGCGCTACTGGTCAGCCACCCCATTTCTTGCACTGATATTATTTTTTCTAATCGTTGAATCACAAAAAACCAACATTAATATCAAAGTTTTAAGCCCTTTTACCAGAGAAATTTTTGCAGGTGATATTTTGCTGGAATAGAGTCACAAAAATTAAAACTCTAGACACCTCTCCGATTCAACCGTGGATATTATAAAAAAGAATATAAACTACAGTAATTATTACTAATTTTTGGAGCTGAAGTGGCCAACCGCTAGTGCCGGTTCCCTACATACTGAACACACCCATCTACGCAAACAA
Organism: Portevinia maculata; assembly: GCA_949715645.1. NCBI lineage: Eukaryota > Metazoa > Arthropoda > Insecta > Diptera > Syrphidae > Portevinia > Portevinia maculata. Next base: position 261,147,780 of record OX454526.1, read on the forward strand.
CTTAGAGCCTTCTTCAATAGAATTCGCTTTAACATCTCTAAACGGTTGCATATCTACTTATGCGATGTCTAAATATTGCTCCAGCCTTTATGCAAAAATCCGTATTCATAAAACAGTATTCAAAACATATAAGTTACGTAGAGTTTGTGTCGTTAAAGTATCAAAAAAAGGTGCAGGGAAATAACTTCACGGGCAATAACTTCACCTGGGGAATAACTTCACCTCGAGTGGGCAATAAGTTCACTTTTTTTTGTGAACTTAATGCCCACTGATGGTGAGCAAAAACTACACTTTTTAGTGGGAAATAAATTCTCTTAACATTTTATGATAATTCAAGAAACGTACCTCGCACCTACCCCAAATCAAACAGTGACCCCAAGAAGGGGGCTGGAGGGGGGCAGCATGCCCCCCCATATGCATTGCACTGTTTATGGAATCTACTTGCGATTTCGCAACTAATCCCATAAACAGTGCAATGCATATGGGGGGCATGCTGCCCCCTGCAACCCCCCTGCTTGGGGTCACTGTTTGATTTGGAGTGGGTGCAAGGGTCTTTAGTTATAATAGACAATTTCTCAAATTCTAGGTGGGAAATAACTTCACAAAATTTTGGATGAAGTTATTGCTCACCATCAGTGGGCAATAACTTCACAAAAAAAAAGTGAAGATATTGCCCACTCGAGGTGAAGTTATTGCCCAGGTGAAGTTATTGCCCGTGAAGTTATTTCCCTGCACCTCGAAAAAATACATTATTCAATTACATTTAGCTGTCCAAACTGCACAAACCAGTTGTTTGTGAAAAACCAAATGAAAAAATTCTGCTTATATTCGGAGATTATATATGATTTTTGATACCGATTATGAATGAATGCCCCTTTTCTTTGATGAATGCTACGGCCTTCTTGCAATATGCCATAACCTACCCCAAACTTCCATCGAAGCCAACAAATAATATACCATCAATCTACTCGATGACAATTCTTCCACCTTTCTTTATCCACCATCGCCCCTACCTTTAAATATGAATATCCATTTTTCAGTTGCAAATATGAATTATAAAGAAAATCATTTGAGAATCCTCAGCGCGACTCTCCTTCAACGATCATACACACACATACCAATTGTATTAAATACCAGAAAACATAACCTACCCCAAACTTCCATCAGAGCAAACATAAATAATATGGCATAAGTCTACCCGATAATAATGCCTTCACCTTTCCGCCCTACCGTCCACCAGCAACGCTACCTGTGTCATCTTCCTTCTCATATACCCAGTCACGAGCATGAACAAAAAATTAGCTGTTTGCGCAAAACCAAATAAAAATATTCTGCTGGTCTTTCATCAGAGCCAGCAAATAAAATACGATAAATCTACCCAATGAGAATGTCATGCTACATCAAACATTAGCCACACCATCCTCATATTCCCAGTCACGAGAATGGAAGACAATGGAAGACAACAAAGGTGTAGAAAAGGTTCTACAATATGATAGTAAAGAAATAGCTTTTTTTAATGACGAACTTACGTCGTTTGGTGGCGTATCGTCGAATTCACGAAGTGATAATACTATAAAGTCTACATACAAAGCTCTGACCTGTCTACCAGCCTCCTTAAAACCGGTAAAATATTCAAAATATGTACTTTTTTCTCCAATAAATATATTTTAAAAACCACCAAACATATAAATATGAAATTGTAGGTGATAAACAAAAGGGAATAATTGGGCAGTTAGTGATCTGAGGATGAATTAACCCGGATGATTGTTATTTGGAAGGTCTTACAAGCCATTTTTAGATTTTACAAGATCCGTTCCCCGATCTATTAGAATGGTAAGCTTCACAATCCAGTTTAAAAAGAAACTATGGCAATATTTAGAAATACTGTGATGATGATGCTTTATTTATTTAATTATTAATATTATATTATTATAAATTTCTCTTTTGTTTTCCTTTCTTTAAAACATATGGAATAACCCAAAGTTAATATTGCAGACTTGATTTGCTTTAATTTCAAAGTTGCTTTTGCTCCTTTTTGTTGTTTTTTGTGTCTACCGGCTTGAGTCCTTAGTTTTTCAACCAACACATATAAAACCTGATTGTAGCTAGTGCTTAGATCATATATTTATAAGGTTACAAAGATTTAATTAAATAAGCTATAAAGCCATGGTGTATGATCTAAGAAAAACGAATAACTGTCCAGCTCAAATGTGAACAGAACTAAGTAAAACATTTTAAAATAGATTTAATGCTCTCAAAAGTGGTCTGACTTATAGGCGTCTCTGGAGAGTATCAGCTTAAATACCTAAGTCCACGCGGCTAACTCTGGTTAAAACCTTATTAGCACCAATTATAACATACCTTTGTATGCTGGAATGGACTCAATAAGCAGACAAAAACTAAATGTAGCTTTCAACTCCTGTGTTCGATTTATACATTGCCTAAGAAGGTTCGATCATGTTTCTCATTTATCTAACTGCATTTTTGAAGTCTCAATCATGTCTGAGTTTGTTATTGAAATGTGTCAATTTATGTATAGGTTGTTACATTGTCGAACTCCGACTTATTTGTACGAGAAAATACAGTTTTCTGCATCATCGAGGACGGTAAATATAAAAACATTTAGAACTTCAACATTACAAATACGTAGATCTTTCTTCCCTCTAAGTGCCAGGATCTGGAATATACTACCGACTCAAATTAAAATCATAAACAATTTAAATGACTTTGTCCGCTCTTTAAAGGACCACATTCATAACCCTGTTGTAGCTATGCCCTTTCACTCCATTTTTGTTAACTAATTTTTATTGTTATTTTCTTTTTCTTTTTTCTCTTTTATAGTTTAAAATACTCGTATTATCTTATAAATAACATTAGAATTATTTTGAATATGTTTGTATGTTAAGATACTACTTTTAAATTTGGCATGTACATAAAAATATATATAATGAAATATTTTAAATTTTATTGGCCATAAAAAAGATGCATATCTCAAGGCTATTGTTGAATAAAATAAAATACAAATATGTACAAATAAAATACAAATTATGAGTTTTTGGACGAAACTTATTTAGCTAACGATCCATCGTCTCCCTTCAATTTTGCCGAATGCTTTGTTAATCCAAGAAAAGAATATGAGGTGGTACGGCATACTTAATATGACTTAAAATACTTTTGACATTGTTATTAATTTCAATTATGTTAACATCTCAGAACCACTCGAAATTGCAAATTTATTTAACGATTACTTTTCTTATATAGCAAACTTTGTGGGAAACACTTCATCTGTTATAAATATTTTTTGTAATTGTAACATTGACATTATGGAAGACGTTTCTTAACAATCAAGTTTCGTTTTTAAACATTTCACGCCTCTTAAAGGTCTTAATACCATTATTCAATTGAAAAAACTCTAAAAACTGTATTTCGATGGATATCAAGTCAAACCCTAAGAAAATATGTCTTTTTACATTTCTGATGTTTTGACTTACATTTTTAATTTTAGTGTTCAGAAAGGTATTTTTCCTGATTCTCTAAGACTTACCCTTGTAAAACCACTTTATAAAAAGGGTGAATCTTCCTGCCTTAACAAGTACCGTCCCAAACCACGTTTTGGAATACTAAAAATCTAACAATATATTAAAATTCTGTACGAAAAATAAAAGTGAAACCATGACAATCGCGTTGTGGCAAAAAAAATATTTTTGTTTGGAAGCAAATAAATTGAAAAGTTTTCTAAACAAACATTTTAGATATCTAAATACAATTGAACAGGGTTTTCGGTCAACATATTAACTGTTTTTATACCCTATTCTAAGGGTATACTACTCGTAATTTTGACCCCTAAAAGTTACTATATTTATCGATAATTACTATCGATCTAGCCATGTCCGTTCGTCTGTCGGCAAAATTGAGCCTCTAACCATATATAGTATATACTCTCCAGGTCCCCGAAATAATCAAGTTTAAGAATTTTTGAAATCAGCCCACAGACACGCTAAAAACTCAAACTAAAAAAAAAAAAAAATTATAGAAAAAATCGAATTTTTAGCTAGAAAGCTGAAATTTTTTATGATTTTGGACTCATAAAACTGCTCGGGAGATAAAGTTTCTAAAATCAGCCCACTGGCACCCCCACAATTAAATAAAACAATTTTATTGGAAAGTCAAAGTTTGAGCTAGGAAACCGAAATTTATAATATAGACTCTTTAGGTGTCTGATGGGAATAAGAATAGGATAGAGGATAGTTTATTGTTTGTTTTGCTTTAACATACTTTCTCACGTTTTTTCTCTATAATTTGTTACTTTTTACCCTTCAATAGCTTCTGTTTGCACTTTCATATTCAATTCATTAACAATCACAATGATTATTCCATACGATTTGTGCAAATTTCTGCAATTTTATCATTCAATTTGTTTCTGTTGTTTAAGATTCCGCACTTCAGAAAGAGATAGCTTGGTGAAAATGTCTATATGCCGACGATGCGTCTGGCATATGGGAATTGAGGTTATTGTAGCCGCAACGTGCATCCACGCGATTGGCGAGTGCGTTTTCGGAGTCCCCACCGCCCATAAAGTAAATTTGTAAAAAATAATGTGGTTCATTCGGCATTGGCAGCAATGAACCCACTTTGTGATAAACTTGGCCTTTGATTTTGAATTTTGAATTGAATTGTTGACCATTTGCAGCATTATTTTTAACTATTTCTGTTGCTCCGAACGATGTCATTTGGAAACATGAATTAAATGTTGACTTCAGGAACAGGTTAGAATCTGGATCCATACCGATAAGTAAGTTCAATCCAAATGTCTTTGTTGATTTCGTTCAGCTCGTGATGCCTCTTGTGATTGTGATTCACGAAATTGTGCCATGCTCATACGCACATTTGCATTATCTTGTAGAACTCGTTCGTCTGATCTTTGGGCTCTTCTATTTCGCATGTATGTCATTCTATTCGTTCGACGGTACAAATTGTTCCCTTTGCGTCTTGAAGTACTTAATGATGGAAAACAGTATACTGACAATGTATTCGTTCTTTTATTATTTTCCCTTTATTTCACAATCATAAAACACGTATATATTTCTCTTTTATTTTAAATTGTTCCCCTTAAGATTTTGCACGCACTGAATAATAAACAAACTAAAATCAGTTATCGATCACTGAGAGTTGAAGATTTTTACAGTACTAATATTGCTATTAAAAAATGGGGGTTGGTGGTAGAAGTTTGAAAATTAAGGAATATATGTATTTTTGAATGGTAAATCATAAAAAAAAAATAAAAATAAAAAATTTTGTCCAAACATCAAAATCGGTCAAGCCGTTTCGGAGGAGTATAAACACTGAAACTGTGACACTCGAATTTTATATATTAGTATGTTCTTTAGTAAGTTGCAATTTGGCTTCCACAGCGGAAGATGTACAGAAGATGCGTTATTGAAGCTATGTAGTGAAATTTACAATAGGTTTAATGAATCAATGATTCCTGCAACTTTATGTATAGATATGTATAACTAAGGCATTTGACATGGTTGATCATGATCTCCTAATGAGCAATTTTTATAAAGCGGGTTTTAGAAGTTTCATATATGATTGGCTTTTGTCTTATTTAAGCAATCGTAAGCAAGGAGTACAAATTAAATAAAAGCTGCAGTCCAACAAATGTAATCAACATATGCGTTCCGCAAGGTTCGGTGCTGGGTCCTTTGCTGTTTGTTATGTTTATTAATTTTTTATTTATTCAACCTTTTAAAGGTAAATTTAGAGCATTTGCGGACGATGCAGCTTTATCATATTCAAATGGCAGTAATCTAAATTTCTGTCCCTTAATGAACAATAACTTTGGAGATTTTAAGAAAATGGTTCCATTTGCACAAACTTACTACAAGTAAGAAAATCTATCCAACGTGCTGTGTGAACGTCTGAAGCCGTTCTGTAACTCACTAATCCCGACGTACCAGTGTGGCTTCCGGCCCGGCAGATCGATAATAGACCAAATCTTCACACTAATGCAAATCCTGGAAAAGACCAATGAATTTCAAGTCGAGACCCACCACCTTTTCATCGAATTTCAAGCCGCATATGATAGCATGTATCGTCAGGAGCTCTACGTGGCGATGGCCGAATTCGGGATCCCGGCAAAACTGAGTTGTGTCGCTTGCCACTTGAAAACACGCCGTGCAATATGCAGTTTTGAAGCAGTTCTTCCTAAGTATTCCAAACTTGAACCGGATTTCGGCAAGTAGATGCGCTATCATGTGACTTCTTCAATCTTATTCTGGAGAAAATGAGGCAGGTGTCAACATGGGAGACACTATCTTTAATACAACCGCCCAGCCTGGGTCATGCGGACGATATCGACATCATCGGGTGTTCCTATCCGATTTTTGCCAGGCGTTCGCAAGAGGTGGGCCAGTGGAAAAAACCTTATGATGTTACTTGGCCCCGGCGGGATTTGGACCTAACACCTTTAGATTAGTAGTCCAACACACTTACCTCTGCGCCACTCCACGTTATAATTATTTCCAAAAAAAACTATTTTACTGACGATATTTTGTTTTAGGAATGTTGCTATACGAACAAAAGCAGCGAATGAATCCTCAAAATTTATTTGTCAGCGACGAATTTATTGACTGAAATTTTTATAGCTATCAATATTTTTGACAACGATAATACCAAATTAACCAAAAGGTTAACACTTCTATTTCGATCTGATGAACAGCTGATTACAATATAAGGAATATTACTTACCGGAAAACGTTTTGTCCTTATTTATGTGTCCATCGCTGTATTTCCTGATGAGCTACCTTATACAGTAATATAAGACCTTTGCTCAGAAAAGGCTTAATAATTTTTTTTATTATTAAAATATTGTTATTGTCGTTGTGAATAACATAATATTTTTGTATTGTTTATGTATTTGATATATAAGATTTAATCGAAGGGCAAAAAGTAAAACACAAAAAATATTAAAATGTTGTACCTTTGAGTAAGGATGTATTTGGTAGTACTTAGTTTAAAAAATATGCAACTATGTAGTATGGTACTAGATATATATAGAAATAGGGTCTATGAGGTATTTCAAGTCCCCAGGAGACCATTTTAAAATGTATTTAATCCTGGAAATGTAAAAGGAATTTGAAAAAATTAAAAAATAAAAAAAATAAACTTGAAATAAAACATATTCAAATATAAAAAAGGAAATAAATTTTCAATAAAAACTCACCCATATGTTTGCTTACTGTTACTTCAATTTTTTTATCAAGTGCATCTGTCTTACGTGGGAATATTCCTTATATTCCACCTGTCATATCTAATCTAGGAATAAAAAGAATGCATTCCAAATATTCCAGAATTATTAAAGAAACAACGAAATTAAGTATCCAGAATATTCTGTTGAATAAGGAAACGCAAATGGGTCATTACGAATGCTCCAATGAATAAAGAAATACACTGATGTTGATTTTCATTGGTCCACTAGGAGTACTCCTTTTGGTCTTCCCAAAATATTAAGGGAGTGTTTTTCCCCTCCGGATGTCACAAAGAGTACTCCAAGTAGTCCGATGGAAATCGACATCAGTATGTCCTCGTCTTTTGCAAATCATCTAGCGTATTCCAATTTAAGTCTTTTAATTTTTGTTATCACTTTCTTTTCCTCTGTCCTCTGTGTTAGACTTTTAATCCATTAGATAAACAATGGATGACACATTGAGACATTGTTCAAACTCATTAGCAGCCAGATGGTAACGCCACACTTCAAGCCCAAGGATTTCAAACTGTTCCTAAATCGTACTGAAAAATAATTTTCAGCGAAAGTAAAGTATGTTTTCATAGGATCGGGTTCATTCACAAATCCGATTCGGAACTGTTTAATGTAGATCTCTTGAAGAATGGTAGCCTATGATCATGAATTTTAGAACAGGTAGATACTAGATAATGCAGGTACCTGCAACATCTAAGCCCTGATTAAGAGTTTGATTTTATTTTAATCTGCCGTTCCAGTTTAATGAGGGAAAGCAAGTGATTTTAAAAGAAAGTGAAACAATGTTTGCACAATATTTTACTTCATATCCTATGGGAGGCATTCATTGTTCTTATAATGCTTCGCATGTGTATGTAATTTTGTCTTAGAAAAGGTTACACCAACATTTTTACACTCTGACAACTTCTAGAGGAATTAAAGAAATATCGAATCGATATTTTATTGTAATTACAGCGCGCAAAGTCTTGTATGACTGCCTAACTACTCACTTGTGATGGGTCCTTTTTTTTATTGAATCTTAGAACCGAACTATGATATGATATAAACTTAATGCAAGCCCCAAGTAAGTCGATAGATTGTGTGGGGAACTTTTTTTTAAAGAAAAAAAAAATATGAACACAACGCGCACAAAAAAATAAATAAAAAAAAAATAAAAATAAAAATAAGAAATGATTCCCTACATCACCCAACACCCTGTAGAAACATCTATCTAACAAAAAATAAACCAGGCGGAATTCCGGCAGCTATCAGCTGTAGTATGTTCGTCAAAAAATAAGGCGGAAATGACTTATTTGACGAACTTTCCTTTTTTCTGGGCAAAATCGATTTCGGGGAAGCGACGCTCTCGCTCTTCTTGACTAGACACCAACAGATGTGGACTTGCTTTTCGTTTATCAACGCGTGGATGAGGAATTGTCGTGGATTGTAACGTGAGCTTTCACAAAGAGCTATTTTTCTATCGTTCGCACCGAAGCAACAGCCTGTGCAAAATAGGAAGACTTTAGCAGCACGATTTAAGGCATTAGCCATCACATCGATCACCAGCGACACCAGCTGGAAAGCCCATTATCGACAAGTTCGTACAACGTGATCAAGCTACTTCAACTCTAACCAATCCATACGCCACCAACATCGGTCGAGACGGAATAAGCTAAATTCCGCTAATTGAGTCAGCAAATTAAAAGTGCGACCCACCAACACGCTTCGTCCACACTTGGGATTAACCAGTGCGCTGCGAGATATCCAAGAGACGTCTTAAACTCACTCACACGCCACCATCCACCAAAATGAGAGCGGAATAGTTTATCCCTACTGCTTCCAACTACCGCCCGTCTATGTTAAGCAGCGAATCTCCATCATCATCTGCATAACTTCATTAAAAGCATAGAGTCAAGTTCTCGAGTACCAACAAATTCCATAGGACACAATCGGAGCCAACAGCACTAACTACCAGCACTGACTCATGCAATCCTGGTCGCTGATAAAATTTGCCACTACAACGAAAGCGGCCGGCCATCCGCAGCCGTCGTGTCTACCAGCTACAACACACAAGTTGCTCAGAAGGAATTTTGTTTTTTTTTTTGGTGTGCGAAAATCTGCACTTGCACTCCGCACAGCTTTTGATGACCATCATCGACATCCATCATCGATCAGCAGCAGGTAGCCGCAATCAACGATCTGGAAACTTTAGAGAAAAACAAGTGTACAAATTCCGGTATTACACATGGGGAGTATATGAGTATTTGCATATCAATTAAGTTAAGTATTATTCCTATTTGATCAGTGTAAGTTTGTTCAGTACAAAGTTTTCTCTTCATTCTTTTCCTTTAATCAGATTTAGATAACACCAAAACCGCTTATGAATGCTGTGCACACCATCCATAGTAGTGTCATCATACCAAATTAAATTTTCTTCGAGTAAACGTACAATCAAAAAAAAAAGTACGTACATATACATCGGTGAGTTCAACATATTTTTTTTTTACTACTGAACGATCTATATTTTTTTATTGAGTTAATGATCATATAATGATCATTTAGTTAAGACAATGGAATTGTTTGTTTTCTGTTTGGTTTATATTATGAAGAGCCTAAAGGTAGACAAGAAACTTTGAATCTTCAAAGTGTAATTTTTTTGTTAGTGCAGATAGATACTTAGTAATACATAATGGAAATTTTTAAAGAATATTTGAAGTAATTAATGTAAATTTAAATAGCTTAGATTAACTGAAATCTGCAAAAAAATAAAAATAAAAAAAAAAAAAAAAAAATAAAATACCTACTTAATTTAGGTCATTGAAAGGTGCTGATCATATCGAGCACCGAATAGGATGTAATTTAGAGTTAGTGTTTTTCAATAAATATATTATTTTGCATTTAAAATGTTGACAAGTTTAACTTTTCGATTTTCTTTTGTGAATTGAGGTGAACATGATGGGCCATTAAGAATTTTTGTGCGATAGGGCAGTGCAATGTCAGTAAAGTGCGTAGGTGGTAAGCTGAGTGAACCATAACTGGTTGCTCGAAATTAATTAGGGGCTACCGTAAGAATTGGCAACGCGGTAGCCAAGGATGGCCTATGCTCAGTTGAGAGTACTAGGTTGTGGGAGGGTTATGCTAGGAAACCAACAACATCTTAGGTTTCGCAAGATTACAAAATAAATCGTAACTTAAATTTTTGTTCCCAAGACATGGTTGGATAAATCTTTTCGGGTGTTGCTCCTTTGTTTTTTTTAGATAAATTTCAGGCGTGCGGATGTCCAGCAGCGGGTGAAAGATCCCACGCCTCCGTCGAGCTAGTTTGTGCGTGTACGAGCATGCCTGCCCTCATCTAGCTGCAAGGACAACCTACCCGACGAACCCATCGATCTCTGCAGGAAAATCCTGTATTCCTGGAGATTGATGTTACAGCAGAACATCGGTTTCTTAGGGTAGGGACATCTTCCGTTACAATTGCGTGAAATATAAATAGGATTGCTTCAGCATTTAAGCCCTCCTTCATTCACATTTTGACCACACATTACAACAATTTAGAGTTGCATAAATTAATTGTTAAGCTTCAAAGGCCATTCTAAATTACACAAAACAAACACATTTAGTTATGTCCACAAAAATATTCCACCCACAATATGTTGACAGGAAAAACTATACTTAAAATACCCACAAAAAAATCCAATTTTCCCATCGTATCTATCCCTATCCCTTAAATTAAACTCTCCTTTTTGCTCTACACATAAATCCACAAAACAAATATTTTTTCGATAAATGTATCTCCTAATGACAGATACAAATAAATACCAGAAGATGACACGCTTACCTCACAGAAGAGAGGATGGAACGGGATCACTGCCTGAGTTAACATTCTAAGAAACCTGCATTGGAATCGTCGTCGCCACTTATGCTGCACTGCAGTCGAAACTCTGCAAATTTTTGCAAAATCATCGCCTGGAAAATCTTCTACCTACTTGTGCGAATCCACGAATCACACTGGTAAGGATGGATATAGCCGGGAAAATCCCACTAATCGTGAATAGAATATCTCTTCATTAGTAGGATAACACATATCTAATAGTAGTTGATCCCTATTATCGAAGTCGCCGTGCTCCTTAGTGTTGCTATCAAAACAAAGGATTAAGGGAACGTCCCATATCTCCATCCACAGGATATCATAAATATTAAGGATGTCGTAAACCACCGAAAAAGGTTTTATTTCTAAACTGCACTGCTATTTTGCGGTTTCCTAATCGCTATTGTTCCATTGTTGCAGACAATTATTTTTATGCGCAATGAAGACCGGGGAAGATTTGCACCACATACTTCCAGGAAACAGATTATTACCATGCATTTATTTTTCGAGGCCCATTTTGTTGTGCTTGTGATATTTTTAATATTAACGGAAATACTCGTACATTTATTCAATGCAAGATGTTCTCTCGTGGAAGGATTCGGCTGTATCCGACTAAAACTGAATAGATTTTTCGAAATACAAAAAAAAACAGGTCCTATTTGCACTTTCGAGTGTAAGAGAAGGAAATCTAACAGCGATTTCATGAACTATATTGCATTTGTTTCTGGAAAACACCTCAAGACTTTAAAGGAACTCCCACAAAACGTTCTCAACAAGCTAACAAGATGGGCAATTTGTGAGAGTTAACCCCAAACCCTCAAAAAACCGAACTTTTCCTCTTTTCCACGAAATATAAAATCTCTCATATTGGCCCACCCTCTGTAAACGGTACAAGCTTAACCATTTCCGATGAAGCTTCTTAGGTCTAATCTTAGATAGGAAGTTAAGCTGGGGTCTCCAGCAAGAAAGAGTCAAAAAAGCTACAGTAGCACTTTTCTCTTGCAAAAAAGCCTTTCGGCAATAAGGATGCCTACAACCCCGCATCTCTCACCTAAATGTATCGGTAGTGAGACCGATTCTGGCATACGGGGGGTTGTCTGGTGGACTGCTTTGGAGAAAGAGCTAAAGCGTGATAAGCTGAGCAAGGTTCAACGCACAGCTTGTCTGTGCATCAGCGGAGAACTCCGAACGACTTCCTCCGCTGCACTGGATATTTTACTTCATCCAACACCCATCGATATTTTGAGCAGGTAAATAGCTACCTTTTCCGCGGTCCGCTTAAAAGCTCCTCACAGTGGATCAATACGAATATTGGCCACTCTATCATTCTGGACTCACTTGGGTCTCTACCAAGGAACATCGACTACACCATACCCAGTTATAGTTCCAGAAGAATTTCCAAATCACTATCCATATCAGATCATTCTGGGAGGATAAATCGATCCACTTCTACACCGATGGATGAAAAACTAGTGAAAGACTAAATATTAGTCTCTTTTTCCGTCTTCCTGATCATTGTATCGTGTTCCCCGTGGAAATAATCTCGATTAAGAAATTCTTGTCGTGGCTGAAGAGAAATGTGATACATATCCACTAAAGACATCCGTATAGTCTCGGACAGGTAAGCCGCGCTAAAGTCCGTGGACTCAGTCTCTTCAAACTCCAACGTAGCCTTAGACTGTCGTTCTTCTATTGAGGAGATGGCAGAACAGATCAACATTCACCTTTGTTGGGTGCCGGCGCATAGAGACATTCCAGGGAATTGTAGGGTAGATGACCTCGCCTCTTCTACCTGATAAAGGTTTTCTAGGTATAACTATCGCTACTTGTAAACTTATGCTTAAGCTATCCGCAGTCGGGAGTACAAACCTTAGGTGGACAGGTAGTAATATATAGCGAGTAAGCATATCTGGCCAAAGCTGGATCTGCTACGCTCTATCGGTTTGATCTCACTTAACCGACTGCACATTAGCTCTGCTATAGGCGACATTACAGTATCCTGTATTAAAGGGAAGCACGCATCAAGGCTTGACGTCTATTCAAATGAATTCTGTAGAAGCTGCAGGGCAGAAGAGGAGGAGGAGACTACACCTCACCTCCTCTGTACATGCCCTGCACTTTCCCATAACAGAAATCTCTATCTAGGAGCCTTCTTCCTTGATGAACTCGGTGACTTAGCTAACACAGATGTTAGAAGTCTACCGCGCTTCATTAGAAGCTACAAATGGTTTATCGCGTAGAGGGTGAAACTCCCCTGATCCACGTGGCATCACAACGGACCTCATGGGTCTAAGTGTGTTGGCTATTAGCTGACAGCCTCCTTTACATAACCTAACCAACAGACAATGATAATGAAAGCTTGTAACGCGAAACTACACTTTCCTATCTTTATGTCTATCTCCCAAAGTAGGTGTTGCACATGAATCAAATATAGAAGATTAGGCATTCCCGAGCTCTTCCTCGCGATCCTGTGAAGCAACAGAGTTTTCTTGTGCAAGTTTGATTTGTTGCAGTAATAATAAATATTATGAATATCTACATAACGGTAGTTGTGAGAGGTTCCCAACAATAATAAATAAATATACCTTTAAATATGAGGACATATTTCCAATGGAGAATACTTTGAAAACAGTGGTTACATTTCTTTAGGCAAGAAGAGAAACTCAATGCCGAAACTTCCAGGATTTGCAGTCATCATTTTGTTAACTGCGTGTAAAAGCTGCACGCATTTAAATTGATACGAGTTTTTGGAGATAGGTTCTGTGTTGTTTATCCAGCTAAACACAGGAAGTTATTCTTTATAAAATTAGGGTTAACATTTCTGCTAGAATTCGTTCACTTTTCTTATTCACTTGGTGACTTTTATGACGTAATAGATTTGACAGATGGTTCGAGCGGCGAAAAACAGCGACATCAACATGTCCACCATGTAATGTCCAAACATGTAATCTTATATATTTTATTCATGGGTGTTGCATTAGGTTGAGAGTCATTGTCTGCCAGTGAGGCTCCATCCATAATGGGTCACCAGATTTTCTTGGAATTTCGTATTTGGGGTTTCTAGGCTTGTATCTCGCGGCCATGTTCTTTTATTCCATCATTTCAAATAACGGTACCTACCAAACCATTGTTTTTTCAACACCGATTTGCTCAAATATTTTCTCAACGATTTTGATCATTTTTGAAACATAATGAAAAGAAAAAGGAAAACTGTCAAATCTCCAAAATCGAGAGAGAAAACTTTCATTTCAAGGAAAAGTAATTTCACTTTGCTTCAATCTCGGATATGCAATTATTTTTATTTATGAACTTATGAACCAGCCAAAGTATAAACACATATAATATGAAAAAGTGTACTTTGAATGGGTTTTATAATTCCTATCTCGTAGTTTATACTTCAAACAATAGTTATATAATATATGCTCGGGACATATATATATCGCATCAGTGTTCTTTGTTTTGATCTATGTGTCCCAGTTAGGTTTCCTTGCACCTTTGTTATTACCATTTCTGAGAGTGAAGATGAATTCGATGAGATAGTTCCAAAAATGAAAGTAAACGAATATCCCAAATGTTTTGATTTCACAAATATTTTCATTTGACAAATATGTAGGTATTTTCATTTGACAAATATTTTTATCTGACAGTTTTAATTATTTAACCAGCCGAAATTCAGTATGAACAAAAATTAACGATAAAAAAGTACATTTTTCTTTTGTTCATCTTTTTAGAATTTTCTCAATACGTGAACGAGTTTTTGTAGTTTCGCACGAAAGTTTATATAAATTTACGTTTGCTTGTTAGTACGTGAACGGACGTAATATAACTTGTACTATTTATTCTCATTATGTCATTGAGCAAATCACTATTACATTGTGCTCCGTTATTTCGTATACATGTAAATTTACAGGTCTCCGTGTTGATTACAATGGTTGCATTAATATATATCACACTTCGCTGTTATTAACAACATTTAATTTCCATGAACAATATTAAAGAGCGTTTTTTAATATTAAATAATTCTTAACCATATCTTATGGTTAACCACATTTCAAAATTTAGCACTAATCGCATAAATCATATTGATGCCACTGGGAAGTTTGTCGTGTGGACCTTGCGGGTCGCACCCAAACCACTTTTTTCAGTTATTTATTTACTAACAAAAAACGGCTGGACCGATTTCGCTGGAAACTTAATCAGTTCGGAGTTACGTAATTACGCTTCGAATTAACCCGGCCCCATGTCAATATCACCTTTGGTTTTCGAGATAATCGTAGCGAAAGATAATTCCGAACGCACATACGAACATACGCACATACCTACATACATACTCACACACAGGCATCTCTATAAAAACGTTGGAGTTGAATTCTGGTGACCTTTAAACGTGGAGATATGTCTAAATTCTCGATTCACAAAATCAGGTCCATTACAACAACTTCTACTGGGAAGTTTATAAAGGCAAACGAGCTGAATTTTGTTAGTTATTTATTTACTAATAAAAAACGGCTGGACCGATTTCGCTGAAAACTTAATCAGTTCTGAGTTACGTAATTATGCTTCGAATAAACCCGGTCCCATGTCAATATCATCTTTCGTTCTCCAGATAATCGTGGCGAAAGATAATTCCAAACGCACATACGTACATAGGTACATACGTACATACACACGGACAGACATCTCTATAAAAACGTTGAATTTGGATTCTGGTGGCCTTGAAACGTAGAGATCTGTCAAAATCCGCGATTCACAAACTCGGCCCTATTACAAGAACTTCCACTGGGAAGTTAATAAAACACTTGAAGGTTATGTTATGGTATTAGCTTTGTTTAATAGGTAATTGTACGCCATTAGTGTTTAAATATGATGTCGGTCATATGCGCGTCACGGCTAGCTCGAACTTTATCGAGCAACTGGGCGAATGTTGACTTTACGAAAAGATCTTGGCTTAAAAGCTTATAAGATCCAGATTGTGCAAGAGTTGAAACCGCATGACCATTATACGCGTTGTAGGTATGTGAAGTCACTAGTCTATGCCGATAAACCAGCGACGTTGGACGATTTGGAAGTCAACATTCGCCGTGTTATTTCTGATATATTCTCCCCCTAAAAGATTATGCTGCTTCAGTGGGACACCCTGTATACATACATATATGTATAACTTCGATTTCGAGCTAAAAAACATAACAATGATAAAAGTGGTAATGAGAACCACAAAGGCCATTTATTCAAAATATGTATTAATTAATAGTTTTTTTTAAGTTCATTTAGGCTATTCAACAAATGTTATAGGCTTTAAGTAAATAAACAATTAACAAACAAGTTGCATAATATTATTATCCGTAAATAAAAATTAAAACCAGACATATGGATAGGCTTCACTTCGATTAGAGTTCTTATTTTTCTTTCTCCCTAACGATGATCGTGATTAAATGGATCATAACCCTGCCCCTTTAATGCATGGATATTTCGGTTAATAAAATAGGAATAATTACAGTTAAAATCAGCTATTTTATTATCATTGTTATCTTCCGTATATTTTTGTCAATTAGTCACGACATCATGTTTCTTGTCAATAAAATGACGTTGATCAAAGTGAAAAAAATCAAAATTTTAATCCTCGAGATTTGTTTGTTCTAACAGAAAGACTAAAGTACGATCCAACAGAGCCTGTTTGACAGTTAGAACTAGCTTTTTGCTTCAGCGTGAGTCTCGAAATACTTTCAGCTGCTCTAAAAATGTCGCCGAATGATACTTCTGCATTTTGTCACAATCCAAGAGACTGACGATGAATTGGTTTTCTGCAGTGCTGCAAGTTAACAGACCGCTGTTTTTGAAATGTTCCAAGATTTCAGAGAACTTTGTTTAAATACCATGTGCATGGTATTGAGTAGTTCAAAGATCAATGAAGGATATTATGCTGTCATGTCGTTCAACGAATTGTGATTTACAAAGACCAATGAGCTTCTTCTTATTATTCTCCGGTGCATGTTCTTCGATGAGGTCTTGAAAAATTGTCGTCGTATACGCGTGGTTTCTGAAAAAGTTCACCACATCTGTCACTAGCAAAGACCAATGAATTTTAAGTCGAGAACTCCCATCTTTTCATTGATTTCAAAGCGGCGTATGATAGCATTCATCGCCAGAAGCTCTATAGAGCGATGGCCGAATATGGGATCCCGGCAAAACTGATCCAGTTATGTCGCGTGACACTTGACGTGACACGCGCTGTAATGTGCAGTTTGGAAGGAGCTCTTCCGAATTATTCCAAACCTGCACCGGATTTCGGCAGGGATATGCGCTATCATGCGACTTCTTCAATCTTGTTCTTGAGAAAAAAGTGCGCAGTTCAGGTGTCAACAAGGCAGGCTATATTTTCCATAAATCTGTCCAACTATTGAGGTAGGCGGATGATATCGACATCATCAGCCGATCCCAATGTGCCATGTTACAGGCTTTTTCGGCGATTGAAGAGCATGCAAAATTGGTTGGTATTGAAGTTAATGAGGACATGAATAAATACATGCTATCACCAAACAAACAAACGTCTGTCCACCGCCTAGGACAAGACGTCAATGTTAATAGCAATAACTTCGATGTAGTTAACGAGTTCACCTACATTGGAGTAAACTGTAAACATCACACACATCTCTACAAAAAATGACACCATCATGGAGATCCGATGGAGAATTACCGTATTAAGCCGCTGATACTTCGGTTTGACCAATCAAATGGGTTCAAAACTCCTCACTCGAAGAACAAAATGCATGCTCTATCGAACCTTAATCCTGCCAGTTCTGCTTTATTGAGCCGAGTGCTGGACGATAAGTAGGAAAGGCGACCCTATATTGAGTTCTTTTTGAAAGAAAAATACTCCGTCGGATATTTGGTCCTGTGTGCAAGGAGGGCGAATGGAGGAGAAGATACAACCGCGGACTCTATGAGCTATACCAAGATGTGTAGTCCAAAAAGCTTAATCACGTCGTTTTCATTGGCTCGGTCACATTGATCGAATGGAAAATAATGCTCTACCCAAGAGCCCCCTGCTTTGAGAAGGCAAGGAAGACCGAACCTCAGAGGATGGAAGGCTGCAGTGTCTCCGGCAGAGACTCTTCACGGGTCG
Source organism: Portevinia maculata (assembly GCA_949715645.1). Classification (NCBI taxonomy): domain Eukaryota; kingdom Metazoa; phylum Arthropoda; class Insecta; order Diptera; family Syrphidae; genus Portevinia; species Portevinia maculata. The sequence continues at coordinate 261,166,011 of OX454526.1, forward strand.
GGAGCCCGGTAAGTAAAGAAAGTAATAGTAACTGATCGAAAGAGGATTGAGATATCACACAGTTATGTCGAGTATTGTGTTTTTTTTTGTCCGAATGAAAGGAAGTTTCTTATGACCCATAAACGCCAGAGAATCAAATGTCAATGCAACGAGCACTTGATGTGTGTATGGGTGGATGATTTGCTGGAGGGAAATGAGTAGGTATCGTATCAAGCAATGTTCGATCAGAACGGAATCCGTCGCATTGTTAAAACATTGTGGCGTTTACGGTTCGCTCATGGCTGACGCTTTCACGCAACTTGACCAACTTTAAACTTTTGATTCGTGTTGCCTGCGCCAGGCAGTTTTGTGTGTATTTAATTTTGACACTGGACACGGCACAACAAAAGCAACTCCATTGTGGAATTCCGAGCTATTCCAGATATGTAATTTTAAGTGAAAAGTAACTTTCAAATGCGAAAAGTTTAAATATCAATAGCGAAGCAACTTGCGATCGTAAACTTTGGCGTTAAAAAACTAACCTGAAATCACAAAAATGCAATCCAAAACAAAGGGTTATTATCTACATACCTAAAGTTAATCAAATTTTCATATCTTCCTTATGCAACAGAGTATAATCACCTGCAGTCGTAAAATTCATCTCATCTTAATTAAATATCTGTCCTCTTATTGGGCCGTAAATTATTATCTATTCAATTAAGACCATATTCCGCATCCCCATACCAACACCCAACCAACCACTTACCCAATCATCATTCATCAACGCTACTGCCTCCTTAATTTACCAACAAGTTGTCCTTGGGGATTCTGGTTGCCGGATGGTGGTGGGAAAGAGATGCTGTCCTCACCCCCAGCGTATATCACCATCATCGGTTAGTTAAGGAAGTGTGAAGACACAAATTGAATCAGCAGCCATTTGTTCCGTAAAATGTGTGCAAGTATTATTACAGCTATATAGCAGCACACCCTCCCACACGCACCAGCACATTTGTTTTTGCGAAAGACCTAAATAATCACCAACACAGACATATCGATTTAATGAGGAACCAATTTACGATTTCTAAATACGAATTTAATAGAAACCTCGATAGCTTCAGCTGTGACCTGGCAAGGATGTTGGCGTCTCGTGGTGAGTCTTGTAATATTCTCAGGCATGCGCCCGTGTGTCGAATCCCGATTGGATGAGACAACACACAGACATAATCCGGATGGGTCATTTGCATGGGAGCTCACTCACCACTAGGGTGAATCTCACCCCAACAAGAGTGCAACTGTGGTAGTGGCTCAGTTATGTTTTTATTGTTTTTGTTTCTTGTTGGTATGCAGCATCGTTTGAGTTTTGAGGTTATAGATGGTGGCAAAGGTTAAATGTTATCCTTCCCTTGGGTGTTTGGTTTTGCTCTATTTAATAAGGTTAGCTACATTCACAGATTGATAACGACGGCATGGGGTGTTATGGGGGTTGATTCAGGTGTATACTAAGGATCCATCTTACTATGGCAACGATACTACTGTGCATCCAATAGCTCCTTTGTCTTTCCTTCCTTGTTGGCAGTTTTGGTTTTTTGTTCTTCTTCGTCGCCACCGTCATTTTTATGCAAGCAGCACGCTCAAACGAAAATTTAATATATTAAGGACTCTAAGGATCCAATGAGTGAGCAATAAGGGATGGAAAATTCGATTTTGATTTTCTTTATATTGTCAACGGCTTCTTGAAACTTAATTTACCTTGTTTTCTGAAGGACGGAGCTGGGTTGGGGTTAAAAAATCGGATGATAATGACGATGCGATGGTGGGTGCTGGGGATATAATGACGGGTTGTGTGATTCTTTCGAGGACAATGTCGGAAGATGTGGAAAGATTTGATAGATTTGACTTTTACATGGCAGCGAGTGAACAATGCTCTCGATAATAGTTTGAGAAAGGTTCGATGAAATGAGATGAAATGAATATTTTCTTGTGAAATTAATTTACATTGAAAGCGATGAGGGGATGGGATTGGAGTTGGCAAGTTGAAGTCGGGCGTTTTTCTTGCAATTGGAAGTTAAAACAATGTTTTGAGGAAATTAACTTCTTGCGTTATACTTATCGAAGTCAAAATAAGGTTTTTTGTCCAAACTATTTACTTTTTTACTTGATTTCTTGATTTTCTCATGCTTAAAATGCTACTGTGAAGGCGGGCTGAATTCAACGAGTGATCCATTAATAAATAAATGCGTTGGTGCTAAGCTTGAAAATTATTATTTCATTTCCCGCAAACAATTTTAATATTTAAAAGATCCCAGACCAAAAGAATATTAAAAATTCTTATCAATTCGTTACTGAGGATAATCAAATGCTGGTGTTGTTTAATTTGTGTCATTCAGGAGTTTTTAGGCCTGCCCCTCCTTCGCAAATGTATAAGAACGTTGATTGATATTGGCTTTTTGACGGGGTTCGTAAAATCTCTCCTTAGTATATGACAGTACAAAACTTAGTCGGTCAGTCTCTATTTTCTTTAAGATAGGTTCTTTGACGTAAAGGCTTCCTCGGTTCTTGGAACATCCTAGTCGACCAAGCTTTGTTGCTCCTGCTACAGGCGGGCGCACAAGTACGGGGAAGAGAATTCTTTTCAGCTTAGATGGCATTTGATTTGGGTGCCTCGACACAGTGGATACGAAGGCAATGAAAAAGCAGACGAACTAGCCAGAACAAAATCCGCATCCCCATTCATGATGCCACCATTCTGCGGGCTATCAATAAACACTATTAAAAGCTGTGTTAAAACTTGGCTCGAGGAAAAGAAGCTTCATTTCTGGAGGGAAACCGAAGGAAACAGGCAAGCAAAAAACTTTATGCCAAATAGTTCCCACAAAAAAACAAAACAACTATACATACTACAACAAAGTAGAAGTCAGATTCGACTAGTCACAGTCACAGGCTTCCTCACAGGGCACTGCCGTGTTAAAAAACAACTGATGACTATGGGCATAGCACAAAATAATACCTGCAGATTGTGAAACGAATACGTGGAAACAGCAGAAAATATATTAGGTGAATGCAACTGTTTAATCAAAACGCGTCAACGTTATCTAGGTCAGTTCTACCTTGCTACCAGCTCTCCCAAAGAACTAGCCGTCTTTCCAAAAAACTGCGGCATCATGGACGAGCTCTAAATGGAGGATATCACAATAGGCCCACAAGCGGAAGCAGTGATCTGGATACAGCATAGCACCTCCCCCCAAAAATCTAATCTAAATCTAGGTGACATTTTTCGGTCACAGAAAATGGTTGAGTTTTCCCGCCAATTTGCCAACCTACGATTACACGATGATTGATCTCGTCATCACAGGTTACTTCTCTTTTGATCATAGATCACAGATATATGAACTTTTCACATTTGGGAATCACTCTTCCATTTATATAAATGTCTGGAGTAGATCGCAGTGGATCAGAGAACGGGTAGCACAAGTAAATAATTTTCGGACTAAAAAGATACCCATCCCCTCCAAAACTTCCACCAATAAAGTGCTCGTTGCAGAATAACTGATGCACTTTGGAGTCCGTAACTTTTCCTTCAAGCAGATAATCAAGGACTGTAATAAATATCAAGGGACTTAAGACTCCTCCCTGGTCTACATCAAATTTGATTGTGACCTCGTCGGTGACGCCAGCGGGGCATCTTACTCTTGTCTTTACTCTCTCATACATGCCCGTGATCATCTGTATGTAGGTTTGTGGAATTCCCCCCTAGTCTAAGCACCACCCATAACAAATTCATTTGGTATCTATCATAGGCCTTTTTAAAATCAAACAATACCTTTTGCAAATCCTTTAAGGAATCACTATGTTTTTCCATCATGATCTTTATACTTTGGATTGCATCTGTGGTTTATTTACCTGTGACAAACCCACACTGGCATTCCGATAGCCGTATTATTTTCCGCATTTAGCTATCGAATACACGCTCCACGATATTCATGGTGGGTGACATCAGATTGATGGAACGGTAATTATCACAGTCTCGCGTATCGCGTTTTCCTTTGTGCAAAGGAAGAAGAAAACTTGCCCTCCAATGGTTGGGCATTCAGTTTGGAGATGAGTATAATGAACCACTTGGACCTGATGTCTCCCTTCTTATTCCAGAACTCAGAGGGTATTTCGTCCGGCCCAACTGCTTTTCTTTTTTAGGAGTCTTTTACCGCTTTCCTAACATCTTTGACAGTAATGTCGTGTAGTTATTTATTGTTAGGAACGGCTTGGGGAAAATATATCCGGGGAAATTGTTCATTTAAAAGTCCTTCACAATACTATTGTCATCTGTGTAGGCAGCAGCCCTTGAGCATTGTTGATGAACTTTGGCGCACCGATTTCCTGGGCATTCTCCTTCTTCGAGTGGTTTCTTGGTTTGTCGAAGTTCGTGAATAGTCTGGTTTCTATCAGCAACCGAAGAAGAAATTTCGTCTAACTCCCGATAGAGGCTCTCCACACACTTTTCTTGAATTTGAGCGCACTTTATCTTCGCGAGCCATTTGCAAAGTCTGTATTCCAATTCGATGCGAGCTTTTTCATCCCCATTGTAAGGAGCACTTTGACGAAGCTTTGAATGCCGCTTTGTTTTCACTTATCACTGTTTTAGCTTCATCTGTCCACCAACATGTTTCTTGCCGTGTCCTTGTGAATCCCCTTTCAAGGATTTGGTGTCCAACTACTGGGATAAGCGGACGATATCGACATCATCGGCCGATCTCATTGCAGCACAGGCAAAATTGGTTGGCATTGAAGTCATCGAAGACAAAACGAAGTACTTGCGCTTAACAAACAAACAAACATATTTCCAACGACTAGCACAAAACGGCATTGTTGATAGCAGGTTCTTCGAGGAAGTTAGGGAGTTAACCTACTTCGAAGTAAACATCAACTCCACTAGTGACACCTTAGTGGAGATCCGGCCATTGCTATTTCAGTGTGGCAAAACACTGTTGTTTCTTTTTAATTTGTTGTTTTCCAATATGGTTTTTGCATTGATTTTTCTTACGGAAAGTCTGGAATTTGAAGCAGCTCTCAGCATCAACCGTCGATCCTTACTTGTTGTTGCTATGCTTACCCTTCCTTTCCAGACGTTTCCATACATCTCAGGGTCCTTAAGATAGCTATGAACAACAGTTGGTCCTCTTAATCTTACCGGTTATACAGCATACCTTAATGGAAAGAACCATAGACCTGATCCGAGCATTCAACAAGATCCCTGTCATTCCATCGGACATCGAAAAGACCGCCATCATCACACCAATCGGCCTATTCGAGTTTCCTTGTATGACGTTTGGCTTGCGCAACGCTGCGTGAACTTTTCAAAGGTCCATCGTTCAGGTGACGCGGGATCTTCCTATTGTCTTCGCGTACATCAATGACCTGCTCCTGTCGTAGCATCGGAAAACAAGCGGGAGCATCTCGAATATCTCCGTCTCTTATTTCAATAACTCCAAGAAGCTGGACTGGTGATAAACGTGGCCAAATCTGTTTCCGGAAAAGTGAAGCGAAATTCTTGGGACATCTCGTATCAGCCAATTGAATTTTCCCAAGCTATCTTGGAATTCCCTACGCCTTCCAATAAAGAAACTCCGTGCGTTTATCGGCATATAAATTTCGACAGGAATTTCATCAAAAACGCAGCTGAGATCCTCAGGCCACTCAACGACCAACTTATAGGTCCCGACATCAAAAATTCCCAACTCATTAATTGGACGCCGGTGTTGAGAAAATCGTTCGTGGACGGAAAGAACGCTCTAGCGTCGGTTGCTCTTCTCGCTCATCCAGACTGGCGCGACATTTTCACCGGTACAACACGACCTTCTGGCCATCTATGAACAGAGTTTGCTCAAAGTGGGTTAAATAATGCATACCGTGCCATGCGAAAAAAATAAACACGCCATACCATTTCCAACCAACAAAAAACCGCCCAGCTGAATTTTTGCACATTAACTCACATCACTTGCAATATTGCAACTTCAAGGAGAGTCTAACTCAAAATAGGGCGCTTTCTGTAAGTCTTGCACAGGGCGCTTGTTTGGCTGGAGCCGGCCCTGCTCGTACCATCCAAAGAATTTTACCAATGCCTGACGATTATCGACCGATTTATACGTTTCCCCGAAGCCTTCCCCTGTCAAATGGAACTGCTGAAGCTGCAGCAGAGGCTCTGCTCTTACCCTGGATCGCACGCTTCGGTGTTCTACTGCGGACAACTTCGGACTTAGGAAGACAGATAGCATCCGACCTGTTTAGATGCCTAACCAGACTTCTTGACTGTAAACATCTTCCACCGACGCCCTATCACCCGCAGTCAAATGGATTGGTCGAGCGCTTTCACCGACGGTTCAAAGCAGCACTGCTATGCAATGGTGATACCTGGACTTCGGCTCTACCTATTGTTCTTCTCGGACTCCGCTTCAAAGAGGATCTTCAAGAAATGCCTGCTGAGGCTGTCCTCGGTAAACCGTTTCATTTGCCAAGAGAATTTCATAGTCCATTGACCGGAAACACCTCAGCTCCAGTCTTAGTGCAAATCCTACGAACACATTTCAAGAACTTAGCTCCGCAAGAAATTTCACGTCATGGACAGCGCTCTACATTTGTTTTCCAAAACCTCCAAAACACCTCACATGTCTTCGTTCGCCACGGTCATATACGCCAATCAGTCGCTACACCATACGATGGACCATATGAAGTAATGGAAAAACACGAAAAGTACTTTGTGGTTCTCGTCAGAGGAAGAAGCACACCAATCTCAATTAATAGGTTCAAACCAGAATTCATGCTTCACGAAGACGTTCAATTAGATGAGGAGGATCGAACCGAAGCCCTATCAACCTCGGCAGCCAAGAACCACAGAACAGTTCGATTTAACGTGCCTCCATAGATTTGTTTACCCTATTCTAAGGGTGCTATATTAATTTTGACGCGAAGTTTGTAACATACCTTAATATTTCCCGTATACCCCTAAAAGTTACTATATTTATGATCAGCATCGATAGTAATGTCGATCTAGCCATGTCCGTCCGTCTGTCGGCAAAAATTAGGTCTTTAAACTGGACCTATAGAGCTGAAATTTTAACCATTTTACTCTTTAGTGGACCGAATAATCAAGTTTAAGAATTTTTTAAATCCGCCCACAGACACGCCCACAAACACAAAAAACAAATTTATCGAAAAAAATCGAAAAACAAAATATTTATGATATTTGACTCCTAAAACTGCTCGGGAGACAACATTTTTAAATCCGCCCCACTGCATACAATTAAATAAAACAATTCTATTGAAAAACCAAAGTTTAAGCTAGGGAGCTGAAATTTATTATATATTGTCTCTACGGACCCTTTATGCTCATGTGTAAATATTTTCAAAATCCGCCCACAATTAAAAAAGTTAGAGGTAGAGAGCGTCTTTTTTACAAAAGCTTCGTTTTTTCGATTAAATCCTTTAAATGTTACATAACAAAATATGTAGAGCGTTCTTAACAATTCAACCATACTTGGACTTTTGTCACGCCCACTTATGAGGAATAAGAAAAGGGTATCCAATAGTTCGCCCAAGCGGACTGTAGCCCGTCCGTATGTTTTTCAAACATATTTAAAAAATTATTTTAAGAAGGGGAGATATGTGATGCCGCATATGCAAAAATAAAAATAGCTGTCGCATAGATTGGATTATGGGCGCATCGCTTTGTGCTACCTTTATTTCTAATATACGCACACAGGGCCGGATTTAGGGGTGGACAGCCAGGCTACAGCCCTGGGCCACCGCAAAAAAGGGGACCCAATATTTCAAATTCCGACGAGTAGTGGATTCTACTCCCGACGAATCTCATATCGATCAACCAACTATAGTTGTTAGATACATACAGTCCCTGGCCAATTTATTAGACGCACTGTAAAGTTCTATGTACTTTGTTTGTACTTGTGTACTTTCGCGTATCAATTGGTTACCACTGTAGTGCAACATGTTAAAAATAAATACAAAATGGAATCATATACAAAATCTCCTAAATAAAAATACATTATACGTACGTTTAAATATAACAATATTGCATATAAACTCGTGAAACACATAAAAATAATAAAAAAAACTACATTGCGTCTAATAATTTGGCCAGGGTGACCATCAAATAGACATTTTGGATTGCCACGGCCAATCATATGACAATGCTGCAAACATGAGTGGTAAATACAAAGGAATGCATGCTCTTATTTTGGAGAAAAAAAATTAATCGGCGTTTGTACCATGTTGTGCTCATTCTCTCAATTTAGTTAGATAGGCAGCTGCTAACTCGTGCCCATCGGCTGTTCAATTCATCGATTTCGTTCAGAATTTATTTACGTTTTTCACAGCAAGTACAGAGCGATACCAAATTCTGACTGAAAAATTATCGCAGAAAAAAAGCGGACAAATTTATGTTTTAAAAAAGCTTAGCGATACTCGTTGGTCTTGTCGAGCTGAAGCTACGCAAGCTATTGTCGACGGTTATTCTGAAATCGAAGGAGCTCCAACCAGCATATCTTCTAATAAGGAGCAAAAAGACATCGTGAGGAATGAAGCATCGAACCTTTTACGAAAGATGAGTTGTCTCAAAACCGTTCTATTTGCAATCTTTTGGAACGATATCTTAGAGCGAAGCGAAACTACAAACAAGATGTTGCAGGACCCGAAAATGATTCTTTAATCTGCAATACGTGCATTAGAATCATTGAAATCATTCGTTGAATCCAAAAGAGACGATTTTGATCAATACGAGAAAGCAGCTAAAGAAATATGTAGTATTGACCAATATGTACAATCACGCAACAGAACAAGAAATGTGAGGTTGAAGCCACTCGATCATATGAAAGCACAAGACGCAAATCAGTCACCAAAAGAGAAATTCAAAGTATCCGCGGATAAAAAATCGCGGTTTTATCAAAGTTATCGATCAGCTATGTGTTTCTCTTACTGAAAGATTGCAAGCATACGAAGCTCTACGTTCGCGATTTGGATTTCTCAATCACATAGAGAGGATGGATGCTGCAACAGAGGCATTGGTGAAAGTATACAAAGATGAATTAGAGCCTAGATTTGGTTCAATTTCTATCTTTATTCAACTAATACAAAAAGGATTATAGAAAAGACCAATCTACCGAGCTATTTTACTATCACATTCTTGAAGATCAAAGTTTTAGAGCTACATTCCCAAACATTGAAATTACACTCAGAATGTACTCGTATGTGGTTTTGATGGTGTCTAATTGCACTGGAGGGCGGTCATTTTCAAAAATGAAAATTATCAAAAATAGAGCGAAATCATCAAGGATTTTTCGTCGAAAAAAGCTCGCAAGCTTCCATTTAGCTCTTTAATATAATTTCATATAATTCCTGTTTTTGGCTATATTTATATATGTATGTTTGTTATATTATATTATATTATTAAACGCTTGACTGAAACAAATTATACATTTTATTTGGAAAATAATAAGCCAGAGGACCTCCACTCATTTGTTGCCCCAGGGCCTCCAGACCTCCAAATCCGGCCCTGTACGCACACCACATACACATTCTTTGTAAGGCAATTATAATTAACATATAAGTCATTTAAAATACAACATATAAATATAACTGCAATTAAAACATATTATGCATAACACTTAAAATCCAATCGTCTTTAATATTTGCCATCATGAAAGGAATATACACTTTCCAGAAATGTTTTCCATTCGACAAAGTTTTCCCTTCTTCAGTGTCTTACCTATATAGAATATTTGTCATAAAACTAATCAAAATCCAGACACCCACTTACTATCCTCTTTCACTATTATTTATACAAGTAAACGGGCTGGAAATGTAATCAATAAGAGCTGCATGTAGTATTTGTATACTCAGCAACGTGCGCGGAGAAGATGACGTTACTTCTTCTGTAGCTTAAGAGCCAAAATGACGACGACGATGGAGACAACGATGATGACAACTTATTTATCCAATATCCCGTCCAGAGTTTGCCCTCAGGGCATAATAACCATTTCAATATGATAACCAAAAATTCAAGTCAATCTCTACCGCTGGCCCCCACAAAGTTAAACTTTCTGTTCATATCCTTGGTTGTGGCTATCACAACCCTCTGTACTCAAACGAACATCTCCCCTCACATAATGTGTAATTGCGCAAATAAGATAATAACGCAAGAAGGACGAATTACTTACGAGAACTTATAAATAAAGTAGCTCAAGCTGTGTGCAGTGCGAAGGACTGCCATAGAAATCAGTGCCATTCAACGAGAATATTAATTTTGCAAAACTATAATATATGAGGATATCTTATTATCTGCTATTGGAAGTATGTACACATCGGCCACAATGCCACATATAACATAGTGCCACCTCTTAAGCTCGATATTAACCACAGCATATTGATATGAATGAAGTTATCCATGAAAATGTATTCCTTAATATCATTTAGTTTGTTTGGATGTACAAATATACTCAGTGTCTTATTCTATTTCTCTTTAACGACGAGTTAGTGATCTGGATTTAAGGAATCATAGCCCTCCTCCCACTTCACTGCATCCCTACTGTGGGGTTTGACAGTCTGCTTCAATTTTCATGCTAAATGTAATGAATCTTATGCGTCAGGTGGAGTAGCTTTTTACGTAAATGATAAATTAAACTATGAGGTCAGTAATCATAATATGGAAACTGCTGATATGCTTAAGATATCATGCACTATTGATTCACGGAAATTCATTTTTATGTGTTTTTATCGACTGCATGAAAAGAGTAAGACAGTTTTTGTTGAGGAGTTGAGCTCACTTTTGAGTTGCGAAAAGACGAAGAATCTATTCATCCTAGGTGATATGAATTTAGATATTTTAAGCGATTCCTCTGTTGTGTCTAACTATATCTCCGTATTGTCGGCAAATGGGCTGGAAACTTGTTTCCTTGAACCTACTAGGCTAACTCAGTTTACGCGTACCTGCATTGATCATATTTTTGGAAGACTCGATCGCAGTTCTAAACTATCCCTTATTAGTTCCATATCTGACTATAAGATCTCTGATCATTGCATGATAGGTTTATTTTTCTTTTGTGATAATACCATACAAACAAATAATTATACACCTATTGAGAGAGTTGAATCCATTAATTTTGTATCTCTTAACGCCTCTTTATTGCAAGAAAACTGGACGGACGTTTACATTGAAAATAACCCCTCTACTGCGTTTAATATTTTTTCAAAAATTTTGAAAGATCATGTCTCTGCATGTATTACTGTATCAAACAAATGTAGTAAACTAAAGAGACTTAAACCATGGATGTCAAAAACCTTGCTTATGAAAATACAAAAAAAGAATAAACTTCGAATAAAATGTAAAAAACATCCTAATAACGTTCACCTTCGTAATTTTTATATTAAAATGTGTAAAGAAGTTGCTGCTGATGTACCGGTCTTTAAGGAAAACTTTTACATCAATAAATTTCAACTAGCCAAAGACAACTTAAAAAAAGAATGGGCAATTGTGAATGAACTTCTTAATAAACGAGTTCCTCTAAGTCTACCATCTAATATAATTTATAAAGATAGAGTTATCCAAAATTCTGGAAAGATGGCGAATGCTTTTAACGAATATTTTACTAATGTTGCCGCCAAAACACTTTCAGAAGCGGGTTACGGCAAGACTTTCAATCCTTGTGGGGAGGATTGTTTCAGCAGAGAAAGGAGTGAAGTATGTAGTTTCTTCTTCGAACCAATCTCTTCTTTTGAATTGTTTAAAACAATAAAGCTGCTGAGCAGTTCTAACTCGGCGACAAGAGATAGTTGGTCTAACAATTTTATTAAAAAAGTTTCATATAATATTGCTGATGTTTTAGCTCATATTTTTAATAAAAGTATTTATTGCGGTATATTTCCCGATTCCTTAAAAATTGCTGAGGTTATACCTGTTTTGAAAAAAGGTGATAGCAAAAATTTGAACAATTACAGGCCTATATCCCTTCTTCCTGTGTTCTCAAAAATTTTTGAGAAAGTAGTTAAAACCAGGGTTGTAGCTTTCTTAGAAAAAAAACACTTTTTTAGTTCAAACCAGTACGGTTTTAGAGCAGGTAAATCGACTGAGGATGCCCTTTTACAGTTTTGTAACTTTAATTACGACAGTCTAAATAAAAGAAAATATACCGCTGCGCTTTATATTGATATAACTAAAGCATTTGATACAGTGGACCATGACTTGTTACTAATGAAATTAAATAAAGCTGGTTTCAGAGGTTTCATGCTTTGCTGGTTCTTCTCATATCTCAACAACCGCAAACAAGTGATTAAACTTGTAGATAAATTCAGTGAAAGCTTAGATATCCGTATTGGAGTACCACAAGGTTCAGTACTTGGCCCCATTCTTTTCTTGGTATATATTAATTCTATCTTCAGTCTAAACTTGAAAGGAATTCAGACAGGGTTTGCGGATGACATTGCTTGTTCATATTCTAATTATTCTGTTCTAGACCTAATTGCTAATATCTGCTACGACTTAGAACAGCTCAGACATTGGTTCAGTATGCATAAACTAGTCATAAGTGATAAGACTAAAATTATGTTTTTTAATCTTTCGAATAACGTGGTTGAATTTCCTAATGTAACCTACCATAGCAATAATTGCCAACACATGCTACTTAGTGCTGACACTTGCTGCAAGAGAAGTTGTTCTAATACGTATAACTCTAATGTAAGCTGCTCCCCCAAATGTTTTATTATCGAAAGAACTACGGTTTTTAAGTATTTAGGACTTGTGTTTGATAGCGGACTGAATTGGGGTGAGCATACCGCTTTACTTCGAAAATACTTGATTAAAACTTCATGCATAATGTATCATCTAAGACTTTTTTGTTCACGTAAACTATTAGAAACAGTTTATTATGGCTTGGTACAATCTAAGTTACAATATGGTTTAGTTTGCTGGGGCGGTACTCACGGTAATAAAATTCAACCTCTGATTGTTGTCCAGAAACATATAATTCGAATTATTTGGAGAAAGGGACGTATGGAGAATAGCTTTTCGCTTTTTTTTAACTCAAAGATACTTCCGCTCAAGCACCTTTACTTCTATAAAGTTCTGAGAATATTTTTTTTAAGAAGTGGTTACTTGCCTCATCGTAATCCTACCGCCCATGGACTTCGTAGCTACGAACGTTATTTGGCTGTTATTCCACCGCATAATACAACGCATCTTTTGAATTTTTTTACTTCTGTAGCCCCAAGACTTTATAATAAATTACCACTTGCATTAAGAACCACTAGTAATTTTCTTTTTTTTCAGTCGAGAGATTAAAAAATGGCTTTTTAATTTTAATTTAATTGAAATAAATAACTTACTCAACGTTTTACGCTAAGAATTGAATTGAAAAATGTTGATAAATATTATATAGATTTTGTTTTTTCAATAACCATAATCACCCCACTACCACCATTTCATAGTACATGTAATAATACATTTTTTTGATAAGATACATTCGACACTAGTTCTTGAACTAAAGAGTGTATCTATAATATTCTTCAATAAATAATAGTAAAAATACCTAATGAAAAACACTTAATATTTATATATTCACAAATTATTAATCTTTTTGTATAACTGAAATATTTATAAGCAATATTTATATATTTATATACGAATATACCTATTTGTGAAATCTAGTTTATTTCAGTTTTTAAGCTCTGTAAATATTAAGGATTAATGTGTCCTATGTATGTATATTTATTGAATTGGAGAATAAATTAAATTAAAAAAAAAAAAAAAAAAAAAAAAATTGATAATAATTGATGAAGGACAACACTGCAATAACTGCCCGCAATTTTATCATTAAAATTAAAGTGTTTTCGCTGCTTGATGTTGCCGTACCAGTGAGACTACGTTTTGTCCGAAGCGTGGAGAATATTGCTTCCGTAGAGGCGTCCGTCGTAAACCAGCCAAATCAGTCAATTTCACGACGTTCTCAGGAATTGGCCCTCTCCCAGACCACATTATGGCGAATTTCGAGTAAGGATCGGATCGGATACACCCTTACAAGATCAAGCTTACTCAAGAACTAAAGCCACTTCATCATATGAAGCTACGTACGTTCTCGAATTCGGCTCTGGACATGATGGAAGAAAATGAAGAATTTCATCGCAAAATCAGTCCATGCGTTACTGGACAGGTGAGAATCACGTCAGAATTCATGAAACAGCACTTCATCGGCAAAAAGTCACTGTTCGGTGCGTTTTTCATACCGGTGGAGTCATTGGGTCGTTTTTTTTCCTCGACGACAATGTCCGTCACATTATGTTAAATTAAATGGTATTCGACAGGGACATGTTGGAACGTTATTTCTTTGAGCAATTGCATGAATTGCACATCAGTGATATGTGGTTCCAACAAGACGGCGTCACAAGCCACACAGCGGGTGCAACAGAATAATAATTAAATATTTGGTCTATGCCAACAAGCCGAGGACGTTAGAGGAGCTCATAGCCAATATTGAACGAGAAATATGAACGAAGTCCATATCCATTCATAAATGTGTTGATAGTAATAATTTTTGTTTGAGATATCTCAATTAGTGTGCATTTTATTTGAAAAAGAAGGTCTCAAATCCTTAATGAAAGACTCTTTACTTGTTTGACGCGAAAAATTCTGAGTGGTATGCAGTATGCCAAAAAAAAGGCCATGGAACTGGATGTCTTGTTGGACAAAACATAAAAATTAGAACGTTTTTTTTACCTGCACCCACATAACTTGTACAACAATGCCAATGTTTCTGTCAAAGTTACTTTATACGCGATCTTTGGCAAATGGTAAGAAAAAACAGACCGACTGTATTTGCAATATTCTCCAAAGATGGGGCAGTGTGCTGCGCCCCATGTGGTCTCTTCAGCGAAGAGCCTAACCATGAAGTCTTTTCTGACTGGAAAAATGCCATATTTCTCAAACCAGTAAAAACTCAGGCGTTCAAAAATAAATGCGCAATAATTATGTTCAAAAGGGCAAATGTTAATCGACGCACCTTTGATATTACAACTAGAAGCTGAAGGAATTTCTGGAAAAATATATTTCCCGGAGATGTTGCGGTTTTGAAGAAATTATGTGCTTTTAGGGGCAAAGACGAACGCCACAGGCGGACCTATAGGAATGCAATTAAGTAGAAGGGTTATAATCCCTTTAATTAAGATCATAGCCTCACCGCCATTGACTAAGAAGAGAAGTAGATGCAAAGACAAAATGTTCGGATAATTGCGTAGTGGAATTTTTTCAATGTGCTTAGAGCTCATCGCCTTCTAGGTGATCAAATAGCAAGGCATGGTAATCCACATCGAGGTACAACTTCCTACTTCTCATTTACTGTGCGAAATACATATTTTAGTTTTCAAATAAAGTATGAAACTTTTTTTTGAAATGTAGATATTGATATTGGTTATAAGAATGGCTGTTTTTTGGTATATGTCCCTATGCGGCGGAAAAAAGTGGGTTCCTGAGCTGCACCTGACCTCATCCCGCCCCTGGTCTCCCTTCCTATGTAATATTGAGATATGTATATTACAAATTTACGATATTGAGAACATGAAAAAGTTGCCATCAGTGTTGCCGGAGAGAAATTTTACAAGGTAGTATTGCAGCCAAAAATGGGGAGCATTTTGAAAAAATAGTAGTAAAAACAATTTTTAGTCTTCAAAAATAAGTGTGTACACAATTTTTTTTTGCAAACTTTATTTAAAAATGCTTCATTGATTCAATGTATTTACCTCCAATCTGTTACGTTTTTTATCTGTAATGAGTTACGAAAAAACTCGTTCTGCCCGCTATGCGGAATACTGACAAAGCACTTACAAAATAACTTGTCCGAGGGAAAGGTGTTTCATTAAGGGCTTTTTTAAGACAAATATCTCTTACCAAAACTCTGCTATTTCTAAAGAAGATGTGGTAGGTTTATCAACTTCATCAGCATCAGAAATCTCAACATCGTCCGTTCTTTCGGCAGGGGATTCAGGAACCAAATTTGCAGAAACAGCAGCAGACTCATTTGGTTTTTACCATTTTGGTCGGTGTATCAACTTCAACATCAAATTCAGCATTTAAAAATTCAATATCGTTGGCTCTTGTAGGAGGTGATTTTAGTGCTAAACTCTTAGGAACTGCAGCAGACTCATTTGTTTTAGAACCTCCAGCAGCACAAGACACATTTACAGCTTTTTTGCTTTTACCGCCTCTAAGGAATCCAATTTACTAAATATGTATAATACAAGTCTACTTGAATTATTCTAACAAGAATTACAATATTTCAAGTAATAATTTAACAATCGTTTTCATTTTATTGAACTATACATAAAAATTCACAGAGTTCAAATAAAAAAACGACCGACAAAATACAATCTCAGGTAACAATAAAATAAATACCGAACTGACAGATGAAAATTCCATGAATGATGAAACCAAAGAAACACAAAAACAAACAAGAAAGAGTGAAATTCCCTTTTTGACGACAGTTTTGAAGATAAAAGTGCTGCCAAGTTCGGATTAAATTTTAAGTGAATTAAATTTATTTAGGTTCATTACACTTTGCTGCAAGTGTAAGATAAACGAGTATATAGGTCGTACGAATGTGAATGGAGGAGTACGGAAGAACGGAGGTGTTGAAAGTAGTACAATACTCCTATGGGAGTACTTTCGGCAACACTGGCTGCCATTCTTAATGCATTTTTTTTTTGTGTGTTACTCGGTGAAAGTTATCTATCGCATGCGAGTGTTGCGATATTTCTGGACTTCAATCCACCAAAACACAAATAAGGCACAATTTTCCGTCATTTCGCACCGCGTCCACGTTCACATTTTTGACAAATATCAAAAAATAATCAAAAATATAAAAGAAAATAATCAAAGATACAAATTTATTTTAAACTGCAATACTACGACGAATATTGTTAAAATAGTGACGAAGAATTTAATAATCGTGTTCCGAGAAGGCTAATTAGACATGCCTTTGTTCCTATAAGCCCTTCAAACGCCGACTACGTGCAAAATAATACTTTAACAGTGCAATATCAATAAACATTTAGCTATTGATATTTTTAGATTCAAAAAACTGAATGTGTTTCCTTTTTTTATAATTTTATTGTTTTATAGAAAAATTGCATAGTTTACAATATTAATAAGTCATTGCACAGCACAGAGATATGATAACAAACTGTATCTTACTGCTGAAAATCAATATTAGGTTTCTGATTGATAAGCTTGTATTTCAATATTAATAGATTTGAAGGAAAATAAGAAAGAAAAACCATCATTAAAATTTTGTTTATAATTATGTATATCACAGATATGGCTTAAATCTAATGGAATGAACACAAATACTTATATTATTTCATAGATAAATAAATTAATAAATAAATAAGTAGATAAATAAAATAAATATGTTAATAAATAAATAGATATGTGTGGGACATAATATACTCGTATGTTTGTAAATGCATTGATAATAAATAAGTACAAAAGAAAAGTAAGTATGACAGGAATAATAAATTACAAATACATAAATACCAAATTTAATAACAAATTTCCTCAAGTAACAAAAGAAATAAATAGAGAAGATATAAATCATATATATATATATATACTGGTATATATACATATATATTTGTTATTTTTAAATAAGGTTTTTTATGAGAGGGTTTTCACTTGATTCATATTTTCTGACATATTTTTCATTGAGAACTTCAATATTTCTATCTACTTAAATGACTTTTGCCTGATTGTGTAACTCCTGATTGAAAAATGCCAGGGGACTTTAAGAATTAAAATTTTGTTTTGTAATATCTGTAGTTTTTTGCTATGAATTCCGGCACAATTTCCAAAAAAGAGGTAATTCATACAATATTATCGCTTGAAAAACGACTTTAAAAAATATTAATTTATTGTGCTTACTGAGTAATGACTTCCGGTTTATAAGAGGGTTTCCTTTTTATTTCAACAAATTGTTTGTACTTTCCAATATTTAACAATTAAAACATTTTATTGACAACCGAGTTAACTAAAAGTATTCAACGAAAATATTTCCTTCACTGTCACTCGCCTTCCATTTTTGACAGCTGAAATGGTGAGGTTAGGTTAACGATACCTGCGACCCATCTCGTAACTTGTAATTGCTTTTTGCCTGTAAAGATTGTCAGGCAACGAGAATCGTTATTCGTTATCAAGTTCCAGATAGGTGAACTGGACCTTTATGAGTATTTAAGGATAATATATGGCCTAAGGCTTACTATATATATATTTTCCGACACGAATGGGAGGGATCTACAAAATAACGTTGATTCAGAACGATTGAGAAGTGGAAAAATTGCTAGGGGTCATCTGTCATGACAATTGTTTCTATGCGCAGGGCGCATCCTTCCACAGGACATAACATTGTTAAATAAAAATTAAAGGGAACTTAATTTTTGTTTCGTTCCATATCTTCATTTACAGCCCCCTGGGAGTCGCGACCCACACTGGTGTAGAGAACCAAATGACATTTCAAAACTAGAAGTGCTGCCAATGAGCTTATTAGTGGTGCTGGTCTATTTAACTCATTATTCTCGAAAAACCTATTCCCCCAATGGGTATGGGGCTCGAGCCAAGGCCAGCATCTTTCCAGGCAAGTACACTACGCACTCCGCCATTGAAGCCACAAGTTCAGCTCTGCCTGATTGTATATCAAGATAAATAAACAGGGCAGCATTTTTGTAAGCACCTGCAAGTATATAATAGTTCATTTTGTTTCTTTATATTTTCCCTTCATTAGCCAATAATTTGTTGGACTAAGCGGGAATGGGGAGAGGGTGAACGAGTTGACACGGATCTTGAATTAACTAAAATTTAAGTGGTTTTTGTGCTATAACACACGTGCAGTCAGGCTATCAAGCTTCCGTCAATTCACATTGGCATAGTTTCCGTCAATTTACATTGAATGACTGAATGAACATCAACAACTTGTGTTTGCTACCACGCAAAGTGGGGAAACAGCAGCGCTGCTGTTCACTTTAATTTTTTAGATAAAGAGGAACAATAAGCATTCTAAATGAGTAGTGAAGTCAAGCATTTTTTGTGCGGTTTAATCTACTGCGATTATCCCTTAACAATATTTGCCATCCGCATAGATATTTTGTTGTAAACTGTTTTTCAACAGGGACGCTACAAAAGTAGAGCGACAGGGACAGCAAACGACGCCGAATTTCTTGCCCCTTTTTTGACATTTTTCTTCAGTAAGGTTTGCCATTTCATGATGGAAAGATATACGAGCCAACAACGAGTCGAAATTATTAAAATTTACTACCGAAATTCGGAGTCAGTGGCCTCAACGTTAAGAGCGCTACGTCCAATTTATGGTCGTCATAATCGTCCTATCCACAAGCACAGTACAAAATGTTCCCGTCCCAGTGAGACAAAGAAGTGCCCGTAGTGTCGAGAATATTGCTGCCGCTGAGGTTTCAGTTGAAGAAAGCCCAAATGTGTCTCTCACACGTCGTTCTCAAGCGTTGGGCATCTCTGTGACGTCGTTGTGGCGAATTTTGCGAAATTTTTGGCCCCAATTGGATGATATGGACTTGGAGGACATGTGGTTCCAACAGGACGGCGTCACAAGCCACACAGCGAATGCCACAATCAATTTATTGGAAATCAAGTTTGGAAACCGTGTTATCTCACGAAATGGTCCAGTCGCTTGGCCGCCTCGGTCGTGCGATTTGACGCCGTTAGACTATTTCCTGTGCGGCTACGTCAAGTCTATGGTCTATGCCAACAAGCCAGCGACGATTGATGAACTTCGTACGAATATCGAACGTGAAATTGCAGCAGTATCGGCCGATTTATGCTTGAAAACTGTCGAAAATTGGGTTCAGTGTCTGGACTTCTGCAAGCGTGCCCGTGGTGACCATGCAAAAGAAATCGAGTTCCATATTATGTATGGAACGTACTTTCACAGGAATAAAGAATTTCATTGATATCCAAAACCGTTTTTGTTTTATTTAAAAAAAACTTTTGTAGCGCTCTTATTCAAAAACCCTTTATTTGCATCTATAACATTGTGAATCTCATCCACTGTCCACACTGTGTATTGAGATGAATTCGTTGATATGGTTAAAGATATCGTGACCAAATCCCATCGTTCACCAAATCGGCTAGAATTGTTTGAAATTTATGTTTTTTTGAATTTTTAAATCCGGAAATTCACTTCCAGCTCAAAATGGGGTTAAATGCTTAAAATCCAAGAAGACAAAATCAAAAATGGAATACCTATAATAATCCTTTCAGGGTTCAAGAAAAATCATCCCCAGCGCACGGCGGCATATTTCAATTCAAAGTTTTGGGAAGTGAGTGGGTGTGAAGGATGATGCTACTATTTACCCTGTTTTCATACACATCCCACTGGACACAATGATATTCATTGGAATTTCTTCGATTCCTTCTGATGAATGGAATCCAACAGCATCCGAATGATGATGAGTGAATTTACGAACAAATCCTTATTGTGTGATCCTTTCTGTTTACTATTTTCGTATCGTCTGTCGTAAATGCTACTGTGCTTAAGAGTGTCCTTTGCAAATATCTCGAGCAATATTTGCTATTCACCTTTTATTGTACTGCTTTTGTTGTCCTTTTTACCAATTGCGGATGCTCCTTTCTTGGACCACTTCATACTTGTCGTATATTTGAATATTCAGATGCCCTTCAGACCATTGTGCATATGGCATTGTTACTTTTGGTCCGAATTTATGTAATTCACATGCGTGTCACTGCACATATCCCTATTGTTGAGTGCATGTTTTTTGCTTGTTTGTTGTGTGTCCGAAAGGTGGCAAAATCGAAACACTATGGTTGGTGGTAACGCCCTAATTTTTTTAACATATGGGCGTTTTCCGAAATATACGATGCGGTGTTGCTTTGAGCGATTATCGGGAGTGCAAAGGAATGCCAAATAATAGGTGACACACGCACGATCTCTTATCTTGGCTGGACTAGAGGAGTTGTGGTGCTTCATGGGAAATTTACTTCTTCATATTCTTGTTTGGCAATAATGGGTGTCAATTTTCGCACAGATAAGCTGCGGATAATTTCTTTATTGGACCAGATATGTACGGAGAAATTTGATTTGCATCTTCAAGATACGTTTTGATGGAAGGCAATAGGCATTAAAATGGCTCCTTATTTTGGTGGCAGGCAACGGTCAACACGGATGGATTGAGGCTTTGTTGTGTGAACTTTTGTGTAGTAATTTCGAGGAATCGTACTGTAGAGATCACCTTACTTTTTAAAATCTTTGAGATAGATATGCTCAACCTTATTAATATGTAGCAGTATTTTCTCTGGTGTAGTAAAAACTTTTCTGTTTCTTTAAATTTAGATATATCTACGTGTATGTGGTGGTCAAAGTAGGTGTCTACTTATTTAAAATAAAACTATACGATCTTCAGACGTGAATTCGTCCAATATCATTTCCTTATCCCAACATATGGGAAACAAGATCCTTTAAATTTAACAGGAACCTTCTCATTTTTGTTATTGCGCTTTTCTTTGAGGGAATTCTGAAGTAACGATGTGTTGGTTGTACCGTATTTACAATTTAAGCAATATATATAGAAACATAGGGACGGGCTACAGTCCGCTTGGGCGAACTGTTGGATACCCTATTATTATTCCTATCCCTCATAAGTGGGCGTGACAAAAGTCTAAGTATGGTTGAATTGTTAAGAACGCTCTACATATTTTGTTATATAACATTTAAATTATTTTATCGAAAAAAACGCTCCCTAGCTCAAACTTGGGTGTTTCAATAAAATTGTTTTATTTAATTGTGGGCGTGTCAGTAGGCGGATTTAAAAAATATTAACACATCAGCATAAAGGGCCCCTAGAGAGTATATATTATAAATTTCCGCTCTCTAGCTCAAACTTTGAATTTTCAAAAAAAGTTTTTTTTTTTAAATTGTGGGCGTGTCAGTAGGCGGATTTCAAAAATATTTGCACATGAGCTTAAAGGGCCCCTAGAGAGTATATATTATAAATTTCAGCTCCCTAGCTCAAATTTTGGTTTTTCAATAAAATTGTTTTATTTACTTGTGGGCGTGTCAGTTGGCGGATTTTGAAAATTTTATATCCCGAGCAGTTTTAGGAGCCATAGATCGTATAAAAAAAATTTCAGCATTCTAGCTCAAAATTCGATGTTTTCCAAAATTTAGTTTTTTTTTGAGTTTGTGGGCGTGTCTGTGGGCGGATTTCAAAAATTCGTAAACTTGATTATTTCGGGACCCTAGAGAGTATAATGGCTAAAATTTCAGCTCTCTAGGCCCAGTTTAAAGGCCTAATTTTTGCCTACGGACGGACGGACGGATTTATTATATATATGATCTATGACTCCTAAAACTGCTCGGGAGATAAAATTTTCAAAATCCGCCCACTGACACGCCCACAATTATATAAAACAATTTTATTGAAAAACCAATATTTGAGCTAGGGAGCTGAAATTTATAATATATACTCTCTATGGGCCGTTTAAGCTCATGTGTAAATATTTTCAAAATCCCCCTACTGACACGCCAACAATTTAAAAAAACTTTTTTTGAAAATCCAAAGTTTGAGCTAGGGCGCTGAAATTTATAATATATACGCTCTAGGGGCCCTTTATGCTAATGTGTTAATTTTTTTTAAATCCGCTTACTGACACGCCCACAATTAAATAAAATAATTTTATTGAAAAACCAAAATTTGAGCTAGGTAGCGTTTTTTTTACAAAAGCTTCGTTTTTGTTGATAAAATCCTTTAAATGTTATATAACAAAATATGTAGAGCGTTCTTAACAATTCAACCATACTTACCCTTTTGTCACGCCCACTTATGAGGGATAGGAATAAGATTAGGGTATCCAACAGTTCGCCCAAGCAGACTGTAGCCCGTCCCTATGTTTTCAACTTATTTTATTTCATGAGGCAAACCCCGTTGGCAAGTTAGGCTATTAATTAATTGCGGGTGGCAACGGTGCAGTAGTAGTGTATTCGCTTACTGAATGGAAGGTCATGCGTTCGAATCCCGGTAAAGCCCATTACTTTATATCGAATACATGAAATCGTAATCTCCCTAAGCAACTTAGAAACCACCCGTGGAGAAAACCCCGACAACTGCACCCAAACACTTCTATCATATCTCTCTTTTCTTTCTAATAGTAGGTAGCACCGAAAAGCATGCAATGAAATACGATATTGCCAGGTGCTGCTTGCTGTTAGAAATGTGCACTATAGGGTACTGTAGCAACAGAAAAAAAGCTTAGCGTAAGCTAATTATAAAAAAAAAATTAATCACCAATCCAGCTAGCTGATATTTTTCAAATTTACAAATTTTAAAATCTTGATTTGTAAATTATTCTGTGGCCAAATTGCAAAACATGGAGCCGATCGTCTGACGTCGTTTCGACGAAATCAGTCACTTACTTTCTCTACAGATATATAAAGGGTGTTCAAATTTTACATGTCATTTTAAATTGGCAGCCACTTTTTTTACAGCTTTTAGATTACACCGAAGTGTTTCCAGGTATGAAGTAAATATATTTCCGTTTGCTAAAATGAATCGGTACAATATTGAGCAACATGTTTTTATTAGTAAAGCTTATTTTAAAGATGGTGCATGTTTAGCAGAAGTTGAAAGAAAATTTCGTTCAAAATACGTTAGAGAAAATGCTCCGTCAAACAAAAAAAAGTTATTGTTCATAAATTTTGAAAAAAAAACTGATTCGGTTCAAGATTGAGAAATAAAGTCTATCATCGTAGTGGTCGTTCGAGTGGAAATATTGGAGCTGTTAGCAGAAGTGTTGCTAAGAGCCAAGGACGTCAATTCGTCGTAGTTCACAGCAATTAAACCTCAAACCAACAACTTTGTTTATCATTTTGCACAAAAAAATTTGCATGAAATGCATGTTAAGGCTTACAAAATACAGTTAGCACAAGAATTAAAGCCAACTGACCACGCAGTGCGTCGGCAATTCGTTGATTGGCCCATAGAGAAGCAACAACAAAATGACAATTTTCTCAAGCAAATTATCTTCACCGATAAGGGTCATTTTGAAATTGGCAGTTATGTAAATAAACAAAACTGTCGCATTTGACCTGAGGAAAATCCTAGAGGATTGTTTGAAAGGCCAATGGAACCAAAAAAAGTTACTGTATGGTGTGGATTTTGGTATGGTGGTGTAATTTATCCATTTTTCTTCGAAGATGAAAATGACAATGCAGTTATTGTGGATGGAGCTCGATATCAAGCAATGATTAGAAACTTTTTGTGGAAGCAATTGAAAGATATTGATGTGCAGAATATATGGTTTAAACAGGATGGTGCAATATGCCGAACATCAACAAACTCAATCGATCTTTTGAAAGAGAAATTTGCGATGGTTCATTATTTCCCAAAGATCAGGCCACCATGCGCTTTAACACCACTGGATTTTTTCTTATGGGGTTTCTTGAAGAGTAAAGTAAAAAAAAAAATGCCGATAATCCTCAAACTGTTCGACGCCTTAAAGACAATATCATCAAGCAAATACCACTTATTGAACTATCATTATGCGAAAAAGTGATTCAAAATTTTGGTAAAAGGTTGACAGTCTCCCGACCATGTGCAAAAAAAAAGAGATCAGCTATAAAAGATATGGAAAAACAACTTACGAAAAAGTAATGTATACGAATATAAGCAGTTTCGAAAACAAAAATATTAACTTGGCAAGTCTTGAACGAGCTCCTAGGGCGCAAAAAGCGATCAATAGATAAAAGAATTTTAAGCAATTTGGTCAATGGTAAGGATACTGCAAGTGTTGTCAACGATTTTGCAGAACAATTCTCAACCCAGGCATCACAACTTGTACACAAATGTGATTGCATAACATCCACTCACCAAAACATGTATGCATCTGAGACCATGTTTTTGGAAACTGCCAACGAAGCGGAAGTGTATGGAATGTTATGTTGCCTTCCAACTAATAAAGGTCCAGGTGTAGACAAAATAAGATTCATCGATCTTAAATTGAACGCCGTAGTACTAGCACCAATAATACAGAACATCATCAATCAAATCCTTGAGCAAAGTATGGTCCCAAATTTAATGAAAACATCTATTATAAGGCTTATTTACAAGGGCGGTTTGAAAAATGATATTGTGAATTTCAGACCAATATCCATATTACCTGTCATAGAAAAATGTTTAGAAGAAGTTGTTGTAAAGCGCGTGACAATGCACAAAATGCTTCATCCGAACCAATACGGCTTCCAACAGGGAAAGAACACTGGAAGGCTCCTTGTAGAGCTTTCAAACACAGTAAATACTGGACTGAATAAGAGCCAGCACCTTCTTATCATGTTTGTGGATTTTAGCAAGGCTTTCGACACACTGGAACACAACAAGCTTCTAGATAGATAGGATTGGAATAAGGGGTAAAATATTGCAGTGGATGCAAAACTACCTACGCGAAAGAACATTGAAGGTTAAAGTATCCAATGTAATCAGCAAGCAAAAACCAAGCGGCTTCGGTGTCCCACAAGGTTTCAACCTAGGGCCGCTATTATTTATCTTATTCACGAATGAACTACGCATACGCATACACATACGCATATATACCAGAGAAATGAAGATTGTCCAACCATGAGAAATAGCGTAACCATCACGGTAGTTAAAACTATCAAGTACCTCGGAATAACCATAGATGAACACTTCATCTGGCATGAGCATATTCACCGACTTCGTCTACAGTTGAAGAGTGCAGTCTTCGCGATAACCAATATCAAGGAGTATACCCCAGTTGAAGTCCAGAGGAATGTTTACTTCTCTCTTGCTGAATCCCGGATACGATATGGGATCTTAGCTTGGGGAAATGCCTCAAAAACTCCCCTCGATACTATTTTAAATCTTCAAGGTCATTTAGTAAAAATCATAAATGATGACTACAATATTTTCAGATTTCTAGATGTCAATAGTATTTTTGAGATAGCAACTCTAATCGAATATTATGTTGACAATAGATTCCGTAAACCTATAAGCCACAACCAGAACACTAGAAGACGAGCCCAACAACTGCTGGAAACCCCAGCAATTAACAACAACTACGGAAGAAGGCAGCTAGCGCATGTGATTCCAACCTTATTCAACTCAACACCAGATACTTTAAAAAACATATATAATTTTAAAAAAACCCAAAAAAACTTATCAAACTGCATTTCATAAGTGTAAATTCGGTTAACTAAACTTTTTTGAAACAAAATGTTCTCATCATAACTCAATTTTCTGGCTAACATAACTTCTGAACTTTTTCCAATAATATAACAAAATTTAAATATGTATATATTAACCTGCAGATAAGCCTTCCGCTTTGCGGGTAAACAATTAATTTTTTTGTTATTAGTCATGTAAGTTTCAATAAAAAAAAAACTTGGACGACATTCTTTTTCGTTATTAACCGGAATGAATGTACATTATTTTCCAATAAAAATAAATACAGATGTCACACAATTTATGCCTTTCATTCAAAATATAAAATGATACCTCAAATTTGAACACCCTTTATATATTTCAATGCTTTATTCTAGCCAGGTTTGTTTTCATTCTGAAATAAATGGTAGGTTTTAATAGCCAAATATGTATCAGTCGATGAATGGTTAAAAAGTTGAAGGCGTTAATTCAGAGTTATTTTAATTGAGGTGTCCAACAAAGAAATTCAAATGACTAAAAGAAAACACTGGCTGCCGTTCTCTATGAACGACGGATAAACCGAATGCAACTATGTTGTAAAGCGATCATTCTTAACATTCCAAAGCGAAGGGTTAAACGAATTTCATGTGATCTTGAACACGAGTGATATAGTCCGTTTCAACTCATTATGCAGAAGGTTCACACATGTTTTCTCTTTTTTTCGATAAACTTCGGTTGTGTACATACAAAACAAAGTGTCAAATGACTATAACAAATGAATAACAAATGAAAATTGGCTGCCCCTGTGCAGATTTCCAGTTACATAGGTACCCATAATTTTTTCAAACGCACTATAACACCAAAGCGGAAGCTTGTTAGACATCGCGACGAAATATACATTCTTGTCTGATATGGTTACCTATTGCGATATTATTAAAGTTTACAGATACTTTTTGGAAGAAGTTGATGTTTGAAAGACTAAATCTACTTTAAAATAGTGAGGCCTATCCTCATCGCATCATAAAAAAAGATAGTTATTCCTTTGATAAGGCCTCTAAAAGCTCTATTGTAGTTTGATGACACGACTTTAAACCCGAAGCTCTATCAAAGCCACGACTCTCCCTACTTTTAATCACAATTATTATTTATACCGAATGGTATCGAATGAAAGACCTACGGTAACGTGGTTATTGGCAAACATATTCAAAAATAGGGCGGCATCTAAAATGATTGATTACGGCAGCAAAATGGCAAGCCACTAAAGTTAAGACCATTTTATTTAAAAAAAAAATTGGACTTCCTGATCACGTATGTGTATCTATAGTAATAGAATCGAGAATGTCATACAATTTGCTTCACTCAGTATTTCACACGACTTCTTAGCTGCACTGATCCTATTGGTAAAAGTTCACTTCTCAATAGATTAGAGAAAACGCGTTCCATTAAATAACGCGATGAAACCTTTAAAATGGTTTTACCAAAGTTTTGACTTTAGTGATAGCTACCCCTCACTTTCCATATATATATTTTTCCAAAAATGATCTTACATTTCCCTAGCTAATTCTGTCAACTTAGATCTAAAATCCATCGCCGAATTCCTCAAATTTTTTACACTTTCAAAATTCGTTAACCAACTTAATCCATCCCTCATCATAAATAGCTGCAAAATCACACAATAAAAGGTCAATGAGATAAACTGAGATACCCTTGTACACCCCAATCTCCATTAAAAGGCCATCTTCCATCCCTCGCATTCGCAAAACAATTGAGCTCACATCTGGTAGATGGATAAATTTTAAGCCACCGTTCCCAATGCTATGCAACGACATCATCACAAAACAAAAGCACATTAAACGAATTCCAAGAGAATGTTCCGACGAAAAAAGGAATCACATGAATACACTGAAACAATCTCAACTGCAAATATCCGCAGAACGATCCGCCTTACAATCCACACCCTAGCTAAGGGCAAATTAGCCACCC
Organism: Portevinia maculata; assembly: GCA_949715645.1. Taxonomy (NCBI): domain Eukaryota; kingdom Metazoa; phylum Arthropoda; class Insecta; order Diptera; family Syrphidae; genus Portevinia; species Portevinia maculata. Next base: position 261,194,211 of record OX454526.1, read on the forward strand.
TATTCTGAAATTCATTTTACCAAACTTTATCATCAAATTTTCGGAGGTAAACCTCATGTGGGTTGAACTTGTTAATGTTAAATGAAATTTGGAGGCTCGCCAGAAAAAATGAAGCAAATTTCGGTCCTTAGGATATTTCATGTAGGAGTAAACGCTCTCCTAGAACTTTAATTAAACGAAATTTCCCTTAAATACCACCCCACCTCCAACCACTCGGTATTGGGGTGCTACCTACCAGAGGCCTCTGAGAGCTTTTATTAAATAAACTTGTGTTCGCATATTTTCGTTGTTTTATTACGTTCATTTTGTGAATCTGAGTCCACCCCTCTTCAGTCCTATCAGTGGGGCTAAGAGTATTCATGTAGCCCATCTGGTTTCTCCAAAAGGACCAATATGCACATTTAGGTACTCTTCTGCTGCCAGAAGGGCTGGCAACACAAAAAAAGCACAGCGAATCAACTTAACCCGCAAAGGCTTCAGAGGATAATAGTGAGTCTTGGGATGGGGATGGGGATAGGTAGATATGTACCAACTATACAAAGTGGCTTGGTTGGTTATAATAATTTTCGCTGGTGCGAGACCTGAAACCTGAGGAATGGTGGCGTTTCGGTGTTCCCAAAGGGGTTAATGAGTCCTTACTAAACCACCCCATCATAAGTACACATGTGGGCAAATTTTTTCATATACACTTCTGCCGCCGAAACACCCTCCACCCACCATCCATCGTACAGCGAATATGCATTTCGAAACTTGTTCAAAAATTTCATTAAATATGGTTTCATTGTTGTTCAACGAAACCAGCCAAAATTAAAACCAAAATAAAAATAAAAAAGGGCACAACGAGTAGAGGAACAGGATGCAGAAAAAATAATACGTACCCACCGAATGAATAAATAATAAAATAAAAAGGATCCTCAAACAGTCTGTGGTGTTATTTTTGTGCAAACCAATGTTGGGTTGGAATGGATTCGACTGTAACACACTGACTACATATTACGTCGCCATGTCACTTTAGAAGGTACTATACGTTGGTTTTTTTTTCTGGAGAGTGGAACTGGTTCGTTCTGGGTTCATCTCATCGCGAAAATGTGACTTAATAAAAATTGCATTTTCTGCAAAACTCTTTTTTCTGCTTTTAGCAAATGAATAACTAAAAAAAGGACACCCACACATGTGTGTATATTATTTGCAAATGAAATAAGGGTGTGAGAGCTTAATATGGCAGAAATTGTTTTTATGCATTTTTCAGATTTTTATTCGGATTCATCGACTTGAATGGGGAGAACTGAAGTGCACAAAAATTAAAACTTTCTCTTTCCTTTCATGAGGGGTGATACTTTGAGCTTTTTAGTTGCGCTCTGTCAGAAGATAAATTGGAAAAATTTTATTTGTTTAACAAAACCAGGAAAATAGTGAAGGAGCCTGAAATAAATTCACATGAAAATTTGCTGTGAATTGAGAATGCAAATAAAGTGCACAGGAGCGGCAAATGAGAGAACGTAAATTAAATTTTTTGAGAAACTATATATCCTCGTTATATCTAGTTAGGGTTTTGTTTTATTTGGGCATTATAGGAAAATGTTGTTGGTGGAGTACAGGAGTTGGGCACTTTATATTTTTTTTAACTGCTAAATACAATTTATTAACTACCTCTTAAGGGTGTTTTCTTAAGCCAGTACCTACTAGCTTTGATTTTGAACGAACACATGCAATTTCATTAAATAACCATTTATTTATGTTCAGTCGAGAAAATACATTCTGCAATTAGTTTGTAAACACAACTCTGGGCATATGCTCACCATAGCTCAATATGATGAATGTCGTAAAAGAGACAAAGTTTTTGATTACTTTTTCAAGTATTTGTGGCAGTATGTCCCCAATAACACGAATAATGATGGCTTGCAAAGAGTCGACAGCCGTTGGTTCGATGCGCGTAGACTAGTTAACTTCACGTATCCCCAAAGAAAATAATGGAGAGGAGTCCAATCACAAGATCTTGAAGACAGTTCTGTTAAAATGGGGTAACCACGGTACAAATCGAAATTACTCCTACAAACTTTAATTGATTTCAGATTCGTTTGGTTTCAAATCTTATCTAACTATACTAAGTTTTGGGTTTACCATCATTTTTTTATTATAGAGTTTCTAATATTACTCCCAAGCCATAGTAATATTAACGTTACTCTCAGCGCTGAGAGTTACTACGAGACTTGGAACCAGAACTAGGCTCGGACGAATAATAGGGGTAGGTGGAAAATCGTACATGCGACTCTTTCTCACATAAGATAAGAAAACAAAAACCACCTCCCTTCGAAACCTTCATACTACAACTAGGTTATTCCTATCTAGTAGTTTTATTTAAACTGTAAAATACGCGTTTGGCAGGCAGCTTCCCAGTGGAGGCACCTGCTAATACCGCCATAAGCACGCGGTTATATTATCTTATTGCGCTAATTCAAATGGTTTTATCCTTTGTAATTGGCTCACTAGATTAGTATCGTCTCGAATTTGTAGCATGGTGTTATTGCAATGACCGTGAAGGCGTGTCTGTTGTTTGCGTGCAAAATGTTTTATTTCAACTTTGACGGTAGCCATACTTAGGTATCTGTGGATGTCAGTGTTTCTGATAAACCATGGTGCATTTACTACTTTTCTTCGCACTTTGTTTTGAGAAGTTTGTAAAATTTTGATATTACTGAATTTGGTACAACCCCAAAGTCGTATGTCCAAGCCCGTTTTAGTACTTGCTTCTATAAAAGCAGCTTGTTCTGCATGCTGAGTTGGGGAAATCTACCAAGCAGCCAGTGCATTTGTTTACATATCGAATGGCGTGCTCTTCGCGTTTCTTCTTGACGTGCGGTTTCCATTTTAATTTCGCATCGAGTGTCATTCCCAAATATTTTGCCTCGTTTGCGTACGGAATTCGTACCGAATCAATGAAAATGGGTAAGTTGTCTACATTTTTATAAGTAAAATTCACGTGCGTTGATTTGGCCTCGTTGAGAGCAATACGCCAAGTCTTTGTCCAATCACAAATTTTGTCAATAGAACGTTGGAGTTTATTAGTTGCTGATTCAACGGTATTACTGACCGTTAATATAGCTGTATCGTCTGCAAACGTGGCTACTATTGTGCCTTCTTCTTGCGGAATATCACAAATGTATATTAGAAATAGGATCGGTTCAAGAATTAGAATAGATCGGTCCGTGTTTTACACGAAAGAGTCTGTCTGATAAGTAACAACTAAGGATATCAGATAACTGTTTCGGAAAAGCTTGTCTTAGCTTATGTTTCAAGCCCGTATGCCATACTTTATCAAAGGCCTGAGAGACGTCGAGAAAAACACTAGAACATAATTGTTCCTCCTCTAGGGCTTTTTCAATTACATGGGTTATTCTGTAAACCTGGTCGATTGTAGAATGCTTAGTCCTGAATCCGAATTGGTGATCAGGTATTAATCTACGTTCTTCGATAATCGGATGTAGGCGCTTTAACAAAAGTTTTTCGAATACCTTTAACATTATCGGTAAGAGCGATATTGGCCTATATGATTTTTTGTCATTTAGTGGTTTACCGGGTTTTGGAACCATTATAACTTCAGCTACCTTCCATTGTCGTGGAACGTACAATAACCTGAACGATTATTTATTTTTTTAATTTTTATTTAATATTTTATTTGATATAACGTTACAATTGAATTTTGTTGTATTACCTGCGACGCTAAAAGCTTATCTGCAGGTAGTTAAATATCGCAATTAAACATTGTTTGAAAGTAAACTTTTATAATTTTTTGTATTATTTTTTAAAGAATTCTGTATATTCGAGTATTCGAAATTAAGCAAAGAAACTTTAGGTGAAGTTTTAGATAGTATAATTTAGAAAGTACAATTTCAGTTTTTTTTTACGTTTTTTAAAGTTAAGGATATTCTTTAGGTCACTTGGCAGTTTTTTTTTACGTTTTTTTAAAGTTAAGGATATTCTTTAGGTCACTTGGCAGTGCATTCATTATGATTGGGATAATATAGTCAAGTTGTTTTCTTCCATAATTGTTGTAGATTTCCGGAATTTCCAAGAATCTTTGAGCTCGTCTTCTAGTATTTAAATTGTGACTTATTGGTTGTTGAAATCGGGGGTCATTATAGTACTACAGGACTGCTGTCATTTTAAATATAGAATGCACATCTAAAACTTTGAAATGATTATTATTAGAGTTAATAATTTTTAATAAACGTCTTTGAAGACTCAGAATTGTATCCGTGTGTGTTTTGGATGCATTTCCCCATGCGAGTACGCCATATCTCAAACGGGATTCAGCAAGCGAGTAGTAGACCTGTTTCTGAATATCTGCGTTGGTATATCTTTTTAGGTACGCCATTGCAAAAACAGCACTCTTCAATTGTAATCTCAATCGATGAATTTGCTCTTTCCAAATGAAGTGTTCGTCAATTATAATTCCCAGATATTTTATGCTTTTAACGATTTGGATAGCTCCGTTTCCACTGGTGGTTGGGCAGTCTTCATTTCTGTGGTATATTTTTATATCGGTAGGTGGCTTATGTGGCGTTCTTATGTGCATAATTTTAGTCTTTTCAGCGTTGATTACCAAACTGTTATCGTGACACCATCGTGAGACTTTGTCAAACTCCTCTTACATTATTGTTATCGCGGTATGTAAACATGTATTCTTCACAACAATAGCAATATCATCTGCGTAGGCAAATGCCGTACTTTTACTGAACACGCGTAGAAGCTCATTGGTGAACAAAATGCATAATATTGGGCCTAACTTAGATCCTTGTGGTACACCAGAGAGGGTCCGTTTTCCATTGCATTTATAAGATAGGCAAACTTGATTAAAGCTTTGCTAGGTAACTTTTTAAGAACCTGTCCTGTGATTAAGTCACATCCAGGTGCTTTGCTTAATATTAGTTTTTCGATTTCGAAGCGTAGTTCGTGTAGCGATACACTTTTTATTCTATAATTGTCAGATGCCACGGTTAGGACAGGAAATTCGAGCAACGCTTGACCATCAAATGGTTTAAATGTTTCTTCCAGATGCTCGGCAAATATTTCGGCTTTTTCCTTGTCACTTTTCGCCCATTTTCCATTGATTTTCCTGATGGGTGTCGCTTGCGTTTTTGGTTTTTTAATGCCTTTCATGGCTTTCCAGAGCGAGTAATTTGTACTTTTATCCGCAGTTAGGCTTCCAAGATATATAGAAATTTCCCGATTTTTAAAGTCTGGAAATTCTCTCTTAAGTTTACTACAAAGGTAGTTAAGAGTGGTTTTATCCTGTGGAGCGCGTGATTGTTGCCATCTTTTGCGCGCTCTACTTTTCTTCTTTAACAATTGAGTGATTTCCAAGGGATATTTTATTTCGCAATTTTTGGTTATTTTCCGTTTATTCCAGGCTGAGTGTTAATAAATTGATTGACTTCGTTTTCAAGTTCGTGGGGTGTTCGAAGAGACACTTTGAGATCGATTTTACTTTCACAGTATTTTTTAAAGGATTCCCAGTTTGTTTTCATGTTAGTTAGTCTGGGCGGACCTTTTTTTTTTCGTAGACAGCCGTTAATTGTCAAAATGACCGTTGAATGATCAAAAGAAAGATCGAAGCATTCCTCAACAACAATAGAGTTTTCCGACAACCCTTTCGTGATGAAGAAAACGATGAGGTCTGGTGTTTTTGTCGTATCCGAAGGCCAGTACGTCGGTTTACCTGAGGAATGAAAGTCTACCTACAATTCCATACTCTACCTTTTACTGTAATGCATCTCGAGCCCTAGAAGGTATGTTTTGCGTTAAAGTCACCTCCGATGACGAAATTTCGTCCATCGTTTCTTTCGTTCGTTTTCGTTCCATCGTTGCATGTGGTGGACAATAGATAGCTGCAAAATCATATTTTATGTGTTTAATTTTTACGCTACCGTGCTTAATTGCAGTTTGTCAAGCTCAATTGTTGCACTAATTGAGTGTTGCTTGTCGAGTTTTCAAACATACGTTTATTAATGTGGCTCTGTTCTTCTAGCCTGGCAAGAATTGCAGAGAAAACTTGGGAGACTGGATCAGATGTTTTATTTGTTTGTTCGCGTCCATGCAACGCAGCTTCATGTTTGTGGAACAGCGTTCGGCGACTTTTTTCTAAACAATTTTCCCTTTCTTGGTTGTTGTATTTTGACCATTTCTTTAGCCTTTTTTCGTCCTTCATCGGTTTTATTGTTGCCCTTTTCAGGTTTGTTTTTTTGTTTTATTTGCGATTGGTAGCGTAGTTTTCTTTATTTTGTCGCGTCTATTTTGAAGTTCTTAAGCTACTTCGCATCCGCGATAATTTGCCGGATGTTTTCCATTGCAATTTATGCATGTTGGTAGGTCTTGTCTACTTAGAGCGCATTCCTTCGATAAATGTTTACCGGTACATTTTACGCAACGCGGCTCTTTTGTGCGTGTGATTGTAGCCTTGGCAACGCTTACACTGAGGAATCTGACGAGTACTTTGGCGCATCGGTTCAATTTTAACCACTAAGTTTAGGATAGTTTTAATGTTGTATATTTTTTCGATGTTTTCAGACTTTTCGAAACTAAGCACGAATAGCGGAAGTCCGCGCTTGACAACAATTTCCTCGTCTTGTTCCGTTTTTTGCTTTTCTTTTTTAAGTATATTAACGGCGTCGATAATTTTGAAACCTTTAGTTTTAAGATCTTGCAAAACATCTTCTTTGCGGCACGAAGAGTCGAGCCCTCTGTCTACAACTCGGTGTGGCCTTTCAGACTTGTTTTCATAAGTGTACCATTGTACCTTCTCAGTATTCAGTTTTTGAGAAACTGCGCGATAGCTCTCAGGATCGCTTACATTTATTTTCCACACATTAATATTCAGAGATGTTACTTTGAATGTGGACTTTGCTATTTCCTTAAGAAGGCTACTTAGCTTGCTGTAGTCTGAAACTCCGACAACGTTAATTGGAGGTGGAAGGTATACCTTATTTTGAGGTTTTTTCCTTAGCGTTTCTATTTCGTTGGCATTTGCCTTTTTGGGTTTTCTATCTATTAGCACAACGACTTCTGGTGAGGAGCCGGTTTACATTTTTTGTTCCGTCTCCTCTTAGTGATCCAATCCGTTTCGCGCACTAGCTCTTCTTCGTCCGTATGATAATCGCGGCTAGCTGAGCGGTATGATTTGGCTTCTGGCTGTTTTTTAAGTTGAGATTCAACAAGTGCTTTGTTCTCAGCTTTCAGCTGATCTAGCTCTTTTTTAGCCCTTGATAAAGCTGTTGAATTTGGTTAAGCTTAGTGCGGAGTTCCTTGTTTTCAAAGCTTTTGCATTTCGTTGAGTCCCGCGAAAGGCGTCCAAAATCTTTTGGCGTCGTAGGACTTCGATTAGTTTTTGCTTTTGGCACAGATCCCGTTGGTGGTGATCTAGGTACCCTTTTACTATTTTTAAAGGTTGACATTCTGCCGAGCTAGAAAGGCACTTGGACGACATTTTTTTTCATTATTAACCGGAACCAATGTACATTAATTTGCACTAAAAAAAAAAAGATTTCATACAGTTTATGTCATTCATTCAAAATTTAAATTGATTCCTCAAATGTGAACACCCTTTATTAATGTTTCGTTCATTCAGCTTCTTTGAAGTGCAGCAGCAATAGCATTATCATATGTGCCGTTGAAGGATTATTATTTTTGATTGGTAATTGTACAGCAATATACAACATACAACATGCCCAATATTTTTGTTTGGGACTTATGTCCCGCCTATTTAGGACATTATTAGTGTCGAATTGAATTTTGAAAGAGACAAAAGTTAAATTTTTTACTTACATATGTCGCTGCCCCAAAAAAAACCGCTTTGGTTTTGCTTCATTCGGTGTGGGTAATGAACAGGTTTTTTTGTTTGTAATTTGGGCCAACCCTTAAACTACTATTACACGGTCCGAACGGACGAACTTATGCGGCTTTTGACGAACACAACGCGTGCATCGGTTTCCTAAGACCGGTTTTGTTTGTTCTGACGTCATGCTTTCAAAATCGATTTCTCAGCGTTGCTTGCACTATAATTATGTTCAATGATTTCATTCAGACATATTTTCTCAAATGATTATACCTACTCAGGTATAGGTGGCGACGATGGTTTAGAGGTTAGTGTGTTCGCTTGTGACCCGTGCGGTGCAGGTTCAATCCCCATGGGGAACAACAACATACGCCACCCAATCACATGCCTCTACACCAAAAGGAGGATTTCTGCCTGGTAGTACAATAGACCGTTACCGAGTCTGACTGCTCTGGGATTTGGATTTCCTTTTTTCTAAAAAAAAAAATGTATATATTATATATACCTACTCATTTCGTCACCAGTCTTTATTGAAAGAAAGGTATCTATTTACATATTTGAAATTGTTGACTTTCTTATCTGCAAGTCATCTAATTCGATATATTATCCTTGGACTTGCACTAACAGTAAAAGTTTCCCTTTCAGAGATGATTTGAGAGCAATTCTCCCGAACTCATTCGCAGCACCTGCTATAGGCAAAAAAGGCTTTTTCTTAATGGATCTGCTTTCATTCTGACGACGACACATAATGCATATATTATATAAGTACTTAATCGTTTAGAATTACCCCTAAGTGATCTCATTAAAAATATTCATGGACAAATAATTAGCCTAAATCTAGAGAACCCCCACGGGCTGTCTCCAACAGTTGCGGTTCTCGAGCAGCGAATAGTTCTTGTGAAATATAGTGCTGCGGGATAATAGCGTTGACATGATATTGTATTACAGTGAATAATCCTTTCATCCCTTTTTTGATTTATTCTCATTATGAGCTGAGCAGGAGGCCACCGATTTTCGGTCGGCTGAATCGAGAGAGAGAAACGAACCACAGCATATGAATATAAGGATAAAATTATGTTTTCTTTTGTCAAGGAGCAATTATAAGTGGATGTGTAGTTTATATGTATACACCGGATAATGTTCGTTTTCCTTCTTTGTTGCCGTGTAGATACATTCATTTTTTCAAGAATGAAAATTGTTTGCCGCAACATTGGCCCAAGTTGAAGTGGGCCATCATTTGCAGATGGGCGTCCTGCAGCGATATTTAATTGCAATCTTCATTTTTGAGATACGTATATCTCGTCGCAGCGCACAAATACAAGCGATAAACACACGCATACATGTACATGGATGAAGACTCGGATTAATAAATATAAAATTTGCATTTAATAATGAATATCAAAATGATGGAGATAATGAAGACGACGGAGAACGAAATTGTAATTTGATCTCAGACAACAGAGAGATAATGCGAAAGGAGAGAGACTAAAACTGTTGGTATTGTTAAGTTTTTCACTGTAGGTGACACGAGAGGTATGTTTACTTTTGTGCTTTGAATAACGCTGCGGTTGGGAATTATACAGAACCAATGGTAGGGATAAGTCCCTTACATTTGATATTACGTTCAAATATTTATTTAAGTCATTAACCGAAATCAAGTGAGTTAGGTGTGCGATTTATAAGGGTTTATAGAAATCTTTTATTTTGTTTTGGTGGGGGTTGATGTTCTTGCTGAATTTCAATTCCATTTGTCGAAACTAGATTTACTGTGCTCTATCCAACAAAAATTGTCAGTATAGGGAAGATAGGATGTTTGTCTCTCAGTCTGGTTGCAATGACTTACATAAATCGGTCCCTCTTTAAAGCTCTCACAGGTTTGCGTAGTGTGTATGATAATTCGCCATAAATCAGAGAGCAATTCTATTAGGGTTACCATCTTCCAATTTAAAATAAAAATATTGCGCAACGAAATAAATTCCGTTTATCTTTTTCCTTTTCTGGTAAGATAATTATAGGCGCGTTTTTTAAAGGGTATCTCCAGTAGACAAACAAAATATATAAATTTCGTAACACAAAAAACTGTAATCCAATTTATTCATTATAAATATTGTAAAACATAAAATACTCATTTCTAATATCACTACCCAACTAATCCGATGAGTAATTACTGCTACTTCTCTCGTTATTTAGGTCTATTATTAACCTTTCAACTGCTTCCTCGGCAAAAACGTCCATTTCCCACATATTTGGCTCAACAACCTGTTCAACGTGTTGGACACATCGATGTCATTTTTCCTTGTCAACCCTTGTAAGTGCTGTCGTTAGTAAGTCTCTTATTTCAGCCATTTTAAATGACTTGTTTTGGCTTGCTACAAACCGTTTCATTTGAGCCGAAACCAATTCTATTGGATTAAGGTCACAGTGATAAGGCGGCAAGCGAAGCACTGTATGTCCCGCAATTTGAGTCATTTCATCGACGACGTATGTTTCATACTATGGCTTTGTAAAGTTTAACGATTTCTAGCAACTCTGCTTTAATCATATCATCCTCGAAACTTATCGCATTAGACCTCAACCACTTTTTAGGGTTCCGTAGCCAAATGGCAAAAAACGGAACCCTTATAGATTCGTCATGTCTGTCTGTCTGTCACTCCGGGAAAGTCACAGCCACTTTTTTCCGAAACTATAAGAGCTATACTGTTGAAACTTGGTAAGTAGATGTATTCTGTGAACCGCATTAAGATTTTCACATAAAAATAGAAAAAAAAACAATAAATTTTGGGGGTTCCCCATACTTAGAACTGAAACTCAAAATTTTTTTTCATCAAACCCATACGTGTGAGGTATCTATGGTTAGGTCTTCAAAAATGATATTGAGGTCTTTAATATAATTTTTTTCTAAACTGAATAGTTTGCGCGAGAGACGCTTCCAAAGTGGTAATATGTGTGTCCCCCCTCCCCCCTCTAACTTCTAAAATAAGGGAGTGATAAAACGAAAAAGAATGTATGATGTACTCGTACATTAACATGCAAACTGTTCGCTCTGAACCCTTTATGGGCGAGTCCGACTCGCACTTGGCCGCTTTTTTTATTTCATCTTTTCTCGTGGAAGTGGATGGTGCTTTCTGGAATGATAGGAAACATTGTCCAAAACTATGACGGAGTTGGGTTCCAGGCGTAATAAAATATCTTTAAACCATTTCTCGTACACATCAGCGTTCATGTCCTCATGGTAGTCTCCGGTTTTTCCCGAAATGAAACATAAAAGTCCTCCATCGACGAAACCTGTAGAACTTCCTCGTTGAGCCATGTCTCATCAGTAAAAGAAAATTTTCTTTTCTCTCATTTTTTTTTACTTCGCGTAAACATCTTCGTCTCCAAGACATAATGTCACTTCTTTCCAACAACAGATTCTTTCGCGTTTGACGAGTTTAAGCCCGAGATATTTTTGTAATATTGTATGCAAATCTTTGCTTATTTTTGTTATATTTGTTTTTTTTTTTTTGTACTTCCAATAAAATCTTGTCTAGCGTTGGAAGGTCATTATCCATAAAAAACATGTGGACTACCTGCCTAATGCCACATTTGGCAAAATCGTCGACCTTGCTCTTGATACCTGATTTATCTTTCTTCATTGGTGGTGAATTGTGGCCTTTGATTGCTTTTTCCTTTAAAAGCCTGTACACATTTCGTTCCGTAACAGAAAAAATATTAGCTGCATTTCCTACGGCTTCCGATTTACTTTTAAAAAGGCCATAGAATTTTGCAGTTGAATCAACAATTTGTTGTTTCTTTTCTACAGTTAGATCCTTTGAAGACTTTGTAGCCATGTTTCTCTTTATTCATATAAACAATAAAGTAAACCAATTGCTTAGATGCACTATCAGCGATTTAGATAACAACCATGTTTTCCGACTTATAAACACAATCAGGCGACTAGAATACAAAATTATATAACCACGACGCAATGTCATATACCTAAACAGATGGTAAAAAAAACTGCACTTGTGCTGCTGTACAATACAAATACCATCAAATTAAAACCGAATGGCAACATCCCACGTACCTAATAATTCGTTCTCAAAAGCACCAAAACCGGAAGTTCTTTGACAAAATCCATAGAAAAACCCTTAATGATATGCTTCATTGTAGAGATGGTAATACTCTTCTGATGTGCTTCAGTCACACACACTGCTTATTTTGGTTTATGATAATAAAAAGCGAACCCAAGACGATCATGCTCATTCCCATTCGGGCTGTGTGGGAGACTGGATGTGGTGGGTTGTATGCGAATTTTAGGAAAATTACAACAACAATTCCTTGGTATGGCAGTGGTTTGGTTTTTATTTCAATGGCAATTCTTGCGTTTGAGTGCCGTGAGAGTATCTACAGGCACCACTCGTAGAAAAAAGCTCCTCCATAAGGCCTGTACTGACAATTTTTGTTGGATGAGGTATAGATACAATGACGCTAGGTTGTTAAAGATTTCTTCGGCAGCCATAAATCGTGAAGACTTTCAGTAAATTTGTTAACATGGAATACAAATGTTCATCGTAAAATTATACCTAACCTACAGCACTTTCATGTGAAATGCCTCAGTCCAATCAATCCCCGGAATCGTTCAGAAGAAAATGTTCTCCAATTTGTACGAAAGCGGAGAAATCCCATTCGAGGTATCCATTCCGATTCATTAATCGGACTAATTCTGCGATCAAATGCAACGCCCATTTCCGCATTTCCGTTCAGTTGGTTAGTATTTTAGAAAGAAAATACCGACAAGTGGTAAACACGAGCCGCAGTAGTCATTACTTTGAAATTGTACTAAATTTATCACAAAGTTGTTCACACTGTAATGGATTTAAGAAACTTGAATCCCTGTCAATTGTCAAATGAACGCGTTTGTATGCCTTATTTATATTGATTCGAAACGAATACCTCAATCGCAATCTGAGTCCCGATTGGATTTGCCTTTTGTTTCGGAAAGCGGAGCTAGATTCTACTCAGAGTCAGTCTGCTCCTTCTTTTACAAAAGGGAAAAATTGTCTTGGCAGATCTTAAACGTGGCCGTTTGAGCTACCGACACGAATATCGCAGTGATCGACCAATTAAAGTGTGACTACGACAAAAATAGGGAATAAAATCAACAAAATTCTATCGGATGACCGTCAAATGAAAGTGCGCGAGCTATCAGACATGGTAGACATTTGAAAAATTGTTGTTCATCGCATGTTGATTGAAAATTTGGCCATGAGAAAGCTGTGCGTAATTTGGGTGCGCTCAAGTCGCGGCGATTTTTCGAATGAGTGTTCGGCGAAGTCTTACAGCAATCAAGCCGAGCTCTTGCGTCGATTCAGAAACATGGATAAAACATTTGTCCATTACTTCACACTCGAGACGAAGAAACAGTCAAATTGAAAGATTAGAATCGGCTCCAAAGAAGATAAGGACAGTTCCATCCGCAGCCAACACAATGTCGTCATAATAAAGAACCGGTCCACTAGCCGGTGTAGAAAAGGTTGGCTTAGCTATTAAAAAAAAGACGGTTCAAAACAACAAGACTGTCGACTCTGATGGTCTGCAGGGGGATCTCTTCAAAAAAGTATGGATGGAAGAGAGCACGCCCAATGAATATATGCAGAAATGAGTAAAGTTTAAATAAAAAGAGATTTAATTTTTCTTTTTTATTATTTAGTTATCAAATTGTATCACAACTTATTGTTAGTTTAGTAATGTTAGTTTTATTTTTGCGCCGTTTTGAAAAACTTGTTTTCATCATCAGTCGCGTTTGTACTAATCATTGATTAGTACTAAACTAACAATAAGTTGTGATACAATTTGATAACTAAATAATAAAAAAGAAAAATTAAATCTCTTTTTATTTAAACTTTACTCAATAAAAACGCAACTGGAGACAAAAAGCAACAAAAATGAAATATGCAGAAATCACAAAAACTCAGTGGTTAGTGCTGATCGTGTTGGTCGTGTTGGTCCCAGGTTAAATCACCTCAGCCATACGCACTTATTTTTCAGGCCGGACCAAAAATCCAAGAATATGCCTATAGTTTGCCATAAAAAGCATTTTTAAATTTACCGTCCGAATCGTGTAAAATTGTAGATACCTTCCTTCGGCCTAAAAATATAACTTATATAGCATAGATATCCTAAATTCAGGTGCAAATCCCACCAACATTGAGGCGATGTTTTCAGTTTTCCCAACATGCAAATGCTTATATTTTGAGCGAATTCTCTCCTTTGCTTGTATTTTGTAATAAGTAATTTTCTCTTTTGTTTTCAACCATTTTTTGTTTCGCTTTTCTTGTTTTCGGCTATTCAAAGCCAACCCATCTGAGGAAAGCCGTAAAAAGTTTAAACGAGCCAAAAATGACTGCAATGCCCACATTAATTGTGTCAAATTCTCCTATGACCAAAAGTTGAGGCAAAAAATACTACAAAGTCCCATGGGTAGTAAAAACTTTTGGTCATTTGTTAAAAACATCAAGAATTCGACCTCATCATCTGTCCCGACACTCATTTACAATGGCATTCCAGCTGTCAGCTCTATAGATAAGGCCAATCTGCTTGCTGCTCACTTTGCAGTCAGCTCAACGCTCCCAGATTGTGCTTTGTCTCCCCCTGTACTCGAGCGCGTAGAATCCTCCATGGGACCAATCCACTTTCGCACTCGTACAGTGGCTAGAGTACTTCAAGATCTTGACGTTCACAAATCCGCTGGTCCAGATGGTATTTCCCCCATCGTTCTGAAGAGGTGTTCTTCTTCGCTGGCAAAACTATTGCGTAAGCTTTTCCATCTGTGCTATTCTTCAGGACTCTTTCCGGGAAGATGGAAAACAGCATTTGTCCAGCCTGTACCAAAAAAAGGCGAATCTTCTTCTCCCTCCTCCTACCGACCAATTGCACTTACGTCCCTTCTTTCTAAGGTCATGGAAACGCTGATAAACCGTCAGCTAATGAAATATCTTGAATCGCGAAAACTTCTTAATGACCGGCAGTATGGTTTTCGTAGCAACAGGTCCACTGGTGATTTGATGACATATCTAACCGAAAAGTGGAACCAATCTCTTCAGCAAGGTGGTGAAAGTAAGATCGTTGCGCTTGATATTTCAACGGCATTTGACAGAGTTTGGCATCAAGCTCTCTTGTCGAAAATGCGTGCATTTGGAATCGATGATACTCTTCTTCAATGGATTAGAAATTACCTTTCGGACAATTCAATTCAAGTTGTTTTGGACGGTTTCAAGTCTGCAACTCACCAAATAAATGCTGGTGTCCCCCAAGGCTCTGTTCTGTCCCCGACTCTCTTTCTCATTTTTATAAATGATCGCCTGTCTGTTACTTCTAATCCAATCCATTCCTTTGCTGATGACAGTACCCTCAGCTTCTCATATTCGTTTCTTGGGTCACGCCCCTCATCATCGGGTGTGGAACTGGAACGGCAACGTTTGTTAAGCTCATTAAATTCCGATCTTAACAGCATAACTCAGTGGGGTAAAACCAATAGAGTGGAATTTAATGCTTCCAAAACTCAATGCTGTCTCCTGTCATTAAAACAAAACTCACACACACTGCCATTATCTATGAATGGCACTTACATCGCTGAAACCGAAAGACTTTCCATTCTCGGTATGTGTGTTAATGACAACCTTCGTTGGAATGACCACATATTCGATGGTCCGGTGCACCAATAACTTAGTTGGAGCTACTACTTGACAGGATCCAAAAAAGCACGATAAAACTCATTGGCGACCGAGACATCGCGAGATCGATTGACTCTCTTAGTCATCGTCGTAATGTCTCCTGCCTTTCGTTATTTTATCGTTATTTCCACCATAAGTGCTCAAACGAAATAGCCAGTTGCATTCCTCCTCTTAAACATTTCAACCGCAATACCCGCCATGCAAGGAATGCTCATCAGTTCACCCTCAAGCCTGTGTTCGGACGTACAGTGAAGTTCAAAGAATCTTTGCTCAGCCGTACAACACGAATGTGGAATGCTCTTCCCCGCTTCATTTTTCCTACACATTATAAACTACAGACATTCAAAACCAACGTGCATCGGCATCTCTCCTTTTCCTCTCACCCTAATTTCCTTATCGCCCGCGCTGTGTAGCTAATACATTATAAGGGTCCCACCAAATCTCTATAGTGCGCGCTTATTATAAAAAAAAAAAAAAAAAAAAAAAAAAAAAAAAAAAAAAAACCCTGAAGTTCTCGCTCCTGTAAAGGTCATAGACGAAGCTAAGTGTTGATTAGGCCGTTTATGTTAATTACATTACGATGACCGAGTTCGCATTGTCACGTGACGCACAGACGGTGAGGTGTGCAACCACTCCAAACTTTCACCGGATTTCAGCAAGGAGATGCGCTTTTATAATGCCTCTAATAATATTGTTCCGGAGCATATAATGCAGGATAGGTGTCAACGCGTACAACACAAGCACGGTTTCGGGATCCCGGCAAAACTGATCCAGTTGTATCGCGTGAGGCTGGAAAATACGCATTATATTATAAAAATGCGTACATTTGTTAACCCTATTTTTTTGGTATATTAATTTTGACTCATAGTTTGTAACATACCTTAATATTGCCCGCAGAGCCCTGAAAATGAACTATATTCGGTCGGTCGGTCTGCCCGTCCTTCGGCAAAAATTCGGCTAAAAACAAAAGCTGGAAAGCTGAAATTTGAACCATATACTCTCTAGGGTCTCGAAATATTCACTGACACCACAATATAAAAAAAAACAAATTTATCGATAAAAATTTTGAGCTAGAAATCTGAAATTGTCTCTAGGAGCCGAAAATGCTCGTGTGCTACGATTTTTAAAGTCCGTGTACTGACACGCCCACAATTAAAAAAAACAGTTTTAGCTGTTAAGCTGAAATTTATAATATATACAGACACACTAGGGGCCCTTAATGCTAATGTTTACCGATTTTTTAAATCCGTTCACTGACACGGCCACAAACCATTATATCGAAAAATCAAAGATTGAACAAGGAAGCCGAAATTTGGAATATATAGGTACGAGTACTCTCTAGGGGCCCCAAATGCTCATCTGTAAATATTTTAAAAAACCGTCCGCTGAAATGCCACCATTCAGGAAAAAACAGTTTTATTGGAAAAATCATCCTAAATGAAAGTCCTATTTTTAGCAGCATGTAGATAAAGTCGTTTAAAACAATTCCATTACATCAAATTTTCTGCCATGCCCACTTTTAAGGGGCATTTTTTACAAAATCTTTGTTTTTCGATAAAATCCTTAAAATGTTGTACAACAAAATATGTAGATCGTTTTTAACTATTCACCTATACTTAGATTTTTGCCACGCCTACTTTATGAGGGATAGGAATAGAAAAAGGGTTTCCAACAGTTCACCCAAGCGGACTGTAGCTTTTCCCTATGTTTATTTTTGCATTTGCTGACATGAAACTTCAAATACAAAAGCAACAATTGTTGAACTGCACTTGTTCCTTATTGTCTTGCTCGAGACTTGTGATTTTAAATGTAATAATAATTATCAATGTTACTTAATAATATCTGTGAATATGAAATTTTTCCTAATAAACTGAAAAGACTGCATTATAATGAAATAAAGTTAAACAAATTAAGCATGTTTTTTTAATCCAGATTATATATGTCAAACAACTTAGTAGAGTGCAAGCTGTCAATCATAGTTAAACCAAAGAGCAGCTTTTTCCTAAGATAATTCTCCATTGGATCTCCTAGGTGAATGAACTTCTTAACTACCTCCAAGTTATTTCTATCAACAGTGACGTTTTGTCTTAGGCGGTGGACAGATGTTTGTTTGTTTGTAAATAGCATGTACTTGCACCACAATACACACGACATAACCGACCATCTGAGACCGCTAATCACCCTATTGTTGACCCTATTTACACAAAAATGTGTTTTAAAAATAATTTACAATTTGGAGAATGTATTCTCTCGATTGAACACAACGTAAATGGCTATACCAAAGTTAGTAGTGGCTTAAAAAAACAACCTATGTATTGTTTTTTTTTTTATTACTTTGTGGGAAAATTGTGGGATATTAAAAACAACGACACGTGAAAAAAAAAGAAATTTATGTGTATCACTGTGGGAAAACCTGCTCCCAAAGTTTGGCATCACAGACCAAGCTGTTTAATTGAAATCAGTGTATAAAGATACAAATTTTGCTATTCTGTCATCTGAACTTATGATACTCTTCAAAATAAATATATCTCTATAGCTAATTCTCTTTTCTGATAAAGCTAAATACTTGGGTCTCATTCTGGATAAAGAGCTTTGTTGGAAACCTAACATACAAGAAAGGATTCAGAAAGCTACGTTAGCACTATTCTCGTGAAAAAAATCCATCGGTAATAAATGGGGTTTTCAACCCCCTATTACCAACTGGCTATACTTATGTACGGGGTAGTTGTTTGGTGGAGTGCCTTAGACAAAGCGATACATCATGATAAGCTAAGCAAAGTCCAACGATCAGCATGTCTCTGCATGAGTGCTGCACTACGCACTACTCCCTCTGCAATGTACATTCGATTTCACCTGACACTCCTTCACATCTTTAGTAAGCAAGCGGCTGCTAGTGCGGTTGTCCGCCTTAAAAAAAACATTCCAGTGGTCCGAGAATGAAATCGGTCACTCCTCTATTCTAAACAAATGATAGAATCCTCCCTAGCAACATACACTACACCACCCCTCAGCTCCTTTTTGACAAGAACTTAAAAGTCAACATCCCGCACAGAACATTTTGGGTGGAAGAGTCAATCCACTTTTACACGATGGATCCAAAACCGACGAAGAGGTTGGTCGAGGTGTTTTCTCTGATAGGTTAAACCTCAGCCTCCCTTTTCGTCTCCCTAATCACTGCAGTGTGTTCCAGGCGGAAATCATAGCGATTAAGGAAGGCCTAAGACTTCTGCAGAAGCTGCTTGGACGAGGAGGAGGAGGAGACTATTCTCCACCTTCTCCGCACATGCCCAGATCTCTCTCAAAGACGAAAACTCCATTTGGGATATTTCTTTTAAAGTGACCTCAACGATCTCAAGAACATTGCCATTAAAAGTCTTTCAAGCTTTATCAAAAACTCCAACTGGTTCAAGGAGTAAGAGGAAGATTCATCCGTGTGGTATCACAATGGACCTTTTATTGGTCTAATTGTGTCGGCTTCTGCTACCACTATAACCTAACCTAACCTAACCTATAGCTAATAAGACTCAATATTTCAATACGCCGATGCTTCGAAACGTTACCTACCTAACATCCGCACAACCTTCCTATATCCATTAGAATTAAATGCACTATTTTGCAGTACAAAATATATAACCATACCAGATGCAAATCATTTTTATTTTCCTTTCTTTCCATCTTGAAGTTCCATTAGAGCAAGCCGAGCAAAGTGAAGCGTAATTGTGAACCCCATTATATTTAAACTTGTTTTCCTATATCAAGTAAGGCTTCAACGCAAAAGGATCACATACCAGTTCGCTTGATGTGACTTCGATTAAGGTGGTATATTGTGAACACTAACCTCACCACCACCTCCCACTAATACGAGTATGTTACGTTACATTATTCAGCAGTTACTGGTACATTTTTCTTTTGAAAGGATTTAGCAAGGACCAGCGAAGGCACTGCTTAGAGGGTGCATGCTCTTTTACGGAACTCAGCGCTATTTCCTGAGAATGTCAAGCATTCATTTCGATTTAATGCATTTCCGTTGCCTTAATAATAACGAATGCAAGCTTCTAAATGGTTTGCGTTAATCTTGTATATACACGGTGTGGGCCGTCTGCTTCTCGCTGATGGATGCGTATTGCTGGCATTTTAATTGTTTGCCGTTCTTTAATGGAACAGAGTGTTCATATTTAAGTGTTGTTGAAAATTTTTCACCAAAGTGAGTTTCTTTTTCCCATAAGCGTAATCCCCATTTAATGGGTTCGTTTATAACGAAGAAAAAGGATTTACTATAAGAATGAATATGGATGTGATAAGGTAAAAGTGCCTCATCAACTATTTCACTTCATTGATTAGAACATTTTGCAAAATCCCTCTTACAACAGCGTTGATCCATAATCACCTAATTCCGCTTTTACAACAAATTGAAATAACATAAATCCGCAGACTATCACCTCGTAAACCGATTTATTAGAGGACCAATTCATTACAATACTAATACAATGAAAAAAAAAACACATATTCGATGACAAACTCATTATCCCTCAAATAAGAGCGACAGGAATATTATTATTTTTTTTTTTGTATTTCCAACTCGTATCTGTCACAACGGTGCGGATAGCTACATTGCACCAATGTTGAAATTTTATTATGCACACAATCGTAATAATCGATGTGATATTGATAAAATTATCGACATATTATCGGTGCGATTATCAAAATGTTTATTATTGTGACACAAAGAGTTGCGACAAAACACGAAAGACAATTCAGTGACAACGCGCGCCCGCTTATTGATAATCGGGAAAACAAATTTCAGGTGATACCATAAAATTGTTTAATAAATTGTTAACTACTCCAACAACAAGCCGATGGCTATTTAATTATGGGAACTTTTTGCAAGTGACAAAGCTGCAATATTCTTCCTGAGGCGAATGGGGTGGTGTGGGAGAGATTAGTGCGTGTAAGTGAATGAGCGTTGTTATGTGGACTTTTGTCGTTTAATAATCAGTTGTAATCAGTTTTGGTTTTATAGAGGAGCAATAAAATTAGTTTATTCAATGTCCCCATGGTGACAGCTGTGAAATGTGATAAACATTTATTAGTTCATGTTTTGCAATGCAGGAATGAGGTTGAAGGGGAAACTATGAATTGCTTCACTTCATTAGGAATTCAACTGCGATATTATTGCTACTGTTGATATGTGTTGTCTTCTGAAAATGCAATTTTGCTTGATTTAATTTCTTATTTATTTATTTTTCGCGATACAATTCAAAACTGGTAAAGATACTTATTATTTCAACTGAAGCTAAAAAATAGCAAATGCCATTTCGTATTCAGAATAAATATAAACAAAAGAACAATATTTTGAATGCAAGAAGAAAATTTATTTAATCAATTACAATAACAAAAAGTGGTCTGGGTGGTCAACACGACTAACGACTAACTTTTTTGAAATGTGGTTAATCATTATTTAAGAATTATTTAATATTAAAAAATCCTCTTTAGTATTGTTCATGGAAATTAAATGTTGATAATAACAGCGAAGTGTCATATTAATCTGTGGTCACAAGGAAAAACCGCTAAAGTCTGTTTTACTAATTTTTCAGGAGAGCAGTTTAAAGATTTTGACAGACGCGTGAATTTACAAATGACTCTATTGGGCGATTGGAAACTCCGATCGCGTTGAAAGAAAAAGTAAAAGAAAGATAATCTTACTCTTTCTTAGTTCAAAATTATTTTTGTTGAAAGAAGCAACTGTAAACGATTTCATTGACAAAACTAATACTTTAGTCGTTAGGGCCTTTTAGGTTTTTTATCATAAAAAATCCTATATCGAGTTTAGTTGTTTTTCCATTGTAAAGATTCTTTATTTTCTGGTCTAAAGTTCACTTTAGCTGTTTTTCCTTGTCTATTGTGTTAAAAATTATCCAGTTCTTATGGCGACTTTAGTTCTTATTCCTAAATTAATAATGAAAAATTATGCCGTTTTTGGATATGTTCTCAGCAGAGAATGAGCACCAACTTTGAAACTTAAGATAGAATAAATTTTATTTATTTAAGTTTTTAACGATTAAAAATACAAAATACAAAAAACAACAAACTTTACTTCATGCAATGTAAATTAATAAAAGAAAAAGAAAAAAATAGACATATACATATAAGTTAAAAACCGAAAATTACAAAATTAATCTTCATCGTCACTTCTTAAATCTGGATGAATGTTAAGTTCGATGGAATTAGTTTTGAGCTTTTTATAAAAAGAATGAAAATCTGGATTTGTGTATTGTAATAAATCCATGAGATTTTTATTTTATCTGATGATAGGACTGGTAGGTCTTCAATATTTTTTAAATGACCCAATGTTAGTATCGATGCTCCTCGTTTGACTAACGGCAAAATGAAATGTTAAATGGTTCTTCGTTATTCAAAATTTGGTTATAGATGTTTGTAAAGCGAATCCACCTTACTGAGTTCCATATAAATTTCTGGCCTTCCGAATTACATCGTCTCCAATTAATATAATTTTTCGGAATTTCACTATAGTTGAAGAAATCACTTTCTTTCATTTCAACAACTTTAATTTTTCAATTATTACTTCCGATAAACCAGTCCCTTGGCTCACTAATTTCAACATTAAATTTTTTTCTTTTTTCGTTCAATTAACGCATGATGAAACGCTCGAGTTGGGTCTGGGTCATACCAGGTTTAAAAAATGTATGATCTATATATTCGAATGAAGGATTTTCTTTAATGAACAGAAGGAACATAGCAGAAACAAACGAATTTTTATTTTGGCCGGAACATGAGTCACTGTTGAACGTTATTATAGTGACAAAGAAAGGCAAAGATTGTAGATATTTGAAAACGCATGAAGCAATTTAATTTGTACCCCGCCGCGCAATTCCCTCGTGCCACATAAAACAACCGGAATCATTCGTTTTTTAAATCATTGATCGGGAGATTGAAGGTCCAAAGCTGCCTTTTATAAAAACTAACTGAGTTTCTCAAGAATGGTGTTGGTAGGCACTGTTGTATGTCAAACGCGAACGCTTCCATATCGTTGTTTTGCGTAGCATTCTTCTTATGACCATTTTTTGTTCAAAGCCTAAGTCTATTTTTTTCACATGAATTTGTTTCCGCTCTACCAAAACTTGTTATTCTCTTTCATTCTGGGCTTTTTTTTATCTTAGATAAAAACCCATCGCAAGTTGCGCACGTGTCTAGTTAGGAAGCTTTGAATTTTAAATTCAGTGTTTTGAATATTTCTGAATATTTGGTAAGGCTTACAGGATTACAAACTACATCACTATACATCCGATGGATTATGGAAAGATTTAAACTGCCATGAATATATTTTTTGGATGTGTGGCAACGCCTGTAATGCCTTTCATACTATGGAAACTTATTTCGGTTTCCTTGGACTTCAAACTTTTTTCGCTATTACGTTTTTAATGAAACTTTCCGTTTCAGAAAAGCATATCGTAGAATGTTTGCGGCAAAATAATTGTGTACGCATGCCATCATATTCCAAAAAGTACTTCATTGACGTTTCACGGCGTCGCTTTCTTTGCATAGCGTTAGACAGAGTATTACATTTTCTATTTCCTATAGTCAGAAGATTTCCTATGTATAAAATTCTCTTGTCATAGGTTCCCAAAGCCCAATATGTACTGGTTAAATAGTTGTTTTATCTGCTCGAATGAAATTTAGTTTTGGCACTTTGTTGCACACATTCCAAAGGATTTTGGAACTCTTGCATGCTTAACTTTTCCAGAGAGAGTTTAATATGACTTTTCAGTGTTCCTTAATGTGCGAATCAGAAGAAGTAATAGTATTATTTATTATAATATCAGGGTCTTTTATAGAATCATCGGAATTTTCCAATTGTGGCAAATTATCATAAGTTATATTCACTGATGGATATATTGTGTTTCCATATTCCTCGTTGAACTCATTTGATTATTTATAAAAGCACAAGGGAAACACAAGGAATCAACACAATTAATATCAAAGTTCGTTGAAAAACACAGGAAACACAACACTAAAGTCTAGTTTAGACAACACTTATTCTTTCATTAAATATGGAAAAAGAACTAAAGTATATTTAAGAAAAACTTTTTTTTAAATTTTGTTACGGAAGAGCAACCAAACTCGAGATTAGATTTTCACGAACTGAATCGATTTTGACAATGGAATTTCAAATCTGATGGGGGAAAAAAACTAAAATCAATTTAGGTCCTTCGTGCAACACAATTATATTTTGGAATAAACGCTAAACTGCAGATAGGAAAGCCCTTTTATCATTCCTTCTTTGGTAATAACCACTAATCTGATGTTTAGTCGTTATTCCCTTTTAAAAAAAAATTAATAAAACAAAAAATATATACACGGAACAACAACTAAAGTCAAGTTAAGTATTTATTCCTTGTTGTAAATCTCACAAAAAAATTATCTTAAGTCAACTTTAGATAATAAATTTAGTTTTTGTTTTTCCTTAATCTTAACTAAAGAAAGTGACTTAAGCTGTTCTGTTTTTTTTGAAATTGTGGCCACTTTTTTAAAGATAAAAAGCTGAAAAAAATTTACAAAATAGATTTGAGTACGCTGAATCTAATGGCATCAAAATCTCAATTTCGTCTAAAGTCGACTTTAGCGGTTATGGTTTGTGGCCACAGATTTATATTAATGCAACCATTGTTATGGACACGGAGACCTGTAAATTTACATATATACGAAATAACGGAGACCAATGTAATAATGATTTGCTCAATGACAAATGACAATAAATAGTACAAATCAAGGCAAATAATTTTAGTTATTTATTTACTAACAAAAAACGACTGGACCGATTTCGCTGGAAACTTAATCAGTTCTGAGTTATGTAATTACGCTTCGAATAAACCCGGTCAAATGTTCCCATGTCAAGGTTCTCGAGATAATCGTGGCGAAAGATAATTCCGAACGCACATACTTACATACGCATATACGTACATAGGTACATACAGACGGACATGTCTATAAAAACGTTGGATTTGGATTCTGGTGACCTTGAAACGTGGAGATATGTCAAAATCCGCGATTCATAAAATCGGCCCCATAGAACAAGAACTTCCACTGGGAAGTTAAAAATATGTTACTCTATATATCTAGTAGAATCAAAACGGCGAATTGACATCTTAAGTGGAACCGAGAAAAACGCGGAAAACGTATAACGTCCAAACCGTTCAACGAGTCAAAGCAACATTATTATTATGTTTTGTTTAAAGCTTACGCAGAACTAGTAATAAAACATATATATATATATTACACTTACCTTAATCAGACCTCAAGTATCATCAAAAAAGTGCAAACGCAACAACAAAATGCTAACTGACCAAGTGGATATTCTTCGATTGTATTTGCAGTTAGATGCCTTGGGGTTGCCAAGAAACCATCTAACTGCAGAGGTGGAAGAGAAGAGAAAAGTGCTGGAAAAAAAACATTTTCGAATTTTGTGACTACTAAAAATAAAAATAAAATAAATAATAATAATGTAAATTGTGCGATAAAATAAAAATAAACTAAGTTAGCATATATTTCATTTGAAGTTCAAAAGTCTCGTTCTTTAATATGATATTTGCTTATGAAAAGTGATTTAAAAAATATTCTAAGGTAGCCCGGCCATCAAAATTTTCAGCATTTTGAGTATCTTCATAGTTTAAATCTATGTTTTCTTCCTCAGTAGTGGTGAACATTTCGTGAATACTATCTGCCGCTTATCGGGAAATATTGGTTAAGATGATGCAACATTTTATAACAGTAACTGCTTTCATGGGTTGCAATTTTAAGTGCTTCAGACACGGACATTTCTCCTTCAAAATTCCAATCGCGTTTTCTATTATTCGCAACTTCGGGGGTTGGGTTTCTAAAAATGGGGGTAATTAATCAATCCTTTAATATAATCTAAGATACTCTGTATTCCCAAGCAAAACAGAACGAAAAAAAAATCGAAATCCACTTTCAAATTTTGAAAAAGGGGGACTTCTTCGTTACACTCTTGAATCGTGCACACTTCCCGGCCAATTCACATATGCGTTACAGAAATTATAGCCCGGTCCACATACCAATATATAATTTATGGAGTGCCTTCAATGTCTGTCGACGTATGCAAATTCAAACTCGCTGGATGCATCTATGTTTATTAAGGTTCCGTCTTAACACACGGCATACCTTGTAAGAAAGAAAATTGTATGCAAAACTTAAGAAAATTAACATTTTTTTACCAGCAATATTGGAAAACTTTTCACAAATATTTTCGTGTTCATTTGACCGACATACAACACTTTCAAATAATAAATTAACAATTGCTGCACAAACGCGGGAAACACATCTGCAAACGGTCGATTTAGATATCCCATGCATAACCCACGCATATCTAAAAAAAAAAAAATGATTTTCTTTGGTGAAACGTAAACTCACAAATTAGTCAACTTTTCACAAAATTGTAACTTTTAAATTACAACTATAAATAGTTTTGGTGAACTGAAAAGGGAAATATTCCAATTTGTAGAATAGAACTGCAATTTTTTTTAACTTTTATTGTATCTGAATTTATATAGGTTTGTTTCGTTTTTCTAGATTGCACAATTTACAGAGAAATTGTATTTTCTACCTTACTACTGAAAAACTTATAACATGTATACAATAACATTATCACAGATTTAAAATTGTTTTAGAAGGAAAAGCAACATGAAAAAACCTGCATTTAATAAAAAATTTAATTTTTCCTGAGGAGAAAGAAGTGGGTCCTGTGATTACAAATAAAGATGTTGTTTACATAATCGATAAAATAAATACTAACGCGAATAAATAAATAAATAAGAAGACAAATAAATTAATAAGAAGATCAATAAATAAATAAATAAGAAGATAAATAAATAAATAAACAAGTAAATTAACATAATCGATTTATTACATACTAAAAATAAATAAATAAATCAATAAACAAGTAAATTAACAATTAACAAATAAAATCTATGAACATAAACAACTGCACAAAACTTTATATCGATCATATAACTTTGAGATTCGAATTTCAACTTTTTCAACTTTTGCCTCTTCGTAGAATAGTGATTGGAAAGATTAGGCATAATTTTTAAAATTTTATTTTGCATAATTTGCAGCCTACGAATATGACTCTTAGCAAATGTTCCCCAGATGGGCAAACCATATAGCATTATGCTTTGGTTGGAATAATACTTTGAATAATAACAATTTGTTTTCAACACTCAATTTGGACCCACATAAATCAACAAAATCACAAATTTTGTTAAAAAATGCTTGTAAATACAAATTTGTAAGTTACTGAAATAGGCCACAGGAGGGATTCAGTAAAGTGGGAGGGCTATGATCCCCTTAATCCTGATCATTACTTCGCAGAAAAGGAAGGAAGGTCGACAGATATTCCTGCAATCCTAAAATTTGTTTGAACCAACTTTAATAACTGTCAATTGTAGTTAACATTTTAAAATATAAACCAACTGTCAAATTTTGTTCACTTGATAATTTTGTATCCCAGCCATATCAGTCTGCGAAGAAGTGAAGAGAGCAATGTTCGCCAAAGTAAATCAACAATGCTCCATTGCTGCTTCTTGTGGATGATGAGAAAATACTATTCTATTGTGGAGAACATCTAAATGAACAATTTTCTTGGATATACTTTCCAAAAGCCGCTCGTAACAATAAAGAAGTACCGGCATTAATGTCGAAGAAGTAAGGCAGGCGGTCAACGGATGAGGTACCCTCTAAGTTCTGGAAAAAGGAGGGATAAATCGGGTCCGAATGGCTCATGATTATCATCTCCAAACTGATGAGAGGCGATCCGATGCCTAACCATTGTAGGAAAAGTTATCCTTCCTGTGTACACAGGAAAAGGCGGTACGAGAGACGGTGATAGCTACCGTTTTAGCATGCTGAAGTGACACGCCATGAAGATTAGCGGGTATGTGATAGCCGATTGCGAAAAATAATCGTGATTCCTTAAAGGGTTTGCATAATGGTGTGGTGGTGTGGTGGCTGATTTTGAAAAGGGCTTTGATAGAAAACCAAGAGATCTGTTTTGAGTGCCGCTAAGACAACGACGAGGGAGTAAATACAAAGCAATGAAAGTCGGTGTACACCAGGCAAGCGTCTTAAGTCACTGATATTTATTATACAGTCCTTGATTATCTGCTTGGAAGGAAAAAACACGGACTGCAAGGTGCATCACTTATTCTTTGCTGACAATGGAGCCATCATAAGCGAGGATCAACTGTCTCTGCAACGAGCACTTGATGTATGGGTGAAGTTTTGGAGGGGAATGGGTATCGTATTAGTCCGAAGAAAATACAATAATTGTTCTGCCTGTCCTCTGATCTTTTCCGACTTATTCCAGACATTTATATGAATGAAATAGTGATTCCCAAGTGTGAAAAGTTCAAATATCTGGGATAAATGATCAATAGCTAAGCAATCTCTGATGACGATATTAATCATCGCGTAAGCGTAGGGTTGATAAAGTGATGTAAAAATTCAGTCAGTTTCTGTGACCGAAAAATTCCCCTTTAACCGAAAGAAAGGTTCTACACCACACATGGGCGCCGGCAGAGGGGTGCAAGGGGGTGCACTTGCACCCCCCCCCCCTGGCATGTAGGAAAGAAAATTCATAGGTTTTTCTGTTCTTTATTAATTTTATTTGAAGAGAAACTGAAGAGAACTGAAACACTGAGCATACACAGGCCGCTTAGTCTTGCGTCTCCCATAGTTGAGCAATTCCACTTCTTAACACGTCTTAATTTACTAAATGTACGTTCAATACTACACGTTGTTGCTGGAATTGTTAAACCAATTTGGATTGCGTGACATACAGCAGGGTAAAACGGTGTGGCTTCAGCAATTAGATCTGCGTATTCAACAACAGATTCATTTATAACCGCATTATTTGCTTCATTTGTCTTCATCGTCTCATACCATGTGGTAGCCTCGGCAATAAAATTATGCAGAAGACCTCCGTAGAGGTTCTGTATATCTTCTGCTATCGCTATAAATGCTGATTTGTCTAATTTTCTCATATTTTCCGGGTGAAGCAGCTTTTAATGAAGAAATAATAGAATCTAAGAATGGGATAAATATAGATGATCTAAAAAATTCTTCCATATTTTTCGATGGTTGATTTGATCTATAAGTCTGTCTTGCCACTACTCGAGGACGCTTAAATTCAACATCGAGTTTTTCGCAAATTTTTCGAGCTTTCTCGAAAATTACCGCAAACTCTATAGAGGCATTATCGCGGTGAGATTGAAACACATCAGTTAATTTATTTACGTGATAATGTATTACCTTTATATTCATATTTACTTCTTGCAAACTTTTACAATAGGCAGAAAGTTTTCAGAAAATATTCTGATACTTTTGTACTTTGCTGTCCAACGCGTTTCACAAAATAAAGTTATATTTGGAATATTATTCCGCCGCAACGTACTCTCTCTAAAAAAAAATGTCAGTATTTCTTACTTCACTGACAGTATTCCGGGCATTAACGATAGGATTCAATACATGGCTTGCACAGTGGAAAAATAGTGCTGAAGGATATTTATCGTTAATAATTTTCTGAACACCACCTATAATGGCAGGTCATTGCGGCACAACCATCGTATCCTTGGCCAACAAGTTTATTTAAATCAAAATTGCAATCTTGCAGGAAGCGAATAATAATTTCCGAAATGGCTTTTGCATTCAATTCTTTTAACGGTACATATCTGAGGAATTCTTCACACACAATTGGTTTTTTATCATCCTTATCAGAACGTAGATAGCGTACACCAATCGATAATTGCTCTGTTCCACTAATATCAAGAGTCTCATCAGCCAAAACCGAAAAAGCGGAAGCATGTTTCACCTCCTCAATTATTTTTCTTTTCAGAACATCGGAACAAATGTATATCAATTCGTTTTGAATTTGATGCGATATGTATAAGGAATTCTTTGCTCCTGATTCTAAATGATTCTTCAAAATCTCGTCTCTAGAGTCAACTCGAAAATGTAGCAGGTCTGTAAAAACAGAACCCTCGTCGACTTTCCCACGAAGTGGAAGGTCATGTCGTCCGCAAAATAAAATTGTTGATACAATAGATCGAAGTTTTAAACGATTTGCTTCAACTTCTTTGTGATATGCCACATTTAAAGATTCATGAACGCTTAGTCCCTTTCTCTCCATGATCTTTTCAAATGAATTTGATGAAGCCAGTGCATCACAATGACTCTTACTTGTTGCATGGGACTGCGCAGCTTTATGAAACTTTTGATATTTGAGGCAAGGAGAAACTATAAACTGTCCTTGTAGACCGCGGTGCACTGGAGGCTTAAATAAAACACATATCCTACACAGAGGTCCCTTTGCTATAGCTCAGTAGGCTAACCACGGCAGTTAAGTAACTGGCCAAATGAATTAAGTAAGTGCAAAAGGGAGGTAGGTATGTTTAAAAATTTCGTTTGGAGCCGATTGCAGTTATAATAAGGTTGCCAATTTGTGAGGAATTCCCCAAACTGCGGGGAACTTCAACTTGTTTGGGTATTTTGAGGGGACTGACATTATGCGGGGAAAATGCGGGGATTTTAACATTTTAGTTTTTGGTACTTTATCTAAGGACGACACATTAACGGTTTGATGATTTTAATAAAAAATATGGGTAGCTTTAGAGAAAATATATGCATATCAAAAGAGACGAAAAAGTACATTTTTGTTCAGTTTTCAGCTATTTCAAGTTTCTATAAAACCTGCCAAGATTTTTGCGTGGAATTGACGCCGGACATTTCAAAGAGATTAGATTTTAAGGATGCATTATTTTCTATTATTTCTATTGTTAATCCTTTAGAACTCAGCAGTTCAACACAAAATCAATGATGCCTGCGCTGAAGCGATTTCCAGTGCTTGAAAAGTTGCTGAAAACTAATGGAGTAAGGTTAAGACTTAAAATTAATGCGAAACATTTAAAGTTTCTAAATTTAAAAATTGTCATCTGCCTTTTACTTGTATTGCCTTTTGCAAACGCACCAGTTGAAAGAAAATTGAAATGAAAATGAACTAAAAAACATAAAAACTAAAAACAGAAATCGCCTACATACTGATACTTAGTATTTTGATTGACCAGAGAAGGAATTAAAAAAATAGGGGGTAGTTTGAAATTTGATCCATCAAAGAAGATGTTAGGAGCAAAGATATGGCAAAAAACAATGACTGAATAAAAATAAATAAATAAAATTTATTGATTTTCTATTAAAACCAGTTTTTTCTATACTAGATAATTGAGTGGGGAATTCGTGTAGAATTGGATCTTTGTTCTTCCCCAATTCGGGTAATTTAACATCGAATTTTGGCTAATTTAGGAAAGTGTCATCGGTAACACTCTTATATTATACCTAATCAAACAAATGCCTACCCGACCCGCGCGATTTGAATTTGACATAATATAGGTACTTTATGTACCTATGATTCTGTATTTTGCATCTGTAAATAGTATAATGTGTAGTTGCTGATGCAAATGCACTTTATGCACCCCCCTGAAAGAAATCCTGGCGGCGCCCATGACACCACAGTTTAGCGTCCGGCGCTTACATATGGTTAACAATGTTGGACAGCGTTTGAGTAGTATTAGTGAAAATTGAGGGCAGATGAAACGAAGATGCTTCGCATGCCAGGAGTAAAAAAGCTTAATCTAATAAGAAGTTCAAAGATCCGAGGAGCCCTTCACATCAAGGACCGTATCTGAATGAAAATGTAGTGCGACTGTAGTGCGTTGGTACTGTCATGTTAAGAGGAGAGATCCTAGGAACCCCTTCAAAAAAGCAATATAATTCAATATATACGATCACGAAAGTCACATAAATGCAACAACACCAGCATTTGATTGGCCTCAGTGACGAATTGATTCGAAATCGGGAGGCCAGCCGATACTTTTGAGGTCAAAACGGTGCACACCACAGTAGGGATACCGCGAAGTGGGAGAGTTATGATCCCTTAAGTCCAGATCAAAACCTCGTCGATTAACAATAAAAGAAGTCCATCAAAACAGATTTGCCAAAGTCGCACCAGCTAAAACCCAGGTTTCACAATAGTTTTGTCTCATTTTGCATATCCAATATCGTTCTCTAACTCTCTAACTCTCTTGCTAAGCTCGTACGAAATCAATTTCGTTCGCAATCTTTTTCCAATAAACCAATCCCTCTACACAATCTCTCAAAATTGCCACCACCACGATGTGGAATCAATAAAAAAAAACACAAAACTATACTTCAGCACCAAGCCTCAAGGATATCATTTAAACGTGCACATCGCTTTGACTTCCTATGTAAACACACAAAATCGGGCAATGAAAAAAGAAAAACCAAATTCCCTCCAATAAAAACCGAATTTATTGAATTTGATTCTGTTTGCATTGTCATTCCACCCGCACTCACCCCGTCACTACTAAACCATCCACGTCGTCGTCGCACATCACTTTCATCCCTTTTTTCAGGAAGTGAAAAGGTGTGCTATCGACCCAATATAACAAGCACTGAATGAAATCCTTCAGCCGACTATCAATAGCCAGCAACAACCAAGAGACAAAAAAAAATGGACCGTACCACCGCGCAGACAAAGCCAAAAAATGGCTTCGCAAGGATAATACTATGGCGGGTGGGTGTAAAAAAACACAAATCAGGATCCTTAGCAAATAGACAAGGATAACGACGACGATGCCAATGCCAATGATTCTAAGGACGAATGAACGAACAAACCAAACAGTGGAATACGCTTTTAATGAAATTCTCCACTTCAATGTCGTATTTTATTAAAAATTTGCTAAAGTCAATTCTTTATCCGCTCTTCGCTTTTTAAGATTCCTCAAGAGTAAAACTTGATGTTCCGTTTGTTATGTGTGGAATCGGGGCTGTTCTTTTTTTTTCTTTATTGCTTTTCATTAGATATTTAACCCTTAAAGAAAATACCAACGAAATTCGTAGTTCATATCAGGGTGTGTGGCGGGGGGTTTTGGTGACATCAGCGAGGAGGGTTTATGGGACCCGTAAAAGCTTGTGGAATCTCTTGAAGTGGAAAACTCTCAACTCAGACACTGCGGTTAGGATTTTGGCTGCGAAAAAAGCGTTTGCCTTAGGGGGTGACACAGAAAAATATAAAGTAACATTTTCATCCCGCATAAAACAAAGGGGCGTAGAGGAAGTCTGTTTCAGGAGAATGGTTTTGTATCATCTGACTAAGTGTGGACTTGCCTTCTCTGAGAAGGAGATGCGGAGTGCCGACCTCAGCAGCAGATGAAGAAATAATTAATTTTATTCGTAGTAAATGTTGACACAATGGATTTTTATTGAAATTTCAGTGCTGAGAAGCTCCAATTAGAGAAAAAACTTATGATTTGTATCTTTGAGTGTAATTGGTTTTATGTTTGAGATTTGTTTTCATTTCTTTACTAATTCGAGTAGTAATAAAGCTTTGGCACATAGGATAAAATCGGAAGGTGCCTACAGTAATTTATTTGTAGAGCAGTATAAATGTACCTAAATTGAAATTTTTAGTTGGTCAGAAGCTATGGTAGCTTAAAAACGAGCTTTTTTGTGAATTGTATTTGTTCGGGCCCAGTCCAATGAACTCCGAATTTTGCACATCTTGAATATCATCATCGACTAGGGATAAGGAAGTAGAAGATGATTATTTGTAAAAAGAAGAGGGTCTACAATGTTAGCTCAATGAAATCGAAGAGTCTTGTAACGAAACGCGGTAGTTTTATGATAGAGCCCAGGAACGAAAGCTTTTCGAAACAGCGAAAAAAATCGAATTGTCACCAAAGCGCAGAGAGTAATAGCGTAAGAAGAACCTTACGTATAGAATAGCTCGGCTTTAAAAAGCTTAAGAACAACAAGGCCACCGGGTCTGAAGGTTTAAAAGCAGAGCTCTTCAAGTTGGGAAGAGAAGTTTTGGATACGGCGCATGCACCATATGTCTGATGAGCTACCAGAGAATGCGGGCAATGCCGACACCATCGGACATTTTTGGCGTCTTAGATGGGTCTTGAAGTCTGTAAAACATAAAATAAAGCATATGTTACGAACAAACAGATCTGCCCACCGACTATGTCAAAATGAAACTGTTGAAAGTAGAATTATAATGGGTAACCACACTTCTTCTGCGTAAATTAACAAACGGATTTAAGACTCCTAACCTGGAAGATATACAACATTTCCGCGGGTACGGGTGCCGCCAGAGCTGTTAGATGGAATATCCCAGATTGTTCGTAAAAAAACCTTTTCCATTTATTTTATCACTTCTTGCAACACTACCCCATATACATATCTATATCCATTATTTTCGATACAAATTGTTTCTCATCCGACAAAAAAAAATGTTTTTTTCGTAATCTGAAAATAAGTACATTTAATTTAGGTTAGGTTAGGTTACTCGTATGTTTATGTGGCTGTCGGCAGAAGCCGACACACTTACACCAATTTAGGTCCATTGTGATACCACGTATATTATCTACCTCAACTCTGTAGATGGTACTGGCCAACGACACGCCGCTTTGATGAAAATCAAGATCTGATTTTTTTTTTTTTTTATAATGGACACGCACTAAAGGGATTTTTGATACCCTTATAATGTAGCTACACAGCGCGGGCGTTAAGGAAATTAGGGTTAGAAGATAGGGAGAGATGCCGATGCTCGTTGGTTTTAAATGTTTGTAAATCATAATGTGTAGGAAAAATGGAGCGGGGAAGAGCATTCCACATTCGTGTTGTACGGCTGAGGAAAGATTCCTTGTATTTCACTGTACGTCCGAATACAGGCTTAAGGGTAAACTGATGC
This sequence comes from Portevinia maculata, assembly GCA_949715645.1. Taxonomy (NCBI): domain Eukaryota; kingdom Metazoa; phylum Arthropoda; class Insecta; order Diptera; family Syrphidae; genus Portevinia; species Portevinia maculata. Next base: position 261,228,619 of record OX454526.1, read on the forward strand.
GCATTCCTGGCATGGCGGGTATTGCGGTTGAAACGTTCTAGGGGTGGAATGCAACTGGCTATTTCGTTTGAGCACTTATGGTGGAAATAACGATAAAATAACGAAAGGCAGGAGACATTACGACGATGACTAAGAGAGTCAATCGATCTCGCAATGTCTCGGCCGGCAATGAGTTTTATCGCGCGTTTTTGGATCCTGTCAAGTAGCTCCAAATAAGTTATTGGTGCACCGGACCAGATATGAGCGTTGTACTCGAGTTTCGGGCGAATAAACGCCTTATAAATTGTAGCCAGATCGGAAGGGGTGAAATATTTCTTACAACGCTTAAGGAAGCCTAGACATTTCGCGGCGTTCTTGGCGACATCGAATATGTGGTCATTCCAACGAAGATTGTCATTAACAAACATACCGAGAATGGAAAGTCTTTCGGTTTCAGCGATGTAAGTGCCATTCATAGATAATGGCAGTGTGTGTGGGTTTTGCTTTAATGACAGGAGACAGCATTCAGTTTTAAGCATTAAGCATTAAATTCCACCCTATTGGTTTTACCCCACTGAGTTATGCTGTTAAGATCGAAATTTAATGAGCTTAACATACGTTGCCGTTCTAGTTCCACACCCGAAGATGAGGGGCGTGACCCAAGAAACGAATATGAGAAGCTAAGGGTGCTGTCATCAACAAAGGAATGGGTTGGATTAGAAGTAACAGACAGGAGATCATTCATAAAAATGAGAAAGAGAGTCGGGGACAGAACAGAGCCTTGGGGGACACCAGCATTTATTTGGTGAGTTGCAGACTTGAAACCGTCCAGAACATTGAATTGAACGGTCCGAAAGTTAATTTCTAATCCATTGAAGAAGAGTATCATCGATTCCAAATGCACGCATTTTCGACAAGAGAGCTTGATGCCAAACTCTGTCAAATGCCTTTGAAATATCAAGCGCAACAATCTTACTTTCACCACCTTGATGAAGAGATTGGTTCCACTTTTCGGTTAGATATGTCTTCAAATCACCAGTGGACCTGTTGCTGCGTAAACCATACTCCCGGTCATTAAGAAGTTTTCGCGATTCTAGATATTTCATTAGCTGACGGTTTATCAGCGTTTCCATGACCTTAGAAAGAAGGGACGTAAGTGCAATTGGTTGGTAGGAGGAGGGAGAAGAAGATTCGCCTTTTTTTGGTACAGGCTGGACAAACGCTGTTTTCCATCTTCCCGGGAAGAGTCCTAAAGAATAGGACAGATGGAAAAGCTTACGCAATGGTTTTGCCAGCGAGGAAGAACATCTCTTCAGAACGATGGGGGAAATACCATCTGAATCAGCGGATTTGTGTATGTCAAGATCTCGAAGTACTCTAGCCACTGTACGAGTGCGGAAGTGGATTGGTCTCATGGAGTATTCTACGCGCTCGCGTACAGGGGGAGACAAAGCACAATCTGGGAGCGTTGAGAAGACTGCAAAGTGAGCAGCAAGCAGATTGGCTTTATCTATAGAACTGACAGCTGGAATGTCATTGTTAATGAGTGTCGGGATAGATGATGAGGCCGAATTCTTGATGTTTTTAACAAATGACCAAAAGTTTTTACTACCCGTGGGACTGTGTAGTATTTTTTGCCTCAACTTTTGATCATATAAGAATTTGACAAGATTAATGTGGGCATTACAGTCATTTCTGGCTCGTTTAAACTTTTTTCGGCTTTCCTTAGATGGGTTGGCTTTGAATGACCGAAAGCTTACCTCTTTTAACCTGATAGCCTCTTTGCAGCTCGAGTCATACCTCGCGTTTACCTTGGGTTTGATACTTTGCATCCTGTTAGGGATGTAAGTCTTCATACCCAGGTGAATTATATTTGATACCATATCAGCAGCAGCATCCACGTCACTGTCGAGGAAGCACAGCGACCAGTTAAAACTCTTAAAGAAACAGTTAAGTTTTTCCCAATTGGCTTTCTCGTATTGCCATACGGTTCTTTTGGGAGTTTGTTTTTTAACAATGTGGTTGGAGTACGATAATTGAGCTGATATGATACAATAGTCTGGCGAACCTAGAGGCGATAATACGTTTAAGCCGTATTTATCGGGGTGAGAGGTAAGAAACAAGTCCACTGAGTTTGACTGCTAATGTCCGGTATTCGTGTCGGCTCATTTACAAGCTGAGTCAGGTTATTTACCTGATCAAAGATCTCGACGTACCTTCCTTCGGGTGTTGTCTGAATTTTGTATTGCCAAACTTTACTTTTTATTTCTAAAATCATTTACTACTGAAACTATTCGCTCAAGATCAGCATTAGAATGTGGATATCTTTACAGTCCGAGCTAAATTACATTTATTTTGAAAAATTCTTTCAAATGTTTTATGATTTTGTATATCATCAACGGTTTTCCGGGGAATTGTTGTACATCCAAATTTAGCATATCCGATTTTTTCCATTTCTTCGACATGCATTGGCAATTTCTTCCTTTTCAAGAAAAAAAGTTGTTTCATCGAATTTAAAAAAAAGCTAGATTTCCTAAGTCGTTTGACCTGTTTTCAAAACTGAGAGCAATATTTGGGCACCACAATTCCATCTCATAATACCACATTGCAGTGGTATTCCTTTTTGTATATATTGAGCAGCCGATATGCGAAATCTAAAAGCATTTTCAATTACAATAAATCGTTCGCCTTCTTTCAGTGTGGATTATATCTTATGTGACTCACAATACGGACCTTTATAAATATCATTTTTAACTATTAGGACGAATTGTCACTTACATCGATATGAGTAGTCAAATATTGTGGCCTTATACAATTTTGCAATATAATACCATATCAGCAGCAGCATCCACGTCACTGTCGAGGAAGCACAGCGACCAGTTAAAACTCTTAAAGAAACAGTTAAGTTTTTCCCAATTGGCTTTCTCGTATTGCCATACGGTTCTTTTGGGAGTTTGTTTTTTAACAATGTGGTTGGAGTACGATAATTGAGCTGATATGATACAATAGTCTGGCGAACCTAGAGGCGATAATACGTTTAAGCCGTATTTATCGGGGTGAGAGGTAAGAAACAAGTCCACTGAGTTTGACTGCTAATGTCCGGTATTCGTGTCGGCTCATTTACAAGCTGAGTCAGGTTATTTACCTGATCAAAGATCTCGACGTACCTTCCTTCGGGTGTTGTCTGAATTTTGTATTGCCAAACTTTACTTTTTATTTCTAAAATCATTTACTACTGAAACTATTCGCTCAAGATCAGCATTAGAATGTGGATATCTTTACAGTCCGAGCTAAATTACATTTATTTTGAAAAATTCTTTCAAATGTTTTATGATTTTGTATATCATCAACGGTTTTCCGGGGAATTGTTGTACATCCAAATTTAGCATATCCGATTTTTTCCATTTCTTCGACATGCATTGGCAATTTCTTCCTTTTCAAGAAAAAAAGTTGTTTCATCGAATTTAAAAAAAAGCTAGATTTCCTAAGTCGTTTGACCTGTTTTCAAAACTGAGAGCAATATTTGGGCACCACAATTCCATCTCATAATACCACATTGCAGTGGTATTCCTTTTTGTATATATTGAGCAGCCGATATGCGAAATCTAAAAGCATTTTCAATTACAATAAATCGTTCGCCTTCTTTCAGTGTGGATTATATCTTATGTGACTCACAATACGGACCTTTATAAATATCATTTTTAACTATTAGGACGAATTGTCACTTACATCGATATGAGTAGTCAAATATTGTGGCCTTATACAATTTTGCAATATGTATTCGGATTTACAACTGCCTGCATTTTGTTCAATATATGCATTAAAATATCTTTGGACTGAAAAAGTTGGACTAAGCGTTGTGGAAATCTGAGTAATATCTAACTTGTAACGATGGAGGAAAGTCCTACAAATAGCTGAAATTTCCCTTTATCACTCGGACATATTAAAAATCGCAAAAAAAAATCTCTCAAAACGGGATAAATCCCTCCAAGTGCAATTAAAGCACCGAAACACTATCGGTCCATTACCGCAGATTGCCTGAAAATGTTAGCTCAATCGGTTTAGTGGTTAAAGGGATTTCACTCTTCTCCGTATGGTTTAGCCCTCTCACGCAACTTCGGTGCTTCGGGTAGGTGCTAGTTGTCTTGCGCGAACGCATATAAGACAAAACATGATCCGATACGACATGCGCGCCATCTATGGTACGTTGATGGGTCTATGTCGGAAACTTTCACGCAGGTGCCAATAGCCACTGAACAAATTTTCAGCTCAATCGCAGAGATTAGCACACACAAAAATACAAAGTTTGGTTTTTGCTTTAAGGGCACCAATTCGAAAACAAAAAATGTTTATTACATGTTATTAAGGACAATAAATAAACCCCGAAAATAATAAAAAAAAACAAATTGACTCTCTCAAACTTTGCATATATCCAACCAGCCAAGCGGGGGGGTTGCAGGTATGACACCCATATAAATCCGAATGTTTATGGGATCTTTTTGTGATAGATACTCTACTATATTCACATGTTCTAAGTCTAAAAAAAACAATTATTGCATTAAGCCACCAATTTTATCCTTAAAAATTGGGACTTTCAAAAGCTTATAACTCTTAAACACTTTTATGCTTGTTTAAAGCTTTTTAAACGAACAATTTTGTTTGGATTATTGTTTTTTGAATTGGTACCCGGAGAGGTAAATCTTGCGCAAAGTTTTAACTAAATCGGAGGAACGATGCGCAAACGCATAAAAGAAAATTACATAGAGCGAAAAACTAAACAATGCAGTTGTATGCTAACTGCTGGACCGATTTTGACCAAACTTCACAGAAACACTCTGGGGCCAATACCAAAGATTGCCTCATACAAATTTGATTGTATTTGTTTAACTGGGTGTATCCATTTACTAACACCTACACTACATGATGAGCCTGTGAGAGTACTTTATGGGCCAGCAAATTTCTGCTCGTGATAGTTGCTTGCTTTAAGTACTGCACAGATCTGATTGTGTAGTTAAAAGTTTTTTTTTTATGCAAAGTTCCTCCAAATAAATGCAGAATCAGAATATTAAACATTGTTGTTGCTTACTATATAATATGTTGAGGCCATTTTTCACGGGGGACCAATTTCTGCATTGTCAAATCTTGTTTGGCTTTGGAATGTGAGTTTTTTGTTAGCTCCTTTCGGACCGATTTGCCACTTGTAATGAGAAGAACAGATAGCACTACAAGACTTAGAAGCAAGCTTATATCATACCCCTTTCATAATGCCTATAAAGGATTCATCCGCAACAATATGGTGGATGGTTTTTCGTTGGGCACACACACAAGCTTAAGAACCAACGCTTCCCCAACGGAACAAAGAGTCTGCACATTTTCCGTGATTTGTTCGGATTCTGTTAAGAGTCGACCAGAGGCTGCGAGGTAGGTCAAACAAAAAGAGTTCGTATTATGGGTTCGAGATGTTTTGAGCTTCCTTTCAAAGCCTGCCGCAATGTGTGTCGTCAAGGATAACACTTGATCTGGGCAATTACTACCCGCACTGAAACACGCCTCTTCGGTGTGTATGATTTCATTAATGACAAAGTGTATCTGTTTGTAGATAAGGCGTTCGGGGAGTTTGAAACAAGTGCTAAGGAGCACTATACGACGATAGCTTTCCGGTAGATCGTTTGGTTTGCCTGGCTAGAGAATAGCAATAAATTTCGTTTGCTTAAACGCATTCGAAATTGTACCTGTTTGTAGCATATTGCTGTAGAATTCCGCTAACTACCGTCTTGTGTTTTTTCCGCTTTGCATAATAAACTCCGGATGGATACAAGCAAATTCTGCCACTTTCCCTGCTTTAACTGAGGTGAGGGCTGTACTGAAAAACGTTCTTTTGTGAAATTTTCTTAGATCTTCGGCTGTTGGGTCATTCAGTGGTACATAGGATATGATAGGTTAGATAAAGGCATACTCAATGCGGGCAATGTGTGTTCGGAAAGTTTTTCGATCCATTGATTATATGGGATTGTTGCCTCCGTTAAATGCGTTAACGCTGAGCTTGGATCAACACAACGGATCAACGGGCTGACGGGGTCCTTAAGGCTCATCATGACAGAAATACGTTCAATGTATTGTATTAACCAAGTGTGAGGTGCCTCGATATACGTACAAAAGTCAAAATCGTTGTAAATAAACCAAACTCTTATTTGCTTTGTACGTTTTCTATTGTTTTTATTATTATTTTTTGCAAACATTAAAATATAGCCAAACAATAATAAAGACAAACAACAAAATGCTGCTTACAGATGGCTGACCTCGTTCTTAAACATTATCTGCCGTCTAAAATGAGCCAGCACACAACGCGGGCCGTCGGCACATAACGCCAAAAATGCAAACAAGTAGCCTAACAAAATTCGAAGAAGAATCCACAAATTAAATCATCAATTGTACTAAATTTCACTAATAATACCTTGTTGCATTGACCGCTTGATTGGATCATTGTTCAGTTCCACTGGATCCACAATATGACACTTGCATTACGTATGTTTACTATAAAAAAAATCGCATGAATGAAAGATCAGATACCTACTCCAAACTCCATTTTCCATTCTCCTTTGGCAAAGTTGTTTATAACTGGTATTGGGATGGTATTTGGATATGATTTCCGTTCAATTTGGTGACGGCGCGGCGGGAATATGAAAGCAAAGATTGTTTATGTAATTTTTACGCCGCTTAGTGATTTCCGAATTTCCGATCGCTCCAACAGTAAAGATTGCAAACCGACAGCGTAAAGTTAGTTCCTCCGTATTGTTTTCGGCATATAATTTATCCGCTCCGGTTAATAAAAATGATGTGCACAAATAGAATTATTTTAATTACTGTGAGTGTTATTATATTGCTAAAGATACAAATCGTTTTTTTTTTTTTGTTGTGTAATTTGAAAAGTAATCAAAAGTTGTACAAAAATATAGGAGTCTTAGAAAAGCCGTAGACCTACAATTATATTTCAGGTTCTTTGGTAGAATTTAACAACAAATGGTAGTTTCGGTTTAAAATTTTATTGAATTTGCAAAAAACAAACCGTTTGTTACATCAACTAATCTAATGACCTGAAGGTTGTGGCAAATGATTTTTTTTTATTAATTTATTTTATTGGGGAGTGTACTTCGCTTGTAAGATGGCTTTTAAGCTTTGCAATTGGAAATAAGATTTAAAAGAATAAATTTTCATATAACTAGTCATTATTTTTAACGAATCCACATCGTAGAGAGAGTGGATCTAAGGTTGTTAACCTTTGCTAAAGCTTGTGTGATTGTTCCCTTGAAGTGTTAACTTTTCGAATAAGCCTTAGTCAATATTGCATTCAAAAATTGTTTGTGTTTGCTTCTTAACAAAAGCTTATCACTTATCGGTTGTTAATTTTCTTTTATAAACACAGTGGTTCAGTTGCAAATCCGTTGGACTTTGCAGCAAGAAGTTCGAATTGTAAACTATATGAAAATTTGTAAATTTAGGTCATTAGGCTCTCCCTCCCTTTATTCGATAATTTTCGCACTGTTATTTTTCCAAAGCTGGTGGAAAACTTTATATAAAATACTAAAATTTGCTTCCTGACATTTATAATATTTAAAAAAAAGTGGATCGTAGATTTACGCGCAGTAAGAAAATATCCATCAATAAACTGCCCGGCCGTGTGGCATAAATGTTGGGCAAATATTCAATTCAATTCAGTTTCGTATGGCTGAGTGTATTAAAATGCTATACTAAACTAAATCACAGACTTTCAGATTGGGAAAAACGGCGCCAGAAAAGCTTTTTGATTCAACAAATATTTTGTCAAACATTTATTTATATAAATGTATGACGTTGCTACCCAACCAGAGCACAGTTTGCAGTACAATGACAGCAATTGACTGGCACAACTGACGCTTCATTTATTGCAAAGTCACACAATCTGACCGCCGCAAATAATTATTAATTAATTAACCATATTTGTCATAATGCCATATGTGTATATGTATGTTGGTATAAGTCGCTGCCAGATACAGATGTGCTAAGGGTATGACAGAAACAAAGTGTGATATTACATTGTTAGTGCAGGTGACAGACATAACACACAATAAAACCACACAGACTAATCCGTAACAGAAACAGATACACGCGGTTGGAATTGCCATTGATATTAATGAATTGAAACTAAAGATGAACCTCGCCTTCAAACAAAATGTCTTTCTCTATCCACTTTATTCCTTAGGCCAAGCTTCTACGAGAACTAACCGCTATACAAATAAAACTTAATCTTATCTAAATCTCAACATTTTACTTTATAATTGATCTGACAAACAACTGAAGATTAAAGATTTATCCGGATATTTTGTTTCCATCAAAGATAATCCGATATTATAAACAATGAATATTGTGCGTGCGGTTTTATATTTTCTGGCCCGAATGGACGCTAACTTCGAACGGCAGATTTGAGACACTTTTCATGACAACTGATACTTTCAGATGTTTGTCAGACGTTTGCAAAAGGTGGAGTAGTGGACAAACTTCAGTGGTTACTTGGTTGATTTGAACCTCGGATAGACCAAGGCACTAACCACTAACCCACTGCGTCCACTAACGAGATTTTAGAAACTAGAAAGAGAATACAAATTACATTTATTGATTTCGGCGAGGAAAAATAAATAAAATTTTAATACTTTCTCTTAAACTTCTCTGAAATTTTTTACACACAATTTCTAACAGCTGGTCGTTGCTCTCAGAGTTCAGGGCCCAGCCCATAGAACCCGTTGCACCCGTGTTTTGACGAATCCGGCGACTTTAACGTACTTAACTGAAGGAACCGTCTCATAGAATCCGTCGCCAACTTTGTTAACCGAAAACACATTGGTTGCATTTAATATGCCTTTTGCCTTACCTATAATTGCCTAAATAACACTGAACAATCCAACTACCTAAGATGCCAGTACAGTATAGTTGTTCATTTCTCACCTAACTCTCTAGTCCAGTGATTAACCAACAAAAATAAAAATCCCGACTAGGAGAAAAATCCCCATTTTTCCCTCCGCTTTTGTTAATAAGACAATTAACCAAATCGTTTTAATCGCCTCTACGACTTCGCGTTCAATGATTCCAGTTGCTCCAGCATCCCGCTATTGCATGGTCTTTTAAACGGAGCTTCGGTCATCCTCGCCGTCCAGAACTTGTGGGCTGGGAGTCGACCGTCCTCTTCGCTGGAGCAATTTTGCCTATTAGCTCAATGTGGCTGAGGCAATGTAGTCAACGTGAACTCATTTCAGGCAGACGGCAGTATTGCCATGTCCTTATTCTTAAGTATACCAATTTGTAAACTTTATGATGAAAAAATAAAGAATCTATCTATCTATCTATCTATCTAGTCAACGTGATTTAGGTTTTTGGACCGCATCCATATCTTGATACAGCTTATCGTTCAGCACTCGGTGCCATAAAACAGAACTCCCAGGATCGGTATTTTATCTTCCTGGTTACGAATTTTGAATTCATTTGTTTTGCTAAGCCGAAGTAGCAGTGGTTTCTCTACAAATAATACTTCACCGCACCTCAATTATGTGTCATTCGTGGAGTTAATTTAAACTACCTTGAAGAGGCTACCATCATCAGTAAGAATTGGTCTTAGTCGGTTGACAGATACTTATTTGTCCTCGTTTACTTTAAGACCAAGCAATTTCACCTGTTCTTCAACTGCCGTGAAAGTCACAAAATGCCGGTACCAGCACATATCCCTATAGTCGAACGGATATTTCGAAAAGTTTGCCTTCCATATTAACACCTGCCCTGCGCTATATCTGCTGCAGAAGAAGAAGTCACATGATAGCGTATCACGCATAGTTCGGAAGAGCTGCTTCAAAATTGCACCGAAACAGCTGTGCCATAAAAAGCTCCGGACGATGATCTCTATCACACGCGGCTTAAAGTCAACACCTTGAGCTAGAACTCGTTCGTGCTTTCCAGGAGTTACCTCGATTTGAGATGTTATCGCTCTGCAGAGATATGCCTTGATAGTTCTTGCAAGACAAGGGTTCAACTTTCTTGAAGATGAGGCATATGGAGCTGATAGTCTATCTTCCACTCATACGAGTACCTTGGTTGATAATTTAATGCAATCGCCCACCAATGCATCACATTTAAAGAGCTCCGCTGGTAAACCGTCAGAACCGACCGACGGCCTTGTTCAACTCAATCTTTTTTATATTTAACGAAATTACGAAAATTTAAATTAGTGGTCTGACAGACCAACGCGCGGTCCAATTGGCAAATTATTAGAAAATAGAATAATTAAAAATAGAAAGTGAACTGCCACAGTAATAACGCACAGTAAATAACATAACGCCTTTTATTTTGGGCGGTGGAACCGGTTCGTCATTGGCTAAATGTGGGTTCAGTGGCTTGTCTTTTTTCATATATACACAGGTATCCAAGTAATGAAAGAGCGGATGCTCCGGGAAGGAAAGGTTCATTGACAGTCTACTTTGGTCCACATATATCCATAGGATGCTGATCATATGTTCACAAACGTGGAATGACTGAGGCTCTACGTCAACAGCACTCCAAACTCTGGCATGAACTTGCTACATACGGGCATTCGAAGAAGCTTGTCGACAGTCTCAAAGGCAGTAGAGTTAAGTATTTGCTTGGATTGAATAGGAAAGAGTTGAGATGGTTGGTTGGTCTCGTCACTTGCTTCAGCCCTCTTTTTTTTTTTTTTTTTTTTTTTTTTTGTCGGGATGTGTGAAACTTTCTGCACTGGAGCACTCAGACTCAATACTGGTCCATTGTACTGCCAGGCAGACACACCACATTTTACTGTGGGAATTTACTCGTTTTTCTAAGAAAAACGAGAAGGCGCTTCAATGATAAGGAGCTTAGGTTTAGAGCACTCACCATATCCGCACCAAATACCTGCCACCTGATACGAGCAAAAGCAGCACAATCACAGAGGAAATGTTCCGCAGTGTCGTCGCTTTCTCCACAGGCTTCGCAGTTGGTGGTGTCGCTTAGGCCTAGCACCTTAAGGTGTTTGGCAAAAGCGTAGTGTCCCGTTAGAACGCCAGTAGTCTGTCTGCAGTCTTTTCTGTTGAGAGACAACAAGAATGCCGCGGATTTCCCACAGACGTCGGGGAGCATTTGCTTAGTCTGTCTGCACCCTGGAGAGTCATGCCAACGGCGATTGTGTTTATAGGAAACCCAACCGTCAATGGAAGCCCTGACCGAGGACGCAGGCAGACAGATCGCTGGTTCAGGTCCTGAGAGGTCCCCCTCTGAGCCTTGTCTAGCAAGTTCATCGGAGATCTCGTTTCCCGTGATCCCGTTATGACCCGGGACCCAGACAAGTTTAAGTGAATTCAGCCTTCCGACCGAATTCAGAGATATCTTGCATTCACGTACTATTTTGGAGGTAGTTAAGGGTTTGAGTAAGGCCTTAAGCGCAGCCTGACTGTCGCTACAGACTCAGATACTTCGCCCCCTCCACCCGTTCCTCGTAACATAGTCCATGGCCATTAGGATAGCATAAGTCTCTGTTTGGAAGACTGACGCATGTTTGCCTAACGGAAAGAAAAGTCTAACGCTATCGCTCTCCACGAAGACACCAGCACCAGATCCTTGATCGGTTTTGGAGCCATCCGTAAAGATTCGACTGCATTCCCTTCCAGGTTCAGAGTCCGGCCAGAGCCAGTCCTGGACGCGAGGAAAGTCGACCTCGTAGTTGCGCTTTAGCCGAAGTTCCGGTGTCATCGCATCAGACGGCATATCCATAAGACAGGAGTCGAAGGACAACCGTTGCGCAAGTTCATCAAAACTCCAGTGCGAGTTATACCAAAAGCCACCTCTTGTAAGACGTGAGATAGCCTTGATTGTACATCCCATGATGTAAACATCAAGGGGCGGAAGGTTCAATAGTGCATCTAGGCCGGAGCCAGGCGTGCTGGGGAAGGCTCCCGTGCAGCCGAGACATACCTGTCTTTGGAGTTTGGCAAAAGCAGCAGTGACGTATTTACGTGAAAGCTTATTCCACCAAACAACCGATGCGTATGCTATAAATGGTCTTATCATAGCCGTATAAATCCATAGGACTCTTTTCGGTGATAAGCCCCATGTCTTGCCGAAAATGCCTTTGCAGTGCCAGAAAATAGACAGCGCCTTGTCAGTCTTCAGCTCAACATGTTTGGACCAAAGAAGTTTGCTATCCAGGATGACTCCCAGATACTTTGCTTCATTGGAGAGTTGGATTGTGACGCCTTTTAGCACTGGCTGAGTCAACCCGACCAGCTTCCTCCTTCTCGTAAAGAGAACAACCTCAGTCTTAAGAGGATTGACCGAGAGCCCATTCCTAGTGCACCATTCGTCGATCACGTCAAGGGCCGCCTGCGCCTTGGCGCATACAGTCGCTAGGCATGATCCAACAGAAAGCACGGCAACATCATCCGCGTACGCCTGAGCGTAAATATTAGAACTGTTGAGTGCGTTCAACAGAGAGTCGACCAGCATACACCACAGCAGTGGAGACATGACGCCGCCTTGCGGGCAGCCTCTGTTTACCCCCGCCATAACATAGCGGCCACAATCCGCATCCGCAACCAACGTTCTATTCATTAGCATTGCTTTAATCCACAACACCAATGGTTCGTCTACTCCGTGTTGTCTGGCGGAGCTGCACATGCTATCAAAAGTCGCATTGTCAAAAGCACCCTCAATATCGATGAAAATGCCCATCGCGTATTCTTTTCTGTCAAGCGCGCCTTCAATTCTACCAACTAGATTTTGGAGCGCAGTCTCGCAGGATTTTCCACGTTGATAGGCATGTTGCATCGGAGATAGTGGGTGCAATCGCAAAGCACCTTTGCGCACGTGAAGCTCGACCAGCCTTTCCAAGCTTTTCAGCAAAAAAGAAGTCAGACTGATTGGTCTGAAGCTCTTGGCGAGCGAGTAGTCACTTCTGCCAATTTTTGGTATGAATGCCACTCTAACTGTACGCCAGGTTGTTGGAATGTATGCCAGTGCTAGGACAGCGGTGAAGATTTTCTTCATAGTCGGTAGCAGCTGGTTTGTACATTGTTGCAGCATGGCTGTGTATATTCCGTAGGTACCAGGCGACTTGAAGCCGTCAAAAGACGCAAATGCGTATTTAATGGCCTCGTCCGTCACCACGGCCTTCGCAATATACCAGCTACGCCGAGTTGTTTGTCTTGGCTCACTCATAGTCTCGGTAATCGGGGCTGGTTGTGAACCAATTGTAATCTGGTTACCTGGAAAGTGAGACTCCAGCAGATAAGTAAGAGTTTCCGCTTTCGTCTCAGTGAAGGTGCCATCAAGTTTTCTAAGTGAGTCCAGTTTGGCTGGTTTGCCCTTTTTCAGAACTTTAACCAACCTACTAGTTTCACCCAGCTTTTCAATCTTTTCGCAGAAATTCTTATAAGAAGCACTTTTCGATACCCGAATTAGCCTCTTATATTCCTTCTGCTTCGATCGGTAGAGATTCCAGTCTGTCTCCAAATCAGTCTTGAGTGACCTATTTAGAAGCTTTCTAGCTTCTCTACGAATTCTTTGCAGTTCCGAGCTCCACCAGGGAACCGGTGTTCTGCCAGGGGGTTTGCTTACTGGGCACGTCAGTTCAAAACAGCTAGTAATGGCACTATTCAGGTCTTGAACAGCTTCCTCTACCTTTTGTCTCGTCCTGAGTTTGGTTGGAGTTTGGAGAGTTTTCCCTAATTCCTCCCTGAAGCGTATCCAGTTGGTTTTTCTCGGATTCCTCCTCTCCTGCAGAGTGATGGCTTCGCATCCGATTTGGAATTCGATATATCTATGGTCTGAGAGGGACACCTCCGAAGAGACCCTCCAGTTAGTAACCGCCTTAAAGTATCTATTTGATAAAGTTAGGTCGATCACTTCCTGTCTTCTTGACGTGACAAAAGTTGGTTGCGAGCCAACATTGTTGATAGTAAGATCAGATGATAGAATGAAATCCAGGAGATGGTTTCCTCGCATGTTGCATTTGCTGCTGCCCAAACAGTGTTTTGAGCATTGGCATCACAGCATATAACTAGGCCCATCTTCCTGGTGTCGCAATAGTCAATGAGTTCAGCAATTGCCCTCGGTGGTGGAGGCACTACCGAATCATAGGGAGCCCTCTTAACGAGCATCTAAAAAGTAATTGCGTAAGTAGCTCCGGGGCCTATAGGAGTGTTCCCTTGAGACGGCATCTCATTTCATCGGTGAATGCCCAGCTTTCGCCAGAACCAGGCTCATTACTCTAAGGAAACAATTCGTGCAGAAATATGAGTTAGGGGAGATAAAGCTCGCTAATATCCTTCGCTTTATCAAGACCAATGTCAGGTTCTCCGATACTGACTCTAATGCTAATTATTAGTAAGCAGCCATGCTGTAGTACAATGGACCATTACGTCTATGTGCTTGTCGTCTGCTGGTGACCCCACTGCAAACACAATACAATAAAATACAAATCCGTATATCAATTCATGTCGTTGTGGCGATTTAATGGGATATTTCTAACCCATGCTTATCTATTAGGGATCCGTGGGCAGGCACGTAGAAACTGGATAAGGAAGGCAGGAAGCCCCCTCCATAAAATTATTTTAAGGTTTTACTATTTCTGTTATGAAAAAAATTATAATAAACATGAGCCTACATAAGTTATAATTTTTATATGTTGAAGTTCATCCCCTAATTTAAAAAATAATAAAAAATTGACAAATATTACATATCTACATATGTAGATACAAAAAAAAGTGACGCAGTCTTACTTTTTCATAAGGTAATATGTTGCTATCTTTTTGCTGAGTTTTTTTTCGGAGGGACTTGCTGGTTCAATCGTTTTTTGTGCTCGTCTGGACAATCTCTTCTAATTTTCGAGGCTCAGGTCGCCCTGGAGTAACTCACGAATGTTTTGTCTGTGCTCGCCAGATGAACGTAGCAGAGTATGGAGACGATCAGGGGAGAGATACTCTTCGGCAACAGTTGGGCAGCGGACAAATTTCTAAATTTGAACAAATTGCCTTTGAGGCATCTGTTTAACCTTCCTATACCCGCGCCAAAAAAAATAACACATATACCCGTGCACGGTCCCTGGGACCGTAATTTCTAGAGTGTATTTGCCATTTTTTTTTTTACGAAAGCCTTAGTCAAAATAAATTTGTATTATTATTAATTAGTGACTAACAACTTTTATTACAGCACTTGAAAATAGTCAGTTTTTCTGACGAATAAAGCAAATTTTATAAAAACTCGAGGACTCGTTAATAAAAAAACATTTGAAAAAATTTTTAAATGTTCGTGCGCGTTCTAATATGCGAACGTTAATTTATAAAACTGTAAAAGGACTAACGAAAGTAAAATGTACTTGCGTTAATTTTTTTCACCCAGAATCTTGGCTGGTAAAAAAATTAAAACTGTCAATTGAAAGCATTTGTTAGATCATAACATTTGTGTATTCGTATTCGTTTACTTGTCCTTGTGCAATTTTTTGTAAAAATTGTTTTGATATCATTCATTGATTATGGCAGAAGAAAAAGTGTTCGATGAATGTTCTTCAAAAATAATTGCAAATCCGAGATTGAAAGAACGCGAAATACGAATATTTTAGTTTGGCGTCTTATTCACAACATCTACTTCAAACTTTGACGTTTATCATCTTTTTACGCAAAAACGTTCGCGTACTTTTCTTTGAAATAAATCGAATTTAGAGACGTTGTCAATTTTGAGGCCCGTTAAATTCAAGTTAGAAAGCTGAAATTTAGAACATATACTCTCTTGGGCCCAAAATGCTCAATTGTAAAGATTTTTTAAAATCCACCCGTGCCCACTATTTCAAAAAGTTTTCTTAAAAAATCAATGGAAATGAAAGTCCTTTTCTTCGCAAAGTATGAAGATGAAGTTGTTCTTAACAATTCCTCATAATAACGACTTATGACACTTCTTTTCTTTGGGCGTTTCTAAAAAAAAAAATAAAACAAATTGTTTAAAAACATATAAAAAGAACAGTGTTGTATAAGAAAATATGTAGAAAATATCACCTATACTAAACATTTTACCAAGCCTAATTTTCGAGGGATAGGAAAAGGGTATCCAGCAATTCGTCTAAGCAGACTGTGGTCTTTGCTTATGTTTTGCTTACAGAATTGCTCGGAAGACTTTGAAGCAAGACAAAACCTGTCAGTTACTCAATATTTGGTGAGAAAACTGGAAAATGTAACCGCTCTCAGGATTGCTGGGAGCTGCAGAACGAATCAAAAACAGAAAGCAACGGCAAGAAAGTATTATCTCGAAAAACAAATGAAAGCAGAAGTGGATTTGTATTAGAAAAAATGCAAATACTTAGGCGTATGAGTAACATTATTTTTCTTTTTTATCTGCGAAGTCAGAACTAATGGCACCATCACCCTCACACTTTACTGCTTGCCTATAGATTCGCCTATGGCGTTCACCGGTTTGACCTCAGTCAAGATCGGCAGGCCTCTTGGTTTCAGATTACTTTTTGCTGAGGCCAACCAAATGCTCGTGTTGTTTGTGAGATCCAAGATTTTTTAGGCCTGACTCTTTTTTAAGATTTTGGCACGTGTATCCTCCTGTTATTGAATATTGCTTGATCGTCCTTTAAAAGAACACGAAAACTATACAAATTACTTGTCGATGGAGTGTTATCAAGACATATTTATTAAATTCCCCTTGCTCGTAAGCCTTGACTATATTCATTGTCTATTCAAGAAGTTTGTATATCCTTTTATTAATCCATCAGATTTCACTGTGCATCCTGTTCGCCGGACTCCATAAATCTGACGCTATTATCTATAGACTGATTACTGAGACTCTTCAAAACAATATCGCCGGCGAGCCCATAACCCACCAAAGGACAGCTTGGGATTTCGATCCAGAAGTCAGCAAACAACGTCGAGTTCTTTTCTATGAGGTAAATAAAAAAAAATTATAACATATATGCGTGTACACAATTGGTCAACTAATTACAGAAAAACGGATTCAGAGGATCGAAATTCATCGAAAGTCTCGGAGTCGGTATTGACGGCAAGGAACAAGAACGCAGACAGGAGCAACAGATCAGGGATATCGGTCGGCTGGATGGCGAACACTTCCGGAACTTTCCGTAAAATCGCGCTATAGTAAATTAATGCAGCAAATTATGATAATTCGAAATAAACCACCCGCAATTAAGAGTTCATTTCATCCCCTCAAGAGTGCGTATTTTTTTTCTTCTTATCCAAAAGTGGAAAGTCCTTTTTAATTTCATCATTATGGTGTATAATTGTGGGAAAAGGTTTTTATTATTTGCACGGTTTTTTCGTGTTCATTGCATTACTCAGTACTAATTGAGGCAATTTTCAACGGCATTACTTTTTCCGCTGAGCAATCATTTGCAACAGTTTTTACTGCGTCGTTCGCAGGACTTGAAGTTTTTAATTTGTGCAATTCTGATTAAAGATAATAAACGTTGATGAAGTAAAAATTAAACGATTGTAATTGCCTTTTATTTGTTGTAGCAGTTTTTTTATTTTTTCTGAATTATGTGTATGCCTACGACTGTAACCGTTCTTCGTCCTTGTCGGAGTATGTTTTCATGAAATATATTATACTGAGAAGACAATGCAAGCATGGAGGAAGACAGCGCTGTAGAATCTCATAATCAGATGTGCATACATGGACATGGGTGGGTGGCGCAGGAGGTGCATTTTACATTTAGTTGGAACAATTTGCGTGTGCGTTTGTGTGGGTGCTCACTTAGTACAACATGCACAATTAGATGAGATTATTATTGTCATCTGCTTAAAAAACTACAATAATTCTATCTGCGCTCTATGTGCAGTCATTCACTTATGAGAAAATCATTATCCTGTACTCAGTCCTTCTTAAGCTATCATAATCATTATGCGACTCGTTGTACGATGCACATTGAGATGGATACAGGAACGGCGTAGCTTTAGTTGTTTTGGAGTTTTACTCTCGTCATTATGAAGCAATCGACTTCTGTACCATGTTCTTCTATCCCAACCCCTATAGCAAGACATCTACATTTGTGCATAATATTAAGTTTGATGACAATTGCATACTTTTCTTGCTGCACACGAGCCACATTTTGCCTAGATGCATTGGGTTATCGTTTGCTTTTAATTTAGCTTGATGAGCAAATTAAATTGTCTATTTGTATGGGCGATAGCTCTAGGTAGGTGCATGAAAATATAGATGGATTATTTATGCCTTATTTGAATCGGTGCAGCTGGTCTGCAACACATGAATTTATTATTATTCTTCACTTTAGCTAAGTGATACTCGGAGGCGTGTTGCCTACAGATAATATTTAAAATAATGAAAGTAATCGGTTCAAAAACTGTGATATATTTAAGAAAACTCCTCTCAAAGTCGGTAGGGGGTTCATTTTGAGAAATGCTGAAACACTGTGTTTTATAAAAAAAAAATCCTCTTGTACCAGCGAAGGTATAAGATGTTTTTCCAATGTGACTAGTGGTTCATGAGTAGGTACTTGTGTTTTTTAAAATTATGACTTATCCGCTTTTCGCCCACGTAGATTTAAAATAAAAAAAGATGAGGGTTTCGTACCGGAATAATGAAATTTCAAAATATTAAGGCTATTCACTTAAACCTCGTGCAGGGACGGGCTTAGAATATCACTGCAGCCCCCCTAAAACGCGCGCACCGTAGCTGTCATAAGAAATATTCTCCGTTGAGTGGGAACGGTGAAATGAAATTTTGAAATTTCGTTGGAACTGTTTCGAATTTCGGGTCGGTTGTTAACGTACACAAAAACAAAAAGAAATAATTAAAAGCTAAATCTTCTTCTTTCTCTTTAACGACGAAGTTATGATCTGAACTAAAGGGATCATAATCCGCCCAATACACTCATGTACGGGCAGGGGGCAATTGCCCCCCCCCCCCCCCCTTTCCCATCCCTCACCATTAACTAAATATAAATACTAAACTTTTTTTTCCAGTGTAGGTATTTCATACATCGACTTTAGAAACAAAATATATTTTTATTGAAGTTCAATAAGTTAGCCAGTATTGTTCTTCTTAAAGTATCTTGCACGCTCACTGGCTCAGAGAAACTTGGTTTAGCCATGCCACGTCTGAAAAAATGTCTGGAGTAAAGTTGCTTAAAAAGTGAAGTAATAGGAGCGGATTTTGAAAAAATCATATTCAATAAGGAATAAAATAAATTTATTAAACCTAAAGCATAACAACAACAATAGAGGAAAGAAAGTTAAGCCAATTACTTTGAGATGTTAATAATTTATTTAAGAATTAAAAACATAAAGGCCATCTGTTAAACTTCTTTTACATTAGGGCCGAAGTGAGCTTATTTGGAAATTCGCTGAAAAAGTATTTTCATCTCAGTTTGCGCATTTGTTTGACAGCTTGCAAATTTTTATTTTGAAAGCATTTAGGAAATCAATGCGAAAATCGAAGCCTGAGTGCTAGATATCATTTCACACCCAGTTCTTTCGTTTTTCAATTTCAAAGAGCAGCCTATTTGAAGATTTTAGGGAGCCGTTTTCGTGAAAGAAGAGCCGTTGAAAAAGTATCAAATATCGAATTTAAGGTTTCCAAACAAATTCAGTCGTCACCTTACTTAAAAATGGCAAGTCTAAGTTTTATTTTCTGGAAGAGTATTTGTTGCTTATTTTTCCTTTAATACAGATGTAGATGAAGATGTTGATTTCGAATCTTCTTTGGTCGCTTGGATTATTTCTGTCTGTGCAGATTCCTTTGGTTTAATATTAAAAACCTTTAACAAACAAATAAGTTTTGGTATAACTTAAGTTCGAATGGAAAATAATGATCCAACCAGGAGGATCTTCGACTCCCAGCCCCGTGGTTCAAGAAGGCAAGGAAGACCGAACCTCCGTTTTAAAGACCATGCCATCACGGGTGCCAGAGCGCTTGGTCTGGACAACTGGAAGCAGCGGTCTCGGGATCGCGGAGGATGTAAGGCTGCAGTGTTTCAGGCGGAGACCCTTTCCGCGTCGGGAACCCGTTAACTAACTATAACTTACATTCTACGAATAAATAAAACTCATCAAGCAGCTAACTTATCCATATTTTAAAAAATTTCGTCGAAACCAAGCAAATTGTCTAAGGAAAACTGCAATATGTGCATTCGAAATCTTACCGTCATGAACAATTTTTGACGATAAATTAAATAGAGATCTGCAAATTATGTAGATATGTAATGAATTATGAATATTCACTATGAAGTTGTAATACGAGTAGAATGCAAATATTATTTGGCAGAGGCATTAAAATGTAACCTAATAAAAATGTATTGCAAATTAAACTTTACAATTTGGTGAGGGAATTTGATTTATGGGGAGCAAAGTGCTTAGCAAAGGAGCAGCAAAAATAACAAAAAAACATCGGCTGAATAAGTTGTTGTTGTAGGTACTCGTATGATCAAATTTATGAATTTGTATAGCGGGAGACGAGTTTCGCGCTAATATTTTGTAAAAAGTTTATAATAAAAGGAATTATAACAAAAAGAAACTCCAATATTACAAGGAGTATCCGAAAACTTTTTTGAATACTAAAAAGTTGATAATATAATAGGATTGTGTACAAAAAATAAAAGTGATCCCGTGTGAATGGGTTGTGGCAAAAAATATTTTTGTTTGGAAACAAATTACGAGTAAGTTGAACAATTTTCTATAAATACATACTAGGTACTAAATCCCAATGAACAAAAACAATTAATTAATGAAAAAATATACAAAAACAAGAGTGAAAATGTCTGTTAATTGATGTATGAAGAGCTGCTCCAAGAGGTGCAAAAGCCCTTTTGGTGAACATTTTATTGTTTTTTTTTTTTGTGCTTTAACATACCTTCTCAGGTTTTTTGTATAAGTATAATTTGATAGTTCTTTTTATCTCCCATAGTTTTGGTACAATAATTATTTTGAAGTTTAAGAAAGAGATTCGGCACTGCAGAAAGGGATAGCTTTGCGAAATGCCACATTGTTTTCAATTTCGGAATGTTTGATTTTGTTTCAACTCATTCGCAGCATGATTTCCTGCAAATTTCGTAGATTTTACCCCATTGCGAAATGTGAATCTGTATGCAAATGGGGTAAATTTAAATCGAATTTGAAAATGTGCAACAAAATAAGGTCTTTTGCCCAACTGGAAAGTTAGTTTAATATTAAAATTTCATAAAAAGAAATACAACGCTTTAGAATGCCTTATAAATGTGTATATAATAATTGTCTTTTCCGATTAATTATTCTTTGTATGGGTCGCCCCATGGTCGAAATTCGACCAATTTATTCTATAAACTAAATATAAGTTGAAAAAAAACAAAGTCGACTGTTATACATATTAATCAGAGAATGAAATTTTTCGACATTGCATTTTCTGATTTCACATGATATGAAATTTTCCCGGCATTTTCAAGTAACTTCAAGCATTTTCAAGTAACTTCAAGCATGTCCAAGTAATTTCAAGCATGTTCAAGCATTATCAAGTAACTTCAAGTTTTCAAGCATTTTCAAGTTTCAAGCATTTTCAAGTAATTTCAAGTATTTTCAAGTAACTCAAAGTTACTTCAAGCATTTGCAAGTAACTTCAAGTAACTTCAAGCATTTTCAAGCATTTTCGAGTAACTTCACGTAACTTCAAGCATTTTCAAGTACCTTCAAGCATTTTCAAGTAACTTCAAGCATGTCCAAGTAACTTCAAGCATTTTCAAGTAACTTCAAGCATTTTCAAGTAACTTCATGATATAAAATTTTTCCGTTCCGGTTGGCAGATTATTGCCTCACACAGCAATGTTGTTGTTGTTGTAATTTCATCCAATTCGCTTCATTTTACCAGCTGTAATTCATAATGTGTGTTTTATATGTGGATAATTTTTGTATTGTGCACTTCTATGTAAAGGGTCCGCCATCTAACGTTTTTTTTCAACTAGTGCTTATTTCGTGAATGGTAACCCTTAGCTCATGTCTGATTTGACAGATAATTAGTTTTATCCTTCCGCTGAACGAATATGGTTGTGTATACGCTTGAACAACGCTGGGAAATATTGCGACGTTACTTTGAAAAGCATGGTAATGTTGCAGAATGTGTGCGAAAATTGCGTACTTGTGAAAAAAATGAAAGAAACTGGCATCCTCATCGATGAACTAAAGCGTGGAAAGCCAAAAACAGAGCGTACACCCGAGAATATTGCTGCTGTGGCAGAAAGTTTGACCAAAATTGGACCGATCGTGTAGGCTACTGCATGGCCAGCCGAGGCAGCCATTTGAATGAAATCCACTATTAAACGGAAGGAT
Organism: Portevinia maculata; assembly: GCA_949715645.1. Classification (NCBI taxonomy): domain Eukaryota; kingdom Metazoa; phylum Arthropoda; class Insecta; order Diptera; family Syrphidae; genus Portevinia; species Portevinia maculata. The sequence goes on from OX454526.1 coordinate 261,250,932, forward strand.
TGTACTTCAAATAAAAAAGGAAATTTGAGAAAATATTCAGTAGTTTTTTTTATAGCATTTTCAAAAAAAAAAAGTTATTTGGCGGACCCTTTACATATTGCCTCCTACCCAAATACAAGGTGGCGCAAAAGTCGTCTTCCTATCGGAAGAAGCATAATTTTTGCAAATGGCGGCAAATGTAAATTCTACTTTGATATTTGTGAAGTTAACTGATACAGAAAAAACTTAAGACACCAATTAACATAATCCAAAAGCAGAACCAACGTTTTTCATTCATAAAAAAAATTACAGCGAAAGAACATCGGGTGACAACTTTTGCGCCACCTAACAACTTTTGCGCCACCTTGTAAATATAGTGTTGGCATATCTATGTGACGTATAATAGCAAAAAAGGGGGGAAACACGTTATAGGCAACTCCGTATTAATACAGTGAACTCCCTCTTAACTGACACCCCTCTTATGTGGACGATTCCCTTAAGCGGACAATATAAAGTGTGATGGTTGGCTGCTATGATTTTGTTTGAGTTTTTCTCCTCTAAAGTGGATAATTCTATTAAGTGGACATGGGCAGTATTTTCATTTTCATTTGGTACAAAATATTCTCTTAAATGGACATTTTTATTCACATAAGCATGTCAGTTTCTTTAATTTACACGTTTATTGTGTAAGCTTTCATCTCATACTCGTGCATGTATTTGTGCAACTGTATCAGCAAGCGCGTGGCGCGTGCACATTCTACAAACAGTTGTCGGTATAGATACACACACATTGTACATAAGTAACATCATTATGATATTTTTCACAGCAAACATAACGTCCGTTTGTCAACCCTTAGACCGGGGCATCATCAAAAAATTTTCTTTTTTTATCGGGAACAAGTTTTAAACCACCCTATTGTTATTGCTAAAATGGATCACGTTGGTAATGTTAGAGAGCGTTCTTCAGGAATTACTGTGCTAGATGCCATTAATTGGGCTGCTGCACCCTGGAACAAGGTTCCTCCAGAAACGATAAAAAAACAAAATTTCAAAAAATCTGGGTTTTTACGAAATCCAACCACCCAAATTGAAGGGGATGACATAATATTGATCTGTTTTAAAAATGTATCCTCGCTAGTCAGACAAACCGTCTTAAGCGTTATATGTGTGTAGGACAAAAGTAACGATGAAGAGGACATGGCTACTTCGGAAGCAAATACTGAAATAGATGGTTACTCTTACAAGAAGGTGTTGAGGGCTTGCAAATCTTTGTGCAAATTCGCTTTAATAGCTTCGATCTCATTATGAGTCAGTGGTAGCTAGCGGTTGTAATCTTCATCAGAGCCAAATTGAAGATTTTTTAAAAAAATAATTATGGACTATGTTTGTGTATGTACCTATTTTTGAAAAAGCGAATTAAATAAAACAATTTTGTGTTCTTTTCCCTTGAGTGGACACTCTCTTATGTGGAAAAAAAAAACTCCGGTCCCTTGGGTGTCCACTTAAGAGAGATTTCACTGTATATAGCTAACATTTCATTTACTATTGTTACAGAAAGCAATTTATTTGTCGTTTTTTTATTTAATTCATTTTCAAAAACACTCTGCAGTGGCGAGCTATGAGGTAGAACTGACAAATCAATCAATTTCTTCAAACATTGGGTTTTTAAATGTTTTATCTTGCCCAGAGAATGCCAACACTGTAAAACATATGAAATACCATTTTTATTTTTAATTAATCATTTTTTTCGAATAAATCTGCGAATTAAGAACTTCTATGTCAACATCATTGTCAAGAGGAAATGCATTCACAAGTGGCAAATTTGTCGGTTTTTCAACTCATACCGCAAAAAAATTCAATAAATAGCTCCAATTCTAAAGAAAGAAATAAAACAAAATAAGAAAATAAAGAAATGGGTTAAACAATTTAAATTATAGTTGAAAATAGGAAATTAGGAGTAAGTGAAGTAGGAAGGAGATTTCTTAAAAAGACTGTGAAACTGTGCATATGGATTTCAATAAAATTGTGCACAGAATTTGTTGTTTGTAGGCATCATGATCACTTACAAAGAGACATGTACACGAAAGAAATTCAACCATTTCCCAAACATCCGCCTCTGTCCGTAATTGTATCTATATTTTTGTATACAGTACATAACTCTTATAAGCAACACGCTTATAAGAAAACCTCGCTTAAGAGAAACCTAAACAAAAGCACCGTGTACTTTCCCATATATTTAATGTTAAATTGTGTGTTTATAGGAAACACGTTTACAAGAAAAACACTGATAAAAGAAACATTTTTCCAATCACGAACTTTCCATTTTCCATATAAAGTTGGTTGGATTTAAGAAACTTTTTTAATAAAAAAAAACTCAGGAACCTAATAAAATATAAGAAAAAATCAAAGCGAAAATTGCAAATTTGACATTTGTAGAGAAATTCAGTTCAGTGTTCCCTCTGACATTTGAATTCGTTATTTGTTGTGTTCTAACCTTTGCTGAAAATGTCGCGAAATAATATTTCACTAAAAACAAAATTGATAATCCTGGAAGGAATTAAATCGGGAAGAAATCGAAAAGAAATCTGCGACGAAATTCCAAAAAGCACTTTATCTAAAATAGTAACAAATGAAAAACAATTTGAAGAAGAAAAATACAAATGCAAGAACTTAAACAGAAAAAGAAACAGAGATGGAAAATACAAAATTCTAGATAAAACTATGAACAAATGGTTCAAAACAATGACGGAAAAAAATGCAAAAATAACAGGTCCAATTTTGTTGGAAAAGGCGCAGCAATTTGCAATTCAGTTGAATATTTCAGACTTTAATGCCAATAGTGGTTAGCTTCAACTTTGGAAAAACAGATCAAACATATCTTTCAGAAGACTCCATGGAAAATGCGGTTCAGCCGACGCTGAAGCCTCAAATAATTTTGTAGAACTCGTTGTGCCAGAGCTTTTACAAATAGAAAATATTTACAACGCAGATGAGACTGGATTGTTTTATAAGGCTCTTCCTACTGGTACCCATGTCACAAATGGACAAGATATACAGGCGCAAAAAATCCCGAAAGATAGAGTAACATTGCTCTTCATATGTAATGCTACCGGCACAGACAAATTTATCTTTTCGATTGGAAAATATAAGCAGCCCAGAGGTTTCAGAAACCAAGCAATTCCAATCGCTTACAAATTTAATAAAAAGGGTTGAATGACAAGTACTCTTTGGATTGAAATTATCAAAGAGCTTGATGATGCAATGAAAAAGAAAAAGAAAAAAATTCTACTCTTAGTTGATAATGCCTCATGCCATAAGTTGGATTTTAAGCCGAAAAATATTCTGATAAAATTTTTGCCAGCTAATACAACGAGTCTTATATAACCTTTGGACCAAAGTTTTTAGCTGTACACATCTTGTATTCATTAAAAATAAACAAATTATTTTTTTTCTTACCTGCACTAGGGATAATCCACTCATTCAAATCACACTACCGAAAGTGTCTAGTTAGGAAGCAAATTCTAGCTCTAGAAGTCGGTGATATGAAAAGTTTCTTGCGAGAAATGAATTTACTTAATGCTCTGAAGATTGTTAAACGGTCTTGGTGGCTTGTTACCCCACAAACCATACAAAACTGCTTTAAAAAGGCTGGAATTTTTGAAAGAAGCGAAGAAGACCAAGGTAGGCACAAGATTCTTTTACATTATTTGAGTTTGGTTATGATTTTATTATTTTAGATTTTATTGAATCGAATGAACCAGAACCAGAACCAGAACCAGAGTTATCTCATTCCGGTGAAAATTTTGAAGGTGAAGAAAATGAAAATTGTTTTGGAGAGTTGGACGATAGCGAAATCTTGAACGAAGTACGAGATAGTGATGGCGAAAGAATTGAACAGCAAGACGAACAGGAAAATGAGCAAATGCATTTGCCAAAACCAACTAGAGACGAGGCTCTGCGTGTTTTTTTCGTTTTGAAAAGTTATTTAGATAGTGATGATGATTACATTCATAATATAGAAAATATTCTTTTCAACAAGCGTGGGGAAGCATTAATTCAAACTAAAATGATCATTTTTAAAAAAACACTGAAGTATGTACAAAAAAAAACATTTAGATAATTAATGAGCTGTGAATTTTGTGATATTTTTTTTTTGTTAAATGAAATATAATACTTTTTAAAAATATAATTTTTTGTTGGACGGTGTATATGTATTAGTCTTTTTGTTTCCGTATAAGAAACTTGTTTCTTATATCCGTTCTGAGGATATAAGAAAAACTTAGTTATAAGAAACAAGTATCGTGCATTTTCTGAGTTTCTTATAAGCGTTATGTAGTGTACACTGTTTAAAACTTTACCTAAGGTAAGATTATAAATACTGATCAGAATCCTGCGTATGCCCTTGAATACACTGCATCCCTACTGGATTTCGCCGTTTAAAATCAAACAAATAACAGCAGGCCCGATTTCGGATGACTTCGTCACTGAAGCTAATCAAATTCTGGTGTTGTTGCATTTGTGTGATCGAGGCGTTTTTAGGACTACCTCTCTTTCGCGATTGTATGGAAACGCCCATTGATATTGCATTTTTGACGGGTTTCGTAGGATCTGTACTTTAAACATGACAGTAGCAACTGAGTCGGTGAAAGTTTTGTAGAAGTTGAAAGAAAACTTCGTTCAAAATACGCTAGAGAAAACGCTCCATCAAACCGAGCTATTAAAGTTATCGTTCATAAATTTGAAGAAACTGGTTCGGTTCAAGATCAGAGAAGTAAAGCCCTTCATTGTAGTGGTGGTGCGAGTAGAAACATTGCAGCTGTTAGCAGAATAGTCAAGGACGTCCATTCGTCATCGTTCACAGCAATTAAACCTCAAACCAACAACTTTATTTAACATTTTGTACAAGGATCTGCATGTAAAGGCTTGCAAAATACAGTTTACACAAGAATTAGAGCCAACTGACCACACAATGCGTCGGTAATTCGTTAATTGGGCCATAGAGAAGCAACAACAAAATGGCAATTTTTTCAAGCAAATTATCTTCACCCATGAGGCTCAATAAACAAAATTGTCGCATTTGGGCTGAAGAAAATTTTAGAGAATTGTTGTGATGTGGTATCGTACTTGGGCCATTTTTCTTCAAAGATGAAAATGGCAATGCAGTTACTGGGAATGGAGCTCGATATCAAGCGATGATTAGAAGCTCTTTGTGGAGTCAATTGCAAGATATTCATGTGCAGAATATGTGGTTTCAACAGGATGGTGCAACATGCCACACAGCAACGCACTCAATCGATCTTTTGAAAGAGAAGTTTAGCAATCGCATAATTTCCCGAAGAGCAGACATGAATTGGCCACCAAGATCATGAGCTTTAACACCAGTGGATTTTTTCTAATGGGATTTCTTGAAGAGTAAAGTTTATGCCAATAATCCTCAAACTGTTCAATACCTCAAAGACAATCATCGAGCAAATATCACTTATTCAACCATCATTATGCGAAAAAGTGATTCAAAATTTTGGTAAAAGGTTGACAGTCTAACGAGTTAGCAGAGGAGGTCACTTGGACGACATTCTTTTTTGTTATTAACCGGAACCAATGTACATTAATTTCCAATAAACATAAATACAGATTCCACGCAATTTATGTCTTTCATTCAAAATTTAAAATAATACCTCAAATTTGAACACCCTTTACCTTGAGGCGTGCGTCTACAGACAGACCTCCTGGCAAATGTTGCGCCCAGTTTTTTGTTGATAATCCGACTTGTAAGAAGAAAGTAGATCAATTCACCAACTGAGCTATCCACACTCAGTTCTGTTAGTGCATTTGCGATTGAAGATTGTTGTTGAAGGCGCCTTCTATATCTAGGAAAGCAACCAAAGTGTACTCCTTCTGTTGCAGGGAGTATTCGATTGCGCGTACCAAAGAGTGAAAGGCGGTTTCCACCGGTTTGGTTTGGAGTACGCATGTTGAGCCGCAGACGGAAGTTGGGAATTCAGCGTTTTAAGGAGACTGACAGGGCTGAGGTATTTTGGACTTACATGGGAGTATTTGCTATTGCCAGTCTTGTGTGTGAAAACAACTTTCACTTATCTCCAAGCCTGAGGAGCATATGCCAGATTCTAACAGCTCTTCAGAATCATCTCAAGTGCTGGTAGGACAATATCCGCGGACATTTGTAGTTCGGCAGGTCTGGTCCTGCAGACTTGAAAGGCTTAAAGCTTTGAACCGCCTATATTACATTTCCTAAAAGCCTTAAATTAATTAACTTTGATTGTGCTGATGTTTTTTTTTTTTTTTTTAAAAATAATCCTTCAAACATTGAACATTAATGTTTAAATAATTTTGATGTTGCAATGCTATTGTTGAGGTCGCTGACGCCAGCTTTAACTTTTAGCTATGAACAGCTTCTTTATGCAATGGAGCTTTATTTGATGAGGTAATAACCTAAAGCTGTAACGGCATTTATAATTTTTGACTTCTATTTCAAATGTTCCAATAGGCATTCCTACTTGAATACCTACCTCAATTTCTTATCGACTACAGCATTTGTGACCCTCACGATCTCCATTTGTGAATTCATAAAAGCGCTACCTATATTTGTCGCCTTCATAGGTAAAAAATGTTCTATAACCTGTAAAGTTCCTCTTGTAACAAATATTGCTTGTGTAACCAAAATAACTAAATGGACCAAACTCGAATTGCGAAGGCAGATTGCGATCATGTCTTGGCGGTCATTAAAGCTACGCAACCAGACTTGAAGGTGCACAAATACATTACATAAACCCCCATCAAATCCAGTTAAAAATAAAGTAGTCCCCCAACCTTAAGGCATCTATTGCTCAGGGGCTCAGCCCAACCGCAAAACAAAAATTAACTTGCGTGTCGGTAATCTCATAACTTGCTTGCTTCGACAACAAACCACATTTCTTATATGCAACAATCCATTGGAACATCGCCTCAAAGATAATCTGCAAAAAACTTATATCAACGAATGATCAACCAAAACAGCTGGAAATAAAATTGTCTCTCATTGGAACGAAAACTATTTTGCTGCTAAATGACTGACTAAATACTACCTCATTCCAATGTCTGTGTCGTATACTGTGCGGCAGACTTTAGCAAAACTTTCACTTTTTATCAATGTGGAAGCGGAATAAATCGAAGACAAAACAATGCTCCCAACGAAAGACTTCGAAGGAAGAGAATAACTAAGCCAACAATACGAACGGATTGCAAAGTACGTTCAAATTTTGAACATGCCATGCACATACCAAGTTTAGATTAAAAAATGCTTCACTTGGTGATTTTACTTCAATACTTTTTACAATTTTTTTTTTTTTTTTTTTTTATAATTCGCTTACGCTAAAGGGGTTTTGTTCTTCTGTAGATATACAGTACCCTTATAGTGTTACAGCGAATGCATTTTTTGTTGAACAGTAAGCAGCACCAAGCAATGAAGTATTGTATTGCATGATTTTAGGCGCTACTTACTATTCGAAAGAATAGGAGGACAGGAAAGCAGTTTTGGTGCTTACTATTTTTTTTCTCTCCATGTCTAGTCAATTAAGGGAAAAATCAATGAAAAGATCTTAAAAATGGCTGACCTCAGATGGCAGAACATAGTGGGACATAGGGTGTCTAGAGCCCTTTGGCCCCATTTGGATAAGAAAAGATCTAAGGAAATTCTAAAATTGAGCAGGGAACAGCTTAGAACAGTAATTGGGATTATGTCAGGGCACTGTCTTCTAAGAAAGCATGCTAGGCGACTTGGTCTGGTGGATGTGGACACGTGCAGGTTCTGTGGTGATCTACAAGCCGAGGAAGACATAACACACATATTGTGTGAGTGCGAGGGTATAGCACGGAATCGTAGGAGGATTCTAGGGGAATACTTCTTCGAGGAACTAGGGGAGCTGAGCGGCATAGACCATAGGAAGCTGGTTAAGTTCTGCAGGAGGATTGGGCTCTGTCTAGGAAAAGTTTTTTAGGTTTTTAGGTTTTTCTCCAATTGAAGTTTTTTCAAGTGGTTCCCTAGGGATCGCGATGGGCCCTTCTGGTGCCTAGTGCTGTGTGCAAATTGCATACCCCTTTTTAACCTATGACCTATGACCTATGTCTAGTCAAAAAAGATTGGCGAAGTTGGTATAAAACTGCGGGTGCCCTTCATTCGAGTCAAAAGTAGGATTTCATACAGTCAAATGGATGTTGAACCCGTTAAGAGCCAAATATTTGTACTGTCTAAAGGGTCCGACAATGAGTGTGACCAAAGTGGTATATATAATATAAAATTTAAAAGTTCGTTCTTTTTTATAGTTCTCTTTTAAATTTTACTTTATTTGCATTACTTAGTGGAATATTTAAATACTGAAATATTATATATAAACCACATCGAAGATCTTTCTCTAAAAATGGTAAACACCTTTTTATGATGTGACAATCACGAAATGCCTGATCAAATTTATTCTTAAAATCAAGGTCAAACAATTTTTAGAGTTAAAGTTCAGTTGTCAAGTGCACCTTCCTGGGTGGTGGTAATTCATCATGCTCTCTGCAAAAACTTCGAGAAACTTATGCAGAGGAAAACACGACAAAAATGATTCTCCTTCTGCGTATTAAGCTCATCGCTCATGCAACACACCACAATTGAACACGAATCATAGCGACCAGTAGGCACTTTGAGCCACTTATCGCCAGACTGTCTTTAGTATACAAGTGATCGCGACAGTATTCAAACAAGTCGATACGTTCCATACGCACATTTGGAGTCTCGGGTTTGGCCCAAATAAAAAAAAATTGTTATTTTGAATTTTTACCGGAGGAGACTTAAATTAATTTGCAAAATGTCAAAATTTATTTCAAATGTATTATTCCCTGTAAGTGTTGCAAATACCATTACCACTGGGTTACAGTTTATCTAAATTATGTATCTAGTTTAAGTGTTGAAAATTGCAACAGATGCTCGTACTTTCACACTTCCGCCATAGGTCATCGTTGGCGTGTTTCACGCTCATTGATCATTTCAATTTTCTTTTCTTTTGATTTGATTTGATTTGATTTTCTTCATGCAATTGACAACTTATTGTTAATTTTCATAAAATGAGTATGATATGTTGTTGCGTTGAGCGGTCAACAAATAGCGATGGTTGTGGGGGATTCGAACAACAAATATAAATTACAAAAATTAGCTCAAGCAACTGATAATAAGTGAAACTCTATGGATTACATTTCCAGTTTAATATGCCAATTGCATGTTTTTTTTCGTTGTTTCTGAAAATGACCTTGAATTGGCAACAACAACAACCTATAAAAATATTAGTGTTACTAGTACGAGTAGAGGGACAAAGTGAAAAAGTGGATTGAAAACTTCGTAATAAATGTAAACGCGTCAAAGTGAATGTTGCTGCAATTTTTTATGAATATCACGTAACTGTGGGTTTTTAGGCCACACAAGTATAAGTGGCCGAAGAAATGCATGTTTCTCGCGTGACACAGTTTGGGTGGGTCAATAGCCTTTGACTTAAAAAGACTGTTGGTCGCGGCAGTAGCGGATAATTAGTTTTAAGAGGGAACGAATTGTAGGTATCTAATGGTATTTATAGATATGGGTATCATAGTAAGTAAAATAGAAAAACATTTTTTTAATTATATACTCGTATAACGGCGACTCATTTATTGTGATGCTACGTTCTTCTTGTTCTTCCTGTAATGGCGGTGAGGGATCATAACCATCCCACTTAACTGCACCCTTTCTGGTCCACCTGTTGGGTTCGCCAGTTCGACCTCGGAAAACAACGTCTGCCCTCCCGATTTTGAATCACTTCATCACTGAGGCCAATCAAATGCTGGTGTTGCTGCATTTGTGTTATCCATAGGAGTTTTTAGGTCTGCCCCTCTTTCGCGTTTGTTTGGAAACGTTGATTGATATTGCCTTTTTGGCAGTGTTCATAGGATCACTCCTTTGAACATGACAGTACTAACTGAGCCGGTCGCGCTCTATTTTTTTTCGAGATTGGTTCTTTGACGTGACGGCTTCCTCGGATCTTGGAACTTCTGATTCGATCAATCTTTGTTACACCTGCTGTCATGCGAAGCATTTTTATCTCAGTTGCCTTAATTTGCCCTCATGCTATGTGTACGCTATCCAACATTGTAAGCAGTAAATTAGCATTGGGCGCACAACTGCGGGGTAGAGCCTTCCTTTCAGCTTAGGGTGCATTTTTCGGTCACAGACGGTGACTAAGTTTTCGTCAGCAAAGAATAACTGATGCATTTGGGATTCGTTACTCTTCCTTAAAGCAGATAATCAAGGACTATAATAAATATCAAGGGTGGTGTACACCGACTTTGATTGCGAGCTCCTCGGTGACGCCAACGGGGTTCATCCTACTCCTGTCTTTACTCCCTCATACAGTACCTGGCCAAATTATTAGACGCACTGTAGTTTCTTAATATTTTTTGTGTTGCACGAGTTTATATGCAACATTTTTATATTTAAACGTATACATATATGTAATGTGTTTTATTAAGGAGATTTTATAAATGATTCCATTTTGTATTTTTTTTGACGTGTTGCATTACAGTGTTTACCAATTGATATGCGAACGTAAACAAGTACAAACAAAGTACATAGAACCTTACAGTGCGTCTAATAATTTGGCCAGGGACTGTATATGTCCATGATCATATGTTCGTAGGTTTCTGCAACTCATTGTTATCTTAGCGCCACCTATAACAGATCCCTTGGTTGTCTATCAAAGGCCTTTCAAAAGCAACCAACACTATATGCAAGTCCTTTAAGGATTCACGATGTTTTTATATCCTGATCCTTATACTTTGGATTGCATCTGTGGTTGATTTACCTGCGACAAACTCCCACTGATCTTCAGATAGCCGTATTATTTTCCTCATTCAGCTATCTAATACCCGCTCAACGATATTCATGGTATGTGATATCAGCTTGATTGGACGGTAATTAATTGGTAGGAAGGGCTCTCTATCCAAGCAAGGTCGTTGTAGGCAATTCCACATATTGTGTGATCTGCATCTGCATCCTAAACTTGGTTAATTATGTGATGGAAATAATTATGTATATTTGCAATAAATGCTTCGCCTTTCTCTTTATCCAGATTGTACCACTTGATTCTCGGCGACACTTTTGTTTGTTTAGTTCTTTTCGTCCCCGCCGACATAAAAAATTCTTTCAGGAGGCAGTTGTTGGGCGATGCTTCTCCTAGGATCACGTTGCAATCTTTAACCTGGTTCTTCGTGAAACGTGTAACCAAGTGTTAATCCCACTAGTTTTCATTTCCGCCGCTGCTGTAAGTGACCATGTGCTGGCTTTGTTTTACGAACTTGGTATTTAGAACGATAAGACCGTATAGCTTGCACATGCCTAGGATATCTTCACTCGGAGAGTTCCTAGTGCCGTATCCCAGTCCTCCATGGTAGTGTTTATAGTCTTCGATTGACTTCCCGACATGTCAATTCCAATTCTTCTTTTGGGATATTGTGGAGGACGTTGTGAAAATCTAGCCAGAATGCCTTTTTTCCCTCTTGGGGAGCATATGCACTAACAATAGTCCACACCTCACCTTGCATCACCAGTTTGAGAGACATAAAACGACCACTGAATTTTGAAATATTCAAGACGCTGCCAAGTATCTCTGCCGCAAGGATGATTCCGCTCCTACCCTGTTCTGTCCCGTAGTAGAACATCTTAAAAGCTCTTGTCCTAACGTCCAAGAAACGCGCCCGATTTCCGGTGTTTCGCCATTTCGTTTCTTGAACATATAAGATGTTAACTCGCCTTGTAACCATCATATCATTAAGCTCGTAGCTACGACCACTCATACTTCCAACGTTAAAACTCGTAACCCTTTGGTTTCGCCTAAGCTTAAGTATAACTTTGCAATTAACCGGAAACCGAATAGCTCTGACCCGAGTATTTCTGCCCGTCCCAGCATTAGTACCATGATAGGTGCGGTGCAGGGAAATAAGTCCACGGGTACTAAGTCCACTGAGGGACTTAGTTCCCACTTAGTGGGAAATAAAACCACTTTCGCGAAGTGGACTTAGTACCCATGTTTAGTGGGAACTAAGTCCATTTTTTTATGGGAACTTAGTCCACATTCAAATATAAGAAGAGGGAACTAACATCCAACATTTAGAATTAAACAAAAAACTGTAAAGTGCAGTTAGTTATCACACTGCAAAGTCTTAAGCTTATCATGGTGACATAAAGCCAAAGTTTCACAACCGGGGTCACTGTTTGATTTGGAGTAGGTGCGAGGTCACGGTACCTATATTACTCTGTCTCATTTAGAAGTTAATTTCTATTTTGTTAATAAAAATTGCAAAGCACCTACTTGACTCTTTAATTTTATTTTGTTCTTAGTCGACAGTGAGAATTTACTTCACATTAAAAGGGAACTAAAACCACTCAGAGTTTTGGGAATTTATTTCCCACCTTACATGGGAACTAAGTCCACTTCGCGAAAGTGGTTTTATTTCCCACTTAATGGGAACTAAGTCCGGCAGTGGACTTAGTTCCCGTGGACTTATTTCCCTGCACTGATAGGTGCCTGGCGGGGTAGTGCGTTTTATATTAGCGTACATTTCCATAGTGCTTTAGTTTAAACGAGTTCGACATGTACATGCTCCAAATATTTCTTGTTTAATCTTACTTTTACGGAACCGGTGATCTCCAATCGTGTCGCACGAAATTGCATGCACACTAGCGGGACAGCTTTAAGATGTTAACTGTGTCGCTAGGCTCACTTGGATGTTTAATTGCCTATATGTGATTTTCCCTCTTAGTCGCCTTTTAGTACAAGCGCTGTTTATCGGGGTGGGCTGTAGTGATATTATTAACCCGTTCCTACACGGGGCGATTTGTTTAGTAAATACAATCTACTTAAAATATCAAGTGATATCTATAATTTACTAGCTGCACCTGCCCGGCTTTGCCCGTGCCCGAGAATTCTATTGGCCAATATGTTCGAGTAGACTTCCTTATAATTGTCTATAGCGGGTATCCGGCGTATGTTGCTGCGCCTAAAAAAAGAAGACCGATTTTGACCAAAGTTCACAGAAACACTCTCAGGCCAATACCGAAGATTGCCTGATTTGAGCTCAACCGGTGAAAGGGACTGCACGTTTTTCTCCGCATGGCTTAGGCCGCTCACACAACTTCGTTGTTCCGTTTAGGGTAGGTGCTTGTTGTCTGGCAGGCGCCTATGTCACCTTACTTCTGCGAATCAAACAACAAAGCGAAAATAAAAAACTTCGATTGAATCACTTTTCATTCACTTCCACACCGATTGTTATCAATGTTTTAAAAGCAACTTTCCAATGTCCGATTCACAAAAAAATGCAAAAAATTTCAATAAGAGTTATTTGAATAAAATATTGAACTCACGATATCTCAAGAATGAAAGTGCGCACAAATTCCACAATAAGATTGAAACGTTCGTGTTGTCTCCCTCTTTCATATCCTTGTTCGGATAACAAAATAAGTGACGTCTGTACGGTCTCTGTATCTGCGTCGTAATTTACACGCATACGCACATATGCATGTGTACTCACTCAAATGCCCATATCTCACACACCGATGCAGATATAGCCAAACATAACAACCTTCGTGCAGACGTCGCCTTTCATGGAAAAAAAATTCATTGGAATCGGTTAACGCGTTTGGCCAAACACCGGCAACAAACACAAATATGGATTGATTTTTATATATAGAAAATATTACACAAAAAAAAATTTTATTATTTCACTTAAATTTGTTTTTTTTTTCAAAGCACATGATACCTACATATGAAACACACAGTGTATAAATACATTGTCAATTTTTTTTTCTTTTTTAAGAAACACATAATTTACACACCGATGCAGATACAGACATCGCACATACATAACATCCTTCGTATAGACGTCACCTTTCTTTAAAAAAAAAAAATTTCATTGGAATCGGTTAACGCGTTTGGCCAAACACCGGCAACAAACGCAAATATGGATTGATTTTTATATACATATATATATAAATAGATATAGATATATTCTCATATCAATTTTAATTCACAAAAACTCACAAAATCGCAATGAAGAAATCCGAATCCGACAGCGCCACCAAACATGAAACAAAATTGGCTTCTCCATTGATCGATAATAGATCGCGTTACGTTGCGTGTCTATCTGACAGTTCAATTGTGATACGATATGTTACATTCAAATGTGATTCTTTATTTGGTTGTTGCCAAAATAAATAAATACAGAATGAAAAAAAAAATAAAAAATTAAAAAAAATCGAAAAAAACCTGTCGTAACACGCTGGGTGGTCAAAATAAGCCATTTTAAAATTTAGATTTTTTTTTTCTTCTAAAACCCGTGCTGAGAACATACCTTTCCAACAAAGTATAAATCATCAAAATCGGTTCGGCCAATCTCGAGTTATGCGGTTACATCGCTTCGGACACTTTCTTTTATATATATAGATTTCATATTTAAAACAGGAAGTACCCAAGATACTAAAAGTTTATCCTTTTGTAATAAACAGTAACTACGTGAGTTTTGGTCCTAGTGTTGTACTCTTTGTATACCCTATTCTGAGGCTATATTAATTTTGACGCATAGTTTGTAACATACCTTAATATTGCCCGTAGACCACTAAAAGTTACTATATTTATGATCAGCATCGATAGTAATGTCGATCTAGCCATGTCCGTCCGTCCGTATGTCCGTCTGTCGGCAAAAATTAGGCCTTTAAACTGGACCTAGAGAGTTGAATAACCATATAACCTCCAGGGTCCCGAAATAATCAAGTTTAAGAATTTTTGAAATCCGCCCACAGACGCCCACAAACACAAAAACAATTATCGAAAAAATCGAATTTTGAGCTAGAAAGCTGAATTTTTTTATATAGACTACTTAAACTGCTAAAAATCCGCCCACTGGGGCACACAATTAAATAATTTTTTTTTATTGAAAAGTCAAAGTTTGAGCTAGGGAGCTGACATTTATAATTTATACTTTCTAGGGGCCCTTCATGCTCATGTGTAAATATTTTCAAAATCCGCGCACTGACACGCCCACAATTAAATAAAACAATTTTATTGAAAAGCCAAAGTTTGAGCTAGGGAGCTGCAATTAATAATATATACTCTCTAGGGGCCCTTTATGTTCATGTGTAAATATTTTCAAAAAAAAAAAAACTTTTTTAAAATCCAAAGTTCGAGCTAGGAAGCGTTTTTTTTACAAAAGCTTAATTTTGTTCGATAAAATCCTTTAAATGTTATATAACAAAATATGTAGAGCGTTCCTAACAATTAACCACACTTAGAATTTTGTCACGCCCACTTATGAGCGATAGGAATAAGAATAGGGTATCCAACAGTTCGCCCAAGCGGACTGTAGCCCATCCCTATATTTCAGATCATATTTTGTCCAGGATTTTCAAGCTCAATTTCTAGTTTCTTCACAATATTTCAAACAAACTGAAATTCGCAGCATTAGAAATTTGTGCTATGTTTTCACCGAACAATAGCTTACATTATAATTAAACTTCCTTAAAACTTCTGAGAATCTCGAGATCTACCATGGAAAGTGTTATCTGTTAAATAAAAGATTAAAACTGATCTGGAAATAAACTAAGTTTGTTGGGGTTGATACCTTCGTTAAAAAAAACGTCGGCGGCTGAGAATTGGGATTACCTTTTGATCTCTTTTGCCTATCCTATTTCCTCTGTTTTTATTTTGGTGAAAATGGAGCCGAAAAAAAATAGAACATTAACTTGAAATGATATGTTTTTTTTTTATTTTTCAATTTATGTTTATTATTTTATAAGTTTATTTTTGTTACTTTGAAAATCTTCTTTAGCTTTTGTTTTTAGTAATACTATTTTTAAATGATTTCATTTTAAAGTTTTTTTGTTTCTCTTATTTAGCTAATCTTCATTTTGGTGTGTATTGTTCAACTAACTTCCACAACAGTTCAAGTTCAACCAAGAGCGCCAAATTTTCAGTATTTTGAAAGGTAGTATCAAAAATGTCCGCACATCTAGCTAACAAAAATCACAATTTTGTATCTTTATTTGCAGACCAAAATACAGATATCCTTATTATGATTCAAATGGACGAGGAAAACTGCTGTATGGATATGGAGGTGCCGAACTTTTCCAATACAAGACATATACACCATTGGAAGGAATTCATTGATATAAAGTTTTAAATATTATTTATTTGTTTATATTGTTAGAAAATGTACACGACAAGTGTGTATTTTAGCTTTAGGACTGTTTTAAATTATAAATAATAAAATGTTGTCATTAAGTTATTATAAAATTGTAAAAGCATCAAGCTTCTTCAAATGTTACCCCTTTCTCAACGAAGGCTTAATAGCGATATTATTTTCTTACAGCAGCTTATATCCGGTCAAATAGATGCACCTGACTAATTTTCGTGGTGGTGCCCATAATTTACGCAGTGTTGAATTATTGTTTAGCCCCCATCATAGAACGAATTATGGGAGGCATGAGCCTATTAGTCGCATGAGTAGAATCTATAATCTAAATGATCATGTGATTGAGTTGCATGTTAGTAAAATTAAGCTAAAAAATATTTTGCGTAATAATGCTGTAATGTCTTAAATAATTGTTTGCATTATTTTGTGTCTGTGTTAGTATTTTGTAGGTACATAATTATTGTATTTTTAATTGTTTCGTCCTTACTAACACCTGCACTAAATGATGAGCCTGTGAGAGCACTTTTAGTGCCGGCTAATTTCTGCTCGTGATAGTTGCTTGCTTTAAGCACTCCACGACACAGAGCTGATAGTGTATTTAAAAAAAAAATAAAAAAAAAAAAATGATTATTGAAACCTGATGCGAGCTTTAATAAATAAATTCCAGGAATAAATGAATGTATAAATAATGAATGAGAGTTGGAAACTCTACCAAAAAGGAGTCTCAAGATATTTTGAGTAGAGCCTTCCTGCTGTCAGCATCGTATTCTAAGACTTCAAAACCATTAAAATTTGTTCGAGGACGACATTTTGCTGTAGTTTTCTGATAAAATGGTAAAGTTTACCAAATTAAGCAGGAGATCCACAAGGTAGGTATTCGACATAATCAGACCAAGTTATTAAAAGCGTATTTTATTGATAAAATCATTTCCTTCTATATCCAAAAGATAAAACTAAATGTGTTCTGCTTTGGTTCCTCATGCTTCATTGGAAAATAAACTAAAACAAAATTTATTCCAAAATGGGTATCTCAGATTATTGGAACAACTGCTCTGGACCTTTGCTTATATCCAAAATCGAGTAAATCGGTAGACAGAAACGCCAAAAGTGATAGCCTATTTCAACAAATTACTTTTTTCAATATATAAGGTGGCGCAAAAGTCATCACCCAGTGGCGTTCACCAATCCGACTGAAAACTACACAGGATAGATGTCAAACGTCGTGGATCATTTAGAACATTGGCACACAGAATTGCATAAGGCACCCCAACGGCTGAAAACCCTATCGGAAGATGCTATAATTTTTGCAAATAGCGGCAAATGTCAATTTTACTTTGACATTTGTGAAGTAAACAGATGACAAATTTTGCGCCACCTTGTAGAAGGGGCGAGGTCTATTTCCTTTCGTTTAGGCGAGAGGGGCAGTTTTCTAAGACATTGACTTGAAATGAAGAAAAAAATGTTAGACAACCGCAGCACTTACAATTAATTAATATAGGTATATATAAGGCGTTTTTCTTTTTTAGCCCCGAGCGGGGAACAGAGCGGGGTCCGAGCGATCAGAGCTCGCTCCGAGCTGAACATAACCTGAGCGCTCCAAGCTAATTAAGAAACAGAATTGGGCACTGAACTGTCATTAGATAATTTGTTTTCTATTAATTTTCAAAATAGTCAGGATTGCTTCTGAATTTGGTGTTTGTCAAGGATTGTTCCATTTAAATTATAATTTCTAGTAAATAAACTATGGAAAAAGCACAAATAATGAATGAAGTCAGCCGCGCCCAGCTGTTCGCTCTATGTGCTCGGTCATTTTTAATCGAGCTCATTGAGCGAGCCCTGAGCTAGCTCAGAGATAAAAAAGAAATACAAATTTTGTGCTCAGAGCGCTCCGAGATAAAAAAAAGTAACACAGTTCTTTTTTTGACAGCTGAGTGCCCCGCTCGGAGCTAAAAAAGAAAAACGCCTTTAGTAGAATGGCCAGGTGAATTGATTAGCGCTAAAACTGTTTTCATAGCCAGCATTTTGTTCTTTTACTTTTCTTCGAAATTAAATTTTGAATTTGAACGTATTTTTTTCCAAAATTGAATGATAAAAATAACTTGATCTAGAACTGAGATAAAAGCACGGACTTATGTCTTCGAAAGCTGTTATATTATTTTATTTTTCGTCAAGGTGCACCATCCCCCCCCCCCCCCCCCCCCAAACCATTTTTAGTTTCATTGAAAGGAGCAACTCGAAGTTTTGCAAGTGATTCTTCCATATTTTTTTTAATGAAAAATTGAGGTAGGCGACATGGTGTTGTCTTGAAACTTAAACTTGCATATTTTTTAAAATTTTAAAATAACTTACCTAGGTCCCTACAACAAATGTTTCCTTCTAGTTAAACATGCGCCACCTATAGTTTGAAAGCAGTATTATATGACAGTAATTTTTTGACTGCTGTCAGATCTGCTGTCATTTTTTAAAACAAAAAAGTTGCTTCTTGGGCTCTCAGATGCCGAATTTCTAACTTCAAACGTTTACCATTCAATAATTTAATTAAAAATCTTTATTTTAATCAAAAAACAGTATGTCTCGAAAAGAAGCACTCTCTCAATTTATCAATCAAATTCATGGACGTCCCGTCGTAGTAAAATTGAATTCTGGAGTGGATTATAGAGGTACAAACACTTCTGGTTTACCGCCGAGTCCCTCCCTCTGATTTTCGTTTTCTAGGTGTCCTCGCCTGCCTGGATGGCTACATGAACATTGCCCTCGACCAAACCGAAGAATATCTCAATGGCCAGTTAAAAAACAAATACGGTGATGCATTTATTCGCGGCAACAACGTCCTGTACATTTCCACGCAAAAGCGTCGCGCAAATTAATTTTGAAGTGAAAGGTGGTAACGATAGCTTACACCTTACCGGTTTGTCTTTTTTCCACAACTTTTGTACATGGTTTAAAGAGAAAATAAATGGGTTACGTTTTCTAGCATCCTTTTCTATTAATTACAATTAATAAATAACATTTTCTTACGACAGAATGGCATTTTAAAATTATTTCCTAATGATAGAAACCAAAATCCTTAGGAATTGCTCCATAATACTTTAACTCTTCTGACGACGCTCCCTTTCCCAGGAGTTCGATTAACCTCTCAGCCCGCCTTCCGTAGTGGTGTTCAAAGTATGGTTGCCAAGCTTTACCATAGTTTGGATGGAATTCTATGGTAACCGGTGGCCCGAACAATCCATCCCCCAGAAGAAGTCTTTCAAAATACTCAACTACTGCTTTCTTCCTCTGGAAAACCTCTAGAATCGGGTTGGCGTACGGTGCTGATGCCGGATTCTGTGAAGGTAAATTTCTAAAATATCTAAAGTTCTTCAAATCCAAATTTGAAAGGTCTATCGCTTCCAGTGCTCCATTGGTCATAGAAACGCAGCAAACTATCATCTGAAAGTTCACAGATATAATTGATAAAGCCACTTCAAAAAATTAACAGATTTACTTACAAAAAGGCTAAATCCGACAGATTTCATATTGATCCGTGAATCCTTTCCAATTCACAACCGTTGATCGATAAATCAAAATCGGTACTAAAACCACAAAAAAACAAGCGTTAATGTGGCGCAGAAGCTACCGGGAAGCAAAACATAACTCCAACGACTACTTAAGAATTCATTCGGTGTCCCATGCAACTTGTCGTCATCGGTATCGTTCGCCGAATACAACGAAAGTGAATCGCGCTGTAACTGTAAAGTTGGAACTGAGATTATGAAATGCGGCGATGGCAGCTGGCTGATTGAATTGGTGGGTGCACGAATTGAAGAAATTATACAAGTCTGTAATTTTTTTTGTTTTGCTAATGTCGCAAATGTCTTGGCAAATCTGAGTTGCAGCGGTGAAAATGTAGTGCTGATGAGTAAATCGAACCATAATGTTTTGCAGTTTAATGTCGTAAAATGTCGGGTTTATACGCGCTTCGCAATTTGGGTCAAGGTCATTTTTTATTACTAAAATAGCTTTACCATAGAAAATCAATTAAACTTGACAATCTAAGTAGTAAAGGTGTACTTTCGAATAGAAACTGTTTTGAGCGACTTAATCTGGGTGAGGTACGCGATTCACCACGGATATTTGGCTTTGAGCTGTACTCTTGGGCGACTATTTATTCCTCTACTTTCATCATTGGATTGCATTGTATGCTTTCTGGATAAAATCTTTTTCCTTATCGGCGAAGCTATTATCAGAATTAAAAGGACCATAACTCTCTTTCATGGCTACATAAATGTCGAAAACATTGTTTTGATTATAGCTGTTTGTTAACCTAGGGTTACTCAGACTCGGTGGATTTCAATGCGGCTTGATGAAGTAAAATGGTTTTGTCTGCAGTGAATTCGCTTCTTAACAATCACATTACGAAGCTCAAATTTGTTTTGTTAATTTAAGCTCTGGTACATTTAGCGCTTTCACAGCTATTTGTTTTCCCTGTTACCAACCAACGAAGTCAGATTTGTATGTATCCCACGTTACAATCTTAATTCTAAGAACTTTCTCATTCCCTGGGCTAAAAACACCATAAATGTACATTCTACAATTGAATTGTATTCAACGTTGTATCTCTTCCCCAAGCCATTCTTAGGACACTCAGTGGTGTTAGAGGTGAACACATTAGTCACCGGTAGCCGATGCTGCCGGTTGGTTTTCAAACTAATCAAACATATCTATACCGCTCCCACTTTTTATTATGTCCATAACCACCAAGTGATCACTTCTTTAACGCGTGAAATGTTTGACTTGCTATAGGCTCTCTTCTGCCCGAATCGAGGTTACCATCGCTTTATAATAAAGTTCTGCTGGATTCGAAGACTTAACATTGGCATCTAATCGATTAAAAATGTTACATCCATTGTAGTCGACAAATGCATACTTTTCTGACTAAACGATGCAGATTCGCAATTGCAAATAGTTCAATTTGTCGTCTTGTCTTGTCTTCCAATACGCGTCAAAGCACAAGTGACCGAATATCACTCAATGAATTTTGGATTGTAAACGCATGTGAATATCTTCATCTGCCTTCAATGAATTCTATAACTAAAGCTGTGTATCTTCCTCCGGCTCCTATCGCCATCGGTGGGACTATAGCTTAACCTCATCCGAGTAGGCTTTAGGCAGACCGTTGGTGTAGCTGGTTGTTTTCCTGATTGAAGCAGTGCGAAATCGTATGCGATTGATCATGTGCCAAGCTGGTGCATGTTGCAGACATAAAATGAGCCATCTTGTTCAGGGATTTTTCCCCCATCGGCGGATAGAGTTGAACGTCTTCTTAATTTATGTAATGCCAGACATTCGCAGAGAAAAAGTTCGCAGTTTTAATACTCAAAACTTACATTCTGTCTCCAGATATAAAATGCATGTGTAAAGAAAGCTCGCCAGCTTATCTTCAATGCACGAGTTCTGAGTTAAGCCATTTGCGGACAAGTTGCCCGCAATTCCTTGGTGGCCTAGTAACGCATCGCAGAAGCAACTGGCTTTCCTTGAGTCAACTGAGTTGGACGACCGTGCTTCAAGTGCTGACCGACTGGGTGAGAAGATACATAAATATGTATTTAACTATATTATTTTGAATTTAAATCTCTGGAAAGGCGAATCTATAACGATAAATAAGCGCCCCAAGATTCTTACCGATAAGTGTTGCATCTTCTCTTAAATTGTTGTTAATTGTATTCTTCCAGAAAGATGTCTTTCTTCATTGTGTTCCAATGTTTGCTTGTTCTATTCAAAGATGGTAGAACGAACGAATGGTGCGTCTCTATGAGTTATTAAGAATATCTTCTTTGGAATAGACAAAAGTGAGTGGCAAATCTTTGATAAGCCACCGGTTGGAGATTGGATGTCAATTCCGGATCTTCAATTTGACGAACGGCTCTTCTTTGAATACTGTCGAGTATTTGTTTTTAGATGTGGGAGCAATACTGAAGATTTGGTCTAACGTGTGCGTTATTATTCTGAAAAGGTATCCGCACTTAGTTATATCCATAATACCTTTTCAAAGCTTATCCTGGCGCAGATCTCAATGGCATGGACTCCAACTTGGATTACAGAAGCACATATTCCCTTAGAAACCAAGGTTGCCAAGGCAAATGAAAACGTAATAACTTTGATTTCCTCTTTTGGTCAACTTAAAATGAATAGATCGACACAGTCCTTATCTTCAAATGTTGCTTACAAAAAATTAAACTTTTATGTCACAAAAAATCGGGAAATTGAACATCAAATTGGCTAGCAAACGAATTCATTAATTTTTCCTTAAGGACGACTTTTTCTGTTCAACTTTTCAGTCACAGAAATGATATAAATCGTTCCTATGTGTTCGTTTCAATGTGTTTGCCGTTCTACTTTTTACGTATTGCTTTGACTGGTGCCTAAAATGATAAGTTGTAATGTGCATTCGTCTATTGACCCACAAAGCTTGGGTCGCACTTCTTTGTGATGGACTTTATGTGGCAGTTTCAGTTTTATCTAGGATCACGTTGAGATATTACAACTCAATGGTTTATACAAGGTGGTGGCTTTGAAGGTAATAAATCTAAAATTTACCATTCCCCATCTCGTAAAAGGCAATAGAACGGTTTTGCAAGGGCTGATAGAAATTCTATCATCGTTGCACCATTCTAAGGCGTGGATCCCTGCATAAAACTAGTGATGGTCAGGTCATACTTACAACTAATAACCAGTTCATAAGCAAAGCCGATGGCAATATAGCCTAATCTATGTAAATTGGCTAGAAGATGGTCGATGACTAAACTCTGTCATATTTGTTATACAGGGAAGTTATGATATTTGCCTTTCACTCTAAACATTATGGATTTTAATCCGTTATTGTGTTCTTCGGCTGTTTAGTCATATAGTTTTTTTTGTAAAATGAAAGATTATTCCATTTACTTTCCCAACGTTTCGGCGGGGGTTGCCAACTTCCTCAGGGGAATCTTTATTTCATACACAACAAATAAATAAATAAAAGTGAACATTATGTGAACCAAACAACTATTTGATGGAGATAAAACTTACAAATTAAGTTTAAAAATAAATAAAAATAAGACTGCGGAGATGTTCTGTATGTCCTGTTTCGTGTTCATGTTGTTTTTGTTGCTTAAAATATGCAGCGTTTCCAGGGTGAGGCGTTTTGATTTGTGTTTTCTGTTTGTACAATTTGTGTGTTGTCGAGGTCCGGTATATGGTTTGTTTCAATGGTATGGCTGGCTAGCGCTGTTTTGTTGGGGTTGCCTGATTTTATGTCGGATTTGTGGTTTGAGATACGTTTTTTGAGGAATTGCTGTGTCGTCCCAACGTAGCATAGATTACAAGGTTCATAGTCCTTTCCATGGCAATTAATTTTGTTTACTACGTCGGTACTCTTTCCGTTCTCACTGTAAGCTTGGAGGACAGTGTCGCAAGAGTCTGATTAGACTTGTACGCCAGATTGATGCCCTTAGTGGTGGCGATGATCTTTTTGAGACTCAGCAATTCTTGGGACATAGACCACTCCTCTGTATGTCGTTGTTTCTCTCACTTTCTCTTCATGCGGCATCGGAGGAACAGGCTCCGAATAACCTCTCCGGGAAAACTGTTGTCCTTCAAAATACGTGTAACAATTTTTTTGTTTGCGTTATGGAACTTTTCGTCACTCAGTGCAAAGACCTTTCTGAATAGGTTGCCAGCAGTGTTAATTATAGCATGTTTCAGTTGATTTGACCGAAAGTTTACTAATCTTCCCGATGCTGTTTTTTTCCGGGGCCAATTGAAGGAGGGATGTTCGTTTTCGCGATGAACTTTGACATCCAAAACGACCTGTTTGTTTCTTTTTCAACAGTCTTTTTCAATTGAATTCTGGGTTTAAATGCATTGAGGCATAGCAGCAAAGTGTCGATGTTACGGTAATCAATGACCGCGAAGAGGTCGTCTACGTACTTAACAATAAGTCGTGGTTTTGTAGTCAGTTTGAAACATTCATCCAACAGATGGTCCAAAACTAGTTCGGCTATGGTTGGAGAAAACACACATCGGCATTATGGATTTAAATAATCTTCATCTTTTTTTCCCTTAACAACGGTGAGGCTTTGATCAGGATTAAGGGAATCATAACCTTCCCACTTAACTGCATTCCCACAGGTTCGCCGGTTCGACCCCAGAAAATAACGGCAGACCTCCCGATTTTGAATCACTTCGTCGTTGAGGTCAATCAATTGCTGGTGTTGCTGCATTTGTGTGATCCAAAAGTTTTAAGGCCTGCCTCTTAATTGATCTTGCCTTTTTGACAGGTTTCGTAGGATCTCTCCTTTGAACATGACAGCACCAACTGAGCCAGTCGCGTTACATTTTCTTCGAGTTGGGTTCTTTGGCGTGAAGGCTTCCATCTTCATTTTAGCTGCCGTTAATTTGCCTCATACTTTTCGTACGCTGCCCGACATTGTGAACGGTATGTGACGCGATGTAGAGCCTTCCTTTCAGCTTTAGGGGTATTTTTTTGGTCAAGAAGATGGCAATACGCTTACGCGATTTTTAATGTCGTCATCACCACTTGCTTCATTATTGATAATAGATCACAGATATTTGAACTTTTTGCACTAGCGAATTAGTCTTCCATTCATATAAATGTCTGGAATATTTTGGGATGAATCAGAGAACCGGCAGCACAAGTATTCTGTTTTTTTTTTCGCACTAATACGATACCCATTCCCGTCCAAAGCTTCAGCCCATCAATCGCTCGTTGCAGGGTCGTTTGATCCTCGCTAATAATGGCTCCATCGTCAGCAAAGAATGACTGATGCACTTTACGGTCCGAGTTGATGGCAAATTGGCGATCTGTCTCCTCTCAGCCGGGAGCAGATTCGACGCGGTGGGATATACGTGGATCCAATGAGCAGCAACAGGCACCAGTGTTTTTGAAAAAGGTCTCCCATAAGGCCTGTACTGCAAAAATAAATTGGACAGAGTATAGTGGCCTTAAAAGAGGGGTCTAAGACACCCTCACCGACACTTTCCAAAAAAAGGTGTATTAAATCGTATATTCCGTAAGACTCGTATCCAATAGTTAGTTCAATCTTCAATACATCTGCAAAAAGCAAAAGCTTTCTTCTTCCTCCTTTTGTTGTCTCAATACCTTTATTGAAAATGTTTTAAATAATTTACTCAAATGTAAATCCACTGCATGAAACCACAGATTATGGAGGAAAGGTAGCTGCTCGAAAACGATACGAGCATAAATCTATTGTTAACGTAATCAACTGTATTTTTGTTCAGAGTTATTGCTCCAACTCAAGTTCAACTTTTTTTTGCTTTATTAGTAAAACCATCGCTCTGGAGGTATAATTTTGCATGAAATTTTGAAACGAAAGTCAAATTAATCAAAACAAATACCTCGAATTTAAATTTTCTGATGTCATACAAAACAGAGAAAATGTTCATTCAAACGGAAACTTCGATATGGCTCGACTTCTCGTGTGTCTTCTCGCCCAACGATTGTTTTCTAATCGAACCGAACTCACTAAAGCGCTTATCAAAACTGTTCAACTCAGTCCGAAATGTCAATCGCCAATATCAGCAACTTCTTATTCTGGGCAAAGATACCCGCAATCTCCTGCAAACTATAGGACCGCCTCGTTTCTATAAAAAATTTAAAAAAAAACTCCTCAGAATTGTTCGTTCTGTCGGTTTTCTTATTAAAAACAAATGCTGCCCGCATTTCTTATGTCAGTGGCTGTACTTATCTTAATCGGAAAATGATAATCCCTCACCAACATAAATAAACAAATAAGTGACTCATTAACGCACATACAAACGCTATCGCTTTCCTGATAAGACAATCCACACAACAGCATCCGCTTTCCTTTCTTATATCATCTTCAATGGCAAAAATTCAAATTTTTTTACAAGCTATACGGACAAATTTATTCATTAACCGAAAATCAAAGTCTAGAATCACGTTAACAGTTAGTGGAAATTTGCAATAATAAAGATAAAACAAAAACTGAACAAACCCTCCAGACAAACAATATTAAAATGTGTAACTGCGCATTCGTAGGATCAAAGGATATTTTTATTTGCTTTTGGAGTAAAATTATATATTTCTGTTAACCGTAATCGAGTGCAATTCATCTCTTAATCCAAATTCGTGAAAAAATATTTGAATTGCAATAATTCATTACCTTAGCGACTGTATCTTCCTAATCTGTTTGTTTTGTTTTAGTTTGTATAAATACGAAGCATACAAGGAGTAAATGGGTGGATAAATTATTCGGCCCATGCCATGAGCTCTTTCATTGTGGGGTCGTTCATGTCGTCGTCTGAAAAAAAAGCAATGTTTTTTACAAACAAATTTAGAACAAAAGAGACCAATTGCACTCACTGACTGCTGCTGGCTGTTTCTTTTCCTTTTGTTTGGAGCCCGCCGCCTTCTCTCTGACATCGTCTGTGGGCACCTCGGGCAGTGTTGTTGGCTCGCCGACTCCAATGATTTCCTTGTCGAAGTTCTCTTGTTCCAGCTCATCCAATTCACGCTCGAGCTCCTCATCGTCGATATCAGCACCTTCAAGAGAAATGATGTTATTAATCAATATTCATCACAATCTGGTTTGTGTAAGAGCTTACCAAAGGCAACTGGATTCGATATAGCATCTGAAATCTCCTTGGCAACGTCTTGTTGTTCGGCAATATCGTCCATCATGTCATGAACTTGATCAACGTCCCTGTGTAGGTAAAAAAATATGATTACACACACTATTTAATAGAACTCCAAATTAGTTCTTACATGTTCTGGTGAGCAGCCTTGAGTGCATCGGCGGCATTCTTCATGGTAGTCAATACGGCTGTATTTGTATTTGCACTCTCCAGGGCCTCACGCTGCATTTCAATCGTTGACAAGGTGCCATCGATCTGTTGCAATTGCTTCTCGTAACGCTTCTTTCGTTTAAGTGCCTGGAGGGCAGCTAATGGGAATACATCGTCATGAAGAAAACTATGACTCAACATGTTTGCGACGCAAGATTTGCATTGTTTAGCTAATTTAGCTTACCTCGTTTGTTTTTCGATGCATTTTTTCTCGCCATATCGAGTTCCTGCTCGATTTTTGATTCTAAAAATTCCTGCTTCTTGATGAGCATGTTTTCTGTTTCACGTAGTTTTTGTATTGCTTCACCAGTGGTTGGAGCCACTTCCTTTTTGCCACCAAACATTTTACCGAAAAAACTCATTTCGAATGTTGTGTTGTTGCGTTTCTAGGTAGTTATTATATTAATACAGTTTCGAGCGTATTTTAATGATGCTGACCGAGCAAAATTTTGAAAAATTGTTGAAGAAAATAGAGAAATCCGAGTATCTCTTTATATTTTTTGTCCACAAATATGAAGATGAACAATTTGACAGCATGCGTCATCCACCAAACAAGAACAACAACATGAGCAAAATTTAAATAAGGAAATATAGTGGCCAGTGGGATGTTATTTAGTATTCTACTACTTTTAGTCAGAAGGTGTGTTCGTTTTTCGAGTAATAAATGGTGAAAAGATTTGCATGCTGAACATTCAAAATCACGAAATCGATAAAATGTCTTAAAGGAAACTCATTTTTTTCAAAAACGAGGAATAGTAATTTCAGTTAATCAATAATTCCGCCTTATATCAGAAGAAACCAGAAAAATGTGTACAATTGCTTTCATCTCAATTCAGTCATAAGCAGCTTTTCCTATTTAGCTTTGAGCAAAGCACGGAGCAGGGCTTAAGCATATCGAGTTTCGAGTATGATTTGAGTAGAGTAAACTCAGAGTACTCCGATTTATTTATGAAGCACACCTGAGCACTTTACTGTCATGTGATGAGCAATCATGTTTATTTTTTTATTAAATTGTATAACATTTTCTTCCAGAAAAACAACCTTGTACAAACGGAGCGCTCTAAAAAATAAAGGCGGATTTTTTGACAAATGTTCGCTGCTCTGAGCTCAAAAAGTAAAACGTTTATAGATAATATAACGGCATGTTAGCAAATTGCGTAGTTTGAACATTTCTTTTCTTCACGTTTATTCGTTTTGCTGAACCGATGACGTCAACAAATTGTAAGAACCCCAACACATTAATGCAGTTTGTCATCAAAGCATGGATTTTGTCGATAAAGCCGATATACTGAAGCCTAAGAAGTTTGTCGGAAATCCACAAAGTGTTGGCATCAAAAAATGCGGTACTTCCTCAATGTTTTCGTTGTAATGCGGTTATTCTTTTCGAAACCAGGTTAACAGAAAAGGCTGGGTCTTTATCGTTAAAGAATTTCGGCTAATAGTGGAACCAGAGATAGTTGGAGCTAATATAAACGACTCCCGCAGAGGATTCAACAACAGAACCGAAGAACAGTTTTAAGTTATTTTAATTGAAGGGACTATATTGAAAAGCAAATGATAAGGAAAATGAACTAACTTTTGCGAAATGTCATGATATATATTTTTATATATATAATTCAAATATAAATAAATGACACTTTTACGAAAAGTGCAACTAGATGTAATAGATTTTGTGTTGTTGGTACTTTATCTTACACAACCTTAGCCGTATTAATAAACGCAAATTAAGGGCGAAATACTTTAAACAATGAGTTAAATGAAAGATCTTATTGCTTAACATTTTTTGAAGTCTAATTGACGTCAAATTAACTAATTCCTCGAAGTGGGTAAATTAACGAGTAATTAAGTTGAAGTATAACAACATTTTTTATTTATCGATAATTGCCTATTGCATGGACATTTTTTTTTTTTTTGATTAATAATATATTTCAATTTGTAAATTAACTTTTAATAAACTTTTAATAAATTAGCTAAAAAATGCTAATTTGTAAATTAGAGACAAATTACGTATTTTTTTTATAAATACGGCTGTCTCTGTATATCTAATATGGATTCGAAAACGTTTTATGAATAAGGAATTCTGCATTTGATAACTATGCAAACGCTGAAAATTACTTTAACGAAGTCTTATGAATAAGGTTGAATATATTCAAATTGCCAACAATAAAAACACACGTCTTGAAATTGGTGCACTTTTGAATGCAGGTAATCGTAAAGCTAATCGATTTATTTATGTAGAAATAGTCTTACAAACAACGTTTGCATAAGTCATCACTTTAGAAAATGTGTGGAAAGTAAGAACAAAAAAGTGTCTAAAATATTCTTTTTTAACCTCACTCTGCCAACAAATTCCATTGACAACTCCCGAAGGGATCCCATGAAAGGGTGATGTGTATTTGGGCATGCTGTCCAGCAACTCCCCTGCTAGGGTTCACTGTTGAACTTAAAGTGTGAGCAAGGTTGGATATATCCATATTTTACCTATCATATACACCCACCCATTCAGCCCTTTTGAC
Organism: Portevinia maculata; assembly: GCA_949715645.1. NCBI lineage: Eukaryota > Metazoa > Arthropoda > Insecta > Diptera > Syrphidae > Portevinia > Portevinia maculata. The sequence goes on from OX454526.1 coordinate 261,280,541, forward strand.
ATTTGTTGGTGATTAAATAAATAAATATGTATGGAAACCTTCAATTTGCAAATAATAATTTCCTAAAGCAAAAACTGTAGCAGAAAATATGCTAAAGTTATGACAAATGATTCCACAGATTTGTCAAATTCACCTACCTACCTATATAGCAAAGTTAAGCCTTATTTATTCATTCGCAAACACAGTAAAATAACAACAATACTCAATAAATACAAATTACAAAATAACGAGTTTCACGCATTTTTACATTTATTAATTTGCGAATAAAATTAATTCATAAAAAAGCACAACAAATATTTACAATACCTTATGGTGGATTTACACCATCACGCACGCGCATTTTTGCAACAAAACCGAAAAGAGAGATCCGTTTATCCGCAGTCAATGCTAATAAGGTGTAAGAGTGAGATCACTTACTTTAACTTGCTATAACATTATTATGGAGATTTGACAGATCACATGTAAACAAACAAATTTATTTTCATCGGTTTTGTTGTAGTAGAATTAAAAAATAAATAAAAACATGGATCTCGTAAAGGCTGCCGTATTAATAGTGTAGTAGTAGTAAGTAATTTTATTCGTAAACTTCAGTTTCCTTATTTTTTTTTACAATAATTTACAATAAAAGACTTTGGCCTTTGCCATTAATAGTGTTTTCCATCTTGAGTAGGTACAATCGGCAATGTGAAGCAGAGAAATGTCAAAAATGTATTATGGCGATTAAAACATATGATAGCAGCGCCCATTTTGTTTTATAGGAAATCGAAATTTCGGAAGCCATCGCTATAAAAATATCAACATGCATAGCTTTCCTATAATTCCTACCACGTAAACAAGATGGCCGACCTGAATACGTGTCACGTTTTTTTGCATGTTAGGTAATGCTGTCCCTTTCAGTCACACGGATATTTAGTATTTAGCATCCCTTTAATTTTACATGTTAGGAATGTGTGACCGTGTAAATCCACCATTATTCGCAAAAAATATAAGCAAGACTCATCCATTTTCATTGCAACTATTTTTTTTGGCTGCTCATAAGTTTTCTTCTACTACATTGGTCAATATTTAATATTTTTATCTGGTACCTCCCTTTCTGACCCCAATTCAACGTCATTTAATTCCTAATGTCAGCTGTCAACAAATATCGCCAAATGTTTGGCTCCCGCTGATTATTATTAAAAATCGCGTTAATTATTCGGTATTAAATTGTGTGTTATATTCTATGGCTAATCGAACAGTAAAAGAGGCGAAAAATGTCCACGGAACCAACCCGCAGTATTTAATCGAAAAAATCATTCGCTCTCGCATATACGACTCGAAATACTGGAAAGAACAATGCTTTGCCTTAACCGCAGAACTTCTAGTGGATAAGGCCATGGAGCTCCGATTTGTCGGTGGAGTCTTCGGTGGTAATATCAAGCCAACGCAGTTCCTTTGTTTGACACTGAAAATGTTACAAATTCAGCCGGAGAAAGACATCGTTGTGGAGTTCATCAAAAACGAAGAATTCAAGTACGTTCGCGCACTTGGTGCATTCTACCTCCGGCTTACCGGCTCCTCAATGGACTGCTACAAATATCTAGAACCTCTGTACAATGACAATCGTAAGTTAAGGCGACAAAATCGCGGTGGTCAGTACGAGATAGTTTACATGGACGAATTTATCGATGAGTTGCTGAAGAGCGACCGCGTGTGCGATATAATTCTCCCGCGCATTCAGAAGCGGTCCGTTCTCGAGGAGAACAACGAATTGGAACCAAAAGTTTCAGCGTTAGATGAAGATTTGGACGATGAAGTAGCGAGTGACGAGGACGTGGTGCAAGAGAAACACAAGGACGCACTGAAGAAGAAAAAGAAGAAGGAGCGCTCAAGATCCCGGTCTCGGTCAAGGGAGAAGAAAACTAAGAAGATTCATGTCGAATTTAATGAGTATGAACGGGATTGTATGCGTTATGAACGCGACAGGGATCGGGATAGGGAGAGAGACCGTGATGATCGGGGAGATCGTGACCGAAGGCGATATGAGCGAGACGATCGCAGAGATGACCGTCATGGTGGCGGTGGAGGAGGATTTGGCAGGGACGATCGGTACTCCCTAAAGGATCGTGAACCGAGGTTTGGGGGCTATGATGACAGAGACAGGCGCCGGGATAAGGACCGTGGAGATCGGGATCGTGATCGTAGGAGGTATTAGGAGTTGCTTGAAGGTGGTTTTGTAATATGTAGCAAAAAATCGTAAAATAAAATCTTATTTTATTAAACTGAGACCTAAGTGAAAATCTGTGTTTGTATTTCAGTTGTGTGCCTACTTTGACATCACAGTTGATAACGTTTTGGAAAATAAAAAACATTGTCTGGCTGATATTCACCAGTGGACAAAAACTGGCAAGCCGAAAACTCAATTACATAAAAACAACACTAGCAGTAGGTTGGCCTCAGAGAAACTGAGTCGAAGCATGCCTATACCCACTTCGTGTCATATTCTTATAATAGCTGTTTTCAGCGTATAGGTATTTGTACCTGATATGATTACTGGACGGGTGTGAGAATGCACTCCCAGCGCACGCCGAATCTTGGGCCCCATTTAAAATGCAATGGCAGAGAATCAAACAGAAAGAGGATTGTACAATAAATGTCTCTACACCAGGTCGTTTCACGAAGCCATCGGTTTCGGATCCATAAAGGTCTTTGTCAAGTTCAAAGACCAGCGGTTTAAAATGATGAGAATTTTTTCCTTTTATTTTGGTATTTGGATTACCTTTATCCTCAAGAAGCCTGCCTTTAAATCGTAACTCCCTCGAAGTCACAGCTCCTTCTTCGCCATCACCTGAAGGTTTGCAAATAGAGAGCATTTTGCAATACAGCTCTTTCTATTTACTGCATCCAACTTCTTTGCATATTTAGATGAATCAATTTTCCTAAAAATAAAGTCGAAAAACTATTGATTTTTTTTTATTTTTGTTGTTATAATAATAATGAAACGAAAGTAGTTTATGAACTTTTTGGTTTATTATATTTTGTAACTAGTTTTTGTTCATAAGATTTATGGAGGTGAAGTTTCAGTAATTGTATTTATTCAATATGTAGTATTATTTGATTTTCTTATTATTGTGTCATTTTCTTAGTTTATTTGCCAACGACAAATATGATAGCTTTCAATATTTCTGACAACGATAATACCAAATTAATCAACAAGTGAACACTTCTATTTTGATCTCTTGTACAGGTGGTCTCAATATGAGGAGCATTCCATACCGGAAAACGACTTTTCCCTAGTTATGTGTTTATTGCAGCATTTCTTGACAAAGTACCGAATATTGTTAATAAGACTTTCGCTCAGAAAAAGCATAATACATTTTTTTATAACTAAGATACTGTTATTGCTTTAACATTATATTTTAATTTTGTTATTTTTTGCTAACGTTAAAAAAGTTAAATAGAGGGAAAAAAGGAAAACATTAAAAATGTCGTACTTTAGAGGGTGTTGTATGTAGTGCGTAATTATAAAAAAACATGCACCGATGAGGTTTGGTATGAGACAATTTAAAAATATATTTGATCCTGGAAATTTTAAAAGGAAATTGAAAATATAAATATTTTTTTTTTGAAGTGAAACACATTAAATATAAGAAAGCTGTTGCTTTTATTTTGTTTGATCAAGTGCTTCTCTTAAACGGGAGAATATTCCTGTGATTCCAACTTTCTCCAGGAATAAAAAGAATTCATTTCAAGTATTGCAGAATGAATAAAGTAACAACGAAATGGATTATCCGGAATAATTCATTGAATAAAGAAACGCAAATGGCTCATTTGGAACAATTCGAATAAATCAAGAAACACACGGGTTATGAAAATTTTACATTTGCCGCAATTTAGCTGTTGTCGTTTCTCTAGGTGCCCGAATAATAAATCTTTTTAAAATAATGTGTAGGTATAATTTCAGAATCTGTTGCTGAGAAACTAACAGTCGTATTAATAAAATAAACGCAAATTATCAGGTGAATTATCTTCATCAATGAATTAAATGGGAAATCTTAATAATAAAAGTTAATAAACAAACAATCAACTAATTCACCGAAGTTGGTGAATTATCGAGTAATTAAGGTGAACTAAATTGAAAAAAATATTAAAGTGTTCTGGCACGTGTGGGTTTTAAGTTTTTGGATTTGTTTGCGTTTTGATTTTTTTTGATTTAAAATAAAAAACCTGGAAATTTAAAAAAAGGTGAGTGTGTAGTGCTGGTAGGGTACCTTAACGAATTTAATGCCCTCAATACGGAGGTGACCATTTGAAGGATTACTTAATTGAGAAAGAAGGTTATCATAAAACTGTACAACTTCTCCGGCCGAATCTTAATTTGAATATACATTTCAGTTGATTTGTGAATTGGAGGCAAATTAAGTATATATATATATTGAGACAGGTTAGGCCTCTATAACTGTGGCTAACCTGTCAATTTTCTATAAATATGTTCATTAAACAACGCGATGGATATAAAGTTTATTCGATAAAACCTGTTTTATTGGCTATTCACTCGAATTTCAAAATTTTCATGATTGTTGACTCATAACTTTTTTTTAACTATATCGAGAAATGTTTCATTTATTGCGAAGAATAACATAAACAGAAAAAAATAAACAAATCAAAACTCAACAACTTTTACTCAACATCTTTCTATGTACGTCTGACATTAATGCATTTTTTATATGAACAAAAAATTAAGAAAAATGTAGTATCATACCAGCATGAGCAGTTTAAATTATGAAAAGGAGCGCTCTAAAAACTGTATACTAGGTACCTCCCTGAAGTTTCGAAACCAATATATTCGGATAGCTTTATGGTAGAAACACATCAACACTTCAACTTCGACTTGGACTTTGACAAGAGCGAGAACTTTAGCGTTTAAAGTTGAGTCAAACACAATGAAAAATGAAACTTCGAGAGCGGAACCAAAAATGGTTGTAAAGAAAAGAGAAAATTATGTCAAAATACAAGCAAGCGAGAAAATTCGCTCAAAATATAAGCATTTGCATGTTGAGAAAACTGAAAACATCGCCTCAAGGTTGGTGGGACTTGCACTTCAACTTCGAATTTAGGATTTAGGTCTGACGTTGAAGGTGAAGTTGAGGCTGAAGTGCTAATGTGTTCCATCCCATTAAAAAGCATTGGTTCGCGACTTTGAAGTGTTGATGTGTTTCTACCATTAATATTTTAGTTTCGCAATTTGAAAAAATAAACTTGGCATAACTTGAACAAAGTTCAGCTGTACTTCTACCCATCTGTCATTTTACTAACAAATGCATCAGCTGGTTTTAAACAACTTAAGTTCCGGGTTAAAACTTAAGACAATACATAAATGAACAGTGGAAAACAAGAGAAAGCTGTCTATGTCGTCAATTTCATATCCATGATTCATATTACTATTACAGACCAATTCACACGGCCCATTGCAGTTTTATAAAAGTTAGCTCTAAAGTTCAGATGTGGTCCTGAGTCTGTGTTCGTCTTTAGCTTCATTAGTATTCGTCCGATGATAAGTTGTCATCGTACGTATTTTTATTTTATAATGTTAGATATTGTTTGAACTAACAAGTTGATAAGACTGTCCATCATCACCAGCACATCGTTGTTTGTACATTCGTATTTTGGTGTTGCGTGCGATCGGTTGACTGACCAAAATATGCGGAATCTCTGTGTTCCGCGACCTGGTCTTTGTTTATATTGCGTCTAGAATTTTATAATTTGTGTTAAAAACTTGCAACAATGAACTCTGACGAGGAGCGTCTTGTAGACGGTCTCGCCCAATCCCAAGTAGTACTTGATGCAGCCGAATCTGTTCCACCTGTTGCAAATGATACCGCTAATGAAATAGACGGTGCGCCATCTTTAGAAAAATCAAGCAAACCTCGATGGTTCATATTAGAACCTGCTGTGCTGCTATTATTTTTTGCGTTTACTTTATCATGTGAGCTGCAGAAACTCATTTCGACAACTTATCAGTTTTTTTGACGGACATAATTATTATTTTTCAGCTGCGGTTTATCAAAATCAAATTCTCTATCAAACTTGCCGAATTATATTTAACTTTAATGATACTGATTGCAGCCCATTGCTGGGCGTAAAACGTGAAACCGCAGATTCAGAGGTATATTTATTTGAGTTTGGTTGATTAGCTTTGATGGTGGTTGTTTATTTATTTGTTTTTATGAAGCAGTTATCTGCCAGCAGCGGTTGGTTGGTTTGGGTAATAGTTATCGATGATGAAAACAATATTTGCAACAGAAGTGCGTCTATAATCTATAGTGCTGAATTGGTTTTGTTCCCAAAGAGAGCTGGCTCTACATACATAGTGATAAGCGTTTTGCGAATCTAACAAAGTTATTGTTCTTTAAACAATGGCAATAAATGCTAGAGCTTTTGAACGTATGTATCTGCCAGTAGCGGTTGATAGGTTTGGGTAAAAGTTATCGTTACCGAAAACGATATTTGCAACAGAAGTGCGTCTATATTCTACAGTGCTGAATTGGTTTTGCTCCCCAAAGAAAGCTGGCTCTACATACATAGTGATAAGCGTTTTGCGAGTCTTACAAAGCTGTTTGTTCTTTAAATAATGGCAATAAATGCTAGGGCTTTTGTACGTATGCAAACGAGTATTCTTATACATACCTACGCATGTAGAGAATAGTTGGTTAGTAAATACACTGCGTCTCAGTCATTTAAATATACTCTTCTTTTAATAAACTTAAGTACCTACGATCTCCCCGTTATCCCGTAAAAACCTTATTATGAAATTTATGGAGATTAAGTTTGGGAAATAATTTTGAATTTAGGTAGAGAATTATTAGCTTAATTGCACTTTGACCAATTTGAGTGATAAAATCGACGCCATTGTTTTCGTCCCAGTCGTTAAAATCCGCATTTAAAAATTAGGTGTTATTAGCAAACAAAAAAAAATAATTATGAATGTTTGATTACTCTCCAGAAGTCATAAAGCGAACCCAAATAGTATAGTGAAATTTTCGGCCAAGATGATTTTATGGCTTCAACAAAATCGACTTTGGTTTGTCTTCCTCCACCGTAAACATTTCCTGAGAGACAACCGCAAACATTTTCCATTATATTCAAGTCAGCTGACGGCCAGGTAAAAGTTTTACATTTTGACCCTGAATCCAGGCTTAGTCTTGTCCTGCTGTAAAGTCCATTGGTGTCCACCAAAAAAATGAATAAAAACTAAGAAAAAGCTCGCTCCAATGGCAGAATGTATGCATTACTGGTGTGCCGCGGTCATTCGTGATCTTTAAAAATCTTGTTCAACTGTGCCGTTAAATGATATTGCTCCCCATATTAATCCGGTGAACAGGAGATCTTCTGGCTTTTCCTCCGTTTTTAGCTCTGATTTAGTTCACTGATCTTATCCTTTCCACTTCTTCATTTCCTTAAGCCCGTGCTTTGTAACTATCTACATAATAAGGGAGCTAATAATCCCTTTTGCATGTGCTAATTATAAAAAATAATAATTGGAGGCTTCCCGTCGGTGTTGAGGAGTTGTCCTCAACACCGACGTTTGCATTTTTAACATAGTTTTCCATATTTCGGAGGTAGATGTTCACGACTGGCTGACTTTCCTCAATCGTGTTGCCTTTATAATGTATGGTCCGAAACCGGGAGGCAGGATCTAAAAGATAATAGCTCAGAAACAAAAACAACAAATAACTTTTTTTTTATTAATGTATTTAATTTTCCCATTGAAAGTTACTGTTACACCGTTTTCTTCAAAGAAGTATGGCCCCACAATGCACCTTGATGAAACTGGGCACCACACACTGACTCGTTCTGAGTGCAGTACGTTTCATGTAGTATTTCTGGATTAGATTCACTCCATATACGCAATTTTGCTTATTGACAATGCCGTGTAGATCAAAATTGGCCTCATCAGACATAAACAAGCAATTTATCAAGCTGTTATCTTCTTCGGTCATTTTAATAATTTTTTGACAAAATTCCAGGCGAATATGCAAATCCAGATGGTTCAACTTGCTTGCAATTTGGACTTTGTACGGAAGCAAGTTTAAGTCATCATGAATTATCCGTTATAATGACCGTCTGCTAGCTCCAATTTGGGACGAAAAAGTTTCGTGTTGCTTCAATCTCTTTACACGGGTGGCAATGGTGCAGTAGTGCCATGTTTTTCTCACTAACCTGGAATAATGTAATTATTGATCTGAATTACCACCATTCGACTTGTATTCTTACGGAATGGAAAGTCGTGCGTTCGAATCCCGGCCAAGTCCATTACTTTATACCGAATATATGAAATCATAATCTCCCTAAGTAACTTAGACACCACCCGTGGAGAAAAACCCTACAACTGCACCCAAACACTACTTTCCTATCTCTCTATTTTTTCTAATACCAAGTAGCTTACACTGTGTTCTTAGCATTATAAGGGTAATGTATCAACAGAAAAAAATCCCTTTAGCGTAAGCAAATTATAAAAAAAAAAAAAAAAACATAATATGAAAAAAAGTACTTTGCATGGGTTTTATTAGTCCTGTCTCGTAGTTTATACCTCAAATAACAGTAAAACACTGCATTTATATATGTTCGGGACATATATATATCCCACCAGTATTCTTTGTTGGGAACTATGTGTCCCAGTAAGCTTTCCTTCCACCTTTGTTATTACCATTTCTTCAGCACAAATTACTGAGGGACTTATGCGTTCCGCCCAAAAATACGGATGGGACTTATTTGTTCCATCACCTCCCGCCCCCGGTTTTATTTTCAATGTTACAGTCATCCTGATTTCGAATCACTTCGTCGCTGAGGCCAATCAAATGCTGATGTTTCTGCATTTGTGTGATCTAGGAAATTTTAGGGCCTACCTCTTTCGCGATTGTATGGGAACGCTGATTGATATTGCCTCTCTTTGGCAGTGTTCATGGGAACACTTCCTTGAAAATGAAAGTACCAACTGAGCCGATCGTGCTCCATTTTCTTTGAGATGGGTTCTTTGACGTAAAGGGTTCCTTAAATCTTGGAACTTCTTATTTGATCAAGTTTTGTTTCTTCTGCTGTCATGCGAAGAATCTTTATTTCAGCTGCATCTAATTTGAACTCATACTTTTTGTACGCTGTCCAACATTGTGAAACCGTTGGACTCACAACTGTGGTGTAGATGCTTCCTTTCAGCTCAAAGGGATTTTTCGGTCACATAAGATGGCTGAGTTTTCCCGCCACTTCCTCCACCCTACGCTTAAGCGATGTTTGATTAATGTCTTCATCACAGGTTGCTTCGCTATTGATCATAGATCCCAGATACTTGAACTTTTCGCACTTGGGAATCACTCTTCTATTCGTATAAGTAGGTCGGAATGGATCAGAGAACGGGTAGTACATGTATCTGTTTTTTTTCGGACTAATACGACACCCATTCCCCTACAAAACGTGCACCCATATATGCTGGTTGCAGGAACGTTTGATCTTCGCTCCATCGCCAGCAAAGAACAGCTGATGCACTTTTCCATCAGGCAGATAACAAGGACAGTACAAAATATCAAGGGACTTTATACACTTTCCTGGGGTACACCGACTCGTATAAGCCACCCATAATAGATCTTTTGGTTGTGCATCAGAGGTCTTTTCAAAATCATCCAGTGAGATTGTTTGTTGCTATTAACAGTAACGATTAGTCCCGGTCGATGGACAGATGTTTGATTGTTTGATGGCGGCATAATCTACATGGTATTTTCTTGGTTGAGTTAAAGATCAACCGATTAAGTGTTTTCTGTTATGGCCATAAAATCCTATATCATGAAACGCTAGAAGCGGCCGATAATGTTGCTGTCGTCCGCGTTCCCCAGTAGCTGGACGGATATCTTAAGTTAAAGCCTTCCGGGTTGATCCAGTCACATGATATAACATCTCCGTGCCTCAAAAAAAAAGTTTTACTAGTATACCGAATGGACGATTAAAATTTTAATTCGTCGGTCTTTACAGGATACAAAGAGGTAGTTATAGTACTTGTTCTGCATATCGAAAAATATTCTACACTTTGTACATATAGATGTAGTGGCCCTTAATTGTTAATATGACGGCGTATGATACGCCTACAAGTAAAAACAATCGTTTAGCGATAAGAGGTCACGTGTTTCATGATATAAGATTACTATACGTGTTATATTACCCACACGAAGCGCATTTCGTTGAGTCAGCCTTATATGAAGATTCAAGCAGTCGACCTCATTTACTGCTACAAGATTATCTTCATTGGCAGCGACTTTAAACAAAGCTTTTACTTACCTGTATAAAAAATTCGTGCCATCAGTGCATTGTAATGTGTATATAAATAACTATAATTAAAATGATAATAGCGAGCTATTGCCTTGCGGAAATGGATTTTTTCAGAAGGAAAATCATGTAGAAAATTGTTATTTGTAGTTAAAATGACGCCGTTTCTATTCAAAAATTGGTAAATTTGCTTTGTAAGCTCCCTTCACTGAGAAATGAAATTATGTGTATTTGGAGCGTAAGAACAGATAAGAAAGACACATACAGCAATTAAAAGATATCGCATCTATGTGAATATTAAGTGTAAGCCGATCTAAACAAACCCATCGGATGCCCACACTTGTTTGACTTTATAGAAAAGTCAATTAATGGCCCAGTTTTGGCAGACATTCATACTTTAACCGCCAGTTCAACCACGTATGCAGAAAGGTGCCACTCTTGGATATTTATCAAACGAGTGTCATTCCAAAGTTTTATTTAGAAGTGAGTTGATGATTCGGCTGCAATCAAGCTATCTATGATCCAGGATTTTCTAATGCCCGACTCTATGACGATTTCGACACGTGCGTGCTCCCATTATTCATTATTGTTTGATCGACCATTTACGACACTCCAGTTGTCCAGTTGTGTCAGCAGACGGATTTGCAATCGCCTTTTGGTTTTTGCTACTCTACCATATCTCTACACCTTTGTCTCTACCTTTATGCATTAAGCATGTCTTGTCAAAATCTCTCTGTCTTAAATTAAAAAAAATTCGCTTCAGTAAGTATTGACTAGGCTAGTCTCCAGACAGTCAAACATGATATCACCAACAGGAAGCTTCGCCCACAAGCAAAAGCTTCACTTAAGCAAATACCTATTGTTGATACCAACAAATTGGTACGCGGACCAGCCCGCTGACGACAAACATTAACTTAAACTTGGTTTTGTTTGAGCGGTAACAGGCCGCTTAGGACCGGTCGAAGGCTCTTCGAACCAGAAAACAAAAAGCTAGTCATCCAAGCGCAGATAATAGTAATTTTTAAATAAGCACTTCCTGTAGCGGAGGTCTCCGAAATTTTTTGTAGGGCTCATGCACTACTCGTAATTCATCAACCAAGTATGGGTTGAAACAAAAATAATATTTCCCATCTATAAGAAAGGCGATCCAACCATCTTTAACAGATCCGTTCAAATACTGGTGTACGCCGACGATATCGACATCGTCCGCTCCCAGCGTATTGAAGCCTATAAGTACCGAACTAAGTATATGCTGTCAACAAACAAGCAGTATATGTCCACCGACTATGACAAAACGACTAAATTGGCTCGGATACATCGAGCGAATGAACAGGATCTTCGATTCCCCGCTTTCAGGTTTGAGACCAGAAGGAAGACCAAACTCCGTTTAAAGACCAAGCTATCGCCAAGCGCTTTATCTGCGCAACTGGAAGACTGCAGCGTTTCAGTAGTAAAGAACAAAGAGGGGAATGATCGCGATCCTTAGGAGACCGATCTCAAATTTAAAGCATAAAAATGGTGATGGTGATTTTCTTTCTTCTCAAATTTCAGCTATAAAGTTGAAATTAGGAACACGTATGTATATTCTATAAGATTCCGAAATATATAAGGCTAAAGATTTTTCATGGATATGGTATCAAAGTGTAACTTTTCGATAGGTTTTTAATATGTTTTAAGTTTTTTCGTGTCGGTCTTAATCTTTTATTTTTAAAGTCTTACATGATGGTTAGATATATTTTCTCAGATTTTTATTTGTAGAGTTTTCTTCCGTTTTTTTGGATTGTAGAAAAGGAAGAATTTGATATAAATATTTCTCTCAGAAATAAATTTGAATGCGTTGACTGCGGTTATCGGTTTTGAGTCATTTGTAAAAATCCATAGTTAATATTGTGGCGAACCCCACGGGCGGACCTAGGGATGCAGCGATCCATGTCAAAATTTCTATGTTAATTGTTGTTCGCGGAGATGAAAACGCTTCGCATGACAGCAGGAGTAACAAAGATAGATCGAATAAGAAGTTCCACGAACCTATCTCTAAGAAAATGGAGCGCAACCAGCTCAGTTGGTACTGTCATGTTCAAAGGAGAGATCCTACGAACCCTTTCAAAAAGGCAATATTAATCAGCGTGCAATGCAAAATGCAACAACACCACCATTTGATTGGCCTCAGCGACGAAGGGATTCAAAATCGGGAGGCCTGCCGTTATTTTCTGAGGTCGAACCGGCGAACCCCACAGGCGGACCAGTAGGGATGCAGTTAACTGGGAGGGTTATGATCCCATTTATGCTGATCATAGCCTCACCGTCATTAAGGGAGAAGAAACGAATTGTGGTTGCGGCAAAAAGTTTGAAATTTGACAATTGGTTAACTAAGGCGTTCTGGTCACATAGTTTATAACTGCATAAAAGAAGACTTCTCGTCACTTTGTCTAATCGTTCGTTCGCGCAAGTCGCGCTCATGTGAAAAGTCCTTAAGAACAATTTGGTAAGAGAACGCAATTTTCTGTAAAACAAATAACAACAAAAAAACTACGAGATTTGAATAAATTATTTGCATGCTTGCGTACCCAAATATAATATGTTATTTTTGATTTCGCTTAAGCGGAACAGTAACGCACTAATTATGAATATAGCAAGGGGATTTTTGTTTGCACATTTTCTCATGGGTTTTTATATAATGAAAAGCAATTATTTTGTAAGGGCTGTAATTGTGATCCATAACCAATAAAAAATATAAAATGTTGACTCCTATTATATACTCGTAATACGAGTATTAGGGGGATATAAGTGGTGTTTTTCTAATACTCATTCATTAATAACTCATTTCCATTTAACCTGTAATAACAAAAACAAATCAGCAGATACATGCATAAATTGAAGTACATTACATCGGAAGTTTTAAAATTAATCTTGCTATAATAATTATTACTTTATTGATTTTATTGCGATCTGGTCAAAGCCACAAATAAACAAAAGCAAATTACATATGTTCATAGTACGGATTTGTTTTTGTTTCAGCTGATTGTGAATCTAAGTTAGTAGGTTAGAATACTTATGAAGGAACTCTTTTATATTTAATGTTTAGCCTTTATTGAATTCCAGATAAGTGAATTGTGTCAACGTCCCAAAATGTCAAGATCAAAAAGGCGAATTACTATTGTCAATAGAATCCGCTCGATTGCATGTTCCGTATGGATACAGATACAAATTTTATATTATACTTTATGTAAAATCATTCTTTGGTTTGTTTTTTACGGAACTTACAACCTGAAATATAAGAAATTATTATTTTGTATTTTCAGGCAGTCGAAACTATAGTACAACCATATGTGGCAAAGATATTCATGGTTCGCTCCTTGATGGAGAGTATTATCCCAGCATTTGTCAGCCTCTTCATTGGTCCGTGGTCGGATAAATTTGGTCGGAGGCCAGTTATTCTACTCACTTTTACAGGTAATACCAAGCGATACAAAAGGTACGCTATATAAAAGTTGTGCTAAATATTTTTTTTTCAATTTCAGGATACTTTCTTGGTTCTATCATCATGACTATTCTAACACTCATATCACAGTATGTTGATGTGAATCCATGGCTCTACACTCTCGCATCGCTGCCATCTGTTTTCTTTGGCGGAACTTGTGCCTTAATTACAGTAATATATTGTTACATATCTGATGTGGCGGCTTCTAAATCCAGAGCTTTTCGGTAAGAGGTTGTAAATATTTAATTTAGCAATGCAAAACATAATTAATCTCGTAGAATGATGCTGAATGAGGCATCAATTTTAACCGGAATGACAGCTGGATCAATTTCATGTAGTTATGTGTACGAAGCTACGAACGTGTTAGCTGTTTTTCTGATATCCAGTAGCGTTATTCTCGTGGCAATTGGATATGTTTTTTTCTTTATTCCAGAGAGCTTGCGAGAAGATCAGATATGTACTGGGGTAAGAAGATATAGGGCCACGTGATGTATGATTTTTACAAAATATACTTTCAGTCGAAGATTCGTGAATTCTTCAAATGGGATTTGCCGAAAGACCTATTTAAAACCTGCTTGGAGCGCAGACCGAAATACGATCGTGCTATTATTTGGTATATTATGCTGACGCTGACAATTTCGGTATTAGTGATGGGTAAGAATCCAGGATTCATAATAATTGAACTTGACTATATGCAATCACAACTTTACAGAGGGCGACAATACGGTGACATATCTTTTTGTGAGGAAACGTTTCGAATGGACCCTGGAGGACTTTACATTGTTCAACACAGCTAGAATTGTTATCCAAATTGTCGGCAGTGTCTTAGGCATGATGGTGTTCCGAAATGTATGGACCAGTTGCTTTTAATAAATCGGCTCTAAGTTTAATTTTCTTTCTCAGTTCCTAAGATTCTCAATCATATCGATGAGTCTTATCGCTCTTGGTTGTAGCGTTCTAGAGTCAACAGTGCGTGCCACTGCCGTATATAATTGGCATATGTATTTGGGAACGGTATTGGGTTTCCTAAGAGGTATTCTTGGGCCAATGTGTCGCGCAATTTTATCTCATGTAACTCCGGCTAATGATCTTGGTAAGGTGTGGTAGTTTGAAATTAATGATTAAGGTTACATGTGATTTGCTTTTTTAGGAAAAGTTTTTGCTCTGACGACATCCTTGGAATCGATTTCCCCTCTGGCCGCCGGGCCATTGTACACTACAGTGTACAGTGCAACCTTGACAACGAATCCAGGAGCGTTTAATTACATAAGCAGTGCATTTTATTTAGTGTGCTACACATTTTTGGCGTAAGTAATATTAACGTTAATTATTGTTTGTGAAAGTAAAGAAAGGTGAACGTTTCCTTTGCAGAATCGTTTTTGGCATTCAAAAATCGTATTCTAACACTTCGTACCAGGAAATTGGAAGTTAATGATTACCCAAAGTCTAAATTGTATAAAGCTTTATTTTTTTTAAACAAATGGACAATATTCGGCTGCACAAACAGCCAAAATGGCACAAGTGATCATATTATATTAAAAGTATTAAAGAAATGTGTTATAACTTTACAAAAGTTTTGTATACAACCACCCAATGTTGGAAAAAATGTTAATTATATTTTTAAATGTCAATATTTTGAATAATAAATTTATTTATTTGGCAATTTTTGTTTTGCATTAGAGTTACACCGAACAGATTATTAGCGAAAAAAATATTTGTTGCTCTAAAATCAACTGTCTAACGACATCATCTTGAACGGTCAACAATTTCAAATGTAAAGTAAATTTAAGGTTTTTTTTAATTTATTTTGAGAATTTAAGTAATGAACACGGCTCTGAAATGTAAGTTCTATAAATTTATATTGAAAATCACAAAGATTTAACAAATTTTCTTACCACAGTTTGATTCGAAAAAGTAAGCTAACAAATGCGCCTGCCGAACTAGCACCTACCATTAGCGGTAGCAACGAAGTTGCGTGGGCGGCCTTAACCACGCGAAGAAAATGGTAAAATTTCTAAAGGCCACGAAATGGGCTACCCAAACACGGTTTGATTTGAATCTCTCTTTTCTCTCTCTCTCTCTTTTCGATTTCAGTTCTTAGCATAAGAACAGCTGATGGTACCCCATGTCAGTTATTCTTTACATACGAAATATTATCTTGCGATCATTCAACACTAACTTAAGTTTAAGAATGATAATGAATTTATTATAATCACTTTATATTACTTAATCAGAAGTCTTATTGTAACCTTGTTATAATGATAATTAATTAATTTGTTATATAATTAATTAATTAGCGGGTCAATGAAGTTGCGTCAGCTGACTAAGCCATGCTGATTGATTCAAAAAAAGAAGCTGATGTAGGCGCCTTTTTAAGAAGTCCTCTTTATAAATAAATCTTGAATTGATATTAGTTTTTGAGACAATATGGTAAAAATTCATGCGAGTTAAATAAAAGGAAGAACAAGTAATTCTCTTTGGTGTCAATCGCTGACTGCTTTATTATCATTCAATGGATTAATTAATAATGTATAAAAAGTGCCTTTACTGCAAACGGAAATGTTATTAATTTTCGCATCCGTTATGACTAATGCTGATGTGAACCCGGCAACGACAGAAAGTTGTTGCTCGCCATGTATAATATAAACAAAAATATCAATCAAGTTATGTCAGCATATAGCAACCCTACATGTTTATTTGTGGAGGTCACCATACAAATATGCAACTACTCCATCCTTAGTTTTAAGATTCTCCTGAATCGTTAGAATCTCAATTTTTTTAATTTTCGGTTCTGGCTTAGTAACACTATTTGTATTTTATTTAAAATTCATGTTAACACATAAATACTATGCAATCTTTTAAGTGTGTTACAGTATTGACAAGGTTGGTACATTAAAGTATAAGTATATTCTAAATGACAAACATTTATTTATATTTATATTGATATTTTACTTAAAATTTAAATTTATTTTTTGCTTACGATTTGTCTAAGCTATGCAAACAATTAATTTTTTACATTTTCATCTTCATAATGAAATTTTTAAATAAATTCTAATTGGTAATTCGCAATAGTTACATTAAGTATATTAGTAGAACAGTTGTTGATATTTATTTTAAAGCTTTCAGTTGTTTTAATTGTCTGTCATCGCATTGGTTAATTAGTTTCTTTTTCTAAATTTTTGCATATTAATTAATATATAATATAATAATTTTAACTTCTTGTTTTTTTTTATACTGTAACGATTGGTACATGATTTTTGTGTTAGACATGAATGACTTAAATTTAGTTCTTTCATATAAATGTTATTATTATTATATTCATGTTTTATGTTATTTATTTCTATAGTTTGTAAAGTTTCAGCGTCTATTTCTTTTTTCTTATCATTTGGTATAGGAATTATCACTTTAAGTTGAGTCGTAATGTAGTCCTTATGTAATTTCACAGCTATTATAAGTCTGTCTTTGTCAAATTTTAGAAATCATATTCAAGCATATTCGAGCTTATAAGTCTGTCTTATATATTTTTATTTTCTTTCCGGCCAGTATTGCTAGGATGGAGTATGCATTGGTTAGCAGTTGCTATATTGTCTAGTTATGTCCAGCCTTAAATTTAAATTAAAGACAAAATTCGACTTTTATTGCTAATATGTATGTAAACATTAAACTTGTCATTCTGTATAGGATACTGGCGGCCCAAGCAAACATGGCTCGCACTCAAAATAGTACGCGGATGGTTTAACGGGTACAGGACAGTATCACTGCAATCTCAGCCCCGCGGACAATAATAGTTGTCCGAGCCGCAAACTATGCAATATAACACAGTACCAGAAAGCGCTTAATGTTAGAAAAAGCTCAACACTTCAACTCCGACTTTGACTTTGACAGGAGCGACAACTTCAGCGTTTGAAGTAGAGTCAAACACATTGAAAAATGAAACTTCGAGAGCGGAACCAAAAATGGATGTAAACAAAAGAGAAAATTATGTAAGAATACAAGCAAGAGAGAAAATTCTTTCAAAATAAAAGCATTTGCATGTGGTTGGTGGGATTTGCACTTCAACTTTGAATTTCGTATTTAGGTCTGAAGGCCGTAGCCAGGGGGTGGATCACAGGGGTTTTAACCACCCGAAAATTTAAAAAAATCCATCTGTAAATCATATTTTTCCGCATCAGTATGCAATTTGTACTCAAATAATTATTGATTATGTTCGGTTTTGTTGTTAGCGAGAAATTCTGATGTTAAAAATCGGTTTTAGGATGTACCGTTTTAAGATAAATCTCGCAAAATCCATTCTTACCAAAATATAGACTGTTTTATCTAAATTGTTAAGGCCGTTTTTAGAAAAATTAAGTTTTAACAAACCGTTATATGACATATACCATTTTTTTAGAGCTAAAATTCTAATTTCAACAACGCCTATTGCGAGACTACTAAATAAACACTATGAACCAAGTTTGCAAATCGGCCCATCCGCTTAGGCTCCAGATCTGCAAACAGGCAGACGGACAAACAGAATTTTCCAACACATTTTTTTTTTGCTTCCCTATCATCGTAATATCATTTTTAATTGTTATCTCAATTTTTTTTGCACCAATCCATAAAATCAATTCAAAAAGCCAAACATTGGAATTTCGTGTTCGATCTACACAGATCATAAGTCATAATCAGGGAACGGATTTTGTTGAGCTAAAAAATCAAAAAAGGTATAAATGCCTTTTATTAAAACAGAAACTTTTTTTAAGCATTATAATAGCACTGTACCATATACATTTTAAAAATTTCTAGCAACAAACGCTTGCGATTGTCCCTCAGGAGAGCTTTGAAAGAGCTGAAGAACCTCTCCACATGGGCAAAGATGAGTGGAGCCCAGTTGGAAGATGTCACGTCATCGACTGCAACATATAAAGGGAGTTTGGAGTCAGCGCCATTTAGCTTATTCGGACCAGTCTGCGACAAAATATAAACCTAGATGACAGCGTTCGCACTTACGAGAAAATACCTCACAGATGCCTAACGGTTTTTGTCAGACGTATATACAAAGCAGCAACAAATACCAGAGAAATAAAATACTGGAAATCCCACACACGACACAAAACACTAGTAGAATAAATATAAATACTTTGCTTCTGTTGCTACTGAATTAAAACCATGTCCACCCCAGATTGATTGCGGTTGTGATTTGTTTTCGGACATAGTCGGCGATCAATTTCAAAGTAGCTAATAGTTTCGTTTTTGAACCTTTTACATCGCGTGAAATCTATAAAAGTATTATGTATCTAAATAGTAAACAATCGAGTACTTCTGATGGTATTACTAATTATCTTCTCAAGCGCATTGCCTTTTTTGTTGTCGACATAATAGCTCATATCCTCAATATGAGCGTAATTCGTGACTTATTTCCCTCTGACTTAAAATGTGCTGAAGTCATTCCATTGTTTAAAAAAGGAAACCGGAAACTTATGAACCAATATAGACCCATTTCCTTACTTCCAACTCTCTCTAAGCTTTTTGAGAAGATTATGAAGAGCCGTATGTTGTCGTATCTAGACAAAATTAAATACTTTAGCAATGCACAATTTGATTTTAGGGAAGGTAGATCTACTGAAGATGCCATACTAAAATTGTGCAGTGAAATATGTGCCGGTTTCAATAGTAACTGTAGCACAGTAGCTTTTTTTATTCATATGACTAAAGCTTTTGATATGATCAATCATGACATCCTGTTGGATAAATTTTATAAGGCTGGTTTTAGGGGTTCAGTGCACAACTGGTTTGCTTCATATTTAAAAGGAAGATCTCAACGAGTTAAGCTTGAAGGAGTTTTTAGTGGTGCTGTTGAAATATGTACTGGTGTACCACAGGGGTCAGTTTTGGGTCCCATTTTGTTTCTGATATATGAGCAACTTTACAGCTTTTGCCGATGACTTGGCGTTCACATATTCAAATAAGTCCATATGTGAATCTGTAGTTAAATTGCAAACTGACCTGCAAATCTTAAGACAATGGTTCGCAAAACATCAGCTTTTGCTGAGCGAAAAACTAAGCTTATGTTTTGTAGCTTAAAGTCTACTGAGTCTATTGAATGTCATATACCCTTCCATTCAACTGAATGCGAACAACTTTTCTTGGCTTCTCACACTTGTGGTAAAAACAATTACAACTCAAAAATTCCGTGTACTGCCAACTGCTTTAAAATAGAATCAGTTGATAGCTTTAAATATTTAGGAGTTTTAATTGACAAAAACATGAATTGGAAGGCACATACGACAGAATATATGATGTCCGTAACGCGAAACATGTACATGCTACGTCCATATTGTTCGAAAAAACTTTTATTAATAATATACTACGGGCTTATACAATCAAAGCTTCAGTATGGTTTGTCAAGTTGGGGAGGGGCCTATAATATCACCCTTGAACCAATAATGTTAGCACAGAAGCATGTTATCAGGATTATTTTAAATAAAAATAGGTTAAGCAGTAGTTGGCCTCTGTTTCAGTGTCTTTGTGTTTTGCCTTTAAGGCATCTTTACGAGTATGTTTATAAGGTACTCAAGGTGTTCTTTATGCGCAGTGGTTATTCCTCTAACTTCAGAAGCTCAACTGTGTATAGTTTAAGGGTAAATAATAAGTCTGTAGTCAATGTGCCAACTTCAAATAAAACTCACTATTCGAACTTTTTTACTGTCTCAGCTCCAAAGCTTTTTAATAAATTGCCGCAAAACATACGAATTTTAAATATACGTAATCTATTCCTAACTAAAGTTAAAAAATGGCTTTTAACCATGGATAGCTCACTCGTCAAAAACTTACTGCATTATTAGTTAAATTCACACTTTGTTTAAATGATATTTATATAGAAATTGTTGTACTACTTACCCCACAATTAATAATTACTATTTTTATTGAAGGGTCATTCGCCCCTAGTCACCTCTTGGCTACAGATTGACCCGTTCTTATTCTCTAATGAAAGTATTTAATGTATTATATATTATATGTATATCTTTTTTCAAAAAGAATAAAGAACTTTTTATATATATAAAAAAAAAAAATGTAGTTATAGATATACATATATACAGCGCAGTGCGTATTAGTGCAAACACACAGTGAAAGCTCAAGCACAAACGCAGTTGCAGTTGGTAAGAAACTTATCTAAAAATTTTGCTCCGACACGTAAACAAAAATGCGACATTCTAGTCGCATCAGAGTACTCTATTGGCGAGATTAGTAACTAGTGTAAATTTGGTGGTGTTTCGGCGATTTTTTTTTTAAATTTTATAGTTAAGAAGAAAGTCCACATAAACTTAATAAATAGGTATGGCCAAAAAAACGCACAAAAAAAGCAATATTGGTAAAAAAGGCAAAAAAGGCAATATGGGTAAAAAAGGCAAAAAAAGGCAAGGTCAACAAAATCCGTTCCCTGGTCATAATAAATCAATTTTATACATATCTCCTTTCACAGCCCCAGAACACTTTCGTTACCTGCCGACAAGCAATATGGAGTTAGAACTAAAATTATGAACTCTAAATGCGATTCTCTTGCTGGAACTTTATCCAGGGGATACTGCAAGCAAAAACAGGTATCCAAGGGCGTACGCAGTATTTTGGTCAGGGGAAACTCAATCTTACGGTACGTACGTACCTACGTAAAGTTTTAAACAGTATTTACAAAAATAAAGATACAACTACGGTGTCGGTTGTTTAGGAAATAATTTTATTGAAATCGTTTAACATTATCACGTGCCACCGCACAGAACAATTGACTTTTTTTTATACAAAATGCAAGAAGTTTCATAGTCTTTTGAAGAAATCTTCCTCCTACTTCACTTAGGTATTGCTAATTTCCTACTTTCAACTATAATTTAAATTTCTTAACCCGTTTCTTTTTTTCGCTCAATTCTGCTTTATTTCTCTCTTTAGAATTAGAGATATTTAACGAACTATTTTGCAGTTTTATATTTGTTATGAGTTGAAAAACCGATTTGATTTATTATTCAGAAATGAATTGAAGACAATTTTGCCGATTGTATGTGCATTCCATTTTCACAATGATGTTGACCTCGAAGTTCTTAATTCGCAGTGGCGGCTACTTTTGTTTATTCAAAAGAAATGATTAATTAAAAATAATAATGGTGATTCAGATATTTTACAGTGTTGGCATACTCTGTGCATGATAAAATATTAAAAAAAAACAATGTTTGACGAATTCGATTAGTTTGTTTGTTCTACCTCATAGCTCTGCAAGGCATGTAAAGCGTAATACATACTTCATTTTAAGAAATTAAATCTTAAACTACGTTTTCAATAAGGCAAATGAACTCATTTTGTTGCACATTTCCAAATTCGATTTAAAATTACCTCATTTGCATACAGATTCACATTTCAAAATGAGGTAAAATCTACAAAATTTGCAGGAAATGACGCTGCAAATGAGTTAATCGAGTTAATTCATTAATTAAAAACAATATGCCACTTCGCAAAGCTATCTCTTTCTGAAGTGCCAAATCTCTTTCTTAAACTTCAAAATTAATTGTAAAAACTATCAAATTATAGACAAAACAAAGGCACGGGCTACAGTCCGCTTGGGCGAACTGTTGGATACCCTATTCTTATTCCTATCAATCATAAGTGGGCGTGACAAAAGTCTAAGTATGGTTGAATTGTTAAGAACGCTCTTCATATTTTGTTATATAACATTTAAAGGATTTAATCGAAAAACACAAAGCTTTTGTAAAAAAACGCTCCCTAGCTCAAACTTTGGTTTTTCAATGAAACTGTTTTATTTAATTGTGGGCGTGTCAGTGGGCGGATTTCAGAAATTGTATTTCCTGAGCACTTTTAGGAGTCAAAGATCATATATACACAATTTCAGCTTTCTAGCTAAACATTTGATTTTTCGATAAATTCGTCTTTTGAGTTTGTGCGCGTGTCTGTGGGCGGATTCCAAAAATTCTTAAACTAGATTATTTCGGGCGCCTAGAGAGTATATGGTTAAAATTTCAGCTCTCTAGGTTCAGTTTAAAGGCCTATTTTTTGCCGACGGACGGACGGACGGACATGGCTAGATCGACATTACTATCGATGCTGATCATAAATATAGTAACTTTTAGGGGTCTACGGGCAATATTAAGGTATCTTACAAACTTCGCGTCAAAATTAATATAGGTACCCTTAGAATAGTATAAAAAAACCTGAGAAAGTATGTCAAAAAAAAAAACAATAAAAACAGTGAACTTTTGCAACTCTTGATGCAGCAATTAACAAGCATTTTCACTCTTGTTTTTGCATAATTCTGTTATTAATTAATTGTTTTTGTTCATTGATTTTAGTAGTATAAAATCTATGAACAGTTAATTGTTCAAGGTAATTTGTTTCCAAACAAAAACATTTGTTTGCCCCAACAACGCGATTCTAAAGTTTTCACTTTTATTTATTTTTACCCAATCCTATTGTATTATTACTTTTTGGTATTTAAAAATAGTGTTTGGATACTCCTTGTTATTAATGGATTTTTTTGTTTGTCATAATTCGCTTTATTATAAACTTACCATACGAATTCACCGATTTGATCATACAATTAATTCTGCCGACTCTAGGAGATTTTGGCTCCTTTGCTGAGCACTCCCTATAAATCAATTTGCATCACTATATTTTAAAGTTTAAACATTTTAATGCCTTTACTAAATAATATTTGCATTCTATTACAACTTCATAGCGAATATCCGTTGCATACCTACATTATTTGCAGATCTCTTTTAAATTTATCTTCAAACATTGTTCATGACGATTAGACTTCGATTTCGCATATTGCAGTTTTCCTTGGAACTTTGTAAGTAACTTGCCCTATGATTTTTATTTATTCGTAGAACGTAAGTTATACCGAAACTAATTTGTTTTTTATAGATTAATAAGAAAACCAGAGGAATCTGCGCGGACAGAAACACTACCGCCAGCGCCAGCTGCTACAATTCCAACGATCAAAGAAGATCCGAAACCAACATCCTCATCTACATCCGAATTGAAGGAAAAATAAGCAAAAAATATACTACAGCAGATAAAGCTTAAGGCCCATTTAGACGATCAATTCAGTTTCAGTTTCAGTTGAGCTATTAGTTCAGACTTCAGTTAAACTGATGTCTAAATGCAAAAATTGAAGCGTTTAACTGAAACTGAAACTGAAACTGATGGAATTCCCATAAGTTCTCAGTTCAGTTATCAGTTAAACTGAGGTGTAAAAATGTTTCAGTTTAGTCGTCATTTTAATCGCAGTTGGCGTTGAATCGATATGTCGAAACGGAATGATAACATGGTCGGTTTCATTGAAATTTATCGCGCTTGTCCATGTTTGTGGAAGAAAAGTATATCACAATTCAGTGAAAAGGGAAGCAGCATACAATATGTTGCTGCAAAAACTAAAAGAGGTGGATACGGAAGCGATGAAGGCAAAGGTCACGGCAAAGATTAACAGTCTTCGTTCTGCGTATAATAAAGAGTTGAACAAAATAAAGCGCTCAAACAAAAGTGGAGTATGGACGGATGTAGTGCACGTGGCAAACCTGTGGTACTTTGATTTGCTGTTTTCATTCTTAAATGATCAACCGCAGACTCGTGCAAGTCAATCCACATTGAACAATTATGACTTTGAAGAAGAAGCCGAAGGAGAAGAAGTAGACCAGCTGTGTACTACCTCATCCTGCCATTCAACTTCTCCCTCATTTACAAAATATTCCACAAATTTATTTCGGGAAACCTTTGCTTCAGTGGCAATGTTGTTATTGTTTCGTGCTTGAAGGCATACTAGCCCTTGTGCCTCAAGAACTGGATTTCTTTCAGATTCCTCAATTTCGGGTACATTGTACGTATTTCCACATTTTGTCCGTAAAAAATTGTGCAAGTAGCAGCATGTCAATACAACAACATCCACATTTTCAATTTGTAAGTTAATAGCAGATTGAAAGATTTGAAATCTATTTGATATAATGCCAACGGCATTCTCAAGAATGCGTCGAGCTCTTGATAATCTGTAGTTAAAAACCATGCGATCATAATTCAACTGCTTTTTATTGAATGGTTTCAAGAAGCTGCGTCGTAGAGCAAATGCCTCATCTCCTACAAAAGCGTATGGAAGTTTGGTGCTATTTGAGCTTGGGCTCTCATCCGAAGGCAATTTTAAATCATCCCCCATCAAAAATGCTCCCATTGGTGCCGACATCGCACATAATAAATTCGTAATTCGAATTTACAATGGCCATAAGAACAATGCTATGCAATTTTTTGTAATTCCAAGATAGTGACCCACTTTCTTTTGGTGGTATTATCCTGACGTGTTTTCTTCTGACTTTCGACTGCTCACAAGTAAAATGAAAGCTGAACTGAACACCGGACTGAAGTCTAAATGCACGGTTTTTTTTAACTGAACTGACAACTGAAATGATAACTGAACTGATAACTGAACTGACTGGCCTTTAGACTTTGCATTTTTAATTGGGTGACGACTGAATTTGTTTGGAAACCTTGTATTTGATACTTTTTCAATGGGCTCCTCTTTGAAATTGAAAAACGAAACCACTGGGTGTGAATTGATAGCACTCCCGTTTCAATTTTCGCATTGATTTCCTAAATGCCTTAAAAAGACAAATTTGCAATCTGTCAAAAAAATGCGCAAAACTGAAATGGAAATATTTTTTCAGCAAATTTCCAAATAAGCTCACTTCGGCCCTAATGAAAACCGATGGCCATTATGTTTTTATATCTTAAATAAATTACTTACATCTCAAACTAATTGGCTTAACCTTTTTTTTTTTTGTTATTATGCTTTAGGTTTAATAAATTTATTATATTCCTAAATGAAACGCAAAAATGACTGCGTTGTACCATATGCTTTTTTTAAAAACTGCTCCTGTTTTTTCTCATGTATCAACCTGCTTCACTTTTTTAAGCAATTTTACTCCAGACATTTTTTCAGAAGTGGCATCGCTGAACTAAGGTTCTCTGAGCCAGAGAGCTTGTTAGTTACTTTAACGAAAACAATACTGGCAAGCTAATATTGAACTTCAATGAATATAATATTCTTATGTAAGATCGTCGATGTATGAAATACACTGGCAAAAATAGGTAAGTACCCCTGCTTACACTCATGCATGTATCGGCTTTTCATAATAATAATAATAATAGATATTTTTATTTTGTATGAAAAATTATACATAGGTTCATTACCGCACATTATACAATACAGAGATTTGGTATATTTGCATACCTTTCTACTGAAAAAATAATAATAACATCACAAAAGATAAATTTTTAATAAGTACAATTGATAATTTGAAGGAAACATACAAAAAAAACCTTCAATGTAAAAAAAAAAAAATAAGAAATAAATATTTAACAGTAATTGTTCTTTATTCTAAAAACATGTGTATATAGTTAAAAACAGAGTAAAATTAAACAAATAACAGAAAAATAAATATATATAAAGACGTATATCACTATCAACAAAATGAACAAATAAGTATATATATATGTGGGATTGTGCCAATCCAACGACAGAATACCTTACATTAACCTTGAACACACAAAGGCATACACACACATAACCCTAACAACAGCAACAGACAATGTAACGGACGAACGAACAAGAAAAGAGTAACTGGTTTTCCCTACCCAAGTAAAATATAAGAATTCACGTACAGTCACAGACAGTCATTAAACTAACGTCGTTGAAGAGAGTCATTAAACTAACGTCGTTGAAGAGAGTCATTAAACTAGCATCATTGAAAACGGTCGTCATTGTCAACAGTAGACAATAAGTATAAGTACAAATAATAAATAGAAATAAAGTTGTTTTGCATTTATGAACGGAGTGTTTTATTAATAGATCCGAGTTAAGTCTATTATTTAAAGAAGTGCGTGAATTGGATAGAGGAAAATCCTACAAATTTGGGGACTCAACCGAAATAAAGTGAGCCAAAACGAAAAAAAAACCGAGTGCAGAATAATTATTGGTGTAAAGTGGAAAAATTTAAATAACGGGCATTAACCCAAAACAGTAGACACACCAAATTTAATTAGCAGTGAAAGTGCTATTTCAGTACGGGGAAAAGAGAAAAAAAACTGAGTGTAAAGAAAAAAAGACATTTAAAGGGCATCAACCCAAAGCGGTCGACACACCAAAATAACAGTGAAGATAATATTGCAGTGTGTGAATATTGTTTCAGTGCAAAAAATTATCTTAGTTGAATATTAGACAATATTCGTGAAAACGGTGAAAAGTCGAACCGTGGTTGCATGCTCCAACGTGCGAAGCGGTATTTCACCATCAGAAGCAGACAACACAACGGAGAGAGGAAGACAGCTGCACCGAGTCCAGAGAAGAACAGCAAAAGCAGAATACATAGAATAAGAAAGGGTATTACGTGACTGTTCGGTAAAGTAAGTTATTGTTCTGATTAAAATAATTTCATTAAAAATTCTTTTGATTACTTTTGAAGTAAATTATTGCTATTGATTGAATAAAATTAGTTGGAATTTTACTAAATTGTGATGGATAGGGATTCCGTGTTAGCTCTAACGGTAGACGGACTTAGGGAAAAATTGACAGAACTCAACTTGACAAGTACGGGACTGAAAACAGCATTGCAGGATAGGCTCCTCCAACATCTGGGGTTATCAAGAGAGGTCGAAACAGGGGAAACAAATAGTGAATACGATACCGGTTCGGATGCGGAACAAGACATGGGATCCAGACGAGGAATGTTTACGCTACGGGACATAGAAGATTCTCTAACGACATTTAATGGAACTGCTCACCCCGACATTAATCAATGGGTGCAGGAGTTCGAAGAGAATGCGGTTACGGTGCAATGGAACGGTTTGCAAAAATTTATTTACGGCAAACAATTGATGAAGGGTGCAGCCAAACTTTTCGTCCGAAGTCAGCCTGGACTGAGAAATTGGCAAACGCTAAAAAAAGCACTCATCGAAGAGTTCGGAATAACCTTATCATCCGCGGAAGTTCATCGTCTACTGACGCAAAAAGAAGCCGTCGGAATCTCTGCGCGAATATTTGTACGGCTTGATGGAAATAAGCAAATCTACGGTGTTAGATGAGGAAAGCCTCATTGAATATTTCACAGAAGGAATCGCAGATAGCAGACAAAACAAAGCCGGGTTTTACCAGGCGAAAACACTTGGCGAGCTGAAAGAGCAGATGAGGATCTACGAAAAGGTTCGCGGACCAAACCAGCAGTCAACATACGCTGGGGGAAGTCAGCAGCCTTCGACAAGCAGATCAGCAGTGAAGCAAGAACGACCTGAAAGGAAATGCTACAAGTGTGGAGAGCCATCGCACATTGCGAGAGATTGTAGAGCACGTACGTTTAAGTGTTTTAGCTGCGGACAACCAGGTCATAGGTCAACAGAATGTAGGAATAGAGGTCAGGTAGGGCAAGGTAGGCCAAAGGAGGAAGTTAGCCGTGTACATACTGCTTCATCAGATGACTCAGCTGAAATTCCAGAAGTCCGAGTAAGTTTGGCTACGAGTTCCAACCGCGTCTTCAAGGACATTGTAGTCAAGGGGCACAACGTTTCGGCATTATTCGATACGGGGAGTGACGTTAATCTTTTACGCTACGATGCTTTAACATTGCTTGACTACGTTGAACTCAACTCAGTGAAGAAACATCTGTGTGGTATAGGTCAAAACAAGGTTATTACTCTAGGTAGCTTCGAGGCACAGGTAGAGGTTGATGGAGTAGAATTGCCGTTAATATTTCAGGTTGTCAGAGAACGGGACCTGCAACATTCTGCAGTAATTGGGAATGAAATTCTCAATGAGGTGGACGTGGAAATAGCGGCAAGTGGAGCAGTGTTCAAGAGAAAACGAAGTGCTGAAGAAGCAGTTGCTGAAGAGACGAAGTCAAGTCAGAGGACTGAAGCTGGAAACCCCGAGTGTTCGAAGCCAGAACGAGGGATGAGCAGCGGAATACGAAGAGGCAGTGCTGACCTACAGGGGCGTGCAAAGAGTAGAGGTGCGCCGAGAAGCGGAGCTAAGCCTGAAAGAGGTGAACATACGGGTCTGAGTAAGTTCAGTAGCGAGGGGTCAGAGGCATGTGAATTGCAGAGAGAATTTGGGATAATGTGTTTATCAGCGGAGGAGGGAGAATTTATAAGTGAGCCGAGTATTGACTCGAAACATTTGAAACAGGGCTCTGAAGAAAAGTTACGGAAGATGATAATCGATTATGCCCCGATAGGAGGCAAGCAATCACCTATTGAAATGAAGCTGGTATTGACCGATGATGTTCCAATATACAAAAGACCAAGGAGAATGCCGTATGCAGATCAACAGTTCGTGGAAAAGCAGGTGACAGATTGGTTGCGCGAGGGAATCATCCAATCAAGTACTTCTGAGTACGCTTCACCAATAGTATTAGTACAGAAGAAGAACGGGAATAAACGACTTTGTTGCGACTATCGTAAATTAAACGAGATGGTGGTACGTGACAACTTCCCAATGTCTTTAATGGATGATGTGCTCGAAAGATTACAAGGCGCCAAAGTATACACTAGTCTAGACCTGGCAAATGGTTTTCTTCACGTTCCCATCGAACCGAACTCACAGAAATATACGTCATTTGTCACTCATAGCGGTCAATTTGAGTTCCGATACGTTCCATTTGGAATATCAAATTCACCAGCCACGTTTTGTCGATACATTTCATCAATATTGAGGCAGTTGATTCAGAATGGAACGGCAGTTGTGTACATGGACGACATCATCATTCCCTCTAAGGATGAGGATGAAGGACTGCAGAAACTAAGGAGCGTGTTGGAGGTTGCAGCTGAATATGGATTGCGCATCAACTGGGAGAAGTGCCAATTCCTGAAAAGGAGAATCGATTTTCTCGGATATATCGTGGAGAACAATACGATCCAACCATCTGTAGAGAAGACGAAAGCAATACGAAACTTCCCGGTACCCGTCGATAGGAAATCGCTTCAACGCTTTCTTGGATTGACGTCGTACTTTAGAAGTTTCGTCGAAGGCTTCGCAGTAATCGCAAAACCGCTTTCCGATATGCTGCGCAAAAATGTTCCGTTTAAAATGGATATTGAACAGTCGCTAGCTTTTGAGCAGTTGAAAGAGGCTTTAGTCAGTGCACCAGTGCTTAAATTATTTAACCCTCAGGCACCAACCGAGGTTCATACAGATGCAAGCATGTAAATTATTTAACCCTCAGGCACCAACCGAGGTTCATACAGATGCAAGCATGCAAAAAGACTCGGAAGAACAACATTTTCACCCTATACAGTTTATGAGCCGAAAAACTTCACCCGTAGAAGAAAAATACCACTCATACGAACTCGAAGTGTTGGCCATCATTGAGGCTTTGAAGAAGTGGCGAGTCTATGTCATGGGGACAAAATTGAGGATAGTGACTGATTGCAATGCTTTTGCGATGACGATGACCAAGAAAGACGTCCCACTAAGAGTGTCGAGATGGGCTATGTTTTTGCAAGAGTTCGACTACGTTATCGAACACCGTCCAGCGTCTAAAATGAAACATGTGGATGCGTTAAGCAGAGTGTCGTGCTTGATGATCGGTGAGTCACTAAACCATCGTATCAAAGAAGCGCAGTTAGCGGACACTTGGATCAAAGCTGTAAGAACAATCCTTGAGAAAGGCCCATATGAAGACTTCTTTCTGAAATGCGGAGTAGTATATACGGATCCTGTGAATGAACTTATAGTAGTGCCGTCCTCAATGGAAAACGAAATCATTGGCATGGCACACCAACAAGGACATTTTTCGGTAAAGAAGACTCAGGATTTGGTAGAAAAGATGTTCTATATTCCTAGTTTGACGAAGAAGGCAACAACCGTCGTCAGGAGCTGTATTCAGTGCATCATCACTCAGTCGAAGGCAGGAAAGAAGGAAGGATTACTGGTGCCTATTGATAAAGAAGACAGACCACTAGGAACGTATCACGTGGACCATGTGGGTCCAATGGCTCAGACTCAGAAACACTATAATCATTTGCTTGTAGTTGTGGATGCATTTGCGAAATTTACCTGGCTTTATCCAGTAAAGAGCACCGGATCCGAGGAAGTAATTGACAAATTGAAAAGGCAATCTACAATATTCGGAAAGAGAATCATCTCGGATAGAGGAACAGCCTTCACCTCGAACGCGTTCAAGGAATACTGTCAGAACGAAGGGATACAGCATCTGCTAATAACCACGGGAGTCCCTAGAGGAAACGGACAGGTGGAGAGAATCCACAAGATTGTGATTCCGATGTTGGGAAAAGCAATCCTTGGAAGTCCTCAAAGCTGGTTCAGACATGTGGAGAAGGTTCAGCAGGTTCTTAATAGCACCCCTTCAAGGAGTACCAACTTCACCCCTTTCAGGATACTGACCGGACTGGAAATGCGACTTCCAGATTATCCAGATCTTCGTGAGATACTAGAGAAGTCTGCTTTGGATGAGCTGAACAACGAGAGAGATGAGATGCGTGAGGAAGCCCGAGAGAACATTCTGAAAGTTCAATGCGAAAATAAGAGGACATACAACAAAGCAAGAGTACCAGAGCCAACATATCATGTGAACGATTTAGTCGCCATTAAGCGCACACAATTTGGTTCCGGCATGAAGCTGAGGCCCAAGTTCCTAGGACCCTACAAGATCACCAATAAGCTAAGCAACGGCAGATACGAGGTTGAAAAGGTGGGAGATACCGAGGGACCTCGCTGTACAAATACGGTGGCCGAGTTTATGAAGAAGTGGGGCCATTAAGCTCTTTCATTCGAGGCGAATGAACATCAGGATGGCCGAATGTGGGATTGTGCCAATCCAACGACAGAATACCTTACATTAACCTTGAACACACAAAGACATACACACACATAACCCTGACAACAGCAACAGACAATGTAACGGACGAACGAACAAGAAAAGAGTAACTGGTTTTCCCTACCCAAGTAAAATATAAGAATTCACGTACAGTCACAGACAGTCATTAAACTAACGTCGTTGAAGAGAGTCATTAAACTAACGTCGTTGAAGAGAGTCATTAAACTAGCATCATTGAAAACGGTCGTCATTGTCAACAGTAGACAATAAGTATAAGTACAAATAATAAATAGAAATAAAGTTGTTTTGCATTTATGAACGGAGTGTTTTATTAATAGATCCGAGTTAAGTCTATTATTTAAAGAAGTGCGTGAATTGGATAGAGGAAAATCCTACAAATTTGGGGACTCAACCGAAATAAAGTGAGCCAAAACGAAAAAAAAACCGAGTGCAGAATAATTATTGGTGTAAAGTGGAAAAATTTAAATAACGGGCATTAACCCAAAACAGTAGACACACCAAATTTAATTAGCAGTGAAAGTGCTATTTCAGTACGGGGAAAAGAGAAAAAAAACTGAGTGTAAAGAAAAAAAGACATTTAAAGGGCATCAACCCAAAGCGGTCGACACACCAAAATAACAGTGAAGATAATATTGCAGTGTGTGAATATTGTTTCAGTGCAAAAAATTATCTTAGTTGAATATTAGACAATATTCGTGAAAACGGTGAAAAGTCGAACCGTGGTTGCATGCTCCAACGTGCGAAGCGGTATTTCACCATCAGAAGCAGACAACACAACGGAGAGAGGAAGACAGCTGCACCGAGTCCAGAGAAGAACAGCAAAAGCAGAATACATAGAATAAGAAAGGGTATTACGTGACTGTTCGGTAAAGTAAGTTATTGTTCTGATTAAAATAATTTCATTAAAAATTCTTTTGATTACTTTTGAAGTAAATTATTGCTATTGATTGAATAAAATTAGTTGGAATTTTACTAAATTGTGATGGATAGGGATTCCGTGTTAGCTCTAACGGTAGACGGACTTAGGGAAAAATTGACAGAACTCAACTTGACAAGTACGGGACTGAAAACAGCATTGCAGGATAGGCTCCTCCAACATCTGGGGTTATCAAGAGAGGTCGAAACAGGGGAAACAAATAGTGAATACGATACCGGTTCGGATGCGGAACAAGACATGGGATCCAGACGAGGAATGTTTACGCTACGGGACATAGAAGATTCTCTAACGACATTTAATGGAACTGCTCACCCCGACATTAATCAATGGGTGCAGGAGTTCGAAGAGAATGCGGTTACGGTGCAATGGAACGGTTTGCAAAAATTTATTTACGGCAAACAATTGATGAAGGGTGCAGCCAAACTTTTCGTCCGAAGTCAGCCTGGACTGAGAAATTGGCAAACGCTAAAAAAAGCACTCATCGAAGAGTTCGGAATAACCTTATCATCCGCGGAAGTTCATCGTCTACTGACGCAAAAAGAAGCCGTCGGAATCTCTGCGCGAATATTTGTACGGCTTGATGGAAATAAGCAAATCTACGGTGTTAGATGAGGAAAGCCTCATTGAATATTTCACAGAAGGAATCGCAGATAGCAGACAAAACAAAGCCGGGTTTTACCAGGCGAAAACACTTGGCGAGCTGAAAGAGCAGATGAGGATCTACGAAAAGGTTCGCGGACCAAACCAGCAGTCAACATACGCTGGGGGAAGTCAGCAGCCTTCGACAAGCAGATCAGCAGTGAAGCAAGAACGACCTGAAAGGAAATGCTACAAGTGTGGAGAGCCATCGCACATTGCGAGAGATTGTAGAGCACGTACGTTTAAGTGTTTTAGCTGCGGACAACCAGGTCATAGGTCAACAGAATGTAGGAATAGAGGTCAGGTAGGGCAAGGTAGGCCAAAGGAGGAAGTTAGCCGTGTACATACTGCTTCATCAGATGACTCAGCTGAAATTCCAGAAGTCCGAGTAAGTTTGGCTACGAGTTCCAACCGCGTCTTCAAGGACATTGTAGTCAAGGGGCACAACGTTTCGGCATTATTCGATACGGGGAGTGACGTTAATCTTTTACGCTACGATGCTTTAACATTGCTTGACTACGTTGAACTCAACTCAGTGAAGAAACATCTGTGTGGTATAGGTCAAAACAAGGTTATTACTCTAGGTAGCTTCGAGGCACAGGTAGAGGTTGATGGAGTAGAATTGCCGTTAATATTTCAGGTTGTCAGAGAACGGGACCTGCAACATTCTGCAGTAATTGGGAATGAAATTCTCAATGAGGTGGACGTGGAAATAGCGGCAAGTGGAGCAGTGTTCAAGAGAAAACGAAGTGCTGAAGAAGCAGTTGCTGAAGAGACGAAGTCAAGTCAGAGGACTGAAGCTGGAAACCCCGAGTGTTCGAAGCCAGAACGAGGGATGAGCAGCGGAATACGAAGAGGCAGTGCTGACCTACAGGGGCGTGCAAAGAGTAGAGGTGCGCCGAGAAGCGGAGCTAAGCTTGAAAGAGGTGAACATACGGGTCTGAGTAAGTTCAGTAGCGAGGGGTCAGAGGCATGTGAATTGCAGAGAGAATTTGGGATAATGTGTTTATCAGCGGAGGAGGGAGAATTTATAAGTGAGCCGAGTATTGACTCGAAACATTTGAAACAGGGCTCTGAAGAAAAGTTACGGAAGATGATAATCGATTATGCCCCGATAGGAGGCAAGCAATCACCTATTGAAATGAAGCTGGTATTGAGCGATGATGTTCCAATATACAAAAGACCAAGGAGAATGCCGTATGCAGATCAACAGTTCGTGGAAAAGCAGGTGACAGATTGGTTGCGCGAGGGAATCATCCAATCAAGTACTTCTGAGTACGCTTCACCAATAGTATTAGTACAGAAGAAGAACGGGAATAAACGACTTTGTTGCGACTATCGTAAATTAAACGAGAAGGTGGTACGTGACAACTTCCCAATGTCTTTAATGGATGATGTGCTCGAAAGATTACAAGGCGCCAAAGTATACACTAGTCTAGACCTGGCAAATGGTTTTCTTCACGTTCCCATCGAACCGAACTCACAGAAATATACGTCATTTGTCACTCATAGCGGTCAATTTGAGTTCCGATACGTTCCATTTGGAATATCAAATTCACCAGCCACGTTTTGTCGATACATTTCATCAATATTGAGGCAGTTGATTCAGAATGGAACGGCAGTTGTGTACATGGACGACATCATCATTCCCTCTAAGGATGAGGATGAAGGACTGCAGAAACTAAGGAGCGTGTTGGAGGTTGCAGCTGAATATGGATTGCGCATCAACTGGGAGAAGTGCCAATTCCTGAAAAGGAGAATCGATTTTCTCGGATATATCGTGGAGAACAATACGATCCAACCATCTGTAGAGAAGACGAAAGCAATACGAAACTTCCCGGTACCCGTCGATAGGAAATCGCTTCAACGCTTTCTTGGATTGACGTCGTACTTTAGAAGTTTCGTCGAAGGCTTCGCAGTAATCGCAAAACCGCTTTCCGATATGCTGCGCAAAAATGTTCCGTTTAAAATGGATATTGAACAGTCGCTAGCTTTTGAGCAGTTGAAAGAGGCTTTAGTCAGTGCACCAGTGCTTAAATTATTTAACCCTCAGGCACCAACCGAGGTTCATACAGATGCAAGCATGTAAATTATTTAACCCTCAGGCACCAACCGAGGTTCATACAGATGCAAGCATGCAAAAAGACTCGGAAGAACAACATTTTCACCCTATACAGTTTATGAGCCGAAAAACTTCACCCGTAGAAGAAAAATACCACTCATACGAACTCGAAGTGTTGGCCATCATTGAGGCTTTGAAGAAGTGGCGAGTCTATGTCATGGGGACAAAATTGAGGATAGTGACTGATTGCAATGCTTTTGTGATGACGATGACCAAGAAAGACGTCCCACTAAGAGTGTCGAGATGGGCTATGTTTTTGCAAGAGTTCGACTACGTTATCGAACACCGTCCAGCGTCTAAAATGAAACATGTGGATGCGTTAAGCAGAGTGTCGTGCTTGATGATCGGTGAGTCACTAAACCATCGTATCAAAGAAGCGCAGTTAGCGGACACTTGGATCAAAGCTGTAAGAACAATCCTTGAGAAAGGCCCATATGAAGACTTCTTTCTGAAATGCGGAGTAGTATATAAGGATCCTGTGAAAGAACTTATAGTAGTGCCGTCCTCAATGGAAAACGAAATCATTGGCATGGCACACCAACAAGGACATTTTTCGGTAAAGAAGACTCAGGATTTGGTAGAAAAGATGTTCTATATTCCTAGTTTGACGAAGAAGGCAACAACCGTCGTCAGGAGCTGTATTCAGTGCATCATCACTCAGTCGAAGGCAGGAAAGAAGGAAGGATTACTGGTGCCTATTGATAAAGAAGACAGACCACTAGGAACGTATCACGTGGACCATGTGGGTCCAATGGCTCAGACTCAGAAACACTATAATCATTTGCTTGTAGTTGTGGATGCATTTGCGAAATTTACCTGGCTTTATCCAGTAAAGAGCACCGGATCCGAGGAAGTAATTGACAAATTGAAAAGGCAATCTACAATATTCGGAAACCCGAAGAGAATCATCTCGGATAGAGGAACAGCCTTCACCTCGAACGCGTTCAAGGAATACTGTCAGAACGAAGGGATACAGCATCTGTTAATAACCACGGGAGTCCCTAGAGGAAACGGACAGGTGGAGAGAATCCACAAGATTGTGATTCCGATGTTGGGAAAAGCAATCCTTGGAAGTCCTCAAAGCTGGTTCAGACATGTGGAGAAGGTTCAGCAGGTTCTTAATAGCACCCCTTCAAGGAGTACCAACTTCACCCCTTTCAGGATACTGACCGGACTGGAAATGCGACTTCCAGATTATCCAGATCTTCGTGAGATACTAGAGAAGTCTGCTTTGGATGAGCTGAACAACGAGAGAGATGAGATGCGTGAGGAAGCCCGAGAGAACATTCTGAAAGTTCAATGCGAAAATAAGAGGACATACAACAAAGCAAGAGTACCAGAGCCAACATATCATGTGAACGATTTAGTCGCCATTAAGCGCACACAATTTGGTTCCGGCATGACGCTGAGGCCCAAGTTCCTAGGACCCTACAAGATCACCAATAAGCTAAGCAACGGCAGATACGAGGTTGAAAAGGTGGGAGATACCGAGGGACCTCGCTGTACAAATACGGTGGCCGAGTTTATGAAGAAGTGGGGCCATTAAGCTCTTTCATTCGAGGCGAATGAACATCAGGATGGCCGAATGTGGGATTGTGCCAATCCAACGACAGAATACCTTACATTATCCTTGAACACACAAAGCCATACACACACATAACCCTGACAACAGCAACAGACAATGTAACGGACGAACGAACAAGAAAAGAGTAACTGGTTTTCCCTACCCAAGTAAAATATAAGAATTCACGTACAGTCACAGACAGTCATTAAACTAACGTCGTTGAAGAGAGTCATTAAACTAACGTCGTTGAAGAGAGTCATTAAACTAGCATCATTGAAAACGGTCGTCATTGTCAACAGTAGACAATAAGTATAAGTACAAATAATAAATAGAAATAAAGTTGTTTTGCATTTATGAACGGAGTGTTTTATTAATAGATCCGAGTTAAGTCTATTATTTAAAGAAGTGCGTGAATAGGATAGAGGAAAATCCTACATATATATGTATATTAAGAAACAAATAAATAGATAAGTAGATTAAATGAATAAATAAATAAATATAATAAATAAATCAAATAAACAAATAAATTAAATAAATATATTGAATAAATAAATAAATAAATAAATAAATAAATAAAAAGACATATAGTTTAAGTAACAAGTAAATAAATATATAAATTAATTAACAAATAAATAAATAATATATAGAATAACTAACAATTAAATAAATAGACATATAGGTTAGGTAATAAGTAAATAAATATATAAATTAAGTATAAAATAAATAATTAAATATGTGAAATAACTTAGAATTAAATAAATAAATATAAATATTTTACCAGGCGAATCAGAAACAAACATTTTCAGGTACATAATTGGTTTATAATAGGATTATCAGAGTAATCACACCTCACTAAAAATGTATTTTCAAGTTTTCGAATTCTATCAGAAATCAGTTCAACATTCCCTCTTCTATGCAAGTGTATGGTTGAAAAGTGCCATGGCAGGTCTAACATCATTTTTAAGATTTTATTTTGAGAAGTTTGCAATTTTATAATGTGGCACATTGCACATTTTCCCCATACTTGGCACCCATATAATAAAATAGCTTGAAATATTACCTTGTGAATAACTATTTTGTTTTCTACAGACAAATACGATTTCCTAATAATAAAGGGATTCAAAGTCTTTATCGCAATACTGACTTTTTTAAGTGCATTTGTAATATGTGGGTTAAATGTCAATTTGGTATCCAAATAAACACCTAAATATCTGACGCAAGGCTGCCAATTTATGTCAGCACCATTCACCCTAAGCTGATTGGATGGAAGAAAACAAGCTTTTCAAGTGAAAAAAATTGCTTGTGTCTTATCCGAGTTAAGCTTGATTTTCCATTTATCTATATAAGATGTCTATCGCATTATTTGAATTCCTCTCAATACAGAGAGCGAACTCATGCGAAGAAAAAATTGCAGTATCATCCGCATAGATAGCTACGTGACATGACGGTATCTCCGGGAAATCCGCTATAAACAAATTGTACAACATTGGCCCAAGTACTGATCCTTGAAGAACGCCTGAGTGGAATGTTACCAAGTCGGAAGCACTACTGTTAACAGACACACGAAAAGAACGATTAGACAAAAAACTTTGAACGATTTTACACAGAACATCTGGGAAATTAAAACGTAGCATTTTGTAGATGAGGCCATCATGCCAAACTGAATCAAATGCTTTTTCTATATCAAGTAATAGCATACCTGTGGATTTCCCTAAAACTCTATTTTGCTTTACGTGCTTACAGATTCTAAGAACTTGGTGCGATGTGCTGTGAGATCGCCTAAAACCAAATTGTTCATTAGGATAAATGTTATTTTCAGATACAAATCTTAAAATTTTTTCTTTAAGTACTTTTTCATATATTTTGCTAATGTTGCTAAGTAAACTTACCGGCTTGTAGCTCTCGGGGTTATATGCCGACTTACCACTCTTGAGTATAGGCACGATCTTAGCTATTTTCCAAACTTTGGGAAAATATTTTATTTTAAGACAAGCATTTACGATGAATGTAAGATATTTAAGCCCAATATTTGGTAAATTTTTAAATACATATTCCTGATACCATCCAGGCCACCTGTTTTTTTCACTTTAAGGCTTTTGATTATGTGTTAAATATCATCTATCGAGACTATCACGTTTTGTTATACATTTGGGTTAGACGCATTAAAAGCTTGTACAACATTATTAACTGTTCTACAAGTATTTATGTCACCTAGAGATTGAGATACCAGGTGATTATTTGAGAACTTATGAGCCAAGATATTAGTTTTTTCCATGTCGCTGTAGAAAAAAGTTCCAGAATCGGCTTTTCAAATTAAAAACAAACAATTTAAATACTTTTCAGTGGCAAATGTGATGTTTCACATAAACACTTAACTGACTGCTCTCTCAACTAATCGCCGTAAATACTTTGGAGATAAATAAAAACAAATGTCCAGCAATTCTAGACACTCAAGATATAAAGTCATCGTCAAGGACAATATTGAGGGTTCTTAGGGAACTGAATTTTATCGCATGACCAATAGTTATAGTGAATCCTCAGTATTTATTTCATTTTCTATGTGATATTGGCATCCATAACCCATTCGTGCTCTGCTCTGAACGAAAAAAGAAAAACGTCTATAATTGAAGTTACATCGGTCGACAAGTTGCATTATAAAAATGAATTATAAAAACTAATTTAATTATCTATAAAGTCTTCAAAGGCATTTCTTTACACATTTGAATAAAATAAATAAATATTAAACTATCTATATCCTAACCTAAAACTTTACAACATGCCCAGCGAAATAGATTGCGTCGTTATTCTTAATCGCGAATAAAAATGGATGGTCAGCTGTGAAGATCTTTGGATTGGAAACACTGGATAAAAACGTTGTCTTTACATCTAAAAAAAATGACAAGAATATATTTCATTTAGAAAAAATTAAATAAAAATAAATTTAAAATCAATCTTACATGTAGCAGCAGCAGCTTCGGATCCGTATTCATTCACCTCGATATATGCCTTTTGGACAACATCAGAAACTTTAACTGGTGCGCTAGATTTAAAAAGTCCTGTGTAATTGGCGCCAGAGCTAAATGCCTTTTTCATCCCCAACTTCAGGAAAACCCAAACATTTACAAATTGAAACTAATTGAATAAATTCCACAACAAACCTCTTCCAAAACAGGCACAAGGCTGATGTCAAATTCAATTTTGAATTTTGGCAATCTCACTTCAACATCATCCACGTTCATTTTGTCCGAAAGTTTGGTAAGATCTACACTCGATAGTGCCGCTTCCAGTTCCCGTAAGCCTTCACGTTGGTTTGGCAACACTATCAGCAGGGCCATATCTTCATCTTCATATTTCAGCTCAATTGCTGTGGCGTCGTATTGAGGAAATTCACCATATCTACAGGATATTTCACCAAACATTGTACTCACGTCAACCGATTCTGATGCAGTTAGCCAAAATGGTTTCATTGAAGTGGCGCGCCTACTAAATTGATCAGCCCATTGAGCCTTGAAATAAATAGCATTGACTAGGATGGCAGTGGTGTCCTTGTCAACTGAAGTTGGACTAAGCAAATCAGTGATCTTATTGTTAGTTTGTTCCTCTACCCATGAGTTTATTGCATTAACTGTGTTTTTACTATCGGAGAAGTCAACTGTTTCCGCTTCCGATTTGAAGTATTTCTTTGCGATTTTATTAAATTTCGTATCAAGTTCGTAGCCAGTGTATATTTTGTTAGCGATTGTGAGTTGAACTAGTCCACTTGATTTGGAGTTGAGAATTTGTGAGATATTCTCAGCTAATTGAAGCTTATCGGATGACGGGTACCGAAGGCCGGTTCTAAGGTCTTCTTCCGTGTCACCTTCAGCACCCATGTAGAGTAGGGTTAGGGCAGTTTGAAGGGAGAATGGTGACACAATAACATTTTTATTTTGGTTCAGAGCTGAGATTTGCTTCAATAGAGCAGCTGCAAAGGGACCAGCATTAATTTTGTCCGCAGTGTTGCTAGTGATACTGGCGGTATTCGAGATTTTGCTCACTATCGTTATAAGATCGAAATCCGTTATATTGTTAGTTTCCGTATTATTATTTACTTTCAAAGGATTACTTTCTTCAGTAATTTGTTCGATTGCAACAGTTCTTTTGTCTTCAATAATCGGTATAATCTCTGTGGTGGGTTTTTCAACAGGTAAGTATCTACCTTTGGCCCTAGGTCTGGGTCTTTCTTGAGCAAAATTCCAGTCTTCTACAATGGGTCTGCTTTCTGAGTTGCGTATGTCTGTCACATGGTTTTGACCATTGGCAAGGTGCGCAGAGGAAGTTATTTTTAAAATCATTCTCGGTGATAGAATGTATTTTTTTATTATACTATGCTGGGAACAAGGTAAAACTACATATGGGGACGTCAACTGAAATATCGCCGCAAGTAGGAAGATAACTGGAAAAAAATAAAATCAATTTAAATAAAGTTTTTTTTATTCTCACAACATGCAGGTGTCATATTAAATTTAAATTCAAGTAAGAGTTGTTGATTTTTTAAATAGAATCGAACGAAAAAATGAATGAAATAGAAATTGCTACGAAATAAAAATATAGTGTAGGATACTGAATATGGCCTTATGGAACGCCGGTATTTATTCGAAATGAACATTAAGTTTTATAGTTTTTTTCCGTGCAGGGACGGGCTTAGAATATCACTGCAGCGCCCCCCAAACAGCGCTTGTCTTAAAAGGCGACTAAGGCAGGAAATCACTTCTAGGCAATTTTAACAAATAGGTGAGCCTAGCGACACATTTTACATGTTAAAACTGTCCCACTGGTGTGCATGCAAATCCGTGCGTTGACACGTGACACGACTAGAGATCACCGTTGTGGTAAAAGATCGATCAAACAATAATCAATTAAGGGAAAATGCACTTGTCGAAATCGTAGAAAGATCACCCCTTAAAATTCCTGGATCACAAAAACACAACAACACCAGCATTTGCTTGGACTCATTAATGAAGTGATCCGAAACGATGTCAATTGAGGTCGAACCACACTACAGGTGGACCAGTAAGAATGCACTAAAGTGGGAGTTAAGTCTGCCCAACCTCTTGCTAACGTCTGACAAACACCAAAGAGTATCAATTGTCATGAGAAGCTTCTCAAATTTGCCGTTCGGAATCGTGTTAAAATTGTAAGTCCCTTCCACTTCGCACAAGCAAATCATTGGAGCAGCCAGGTTCTAGACCCTATATATTTAAATATTTTTTATGAACATAACTTTCTATTACTAGAACATATTATATGTGAAGGGTAACGTGTTCAATTTG
Organism: Portevinia maculata; assembly: GCA_949715645.1. NCBI lineage: Eukaryota > Metazoa > Arthropoda > Insecta > Diptera > Syrphidae > Portevinia > Portevinia maculata. The sequence goes on from OX454526.1 coordinate 261,322,759, forward strand.
AAAGAATAAAGTCCGGCTTTGAATAGAACCTATTTCAGAGAAAATGGAAATGGTACTAAAAGGTTATACGAACGCCGCCAAGAAGGCAATATTGATGCAATCTATCACAAAAGTGCAACACCAGCATTAGATTAACCTCAGTGACGAAGTAATTAGAAACCGCGATGAATGCCTTCTTTCCTATCTCTCTATTCTTTCTAATACCAAGTAGTTTACACTGTGTTCTTAGCATTATAAGGGTACTGTAACAACAGAAAAAATCCCTTTAGCGTAAGCAAATTATAAAAAAAAAAAATGTCAATACTTTTTGAGGTAAAATCGTGGCGAACCTCACAGGCGGACCAGTAGAGGTGCAATGACATGGGAGGGCTACGATCCGTCAAGTTCAGACCAAAGGCTCGTCATTTAAGAAGAAAATGAAGGTACAAAACCAGAAACAATACCCATACGTAAGCATCTCGTGGCGCTATTGTCGCGCTTAGGCATCCCCTTTTCTGATATCTGCTCAAATTTTTACAGTAATAATTCATACAATTTGACTTAAAACTGTCGGTTAGATTTAACTTTATCGGATCAAATAAAAAAAACATTGTACAAGAATTTATTAAGGACTTTAAATAAATCCCGAAAATGGGGAAGAAACTACGTTTTTTTTTAGTTTTGGAGAATTCATAAAATCTTGCCAAAATTTCTCGGAGTGGGAATGTTGAAATCAACCAGAACTCTGTAGACACCCGCACCCTACTTACACTGAAGTTTTGAGTAATGTTGATTTCAGTACGAGGGTTCATCAATTAAATTCCAACTAAAATTGTTTGGGTCTTTTTTCAAAGTAATTAATAATTAACTACGGATATGGAATTTGAGCCACACAACATTTAATTGCAGATTGAGTTTTGACCATGGTTTGATTATCTACCCGCAACTAACTTGTTTGCAAATGGCGAGTGGTTGTTAAAAATAGAAATGGTAACAGCCAAAATTTACTCGAACCTGCAAACCATTAATCAACCGTTTATTGTTTTTTTTTTCTCGTATTCGTATTAATTTAATACAAAAAACTATCAGAAAGAATTCACAAAAAATTGCAGCATTATTTACATGAAGAATGCAAAACAAAAAAGAAAACACCTGCCCTTTAATCGCGATAGTTATTGAAGCTATTGCAGTTAATAAACCTCGGTTGCCATTTCGAACAGCAATCATAATTGATACAAACTAAACTGTAGTTCGCCATAAATGCCACTTTTGCAAAAGCTCACGAAACTATAATAAATTGTGAATTATTAAACCAGTATTATTAATAACACTCTTTCTAAGCTTATAGGTATTCAACAATCATAAGAATCAAACACTTAACAAAAACAAAATTCAACTTGAAAGTAAAACATAGAATAACAGCACAACACAAAATCAATAAAAACAGCAAACAAATGTTTTCTATTTTCATCGAGTATTTTGCAACAAAAAAAACACTTCTTACATATTTGCTTGGACATTGCTGTTTGCTTTCTCTTATAAGCAAACTGGATTATTGATAATAAAAAAACGAATAATAATTTACACTCAACCTGATCTCAACTACATGAAGTAGTGGAAAGATGATGCCAACTGAAATACAAGTATGTCTGTTGTATAGTATTTATACGGAGCTAAACGGCAGACAAAGCTACACCACTACCTTATTGCGCGCTTTTAGTCTTATCATGCAAAAAATTGGAAAAACCCGTCCGGCGGAAATACTCCAATAATGCTGGTTGCGATGGTATGTTTCAGCCAATGAAAACCTGCATACATGATTGGTGTCACATAGCTAGTATGTAATCACTGACGTCTACTTTTTGTTTTCAAAATGAGGATTATCTTAAGAATCTCGGATGTGCTTCCTGGAATCGGGTGGATTATTTATTTTCCTAGGCAATAGCCAGTAACCCCGGTTAAAATTCTTAGCAAATATTTTTACTTTTTCATTATCAATAGATCACCTCTGAACTGGGATTATCGCAATAATCAGTAAATAAGAAAGCACCCGTAGTTAGCGAAACTTTGTAAAATAACAGTAAGCTGTGGATCCCTGCACATTCAGATTTGGAAATATCCTTCATTGAAGAAATTCCCAACATCCGAACATTTGTAGAGGAAGATGGGGCATAAAAGGCATCCGCGTCAAAATGGAACCCCTCTGTATTTCTTTGTTAAATAAAGCGACAACTCTGAAATACAATCTCTTTGCTTCAGTGTTTAGCTGACGTTTTTTGAAGAATACATATTTTTGTATTAGCGCTTTGGAAGTCACTGAAACAAGTTTTCCATTGCGCTTTTAATAATTTTAAGAATATTAAAGTCAGTTTTTCTAAAATCTGGCTTATTGTAGATTGGATTATCTTCGACTACACAATCTGCATTTGATATTGTTTTAAATGGTTCGCAATTCCCTGAGCAAAACTAAGTGTAAACGGAGCGAAGATAAATTTGCATCGGAATTACGAAAACCCTCGAAGAACTGTGCAAAGGTTTATAAAAAAGCGGTTTAATATCCCGACCTTCCACTGGCTACCAAAGTGGGCAATTTTATGCCAGTGGTTTGAAAGGCTCAAGAAAAAGAAGAAGCTGAATATCTAAAGGCTTATTTATGGCTTTTTGATGAAAGAAATTGAGGAAGTATTTTTATTTGCTCAAGAAGACTAAGTAGCTGAATATCTAAAAGACGTCTTTATGGCTTTTCGATGAAAGAAATTCGTTAAGTAGAGAGAAGAAATGGCTAAGCCAATAAGTTTGACGCTGAAGCACTCATCGCTGGAGAAGACTAGTGAAAAACTTCTTCAAACGCAATGCAACAATTTCATTAAGGAATCCAAGCGCATCGCTCTCGGACTGTTTTCTTTAATTTATTGGAAGTGTTTGTCTAAAAACATGGAATCACTTCAAATAGAATATTCAATGTAGAAGAAACAGGGATTACTTCCGTTGCAAAAAGTCTTGGGAAAATGTTGGCAACTTAAGAAGAAAACAGGTAGGATCTTAGCGGTCTGTTCAGTTCCTAACCGTCGAAGTTTGCTCGACCGCTGAAGGTTCCTACATGCCACCGATATTTATTTTCTCTCGTACACAGTGCAGCTTGAAGCCGAACCCACCAACTTCAAACCCCCACCTATGAAATAGAAGAAAAAACATCGCAACAAAAACACAGGAAGGAGGAATCATCAGATCTTGCATGGCCCTTTGCAAATGGGATTATTGTTCTCGTGCGGCAGAGGATGATATTGATGACGAATGCACTCATATATGCTTGCCTTGCAACCAAGTGTAGCATCGTGCCTATTATGCCCCGCCTATGGCCAAATAAAAAATATACTGAATATTCCATTTTTACATTTTTAAGTTACTGTCGTTTTTACAGGAACATCTTAATGTACCCATACAATTTTCTTTGCAATAATAGGTTTTTTATTTTAACATTCATGGCATATTTTTGGAGTAATTAAAAATAATCTTTAAACAGTCAAAGTGGTGTGTTTTCCTGGTAGTACTCGTACAATAAAAAAAAGAAAAAAAAAAACAATAATCCGTTATTCCTCCGATTCCCTTACATATTTTTATAAAATAATTATAGTTGTCATTGCTTGTGATGTTATACGATTTACATGAAAATCACCAAATCACGTCCTATTCTATTGGCGTGATAGAATAACCCAGTAGCAAAATGAGCACGGCATAAATTACCCATGCGTCGGCCTCATTAGCATAATCTCATAACTCACAAACTTAAAAATTTACAGGCGGAACAAAAAATATCTGCCAGAGGCATGCCAGTGGCAGGGAGAAGTAGATTTATTAGCATTACCAAATTTCAATTTGAGCTCAATTTTCGTTTTAAGAGAAATGCGAAGTTTTCTGGACTTGTGTAAAGGCAGTTACAAAAGTGGTTTTCACCAAAAGTGGAGCTAGGTGAATAATAGATACTCATACCTAAGTTCTACAATAAAGTACTCTCTCGAATTCAAGAAATACAAGGAAGGTATTCTAAGATGTCCGAAGCCATTTTCCAATATATTTATTAATCAACATGTACTAGTGTAGCTTTCAGCCCGGAAGATCGACGGTAGGCCCAATTTTCACACCTCGGCAGAATCTGGCAAATAACAAAAAATTTCAAGTTAATACTCACAACCATTTAATCGACATAAACCACACAGAACCTCGTAAGAAAAAAAAAATCATATTTACTTTTTTACTCATGCTCCTTTTCTGATATTTTCTGTGCAGCTCAGGTTCAATAAACACACCTTGTAAGATATAAGTAGGAACTTAAAACTTACCTATACATTGGAACCGTTTATTTGTTAAGAATTATTGTTCATAGATTCATTGGTATTTGTATACCTTATCCTGAAGGTCTATTCATTTTAACTCATAGTTTGAAAGATGCTTTGAAATTGGTCGTAGGATCCTAAAAGTTACTATTTTTGTGATCAGTATCGAAATTTATATTTATATAACCATGTCCTTCCGTCAATTAGTAATCAATTTTGAGGCATTACATTCGAGCTAAAAAGCTGAAATTTAGTTTTTTAACATTTTCACATTTTAATCATTTTGTTAGAACTAAACAAATATAGCAGCTGTTCCTGTTTGCCCAATGGAAGACAACAGGAGTATTATACAACTGTATACCACCAAAATTTAAACAGATACGACAGCAGACCAGCAAGAGACTCCATTTTACGCCCGAAAGCGGAGTCAATGTCATGTCATATGAACGACGAAACGAAGTTTTTGGGTTAAAATTAGTATGGCAATTGAAATTGCCAAGGACTCACATGTGTATGTATTGTATATATTATGAGAGAGTGGGCTCGCTGTGCTCAGCAAAAATAATATTACCAATGACAGGAAACCTAAACCATGAAATTGTTTGACAGCCCATACTTTTCTCCTTTTTTATAAACAATGTTTTCAATATCCTCCCATTGACACATGACGCTATGCAGCAACGTTACGAAGCATTACGTTCTGGTCTTACGAATGCCATTTTGAAGTTGAAGCGGAACTCAGATTTCACTGGATTTCCTATGACTCAACTTGACTCAACCGTCTTTCAACGTGATGCTCCTGAGCGTGATTGTGGTGTAAGGATCACAAAAAAGTTAAGTCAAACTTAGCTATAAATCAGATTTATGTGAGCCGTGGAATATTTTGTTTTCATTTTCCTCTTAATTGGTTTGCAAAAAAGGAACGGAACTGAAAACTTTGTTTGGTTGTCCTTGCTTCAGGAATCGTTTTATTTCTCCTAATTCAGTACGCTTACCTACTTTCATATAAATAGTAACATACGTATATATCTATGTTTATGAACATTCCAACAGTCAATTAAATAAATTTATTCTTCGTGGATAATATATATCTACAATATTGGGCATCTGTTAGTCCTGTAAAATAGGAAAACGTTAAATATGTAATACCTAAGTTATTAACTATGGCATTTTGATATATATCGAGTCATTTTTAGGAACTGCAAGCCTTACGTAAACTACCTGTTTCATGAAAAAAGTCAAAAGCTTAATTTTATAATTAGATTTCAGCTTGTTTAAATCAAGGTCGTTTGACACAATTTAGTTGAACCAGATGGACCACTTAGGGCTACATAGAATGATGTCATTTTCTATAAAAAAAAGAAGACCATTTTCACAAGGGTATTCAAATTTAGTTAATTGAAATACAATATTCGAAAAAACCTCACAGTACAGCTCAATTCATTTCCTTTATTTAAAACGAAATACAATGATAGCTTCTCAGAGATAAGCTTATAGCATTTAAACCAGTTTGCTTGCTACACATATGTGTTTACTTATTTTCTCAATCAACTTTTTCTAAGATAAGCTAATAATATTTGTGGAGTTCTTCAGTTTCTTCTGAATATCAATCAAATCGACGCGTGAATTTCGTTGTGCGGTGATAAAACGTAATTTGCTAGCAATTTCGGTAAAGAACAAAATTCTTTTAAAACAACCTTTACAATTCGTGGAGTTATTTTGACAAGGATTTCGTGATTTTACTTGTTTCGCTTTCGATTAAGTGCAGTTATATTGAAAATTAAGTCAATTAAAATATTGAAAAAAGCAGAGCAACTGTGAAAAATAGTGATTCGTTGTTTTAATTTCTTTTATACATATAAGTGATCAGCGCTATCTTCTTCGAAATGTCGAAATCGGTGACCTTAAGTAAGTTAAAATAAATTATTATTATTTTTTGTAGTTTTGTAGGGTAGCTATTTTGTTCAGGCATGAGCTAAGAATATAAGGCTGGGTTAACACACAACTGGCGTATGCGGTTGGCGTGTTGTGGTATTAAAGCCAAAGCTAAAGTTTGTCAGTTGCCTACACTAAGGCGAAATTCCTTAGTACTGCTGACGTACTCCAACGTCAAGCGTTTCGTAACGCAACATTATACTGTACTGATGCAATGGTAACATTTCAATTATCAGTGTAAGGTCATGTAGGTAGTTACTATTCAGCCTAAATTGTCGTTTAGCATTCTGGACGTACATAAGTGAACCAATAATGGAATCAGAAACAAAAATTTAAACTGAAAGTATTCTCATTTAAAATCTGTTCTATTTGTTAGCACATTTATAATTGTGTATCAGAATCTAAAGCAACATATCTCGCTTACACTAGTTCGAGAAGAAAGAAAATGATTCTTAAGCAGTTGCCTTTAAAATTTGGAATAAAGTTGTTTTGAAAGTTAATATCTGGAATAGATGTGGTTTGAAAATTTCAAATTAGAACAAATACCTTCCTGGGTGGAGTGGCACAGTGGTTAGTGTGTTGGACAACTAATCGAGGGGTCTCTGGTTTAAATCCGCCGGGGCCAAGTAACACGTAAAGTTTATTTTTCCAAAATCTGACAAATACCCAAGAGCATCAATTTTTTTGAAAAGCTTACCAAATTTTTCGTAGGGAGTCGGCTTTAAATTGTAGGTTTATTCTACTCCGCACAAGCAAATAGTAGAAGCTAGGTTGCACCCTACACAAGTCCTTTTTCTACAAGTTATAACTTATCACACTCTTAAAAAAAAATCTTACAGCCGCTTTCCAGCCTGATTTGGAATACACTTGATTTGATTTTTATAGTAAAAATATTTGAATATAGTATTGGAGTAGATTTGTTTTGATTTTTACAAGAAGAAAAGTTGATTTGATTGAAAAATGATATTAGGAATACATCGGCTTTTAATCGAACCCTCAAATTCATGTCAAAATATCTCTGGTTTTTCAAACCAACAAATAAAGCAGGTCTGTTCGCTTACTTTTTCCAGTAACTTTAATCTATTCAAAGTGACGAAAAACTGCTCAAAGTTGTTCCTTAACACAAACAAAACATAGAAGTGAAAGCCAACGAGAGAACTTCCCCACAACTGAGTAAGTTACGAATTCCTTACTCAAAAGCAAAAGTGACTTAAGTGCGTTTCTTACATTTTTTAAACTTTTAACTTCAACAAATTATTCCATCTAAATTGCTTTGGTGAGAAAGCTGAAATTTAAACCCTATATCAAACAATAAACACTCATTTCGAATCTTATTTGATATTAAAAATAAAAATGTTCTGATCTATAATTTATAAACAAAAAACTGACTTAAACTACAGGGTGGCGCACCAATTGTACTACAATAAGAAATTGTAATAACTTTTTTTTTAATAAATGTTTTTTTTTTTATTGTATAGAAAATTCAATTTTATTTTATATAACTAATTTTTTTTGAAGATGATAAACCGTAAATGGCCGCCATGCTCATCGACGCATATTATGCGGCACCTGATCAGAAAATTATTCATTGCGGCCTGAAGGGTTGATGTCGGGATCGCCTCAATTGTTGTTTTAATGGACTTCTTCAATTCAGTCAAATTCCTTGGTTTCGTTTTGTACATCTCTTGCTTGACCTAACCCCTAAACAAAAAGTCTGGTGCAGTCAGGTCAGGTGACCTTGGGAGCCAGCGGAAACTGGAGTTTCTGTATATTAATTTGTTTGGGAATTTTCGTTGGAGCTCCACTCCTGTCTGGCTATGTGTGCAGTTGCTCCATCTTGCTGGAACCAATAGCTGTTGAAACGGATACTTCTTCGACGCAGTTCTGGGTAAAAAAAACTGCTTCAACATCTTTAAATAACGGTCCCCATTGGCAGTTACTGTTACACCGTTTTCTTCAAAGAAGTATGGCCGCACAATGCACCTTAATGAAACTGCACATCACACAGTGACTCGTTCTGGTTCCAATACCGTCACATGCTGTATTGCCGTTTAGATCAATTTGGGCCTCATCAGATATAAACAAACAATTTATTAAGCTGTTGTCGTCTTCGGTCATTTCAATAATTTTTGGGCAAAATTTCAGGCGATTACAAGTTTAAGTTATCATGAATCATCCGTTGTAATGACCGTCTACTAACTCCAATTTGCGCCGATAAGTTTCGAGTCGAAATGCTTGGTTTTGCCTGAATTGAGGATGCTACAGCCGCGATTGTGTGTTGAACCCGAACATAGGGATCTCGATGGTACGGTCTTCGTGCGATGCTTCCAGGTTCGGCAAACATGTTTACCAGCCTTATAATGGTCCATCTACTCGGGGGAGTGCCGCCAAACTCCCGCCTAAATTCCCGATCCCGGCAAAAATTAGATCCTAAAACTAGAAAGCTGAAATTAGGAACATAATACTCTCTAGAGGCCCGAAATATCAAGTGTATGAATATTAAAATAAGCAAACTAAGACGTATTGTCTATATGGGCCCGAAATGCTCGCGTTTTAAGATTTTTAAAACACGCCCACTGACACTCCCACAATTAAAAAAAAATGAGTGTGCTTAAGACCACACGACTGAAGTAAAACTTCTTCCGCTCCATCTAATTTAAATTGTGGGAGTGTCAGTGCGCAAATTTTGAAAATATTTACACATGAGCATCAAGGGCCCCTGGAGAGTCTATACTATAAATTTCAGCTCCCTAGCTCAAAATTTGGTTTTTTTGTAAATAGTTCCCCTGGAGAGTCTATATTATAAATATCCTAGCTCAAACTTTGGTTTTTTTTTTAATTGTGGGCGTGTCAGTGGGCGAATTTTGAAAATATGTACACATGAGCATCTAAATTGTATGGGTTGTAACGGAAGTCTACGATTGTCTACACTTCCGTTACGCCGGGAGTCTTAATTGGTCTACACTTCCGTGTCGCATTCACCAGCTTACTCCCCAAGTCAAGCGTGCGTAAAGAGGTTTTACTTCAAAAAACAGTTTTATCGAAAAGTCAAAGTTTGAGCTAGGAAGCCGCGGAATATATGCTCTCTAGGAGCCCTTGATACTCATGTTGAAAGATTTTTAAAATTCAAGCGGAGTGTAGCCTTTCTTTATGTTGTTTCTGGCAACGATATTATTTTTTGCGTTTAGTTCTGTATTTTTTACCTTAATTTCTTTTTTTGGCACCTTCCTTTTCGTAGATAAGTCTTTAGTTCGTGTACTTTTTCCGTGCATATTTTCTGAAGAAGTATTTTGTTCTACCTGCATGAACATTTCTTCAATAGTTTTAGACTCAATAAAGTATTCTTCGGATAACCTATCACGTATTTTAAAATCTTGGTCTTTTACGCTATCGTCGCTATCTTCGTTACAAGATTCATCTGATATAATTTTCCAGTCTGCTGTATTCTTTAGATTGGAGACCTAAGCGGCAGAATGGTTTTATTATATAATAATATACCTATAATAGTTTTAGTTTATAATATTATTTAATACATTTTAATAAGTTTGTGTAATTTACCATTGAATTCCTCTTGTTAATCTTGTCTCAATTCTGTCTGTTGAGCAGCTGGCAGTTGAAATACTTTCATCTTATGGGAGCACCCTTTTTGTTTACTAAATAAACCTGCACATCTAACGCTCTACAAAACTTGACATGCTTTTTTGTTTTCTTACAATATTAATAGTTTAGGGAATTTCCGTGCAGGGATGATTTAACTATGTCACTGCAGCGCCCCCAATAAACAGCTCCTGTCGTAAAAGGCAGCTAATAGCTTTCTTCATTGAAAATTGAAGGAATCGCTCTCAAAATCTAGAATTGCACTTTTCAATGAAACATGTTTTGGTTCTGATCAGTATTCCAGTATTGGTGAGGGTTGGGGTACCACACACAGTAGGTATGTCGTGTGTTTATTGAACCTGAGCTGCACAGAAAAGTACATAAAAGATCAGAAAAGAACAGGATTTTGTGTTCCATGAGTAAAACTCTTACTCCCGTCCCAAAGTGTTCTGTCACCTTGTGTTCCATGAAGCTGCGCAGATCAGTTCAGCATAAGATTTCCTGCGCCTAGCTTTGGAAATTCAAATTGTACTGATGTCAACTGATTTATTTGTTTGGCATTAGGTAAAGCATTTATTAGTTTAATGTTACAAATATTCGCATATTTATAAAAAAAAGTTAAAGAGAATAACATAGGACAAGTATCTACAAATGTGATCAAATCGGCATCAGGCCCAACATTGACGATACAATGCTCACTCAAAACCCGAGGTTCACTAGAAAACACTGAAGATCATCTATTTGATTTTACAGTAAGGATGGGAACATATGACTCGAAGCTGTACTTTTCTGTTCTGATTTGATCTGATCTGACAGTTTTCAATCACTTGTGCTGTTTGTTCAGATCTAGTTTTCGTTCATTAAACACACAAAGTATCTGTCCTTCTTTTTTTTTTATATAATTTGCTTACGCTAAAGGGGTTTTACCGTAAATGTTACAGTACCTTCATTGTGGCATGAACACACCGCAAGCATTTGTGAACAGCAAGTAGCACCTAGCAATGGCATATTTCATTGCATGCTTTTCGGTGCCACTCGCTTTTAGAAAGAATAGAGAGATATGAAGAAGTGCTTTGGTGCAGTTGTATGGTTTTTCTCCACGGGTGTTGTCTAAGCTGCTTATCAAATCCACGTTTTCCTCACTTTGACGTTTGACGCAAGGCTATTTGTATATATTGGTAAATTATAGACCAAATCTCCCAAATCTAGATTTGCTCGTTTTCTTCAATGAAACATGCTAAATCGAAAAAGATGTTATCTTTTGAGTAAAAGAGTTAATCTTTTGAGCAATGCTTTTCTTCAATGAAAAACGCCTTAAAAAGACAAATCACATCTAGGCAATTTTACCAACCAGGTAAACCTAGCGACGCATTAAACACCTTGAAACTCGCCTGCAAGTATGCATGCAAATATGCATGCAAGTATATGGTTGACACGAAGATCAATCAAACATTAGTTTGTACATGTAGAAGTCGTAAAAAAGAGGCAGGCCGTGATCATTCGTATGCTAAAACTCCAGTGTTTGATTGGTCTTAGTAAAGAAATGATCCGAATCCGGGATTCCTGTCGATGTTTATTGAGGTTAGACTGGCGAACCTCACATCCGGACCAGTAGGAATGTCATAAACTGGGAGGGTTGCGCTTCCTTCAATTCTGATTGTAACCCCACCATACAGGAGAAGAAGAATGATAATTTAGGGAAATTGTAAGCTTTATGCACATAGACGCCATTATAATAAAAGCATATTGAATTAATATATGGTGAATTCAAATTATAGATTATTTGTTCATAGTAGTTCATAAAGAAGTCATGTTACGAAATGGTAAATTATGGAATATACATACAGTTATCCTCATTTTTCTGATCAAGAGCATTATTATACCCTATTCTAAGGGTAGGTATTATAACTTCGACTCATAGTTTGTAACATACCTTAATAATGCTCGTTACCATATATTTGTGATCAGAAAGTTATGTCGATATTGTCATTTTTGTTCGTCCGTTCGTTCGTCCATTGTCAATTTTGAGCCCTAAGATTTAAGCTGGAAAGCTGAAATTTGGAACTTAATACTCTGTAGGGGTCCGAAATCATCAAAAGTAAAAATTTTTGAAATCAAATTTAGAGCTAGAAAGCTGAAATTTAAAATATATACCCCCTCTACGGGCCCGAAATGCAGAGATGTAAATATTTTTGAAAACCGCCCACTGATACGCCCACTATTTAAAAAAGAACCGCTTTATTGAAGAAATCAATCGCAAATTATGTCGAGAAAATCATTCCCGAAAATGGCTCCAAGTCCACTTTTAAGGGACGAATGCTTTCACAACTTAAATGGTTTTAAGAATAATTTTTGGGTATAATTTTATTTTTTGAAATTGTTTATCAAATATAACTTTTGCACGGCTTAAAAAGACTTATTCGTACATAGAACTGAATTGCCTTCGAAAGGACTTTGGAAAAGTGGCTAGTGTCCGCTATGGCCATGTTCAAAATTAAAAATTACACCTTATATTTTGTTTAAATTTAAATAGAAATGAGTATTCCAGTTTGGAAAAGAGACGTTAGTCGATTTAAGTAAACATTTTTTAAAGAAAAATAGCTTATGTTGAAATAAAGTTTTATTCAATAGATTTTATTTTGGAAAGTGACTTAATTAAATTTAATTTTTTTTTTCATCTTCATGAATTTGTATATCTCAAAATAATGGAAAAGTCTTTATGTAGACTTAAGACATAAAATAATTACACTGCAATAAAACTTCTGAGTTAAGACGTTATTCTAAATGCAGTTTTATTATTGTCATTAAGTTAAGCCGTTGTAACAGGAGAAAAACAGTTTTCCAAAGTATCTATAAACATGCTGTGTTCTTTCCAAGAACTTGCAAACTTGCTAAAACAGAGGCAAAACAGTTTTAACTGAAATAAACTTCCCGTTGAGCACTGTAATTTTGTAAATTAAAAGTAAAATACAACTGCTTCTTTAAACGTTATAATAGTTTCGGTTTTATTCCAACTGTCACAACTGCTTTGGCATAATATATATTGTTTTTTTTATACATAACAAAAGTGGAGAGATAGATGAAAATGTCAAATATCGTTCGCTTATGGCTTATTCACAATAATGTTCAATTATTTACATTTGACAATTTTACTTTGTTAATTTGATTGTTGTGGAATAAATTGTTCATCCAGAACATGCTGATAACACCAAATTGTAGCTATTTGTTTTCTTTTGGCTTAAGTCGACTTAATCCACTTTATCTGTTGAGTAAACAATTTATATGACAGTTGATATTTTAGTTTCTTACTTTTTCTTTCATATAAATCCATATCGATTTCTTCTAACTTCTGATTTCTTTCATAATTTCTTTAAAATCTGAGAGAATTAATTTCCACTCGAAATTTGAGAAGTGACTTGAAGTTACTTGAAAAGAAAGGGAACTGACCAGTGACCTAGCAATTAAAAGATCTCAAGGAAAAAATTGAAATCCGTCACGTGTAATACATCGTTTTTGATTCTGACAAACAAATAAATATTAAAAAAAACATGCGTGTTAGCCGCTCGTGGCAATAAACTGGTGTTGCGGTAGCAAAAGCGCCACGCCATATCTGTCTTCTTTGCGACCCTTGAAAAAAAATCGTTAAAAAGGCATAGATATTAGAACAATAAAACTGATTTTTGGTGCGCTCTCAGAAAAGGTATGTTCCCTTACTTTTTCAAGTTACTTTAAGCTACTGAAAGTTATGTACTTAAAACTATTTAAAGTTTTTCACTAATACACTCCTTTTGTCACAAAAAGAGGCAACCAGAGAGCAAATCACTTCCAGTTTGTTGCACTTTTATTTGGGGTGGGGTAAACGAATTTAAATGCGAAAAAATGGATAAATTAAACGCGGACAAATTACAGCCGCCGCTGCGCCGATGGTTAAAAGTCGATCAATGAGAAATGTCAAATTAAATTCGCCGATGCAATATGGGAAAAGTGCAACGGGTAGCTGGTTGTATGCTACCGCCTCGGTCACTCAGCTGGGGTGGGTTCGCAGACGAATTGAATAGTGGAAAAGGGGTAAAATTGGCGTCACACAATCTTTTTGAAAAAGGAATTGTGAAACCTTTGATAGAAATTGCCGACGGTGAAATACTGAAAATAAGATATGATTGTAGTGAAATAAAACAAGAAGAATTTCAAATCGTTATATAGCTCTGGGGAGCAACGGTCGATTTATTGAAGTTTACTTTAAATTGCGGAACAAAGGAAGATCGCCGTTAGAAATGGCCCGCTATCGCTATTTCCCGAATGGACACAAAACAAATTGAAGGGGTCGCGCGTCCCGCAATTTTTGGGAAAGTTCCGGAACGAAAGCCTACCGGGTTTCAAGGACACAAACACAAACGCACTACTTAAAAGCACAAGATGATAAGACACTCTACTTATCTGTGAATTTCCTTTTTCTCTACCACTCCTGTCGTAAATCTAGGATCTTGCTGCCTGTCCTGCCACTTAATTCCTCCGCTCGCCTTCTGCCGTTTCTTTTCTTTCTTCCACAAAATTTAAAAAAAAGAGCTCAAAAAATCAATGTCAAAACTCCCTGTAGACTACTTTTACTTTAAATTTAAAACTCAAACTTGCTCGATCCTCAAAATAAAAAAACAGTCTAAAACCTCTGATGGTCAACCAAGAAGTGCCGCCTTGTCCACTTCGAGGATCATTTGTCCGTCATGGACCATTCTCTCTCTCACTCATACCCCCACATTCAGCAATGACGGAATCCACTACGGCTTATTTTAGCGATCACTCAGTCACTCTACTGTAGTGTGCCACCGTCTCCGTCTCACTCACTCATCCGTTTTTGAATTCGCCCAAACTCTAAGAAGGTTTCTCAGGCCGAACGATTCGATGGACGCATTCACACAACTCCCCAAAAGATCCTAATGGGACGAGTTCACAAACACTTAAACAATTAAACAAGCCACTTAATGTGAGAATCGAGAAAGTAATTAGAACGCGAAAATGTCCCCACGAAATAAAAAAACTAATTAATAAAAAAAGAGAAAAGAAAAGACAAAGAACCGAGTGAAGTTAGATTCTTGTTTTGGGACTATACCAGCTGAAGTCTCAAATTGGAAAACCTGTGAAGTGTTCGAGGAGAAGGAAGCTTAAAATTACTCTCCGCGAAACTTTTCTAACCCGGTGGACTCTCGAGCAGATTTAGGGGAAGAGGGAACCTGGATAGCGTGCCATTTCTTACATTGTTTGTATTCGTTGGGCCTTGGCCATTGATGTCTTCGTTTCGATGTATTATTCGGTGTTTGTTCTTCAGTTTTGCGTTCTGTTAATAGTTTTATGTGCCAATTTGGCTACCTGCCACTGCTCGTTTGCGGTTTGTATAGGGAGAATATTAAGGCCGTCCGCCACCGCCTTTTAACTTGTGGGCCAACTGCCCTAATGGGTTTAGCTATGTTCGTTGGGGTGCTTCTTTAAGGGATATCTACCCACACCCTTCGCCAATTCGTTGGGGTATCGTGATGGATCTTTCTGATTACCCTTCCTGTTCGCGTTGGGGTGTGCCAAGGGATCGTCCTCCCCCACCCATCGTTGTCGCAACACCAACCGTCCGTGGGGCACGATACCTGCTTTTGTCGGCCCCCAGAACTAATGGAAACGAGCGACCTTGATCGGAATCAATCAGAGGCGGCCAGTTAACCAATCTCCCAGTAGGAACGACAGAAAAATGGAAAGACCGGGGCGAAAAAGTGAATCGGGTATGGAAGTGGATTGGTTGGGAAGAAACAACACTTTTGTAGCGTTTTGTAACGCAACAAGTTCTCTTCAACTGAAAAAGTTACGAATTTCTGCCAAAGAAATTTCTTTTGGGCAGCTTGTAAGACAGCTATCAACAATATTTAATATGACAGTTGATATTTCGGTTTGTTATTTTTTCTTTCATATAAATCCGTGTGACTTTCTTCTGATATACTTAATGAAATGGTACTAAATTAAACAATTTTCCCTTATTAATGTTCAATTAGGTACATATTTCTATTAATCTCGTTTTCACAAATAGTTTTGATTCTTCATTTGATGTTTCTGCTGCCATGTAGTTTGGTTACTACATTTTACTACAGAAGAGTTCCTTTACTTTTTCATAACTTCTTCAATCTCTGGACGAATTTATCCCACTCCTCGAAATTTGAGAGTCAACTTGAAGTTACTTAAAAAGTATGGAAACACACTAATAGTTTAAGAGTTTTAAGCTTTCGAAAATCCCAATTTTCAAGCAGAAAGTTGGTGGATTGACGCAATAATTGTTTTTTTTTAGATTTAAAACGTGTGAATATATTACTTTTTTTTCTTTAATTTTCAAATGCCATGTATGCACACATCATTAAATAATGCTTAATAACTGGTATTAAAATTATTATCAGCCTTGGAAACAAAGAATTTAAAAAAATTAATATTGTATGCCAGAAAAAAGCACAATTTTGGGGAATTTTGTCAAAATTTATATATTCATATACTCAACGTTATAAGGTACGTCAAATAAGGCTATGTACCTTGCTTGAGACAAAAATTTAAAACTCCAGTATGTCTTTTTCGCCACCCACTGCAACTCCTTGTATGTAAGATTTCGTTTATGTATGCCGAGGTAACTTATGTCAAGCTAGGAACGGTTGGCTCGTTGTGCTCACTTAAAAAAAAAGAAGAAATTATGGATATCTTTTTTACTCATGCTCCGGACGGCCTGCTGCCTCAGCTGCAGCAACATATACCTATCGCAGTAGAATAAATTATATAGTGCAACGGCTAAAGTCAACGAAAGCCAACCAATTCAAATACACAAACATAAAACAAAACAAAACAAATTAAAAACAAAAATCAATAGCCGCGTTTTATTGGGAAGTTATCTCTAGCTCAGCAGTTTAATTCCCAATAAAATGCTATGTTTCCTTTGATGTCTACCTTTAATTGAAATGTCAAATGTGAAATCCATATGGAATCATACTCCTACTCACCTAAAGGTGGCGTTGTCTTTACTCTTTTGTGAAACATCTGATTATCAGTGAAAATAAAATATGCTTTATATAATCACGAAATCATGTCTCCAATTTATTATTCTCGTACTATACGTATTAATCTAACTTTTGCTTTCCAAATAAAATTTCCTTGCTACTATTTATCCACTGTGAGCGAATGAGTGTGGATGGTTGCGGGATAGTAAATGTATATAAATTCCGCAGCTTAGCGTAGTTTTAAAAATATTAGTTAAGGTTCGGATACCCACGCCATTTCAATCCAGACTTCCAAGATTTTATCTTCACTCTTTATGTCTGCTCTTGTGCTGACCTATTAATCTTCCCTTGTGGTTAGTTGTTGTTTAAGGTGTAAAATTTTGCTGAGCTGGGTATACAGTATACACTTCCCAATAAAACGCGTCTTATGATATGTCTAGTCATTTTTCCTCCAAAAATTGAATTTTCAAAATGCTTGAAGACTCATTAAAAAAAGGTGTCGAATTATTTTTTAGTTTTGGTGTTTATTAATGATCTTTAAGTACTTCCAATTCAATTTTTTTTTAATTTGTGCCGGTTAAGTTAAATCTAGCCAGTTAACTTGTTGTTATCCGATACCAATGAAAAATTGGCTTTTTTTGTTGATTGTGAACGCACTTTTTCTAGCAAACACTGAAGCACAATGTCAAAACCAATTTTGTATACTCGTATATTTTTTCGTAACAATTACATTTGGCGAGCTGGCAGAAACACAATCGCAAATTTTACTTTATTGTATTTTTCTGTTGCAATAGAGAACTTGTCTAGGCGGGTCAGGATTCCGGAGCTATAAAAAAAATCTTTCAGATGTGCCGACTCTCTTTGCTTATGACAACATGGCTATAAGTGCGGTTTTTTTCTTGAAAGTATTCTAGGCAGTTTTATAAACACAATAAACCCCTTTTCTATACAGTGTTTACTTGAAGTGATTGAAGCGTATAATAATAATATATTTCATAATAAAAACAACAAGAATCTTTCCCGAACTGGATGAAACAATAAAATATTCCTCGAATGAAATAATTCTTTTGGTATATTAATTTGCTATATACAAGCAATTTCAGCACCGTGATGACAGCAGAAGCGCTGAAGTTAGCTGAAGTGCCAATTATATTTCTTATTTTCAAGTTATGAATTTAATGAGTTATTCGTGCAATGAGAAAGGATAAAATAGTAGGGAGTTAGGGACGCGAACAATGTTTCCTCCAATTGATTCACCTGTTTTTTTTTCGATTTGACACTGACGTTGTTGTGAAGTACATACTCTAAAGGCTTGTTGTATAAATAAAGTACAAAACTGTTGAAACATTTAAGTCAGTACCTACAGGTGTATTCACGATCCGCTGCAATTGGTATAGTATCACTGCGAAAGTACGAAATGAAACATTTTCTAGCACAACAACAACAAAATATACTGACTAAAATGTTGCAAAGCTTTGCCCTTTATCTATACTCCAACCCTATTGCAACAGGAAAATATAATAGTGTTACATGCCTGCTAGGATTCTAAAAGATAAAACGTAATTCTATTTAATTAATCTTTATTAGTTCTCTTTCCTTGTCTTTTACTTCTTGATTATTATTCTAATAATTCACTTATTTAATTCAACAATTCACTTTCACAATTAATCACTTTAAACAATCACTTTTCTCTTATTCAATATTCTCTATACTTTTCACTACTGTCATCTATCGCCTTTCTTTATCGCGGTTCACAACTCGAATGTCTTGGGTGCTCCTGCGACATCTATTTATATCTCCTAGTGACACCTCTCGAAATTTCCAGATTCGTTGAGAAGGTTCGTTAAGTTCAGAAGGTTCGAGAACAACATACCAAGTTATACCACAGCTACTCAAACTGCTATTCCAATGCTGCCAAAATCGGTAATATGGCCACTTTCCACTAGATGGCGTAGTTGACTAATTAATGCTGAATGACACAGTTCAAGCAAACATGCAACAATATCCCCCTATTAAACTTGTTCGTCCCGAACAAGCACGTCAATATTTTCCCCATGGTAGCGATGGAGACGATCCACATGGACAAATTTCAGCTTGCCTCTTCCTTGCTGGATCCGGTAGACAACATCGTTGATGCGCTTCACTATCTTATAGGGTCCTTCCCAATCCTGCTGTAGTTTAGGTGACATACCTTTTCGGCGATGAGGGTTGTATAGCCATTCCAGATCTCCTTCCTGGAATCCTGTGGTGGTCGCTTTTGTATCGTACTTCGTCTTCATGCGGTCGCTGGATATCGGATGAATATTTCGGTGGATTTCAGTGCCCGGTACACACTTTCCAACCACCTCACCTTGCTTCAATTTGACGCTTTTGTGTTCCGCATTAAGAACTCGTACGGGAACAATATCGTTCTTCGGCTCGACAAGCACTTTTCCAACCACGCAGTTTCGGTAGTGGTTGTCTTTTGGCTCAACTAGAGAGAATCGGTGGCTCATAGGTTCACCTTCCAGCTTTGTCCGAATCATTGTCTCTGAAGAAGGTGGTAGGACCTCGTCCTCACTATTGACTGTCCTCAGGGATGCGGCGTTCTCTTTCCCGTACACCATCGGAATCTCTACGTTTCGATACTTGAGTACTTGCATACCAAAGTCCAATACAACATCATGCGCCTTCATGAAATCGATTCCAATGATGCATTCGTCACATATATCAGCTACTAAGAAAGCGTGGGAGAATGCTAATCCTGCCAAATTTATTGTTAGCATGATATCTCCGTACACTTTCGCTGTCGCTCCTGTTGCTGTTTTCAGACAGTAACTGCTGGTGTTGTGCAACCAAGACTGACGGACGATGTCCCTCCTTATAATGGAAGCGGTGGCACCGGTGTCGATGGCTGCCACGCACTTATTTTGACCGATATAGGCTTCCACTGTTAAACTCTGGTTTCCTCGTTTGGTTTGGGAGACTTGAATTGTGGTCCTGGAGTCATCGATTCCGGAAACCCACTTCTGCTCCGAGAAGCTGCCGCTTACACGTTTCCCGACTGCTGGTTCTGCGAAGCTATATCTGCCAGATGCTTCTTCGTTGCGCCTCCTAGGCCCGCAATGTGGACAACTGCCTTGTCTGGGTGGAGCTCTGCACTGTCTCTGTAGGTGCCCTATTTTGTTGCAGTTCCAGCAGCGCATTTGACCTCTGTTATCTCTGCTCCGGTCTACGATGTCTGCTCTTTGACAGGAGCATTCAACGGCTGTCATTTCCCTTACGCGGTGGAACACATGCGATGCCTGATCAGCAGCTTGCATTGTCAAGGCAAATGCTAGGGCCTCAGCGAGAGTTCTCTTTTCAGCCATTCTTACGGCCATTTGCAGTTGTCTATCTTCAATGGCTTGGATAAACGCCTCCACAGCCATTTCATTGATGAGAACCTCACCAGCATTAGGATATGACAAATGTGCCAGACGTTCGATATCTGCTTGCAGCTGTTGAAGTGTTTCTCCCCGCTTCTGGACACCAATGTTACATTCCTGCTAGGATTCGAAAAGATAAAACGTAATTCTATTTAATTAATCTTTATTAGTTCTCTTTCCTTGTCTTTTACTTCTTGATTATTATTCTAATAATTCACTTATTTAATTCAACAATTCACTTTCACAATTAATCACTTTAAACAATCACTTTTCTCTTATTCAATATTCTCTATACTTTTCACTACTGTCATCTATCGCCCTTCTTTATCGCGGTTCACAGCTCGAATGTCTTGGGTGCTCCTGCGACATCTATTTATATCTCCTAGTGACACCTCTCGAAATTTCCAGATTCGTTGAGAAGGTTCGTTAAGTTCAGAAGGTTCGAGAACAACATACCAAGTTATACCACAGCTACTCAAACTGCTATTCCAATGCTGCCAAAATCGGTAATATGGCCACTTTCTACTAGATGGCGTAGTTGACTAATTAATGCTGAATGACACAGTTCAAGCAAACATGCAACAATAGATTAAAATTTGCGCTTATTTAAATTTGACATAATTTAAGTCAAGACTCAAGACATAAATATTTCTCGTTTAGACCGTACTTTTTGAACCTTAACATAAGTCTGGACATTTCGATTAAAATTTGCGCTTATTTAAATTTGACATAATTTGAGTCAAGGCTCAAGACATAAATATGTCTCGTTTAGACCGTACTTTTCGAACCTTAACATAAGTCTGGACATTTCGGTCAGACTTTAATTCCTGACATCTCTGTGGACATTAACTCTGATTGAAATTTGACATGTGAGGCTTGCCTGCCAGCAGCTTTTGATACAATCTGCGTCCTTTTTAAAAATTTTAATTAACTTAACGCTTTGAAATCTACATCGCTTGGACTGTTTCGCCGTAGACAAAATTGTTAGAAATGAAATGTTATAAGCATAACATAATTTGCCCAGCCAGAGAAAATCCAATAAGGCCGTCAACCATCCTGACCGAAAAGTCTGACATTTCTTAATCTGCCGGCGATTTAACATTGCGTTCGGTTTACCGAATTTTCTTAATTTTTTACTGAGGTTTTCCCATTTTTGTGACTTTTACCTATTGTAATCTTGTAGGTTATATTTTTCAATGCTTTGAAAATGGGGGAAAAATAAAGAAAATATAGAGTATCATACCACTTCCCAGCGTAAGTGGAACTAGATATACTATGAGTTCATTCTATTTCTACAGGGAAGAACAAATTAGTAACTTCCCCTTCTGGTCACACTGACAATCGTATAGTGTTCGTGTATCGTTACGTTAAAAATAAAATAAAAAGAAACAGCAGGCTATGCTTTTATCACATCACAGCGCATTTATGGAAAAACGAACTTCATGGTTTAACCACAACCACACTCGAGCTGTTATAAATTATAAAGACAACACAACTGTCAGGTGTTGTATCTGCATTTATTGATCTGTAAACAAACTTCAATATTATTAATTTTGTTTCGGTTTTTTTGGAGAATCTAGAGAAATAAAAATTGTATTGTCAATATTAGTGAATAATTTTCTGAAGTTCAGTTTTTATAATCAAATAAACAAAAGAATACCCAAGTTGAAACAAAATTTGTTTGTATATTTATTAATGTGTAAGTAAGCTTTATGGCATCACCGCCCACCGGCACTTAAATAAAATGCTCAAAAGCTCACTAAAGCGGTGCTGCTTGCGTGGTCATCACATTGAACAGCAAAATCTGAATCTAACTAGTTTTTAGTTTGTTTTCACTCATTTCATTTCTGCTTCTCAATTCGGCAAGGCAAGTCTTCACCGCGCAGCTGTCATTTGTACATATCAGGTTTTATACAGTGTTATTTATTTTGATTCCATTTTCTTTCTGCATTTACAGTTAAATTGTCATCCATTCTGCTACTGTTCTCCGCAATTTTATCAAGCACAATGTCTGCCGACTTAAGTTTAAAATTTGCCCAAAACAGTGCCCAGTTCTCAATTGATTTCTACAACACTCTCGCCGCAGAAAATGTTGGAAAGAATATCATCTTCTCACCATTCTCCATCCAGACAGCTGTTGCATTAGCCTACGCTGGTTCTGAGGGCGAAACAGCCGCAGAAATTGCGAACGGATTGAAATTGGTGGCAAATGACCGGGCCTTAGTGGGTGAATCGTTCAAAGGAGTTCTAGATACCTACGCGGATTCCTACCTGCTCAAGATTGCCAACAAAATCTACGTAAAGCAGGGCTATGTTATTGATCCCGAATTCAATAAGATTGCCGAGGAAAGTTTCCACTCTTCTTCGGAAGAGATCGATTTCACCAAGAGTGCACCAGCAGCTAAAACTATCAACAGTTGGGTAGAGAAGAAGACCAACAACAAGATCAAAGATCTCGTTTCTTCGGATAGCTTTGATTCCCTTACACGGCTGGTGTTGATAAATGCCATACACTTCAAAGGCGATTGGGAGAAGAAATTTGATAAAGATTCCACGCAAGAAGAGGATTTCTTCCTCAACGAGAAGGACAGTGTTAAGGTGCAAATGATGAACGGCAAGGCCAAGTACAACTATGGTCACTTTGAAGATCTTGATGCCAGTGCATTGGAGCTGCCCTACAAAGATTCCGATCTTTCCATGTTGATCTTGTTGCCAAATTCGCGAACTGGTTTAACAAATCTGGAACAGAAGCTGAAAAACATCAATTTGTTTGACCTAAGCCAAAGGATGAGTGTCGAGGAGGTGATTGTGAAATTGCCCAAGTTTAAGGTTGAATTCGAGGCTGAGCTCACCGAACCACTAAAAAAAGTAAGTTTTATTTTAAATTATATGTATGACGTATCTTTAAGTTATTTTATTGTCGTAAGAAGATAAACAGGAGCTGGTAGGATAAACAAACGAATTGGGTAGAAGAAAATAGAAACGCTTTGAAGTTTATCAATTGATTAGATTCGGTTTAAGATTATCTTTATCGTTTGTTCTAAGCTTTAGCTTTTTAAACATATTTGTTCAAATTGTTGTCCACGTTTTCGGCATGAAATGATGTAGAGAACAATTGTTGTTAATTGCTGGCATCCTGATAATCTGTGCGGCCAATTCATGCTACAATAGGAGAGGTGATCAGACATCTATTTTTTTAACTTACGCATTCTCGCGTTTGGTTTGGTACCTATTCGCTTTGAATAAAACGCCGCTAAGAATCAAAGAGATCACTTTAAGAAGATACTGTAGAATAATATTTGTTTGAATAAGAATGTTGTGACAGTTCGTAGGACCGTTCAATATGATGACAATTTGATTTGTACTATATGTTTTCCTTACAGAACTGCGTAGCTTCAGCTGCCGATAGAAACATTCATTAAATTTGCTTTCATGTGCATCATAAATAACCTACAGTGAGATAGCAGATTATCAGCTATCGACTTTTATTATTAATAATGAATCACCATGTATATACATACAATTCAAAATTACTTCATTTATTTATCGAAGCTTTTGAGGTCGATTTTCAACGGAAAAGCACACAGATACTGCTACGTGGTAAATTGCTTTAAATGAGTTTTTTTTTGAATATAAATATTTTTTAACTTGCGTGTACCAACCAAACACTAATTAAATAGTCACTATCGTACAAATTAGCACACTCTAACAATGTGTCACATTCACCCACAATAAATGAGGGATTTACTTATTCGTTATTCCTTGGGCCCGGTCTGTGCTATTTTCAGTTAATGTTACAGTGTCGATTTTTCTTATCCATGTTTTCATCGAAATAATTTCCATAGTGATGAATCACTACACAACTGAACGACTCTCACTGTATAGATTTCATGAAATTAAGGTCATAGCGTGTGTCATACTCATAGACATGCTGCTTCAATTGAACATTTGGTTTATACGAAGCCGGCATTCGATTGTTTTTGTTTCTTGCTAAAACGTAAACAATTCTTAAAAGTCGAAGGTGTTTGGGGCTGTAAGAGATTTGTTTATAAAATTTGCAATCCAGTAATTTTCATTTATCTTTTCAAGCCATTATAAGTTGAATTAGTATGTCGCGATTGATACCTCCCAACTCTCGATTCACGTAATAAAACAATAAACTATTTTTGGAAGATTTCTAGAGTTTGTTTAGAATAAAATTCTACTTTGCTATGGATTGTTCTTTACGATCATAACAACCTTTTTTTTAAGGAACAACTAAATTTCGGCAATATTGTATAATATTAGCAAAATACTTTTAACAAAACTTGGGTTTTTTAGAAACATATTATACAGTCCACGACGGATATAAAACAAAATTTGTTTCTTATAAGCGATTCGTTCTTATATGAGGGTTTCTTATATCCGTAGAGGGCTGGATACATATTTAATTTGCTTAAATCAGAATAAAAGAAGATTTGAAAACTGTTCTGCCCTTTTAACTTTTTCGAGCTGGACCCTTTTGTTGACTCGAGTCCATAAGATGGGACACTTGCTTCTTATGTCATAGGCCAAATGGTTTGAGGCAAGTTTTTATAAAAGAATGTTGCTTTTATGCTGTCTCGTTCCATTAAAAAAAATTAAAACTTCCAAATATTTGCCTTGCAACAGTTGGCCCTTTTATGCCTTAAAAAATCTAGTTTCTACAACTGTAACTTTGAATTTAAGGCCTCCCAAAGGGCTTGCTGATAAAGCATGAGCAATTGGCGCCTTGGAAGCCAATAACTTTTGATTAAGGGGGGGGGGGGGGGGGGGGGGGGGGGGCTATGGTGGCCGTATGCCTGAAATCATTGCCATTTTCGGTCAAATTATCACTCCTTGTGCTACTTTTTTTTCAAATTCAAAGTTCTATTGAGCTTAAAAAAACACCGTTAACATTAAAGCCCCTTTTGATATATAATAATAAGGAAGTAACACTTCCAGAACCTTTTAAGTACATTTTTATTCTACCGATGAGAAGTCTACCCAACCAAAAGGGTAGACGGGGAACTCTGATGTATCGAAAAATAATAATGATCACCTCAATCATTGAAGCCGACGGATCCTATCCGATCTGCATCCTTGCTCTATCATAGAAACCGGCGGATGAACGCTTAACCTCATTACTGAACAATTGGAAATCAACTGTTTTGCTGTCAAATGGAAATATTTCAAAGAAATATTATTGAGTATTTTCTATAAATTTAAAAAAAGAATGGATACCTTGCGATATCAGAAATTTGTTTCGTCTGGTTCCCCCAAATATTAGGATTTTGTTTCATGTTGTTCACCATTCTAAGAACACCATTAGGTTAGGTTAGGTTTTATGTGGCTATCGGCAGAAGCCGACACACTTAGACCAATTTAGTTCCATTGTGATACCACGTATATTATCTACCTCAACTCTGTAGATGGGACTGGCCAACGACACGCGGTTGTTCTCAAACGGTCCCCCATCTACATACTAACCGCGCCCAACGTCGTTTAATTACGGTGATCTGACGAGAACCGATTACTTTTGACTTTGAAATTCATTTTTTTTATTCATTGATAAATATCTACTTACATACTAGACAAAAATGATTAAACCTAACTTAAAATTAACAGGATACTTATTCTTATTTATTGGTCCTTATGCGAACGCTCTAAACTTAACTATATCTTAGAATTATTGCCTTTCGGCCTACGAACTATTTTACGAACTAATCTTACATATATATTCCTCGAGAAAATTTATTAAAACTCGGTTTCATTATTGAGATTTTATATAAAACAAATTACAAACTACCTATTCTACTTACTTAAACTACTTAACGTATTCTAACTATAATTAGGATTCTGAGCACTCGTTGCCTTGCGCAACAAGTGGTCAAAATCCCAATTGCTTTCCGAGCGCCTGGCAGTCGTCAACGTGCACACGCGCCGCCGTGAGCCGACTGAAGCCTTACAGCGTCAGTCAACTCCCAGAAGCACCACCACACGTTGGCGAGCCCGGCCTCTCCCAAAAACGCCCTAGCTGACTTAATCTAACTTATAAGCTAAGAGGAAGTTACCTAGAGTAACGCACCGTCCTGGGAGGGCATGTTGACCCCTCCCCCCTCAACAAGCCACCAAAATTCGGCGAATTGCTTTTCCGTGTCGAATCTATCCCTCTCCGATATTGCGGTACTAAAACGGAGGAGCTCATGAGCATTGGCGACGTCCCCGTAATGGAGGAGCCGCTTATCTCTCGCGCTGCGGTAGCGATGGTATAAGACCGGAATACCATCCCTCGTCTGTACCAGCCCTTTTGCATCAATATGGATAAATGCCTCTGGCGGGATAAAGCCAGACCGGAGTGTACTCTCAATGTACATTTCATTGGGGTAGTAAGCCCCAAATATCAGACTATTGTCGCTGGCCATCGCCCTTGCAACGTGCCTTCGAGTGACCTTAATGAGGAAATTGTCAATCCTATTCAACTGAGCCCCATCGTATAGGATCTTGTTGGGATAGTATTTTATATAGTTGGATTCAGGCGTTCGGAACAATCGGAGACAGGTCCTAAGACATTGTCTCTCCAAAACCCGAATCTTTTCCATATAGCTGGGCGCTATATTGAACCACAATGGACAACCATAAGCGATAATTGGCCGTATAAGGGCCACGTAGCAAATGACCTTCACTTTGGAGTCAAGTTGACTGCTATGAAACAGTCTCCTTGTCAAAGCATAAGCCTTCTTGGCCCCAGCAAGACAAGCAACTATATGTCTATCGAAATATAGATACTGGTCAAGCCAGATACCTAGATATCTAACTACGCTTCTCACCGCCAATGGCTGCCCATTTTGTCCAATAATGGCCAATTTTTTCCAGTTTTTTCTGGTATCCCTAGAGGCCCCAGCCAATGGAGTTCTGAACAAGATTGTTTCCGTCTTCTGGAAGTTGATTTTCAACTTCCAGTCGTCGCAATATCGCTTAATTTGATCGAAGTCACGCTGCAAAAGGATATTAATGACCTCGATTTTAGGACCTGATCTGTATGCCACCAAATCATCGGCATACGCTATAGCATGTCTGAGTGAACCTACCAGATCACTCGTGTAAATGTTAAACAGGATCGGAGAATTGACCGCCCCCTGCTGTAAACCGTTTTTAATTTGAAAGACTCTGCTCGAAGTCACGTTTCCACATTTGACTACGAACTTCTTTCCCATAAGCATATTATAAATTACATATAGCAAAGGTTTGTGCATCCCCCGCCTGGTCAACTTGTAGAAAAGTCCCTCTAACCATACGGTGTCGAAAGCCTTCTCAAAATCAACCAGACAAGCACCCGTGTATTGGTTCTTGCATTTATTCCACTGAATGTCGGAAACCAGTTTCGACGCGGCATGAATAGTGTCATGCCTCGCCCTGAAACCAAACTGGTTGTCCGGGATTATGTTATTGTCCTCGACCCACTTTAACAGGGCTCTATTGACAACCTTTTCAAAGACCTTGCTAATATTCGGAAGTAAGCTAATTGACCGGAGATTGGCAGGGTTCGTCCTATCTTTACATTTTTTCGGGATAGGGTGTACCACAGCTACCTTCCAATGCGCCGGATAATGTGCATTATTCAGCGCATTGTTAAACAGCGTGGTGAAAATATCTACAGCCTCCAAAGGCAGGTGTCTCAATACGACGTTTGGGACACCATCCATCCCCGCCGACTTTTTATTCTTTAGTGACTCGAAGATGCACAGAAGATCATTCTTCGACACGAACAAGTGCGATGCATCTCGGCCATTGGCGACAACTGCATTAGCATGGTTTTCATCAGTGAACACGGTGAAACCGTTATTCTCAGATCGCCAATTCTCAAGTTCGGTGCGCAGATAGAAATGGCTCACCAGAGCCCTATTCTCAATGTCGTGGTTACGGCGAACAGGATTGTTCACCGTATACACGGCCTCGAAACAAGCGCCCAGCAAATCCACTTTCTCCTGTGGGTCCTCGACCACGAAAAAATCGTCGTTTGAAGCGACACTTTCTGGACTTATTCCAGCAGTCAGTACTGTCTGTCTGTTCTCTGCTGTCTGGGAGATTCGAACACAAGGAATATCATTGTGATCTTTCCTCCTGAACAACTTATTTATCTGTGGGAACATATTCGGACTACAGGTTTTAATAGCCCGAATTTTATTGCCCCAATACAGACTTACAGATTTTCTGTAATTTTCTTTTATCAGCTGTTTCAGGATTCGGATCTCTGACTTCAGCATCCTTACCTCCGGGTCGTCGCGATCAGTAAATTGCCTGTACAGCCGTTTAAGCCTCGAGAGCAGTCTACTTTTCTGTCGGTATAGTGCGTCGATTGTAGGGTTTCTGTACTTTTCTGTCTGGTCGTCGTCGGAACGTCCTACCCGAGGAATAGTTCGTTCCATAGTTCGTTTGATGGCGTCGTTCATTTGCAATAAATGCCGATCAATTTCATCATTTGTCATGTTACTGTTTGTCGGTGGGTCGATCCCACTCGAACGTAAATCTCGCTTTAAAAATCTGGAGAAGCGCGACCATTGTGCACTCCGATAATCGAATGAACACACTGCTTCGTACTCCTCCAGCAGCGTTTGCTCGTTCGGGATCCGTATTGCGGCGGCGAGTCCGTAGTGGTCACTATCGTACTCAAACGCACGTAAACAGTTCCGCGTGTATTGGTCTATGTTTGTCAGTTGAAGTCTTGCGTCCGTTAAGGCCAAGTCCAGGAAAGCACCGCTTCTTGGGAAGGAAGGGATATCCGTCGCGTACAACTCGAGTTTGTACTCAATCATATTGAGGCGCCACCAGTCGTGAAACTGGTTGCCCCTGGGATTTGCAGTAACATTTCCCCATGCCGCATGTTTGGCATTAATATCTCCGGCCAAGAAGTAATAATTCTCCTCCGAGTTCAGCTGCAGACTAAGGTTCGGCTTCGGATTTAACTTCCGCCGGCGTTTTTCCACTGTCCTATACTCCTCGCTTACAGTTACTGCTGGCGTTGTAGCGAGAGCTTTTATTGTTGGCGTTGTTGTTGTTGCTGTTGTTGTTGTTGATGTTTTTGTTGCTGGTGTTGCCTGCGAAGATCCCCGCCTGGGCAACGCGGAACACGCTGTTGGGCTTGGTGTCATGGCATTTAAAGCTGCCTTCGGCATACAAGCTGCCGCTGTTTTTGTGACTGCTGTTGCAGCTTTCGTTACTGCTGTTACTGCTGTTGTTGCTGCTGTTGTTGCTGCTGCTGTTGTTGCTGCTGTTGTTGCTGCTAATTTTTTTGCCGGCTCACGTGTTCGCACCACACGTCGCAACGGCACACCCACACCCGTAAGCGGGACCACCGATTTTCCGGGGTCCATCGCCTGATAATGCGGCACTTTTTTTTTGTTTATTTTTGTGTCTCTATCACTATATTTCCGATAAAAAAATAAAATTAAAAAATTGAAGACTGGCCGAGAATCGAACCCGAGTCTCCGGCGTCAAAGTCGGACGCCTAGCTTACTAAGCCAACTTTGGACTTAAAAAACACTTGGCTAAATCGCTGTTATAATCGATACACTATCCTTTTTCCCGCTGAACACTAACTAGCCGACCTATCTCGATGAGAGCTGCCGAACGACTGACGAGAACCGATTAACTCGACGTGGTATGTTCGTTGGTTTATACTAAGAACACCATTACGAAGTAGTTTATTTTTGTAATTATGTAAACACTTCCTGTTTTTAATTAACTTCTTAGTCATGATTTTTGTATAAAATGAAAATATAGACAGACAGGCTTTCGAAAGAGGAGAGACATCGAAAAATCGTTGGTTATTACCGGGGATCTCTTGGTCACCAACCCATGGGGCTAAAATGTCTATACAAAGCAAAAGCTATCGATTGTTAAATAAAAAAGGCAGAAGCCGTTTTATAAACTATTTACAATTGGTATAACTTCCTTTCTGGTCGGGCGCAGTGGCTCCTTGGTTAGTGTGTCGGACTACAAATCAAAAGGTCCCCGGTTCAATTCCCGCCGAGGCCAAGTAACATCTTGAGTTTTTTTTTCCACTGCCCCACCTCTTGCGAACGTCTGACAAACATCCATGAGTATCAATTGTCATGAGAAGCTTCTCAAATTTGCCGTTCGGATTCGGCGTAAAATTTTAGGTCCCTTCCACTTCGCAAAGAAAGTGGTTGGAGAAGCTAGGTTTTAGGCCCTCTATGGGACGTTAATGCCTAATATTTATTTATTTATTTTTTATAACTTCCTTTTGTGTGAGTCGCATTAACGAAGCTTAAAATGAAATTGAAGTACTGTTTATTGGTGGTGATAAGAACTTTATCGATGATATATGTTTCCTTTTTAATTCTTAATAAGTGTTTAAGTTTGAGCAACAGACTGTTGTTATCGCTTTCTTCTACATTCCACAGAGATGACGGAATGGATTTATTTATTTCAAACTTTATTGTTTAACAAATGTACCTACATATTGGGAAACCTCAGCAGATTGTGTTTCCATGCACTTTTCTTTCTGAGTTCTCTTCTTTTTTTTTCTTAACGGGCTCTCGACATGTGAAGAGTCTCTGCCTGAGACACTGCAGAATTCTAACCTCTGCGATCTCGGGCATGCTGCTTCCAGTAGTCCAGAAACGGAGGTTCGGTCTTCCTCGCCTTCTCGAACCTTGGGACTGGGAGTCGAAAATCCTCTTGACTGGAACATTATTGTCCATTCGAGCCAATGTAGTCGACGTGGTCTAGCTTTTTGGACTGCATCCACATTTCAGCTCATAGAGTTGGCGGTTGTACCTTCTCCTCCGTTCGCCCTCCTCGCACATAGGACCAAATATCCGACCAAGTATTTTTTTTTGGAAAGAACCAAATATTAGCTCCCTTTTCCTACTTATCGTCCAGCACTCGGCACCATGATGCCGATATCGTCCGCATGACCCATTAGTTGAACGGATCTGTTGAAATAGTGCCTTCCGTGTTGACACCTGCCCTGCGCACTATTTGCTCCAGAACAAGATTGATGAAGTCACATGAAAGACCATCTCCGGTTTGGAATAATTCGGAAGAGCTGCTTCCAAACTGCACATTACACCTCGTGTTTTCAAGTGTCACGCAAGTGTTGGTAGCAGTTGTACACTTTAAATTAATGTTGAAAAAAACAAATCATAATTTCCTTATACCTTATAACGAAGTAATTTTCTGGTCACGTGTGGACTCACTATAGGAAAGTTTGATTGTACTTGGTTTTTGCCTCCTTAGAAGCTAAGACCATTTGTTCGCCTCTGTTCTAATCTAATACATTGCAAACACACTATTAAAAGTTGGCTGTTTTCTACAATTGATGTCGACGTCATCAGCTATAGCATTTAATAGTACATACTTTTGGAGATTCCTAAATCTGGTGTTGGCTTTCAAGTTGATGATGTTGTTAAAGAATTAAGAAGTCATGACAGCTCATCACCCTGACTTATTTCTTTTTTGACATTAAAGGTTCTTGATATTTTTCTTCTTTGTAATTTCTTCTCTCAGAAGATGCGAACCTATAAGGGTTTGTCCAAATGACGTCTAATCGATTTGATAATTCTCGTCTAATGTTTGATATAATACAAGATATCCTTTTATATTTAGCATTTTACGTAGTTTTATTGTTAAGGGGCACAGCTGGGCACTACAGGCGACTTACCAATTGCCGTCATGGACTCTATCTTGACTGTAATCAACCAGCGCACAATTACAAAAGTTCCGACTATTAATCGAATTCGAAGGAAAATTTTGTTCGTTTGAACTTGCACTTTAAATTTTTATAATTGTAGTGCAAAGCTTGGTCTGTTTACCAAAAATAAATTTTACGAATACGAAACGATACCGCATTGGCTCTGTGTTAACAATTTTTAGACAATTTACACAAAAGGTATGTTTAATGAACCTGACCTGCACAGAAAAGTACAGAAAAGATCAGAAAAGTACTGGATTAGATGTTCCAGGAATACAAATCTTGCCCCTAGTGTTCTACATTCTGTCACTTTGTGTTCCATGAAACTGTACAGATCAGTTTAACGCAAGATTTTCTGCAGCTAGTTTTCAGCTATGGCAAGTGATTGAAATGTGTCAAATTAGAAAATTGCATTCTATTCATGCCAACTAATTTATTTGTTGTGTTGAGATATCGTTTTTCTCAGTTTAATGTTACAAATATTCGCATACTTAGAAAAAAAAAATCAAAAGAATAACATGGAACAAGTTCAAATTGTGATCGAATCGACATCAGACCAAATGTTGACGGTACACGCTCAATCAAAACCCGAAGTTCACTAGAAAACAAAGAGGCTTATCTATCTCACAGCTGAGAGGATAACACAATGACTCGAAGCTGTGTTTTTCTGTTCTGATTTGATCTGACAGTTTTCACTCACTTGTGTTGTTCTGTTTTGTTCTCATCTAGTTTTCGTTCATTAAACACACAGCTTATTATGTACTTCAATAAATTCACGTCTACGGAATACGGGAAAAATATCGCCACAAGCGAACTCCAGAGTCCTATATAAACAAGTGTTTTGGTATAAAGACGTCCTGGCAGTTACAGTGCTCCGTAAGATAGTGACCATTATCTGCCTCACTAGTGAGACCTATAAATGATGAGTTTCTAGAAATTATTTCGTTTGATTCTTCAGAACATTTTCCATGGCATAATCTATAGAACAGAAAAAGGTCAGCGACAATTATTCTTTGATCTGTTGATGCCTTGCCAGGCCTAAGAGCGCATTAATAAGGGACAATCAAAAAACTATAAAAATTGTGCCTTAGCGCACTGCAGGATCTCTTTTTAGTTCCCAACAAATATTCATCAAATGGTAGAATCAATACTGGAATGCCCTAATTTAAAGTACTACTTATACTGGAGAAAATCTAGCAAATAGCGGTTCATGAGGATTATCATCAGCAGTCAAATGTGGTAGCACTCGGCATATACGAATGAGAGCGAAGAAATCGATGCATGTTGGTTTTAAATGTTTATTGTACATAATTCTATAGGGCAGAAATAAATTAGCGTGGTAGATGATTCAATAGACGTGTTTTCTTTCATCGTCTGTGTAGGCTTAAATGAAAATGCGAAGGAGCTAAAAGTTTAATTTTTACTTCGTTTGCCTTCAAATGTTTGTTTTTTTAAATATAATTTTTTTAAATGTCATAAACATACACGATTGCTTTTAGTAATTCTTCAAATGGATTTTTTTTGTGGGTTTCCCCAATGGTATTCAACTACGCAATCAGTAAAATTATTGGAATAATTATCATTATCAAATGGGGTATGTGGGTCGCTTCGTTCGCTAACAGATTTCAACCCTATTCTCCGCGAAGGGGAGACTCTTTTATATTTAAAGTTTGGGCTGGTCGCTTTGCTCGCCAACAGGATATCAACCCCTTTCTCCGCAGGGTTTAGCCGTTTACGCGACAAATGCAAACACTCCTTGCTGAAATCACGTAGCATAACCGTTATACGAAAGAAACGCGTCCATTTGTGCAGTTTGTAGCTAAATATGTATTTAAAAAAATAGAAAAATAAATTTTCTCATTAAAGTTCTTGACAAAAGAATATCTTAGAATAAGTCATCTTAAATAAAAAACATCAAAACAAATTTTGTTTTGTGTTCATAGAGACAGGTACATTTGCTCGTTCAGGCACATGTTTTTTGGTCACGAAATCTTTACATGCTTAGTTGTTGGTGTTGGTTCTCGTTCGTCCACCGCAATTAAACGACGTAGGGCGTGGTTAGTACTTAGATGGGGGACCACATTGGGAATACCGCGTGTTGTTGGCGCCTTTTGCGAACGTCTGACAAACATCCAAGAGTATCAAATTGTCATGAGAAAGCTTCTCAAATTTGCCGTTCGGATTCGGCGTAAAACTGTAGGCCCCTCCACTTCGCGTGAAAGTGGTTGGAGAAGCTAGGTTCAGGCCCTGTATGGGCCGTTAATGCCTAATATGTGTGTGTTGTTGGTGTATTATATACGTGCATTATTTTCTAAGCCTATATAGGTAGGATACTTGACATTAAGGAACCATAGAGGGAATTACACATAACTTCTCCAACCACTTGCTTGTGCGAAGTGGAATGGAGCTACAATGTTGAGCCGACTCTGAACGCCAAATTTGAGAAGCTTCCCATGACAATTGATATTCTTGGATATTTGCCGGACGTTTGGAAGAGGTGGGGCAGTGGAAAAAACCGTTCAAGTATTACTAGGCTCAGGCGTGATTGGAACCTGAGACCCTTCGATTAATAGTCCAACACACTAACCACTGAGTCACTGCGCTCATTGGTACATAGATTACCAAGAAAACATGTCTGATATGGATGTTATCACGATGTCACAATCGCCAATGGGTTTTATGGAGCGTTTCATCATGTATCAGTCAACCTTGGTTAAGTCACTTTTATAGATTGTTCCTTACCCAATCATTCTTGTATATTTTTTCTTTTCCATGAACTTTTAAGTTCTTTAAAAAGTGTCATAAATTTTACGAGTTAGCAATATTTTTTCAATACGACACTTCTTGAATTGCTTATAAACGAGAGATTTCTCGCATACTGTCTCTAGTTGCGAATCACAAAACATTTTTTGAAGTATGAATTCACAGATCCACCCGGCCTAGACGTTCTACTTAAATTTGGGAACGTTTTATTTTCCCATGAACTATGCTACACAGTCGGTCTTCTTGCCGAATCGATCGATGTTAATCAATTAGCATGGAAAGAACGGCTGCCATGATGGGAAATGAAATATTTTAAGATTTGGCTATGAAAGGTCCAACGTATTTCTTAGAAGTATGAAGGGTTAACTATGGTTAATTCGAATCTTATTTGATTGCTTCTTCCTTTTTTAATAAATCAATTTGTTTCTCCTTTTTAGTTGGGAATGAAGAAGATGTTCAGTAGCTCCGCTGAATTCAACAAACTGCTTGTCTCACCTGAACCACTTCAAGTCTCTAAGGTTATTCACAAGGCTGTCATTGAAGTGAACGAAGAAGGAACCGAAGCTGCCGCTGCTACTGGTGAGTTCATTGCAAATTCAACTACGCTTTCACACTTTCCTGTCCTCATTCCAACCTTTTTTTTTAAACTAAACTGTCGTATCTTCTTTATATTATTTTTTCTGTCACTGTCTTGTAATTCACATACACACATGTTGTTCTTTTTATAGCTTGTGTTATTCGCCTAAAACGCAGTTTACGTGTAACAAAACCAAACGAATTAATTGCCGATCATCCATTCATATTTGCCTTGGTAGCTGGCAGACCTAAAAAACATTCGATTCTCTTCTATGGTGCATACGTGCGCCCAGAAACCTTATATCAAAAACCTCATGATGAATTGTAGAATATTAGCTGTAAGCGTACTTAAGTTGTCTTGCTTTGTCTTAATTTTGATTTTTGTTTGTCTTTTTTGAATCTTTAATGTATGTTTTAGTTTTAGCCTCTATGTCGTCGTTCCAGTCACACTCACTTTTTATTTTTAAACTTAAATAAGACAATAAATATACACAGTTTGCTCAAATTTGAAGGGGGTTTTTAACCGATCCTACTAGACGGCACACCACTTTCTATTTTGTTTTATTGTTTAGTTTTTTCAGTCCTCCATACAGTTATTTTGAAATTGTCCTACCTACCATCACCAGTATTGGTTATTTGCAGTTAATTTGGTTAGGCATTCTTTTAATTTTTGTTGTGCTAATCCATAAAGAAAATCGACCAGTCAATTTGCCTCTTATTTGTTCATATAATTTCAACAATTAAACTTTTAGGAATGATTATGATGATGAGATCGATGCTTTCACTGCAATTTGAGGCTAACTATCCGTTCGTATACTTTATCAAAGATGCGAGGTCCATTCTGTTTGCTGGAACTTTAGTCAACAATGAATAAAATAAATCGTTCCTCTTTTTGGATGTTTTGTGAAAAATGTGAACATTTCACATGATCAACGCATTTTGTTTTATACATATTTAAAAATGAATAATGAATTTATAACTTCTTTTATAAATAAATGTTATTAAACTTTCAACCATTTTTAAAATTTAATCCGTTAAAATGCGGTCAACAGCTGTTGTGCTGATTTAGCAAAGGTTGCAGACATACTTTGTTTCGCGAAAATAAATATGTATGTTTCTTCTTGTTCAGACTAGATTCAGTGATAAAAGTAGAAGAAGAAAACCAAAATCGCAGAATCACTGTTAAAATGTCTAAGTCTAAGAATCGAGTAATAAGTCGAAACAACTAATGAGAAAAAAATGTAACGCATATTAAGTGTCTGACAACCGACTAACGGCAAATGGAGAGCGAAAACATTTTTTAAGATTTCAATTGTTACAGACGGTTGCGTTTTTTTTCGTACACAATGCCAGCTTCAGAATAGAGTCTCTTGACAACTAAGAAACTTGAAAGATATGATTCCGCAAATTTGAATAAAATTTTCTATTGGGAAATGTTAACTTACCATGAACCGTAAAGGGCATCTGTTTCGATCCACGCGATGTTTTTTTGTGTAAAATTGTCTCAGAATCAAGCATTCGTATTGCCAGTAATAGTGATTTCATCCAAATCTATGAACATTGAAGTCTGAACTAGAATTTGATCTGATCTCATGTGGTCTGGTCAATACTAAAAAAACATCTATTTATGAATCCATCTTCTGGGGAAATTCATCAACTCCTTTCTTAAAGGAAATTGTGGATTTAAGTTACTTTTTCCCGTGTATGAAAGGAGTAAGATCGCAGCGCCCCACAAAAAATAGAGCGCTTGTCGTAAAAGGCGAGTAAGGGGAGAAGTTTCCTCTTAGCGAGTTTAACATTCAGGTCATCCTAGTCATAGTGACACATTTAACATTTGGAAATCCCACAAGTGTACAAGTTAATCCGACGCCATTGGAAATCACCGGTGTCGCAAAGGGATGATCAAGCAGTTATCAATAGCAGGAGTACGCACGTGCCAAAATCGTTAAAAAAAATGCAGGCGGGCCTGAAAACTCCTGGATCATACATATGTAAGGACACAGAATTAGATTGGCTTCATGTGATCCGAAACCGAGAACCTCATCAATCCATCATAACCCTTCCGTTTTACTACTTCGCTTCTGGTCCGTCTGTGGAGTTCGCTGGTTTGACCTCAAATAGTATCGGCAGGCACGATTTCGAATCACTTCGTCACTGGTTAATGAAATGTATACTTGCATTTGTGTGATCCAGAAGTGATTGGAGAAACTAGACTGTATCTTTATCTGCCGCGATGAAAAACCTAAGAAAATGGAAATTAATTAATAAGGAATCCATCAATCCCGACAATTCCAATAATTGTAATGTTAAGCCATTCTTCGTGCTTTACATTTTGCATAATTATCTCTATCTGATTGCCCGTAGCATATAACTTTTCATGAGAGGAATCCACTTTTATACTTGAACAGTTGTACCCGGATCCATGATGTTTTCATGAAAATATGCAAAACGTAAAAAGTGGAACAGCAAACACATCGAAACGAATACGCTATATGAACGATATGTATCATATTTGTGCATTGACTGAGAAGTTGAACAGAAAAAGGTTTCCGTACGGAAAAATAAATGAATTCGTTTTGTAGTCAATTTAATGTTCAATTTCTCAATTATTTCTGACGTTAGTTTGATAATTCATAAGAAACATTTTAAGACAAAGATTGTTTCGATCTATTCATTCAAACTGGAACAACAAAGCAAATCAAAATTTATACTTTTTTATTTTACGTATGGCTATAACTGGGGCCTTAAATGTGGCTTGGATGATTAAAAACAGCGTTGTAATAGTTGCTTATGATACAAAATGTCCCTATCAGATTTTTATTCATTTGTAAATATTCGTTTTTATCGTTGACTGGTGCTTTTTGTTCCAAGAGTTTAATGGAAATAACCACTTCGATTCCACGCTTTCAACGTTTCAGTCTTTTTTCCAAAACATTTTTTTTAAATAAATAATAACGACAGGAATTGAGCTTGTATCAGAAATCTTTATTCATTATAAAGAATGGTTCATGAAATTTTAATTTGAACATTTGGCATAAGTCTTCCTCGGCAGTTTCAGACGAAGCGCATTCGGTAGGTTTGGGACCACTCTTTCGAGCATTTGGGATTTTCACTTATTGCCTTCAACAAACCGTTCAAACACTTCATAGCTCCACAAGCGTCCAAAGTGGCGGATAATCTCGGTGGCCAATCGGAACGCTTTGCATTATAATGTAGTCGCTGAATCAAATTCTCAATAAGTCAATGGTTTTGTGGGCCATCCTATAAATCGTTAAGAGTCCACTAGCCTTTACATTAGTTTAATTTTTATATAAATGTAGATAGATCGATAGATTTGCGTTCTACCCTCGCCCTTTACTTACGAACTTAAATAGGTGCAAATTATGATTTTATCACTTTAAGTTAACTCTTAAAATACAAAGAGGTCATCTGTCAGCGTACTGCATACCTAAAGAAATTTGTGGGGAGAACATCGTAACGTCTATCTATTAAAATTTGTTGGCCATTTGTATTACTTTTGAAGTAAGTTTTATAATCAAATATAATGGAAAACTCTAGAGGCCAAAGAGTCGGAAAGTTGGAAAGAAACATGGAAAGGTTACAGAGAGTGGGCTGATGAGAATCTTTTTATGAACTATATGCTCATATTTAAAGGCTTAAAATTGGCAAAAGTCAAACGAACGGACATGTCGACATACTAAACTTTCGATCCTGATTACAAATATGTATGTGTAGTTATTTTTATTGCATATTATTTTATGTATTCAACTATTTATCAATATTAATACAAACGTATGCCCTTAGGTTAGGATGGGGTATAAGCAGAAAATATAATCTTGACGAATATTGGAAAAACTTGCAGAATTCATAAAAATTTGTAAGATTTTTCAAGAAGGCAAGCAAACCTAATACTCGTAGGTTGTTTCTGCATAAAAAATTGTGGTTCATCTCCGGAGTTCTATGACCATCCAGTTCAATTAGACTTCCTGACTACAGCAACGTATTTGAAGTCAAGGTCCTGGCAGTGGATACAGTTTCTAACCAGGTTGCAACGATGGCAATACCTAACGCAGATATAACTTTTTTCATTGACAACCAAGCGGCAATAAAAGCGATCTTTGCCTCACAGGTAAAATTGCAGCTTGTAAGTCGATGTCGCGTAGATCTAGGGGTTCTTGTCACACAGCACAATGCAAAAATCTGCTGGGTTCCGGACTTGAAGCTATGCCGGGTAATCAGAAACCCGATGAGCTGGCAAGAAAGCGTTCATACCTCGAGCTAAAGCAGGCCGCCACTACTACAGTGAGGATTGCTCCTTTGTAACCTTAAACAGAAGATCAGGAAAAAAATACTGGCAGCGGTAAATGAGAGGTTTAGCACGATTGAATCCTGTGCCATTGTTGTAGAGTCCAGTGACTTCCGAACCGAGATACAGAGTAGGGCTGCATATAAATAAGTGGCATCCCCAGACGTAGGTGGAGGTTCTATAAAAGTGAAATCGAAAGCGGTCGCGGATGAGTTTAAGCGTTAGAGCTATCAATGTACATAAATGTAAAGGCATCCAGAGCAGAGCATCGAACAGATCGTGAGTACGTAGAGCATGCGCTGAACAAAGCGGGCTCAGAGCGTTCTGATTTCTTTTTTAACACGCACGTTTATTTTTTAAATTAAAAATATTTTTTTTAATTGCTTTTACGCCAGGAAAACTACTCCTCACAGTATATTTAATTGCTTTGAACTTTTTTTTTTCTTTATGTTCCCCCCTCTCGGTTTCCTTTGGCTCTGTTCAGGTTTTTACTCAGACTGCTTATTAGTCAATTTATTCTGAGCTCATAACGGCTCTGAACGGAAAAGAAATACAGTTTAAATCCCCAGCTGATCTGATACTTTTTACTTTAAATATGTTATATAATGTCATGTTTTAAATATTACAATCCGGATAATTTATCCATTAGCCTATCACGTAAAGTGGGCTTGGAATTGGCCTTCACCAAAAAATAAAAATGTTGGTGAAAACACTCTAAAAAGTGGGCGTGGTTGATCGAGTTTTTAAGAAAGACTTTGTCCTCATATTTTGTTATCACTAATTATTTTTGCTTTAAAGGAAATACGAGGGCGGGTCAATAAGTCCGTGACTTTTTGAATTTCTGACCTCTTTACTGAAACGGCAACACTGCTCCTGTCAACAGGCATCTGTCAGTTGACTCCTGTCAAAATTTAAGCTGCGTCAGTTAGTTTGTGTTTGACAGCTATTTTTATCAGACTACTCACTAATTTGAGGAGAAAATGAAAAAAAGTGAATTTCGTGTGCTTATTAAGCATTATTTCTTGCGAAAAAAAACCATTACCGAGACCAAGGCTAAGCTTGAAAAATACTATGGGGACTCTGCACCATCGATTTCAATGGTAAAAAAGTGGTTTACTGAATTTCGTTGTGGCCGTACAAGCACTGAAGATGCCGAACGTCCTGGACGCCCAGTTGAGGTCTCTACACCCGAAACAATCGAAAAAATTCACGATATGGTGTTGGCCGACCGAAGATTGAAAGTGCGAGAGATTGTGGAAGCCGTAGGGATCTCGAATGGCTCAGTGGTTTCAATTTTGAATGATCACTTGGGCATGAGAAAGCTTTCCGCAAGATGGGTGCCGCGTTTGCTCACAATCGACCACAAACGCAATCGTGTAACAACTTCACAGGAAGGTTTGGCGTTGTTTAATCGCAATATGGAGGAGTTTTTGCCCCGTTTTGTAACCGTGGACGAAACATGGATCCATCACAACACACCAGAGACCAAACAACAGTCAAAACAGTGGGTTTCTAAGGGTGAATCGGCGCCAAAGAAGGCCAAGGTGGGTTTGTCAGCCAATAAAGTTATGGCGACGGTTTTTTGGGATGCACGCGGGATAATCCACATTGACTACCTTCAAAAGGGAAGAACAATCAATGGGGAATATTATGCCAACTTATTGCACCGATTCAATGACGATTTGAAAAAAAACCGACCTCATTTGGCCAAGAAAAAAGTTCTTTTCCACCAAGACAATGCAAGGGTGCACACATGTGCAGTTGCCATGGCAAAAACCATGAATTGGGCTATGAATTGCTCCCTCATCCACCCTATTCTCCAGATTTGGCTCCGAGCGACTACTTCTTGTTCCCAAACCTGAAGAAATGGCTTGGTGGAAAAAGATTTGACTTCAATGATGAAGTCATCTCGCAAACAAAGGCCTATTTTGAGGACCTCGACAAATCATTTTTTTTGGAAGGGATAAAAAAATTGGAGAAGCGTTGGACAAAGTGTATAGAGCTCAAGGGAGACTACGTTAAATATAAAATTTTTTTTTATCAAAAAATCTGTGTTTTATTCCAAAAGTCACGGACTTATTGACCCGCCCTCGTATTCAACAATATGCTTGTCAAAAATCCCCCTCCCAAAAAAAACTATTTATTTGTGAATTATAAAGACTGGGCGTTTTCATAATCGTCTGACTTACAAAAATCTGCATTGTTTTGGTTCATAACCCTAGGCCTAGCGTTATATATCTATCTAGCAGTGGCGTGGCGTGGATAATTTTAAAAGGGAAGACGTTGAAAAATTTAGTCACCTATAAAAATAAAAATCTTTAAAACCTGAAATAAAATAATTTTTAATGGGGATATTGTATCTACATAATATGCATTCCACATTGACTTAGCAAAAATATTCTAGCCACATTTTTTATACTTCAAGACATTAATATTTCAATCAACAATGAGCTTAAAGCATAACAAAAGTGGCCTCAAAAGAAGCCGGTCTTGACAGACGCATGATACAATAACTTAAAAAAATTCAGCATAATGTGGATAGTAATTTTAAAATAAGAAAATTCAGAAGAATTATATGGATAATTCTTTATATTTGTTAAAATATAAAAACGATACAAATAATAATGTCAGCAATAAAAATAAATCAAAATTAAAAACAGCTAAAATTCACACACTTAAAAAAAAAAGTGAAAAGTTTTGTTAAAATATTAGTTCTTTATAATTATTTGTATTCTAATGCTATTCGACGATCTTTTTTGATAAACTCTGCCAATACCCTTTCATAGAAGTTTGGTCTATTTTTAATTTTAAGAAGAAGTCTTCTTTCTATCGATATGAGGGCTAAATCAGAGAGCCTATCCTCGCCCTGTGAGTTTCTTAAATAAGTATGAATTCTTTTTAAAGCAGAAAAAGACCTCTCAACGGAGGCGACGGAAATGGGAAGTGTTAAAAGTAAACTACTTAAGTTTAAGACTTGAGGGAACACTTCTTTCAATGCTTCACTATTCAAATGGTTGTGAAGGTCGAGAACCTCAAACTGCCGAAGTGACGACGAAGAATATAAAACATTAAGTTCATTTTTTAATGCCGTGAAGTCAAAAATTCTAGGAAAAAACTTAATTAGGGAAGATATTTTTACATCTGGACTGGAACGAGAAAAAGTGTCATACTTCAAATTATTTAGTAAATCCAAAAATGTAAGATTACTAAATGATTTATATCTGGCATTTATTTGGCTAACTATATTGTCTTTAATTTCAACAAAAAGGCGCTTATAATTCGTCTTCAAATCGAAGTCAAGCAACCTGCGTTTACGTGGAGGTTCAATGCAATCAGTTACGCTGTCATAAATAACTTCAAACATATTTAAAAAGTCAGAGCTTATCCATGACTCAAAACGTTCGATTTCTTGCTTGGCATAACTAACGTCTGTTTGTTTTTTTTGAATTAAATTAAATAATACATCGGTCTTTGCAAATATTTCAGAAAGGGTATGAAGCAAAAAACAGAATTCCTTGCTCTCTAATTTATTTAATAAACTTTCTGCCATCGAAAGTGTGTCAGTATCCCATTCCCTAGAGTCATTAATTATTTTACTAAAAGTTTCAATTATATCTATTCTACAGTTAAAAAGATTACGTTTATTATTCTTGAATGATAATGCCATCGAGTTTCCGATACTCCTGGCATGCGTCGATTGGAAATTTGTTTTAAAAGATTGGACCGCTTTGTGGATTTATTAAAAAATCGAACGATGCTATTAGTATAGCCAAAAAATAGTTTAAGTTCTGCTATGTTTTCTAGAGATCGGGATAGTACTAAATTTAAAACATGTGCATAACAAGGAATAAAATTTGCCATCGGGCATTCATCAAGGACCTTCTTTTGAACACCACCCCGCTCGCCGGACATAACTGCGGCACCATCGTAGGATTGTCCTATTAACTTTTCCTTGCAGTCGTATGTTTCAAGAATTTTAAATATATGATTGGATAACTCATTTGCATTACGACTTGCGCTAACGTCAAAAAATCCAAGAAATCTTTCTTGTATACCATCCTCTGACAAGTACCGAAATATGGCACTCAGTTGTTCCCTATGACTCAAATCTGGTGTTTCGTCGATCATAATCGACACGAACCGAGCATCCTTGATTTCCGTTTTAATTTCGGATTTAATAACCGCCGCGATACTATGTATCAAATCGTTTTGAATATCGTTGGATAAACCTGAAAAAATTGGATTGTGTTTACTTGAACACTGCTCTAAATGGGATTCCAATAAAGTGTCATATTTAGATAAAAAATAAACCGCTTCGACATAATTGCCACGATTATCTGAACTAGACCTTTCATCATGACCGCGAAATGCTAACTCCTGTCTGCTTAATAAAATGACCGTGTCAATAAAACGTTCCATTAGTTTCCGATTTTTATCTACTTTTTTATTATGAACAACGAAAGAATTTCCTAAAGAAGTTTCAATGCGATTCGTGCCGAATTCGTGTAGGGATAAACAACAACGAATATGTTTTTCTGTCTTAATATGTTTTTTCGAAGAATTAACTAAATTATTTATATCAGTGAAACCCGTTCGGCTCCAAACACTGGCGGAGTTTGAAAAAAGAAGACAAGGAAAACAAAACATTTTATTAAGCTTGCAACTCCCAGTTAGCCACTTATATTTTTGGTATAAGGAAACATTAAAATGTGTCACAAAACCATCTCTCCTTTGGTAATTAATATTTATAAAAGGCATAGAGCGCCCTACGTCTATAACTTTTTTTTTATCAAGAAAAGATAGCTTACTAAAACTATTTGAATCCTCCAGGAGGAAATCAGTTAAACAGCAATCTACACTAATCAAAGACATTTCCAAAAAAAAATCTAAAACTGCACTAAAATTAAGAAGCTAAAATGTTTTTATCAGTAAGTTGGTAATAAAAGAAACTAAAAAATTAAACATTAACCTTCAGTTTCACTTTCACATCTAACTTTTCACTATTTTAATTTAAGATTTTATCAAATTGGCTTTACAAAACACTAGATTTTTTCAAGTTATTGCACTTGTGCAACGCAGTCTGTCAATAAATTCCAACTGATTCTAAATTAAAATTTGAATTCCTGCTTAAAAAAAAAACAAGTGTCGGTATTTTATTTGACATGAACTTCTCTT
Source organism: Portevinia maculata (assembly GCA_949715645.1). Taxonomy (NCBI): domain Eukaryota; kingdom Metazoa; phylum Arthropoda; class Insecta; order Diptera; family Syrphidae; genus Portevinia; species Portevinia maculata. The sequence continues at coordinate 261,367,560 of OX454526.1, forward strand.
AAGCGATATGCTGAATTTACTCTGCTGACAAATTGCCATAATATTCTACCATATTTTATTTCATAAGACAAAAGTATAACAATAAATTTGTAAAAACATCGAAGCATTAACTATCACAAGAGAGAAAAATGAAAGCTCAACTTCTTACATCAACACGCCTATCAATATCAACATCAAATTCAAAATCAAGAATCAACCCACATAACACATTCAGATATTATGTCATAAGAAAAAAGAAATAAGTCAAAGAACACCGTGTTATTAGACACAATGTTGCAAAAAAAACGAGTCAAACGTAGCACCTGCATTCCTGCAACATGTTGATATCTTCCGATTGAAACGCAATGCTAATCGCAAAAGGGAGAATGAAATGAAACAATTCCAAGTATTCAGCGTGAGATTTGGTTTATAAGACGAAATGTAGCGTCTTTTTCTTTGAATATAAAAGCGGGTGTTGAACAAAGAGGATCGGAACCGCAATGCTTGTAGAAGAAAGGGATATAAAACAAGTAAATAAGACGGAAAAATATTTTTTATTCTATTATAGAGAGCAGCGGTAGTTGAAAACTTTTTACTAAGAGTATTTTTGTGACTCTTCGTTGGTTTGTTGTTTGTGATTTGTGGAATGTGGTTGAATCTTGATTCTTGAATGAAGTATGAAGATACAGACGAGAGGTAGAATGAAAATATTAAACTTATTCGATAGCTTATGTGTGAGTGTGTGTGTAGATTTTATTTTATAATTAAAATACGGGACGGGTTTCATTTTTCATATATTTATTTGGCAGATAGTGCTTACTTTTGGTGGATTTTTAAAAGGGAAGACGGTAGGAATCGTGTTATATGGACGCCACGCCACTGCTATCTAGTATGTCGACAATTTGCAGAAATCAAGTCGGCGTCGGGCAAATAAATAAAAAATCTGCGGAAAATCAAGAAAAAATTATACATATGGCTGTATTTTCAATTTGCAGGAAGGAAGCAAGGCGGTTGAACTTTTGCAGATTAATGAGCTCAAACACCAGAGCGGTACATTTCGACTTCCGGTACGAGGTACATGACCGGCGGTTAACTCTGCATGATGGGTCAAAATTGCATCGCTACAATACCGGTTGGTCTTTATTTACCGCCTTAGAAAAACGTACTGAGATCGGTCGCACTGCTCTCGTGTGTGAACTCATTTGCTGTGTTTAAGAATTCGAATCTTCCCTACTCATGACATTTACGAACACAAATTAATAAGAATTGTTGCCTGTATAATTAAAAACACAACTCAAATACACATGTACAACAGTTGTGTTACTATCATTAAGGCGATTACCAATTCGATTCATTTTGTGTGCATCCCTAAAATAAATCTATCCCTTTCTTTTGGCAATTCTTTCCATTTTTAATTGACAAAACACAAAATCTTAACATAATTTTCTTATCATAGGCTTTTATGCAGATTGCATGTGTGAACCGGAAAAAAATAAATTTTATTCGGACAGGCCGTTTTTTTATTTATTAAGAGATAACCTGTCACACATCTTCTTTTTTGGAACATTTGTTGGAAATGGAGAATTACGAAACATGCAACAAAAATATCCTGACGTACGATTTGTAAATAAGTTTTATAATTTGTGGACAAGAATAAGACATGTATCGTGTATATCACTAACATCTTTCGTATAAAATTATAAACGATAACCTACATAAAAGAATACATAAAACATAAACTGAGGCTGAGTCACAAACATAACATAGATTTAAGCGTTTATTATGATGCGGACGACCTGCGACCGGAACTATAGTGCCAGAAATATAATAGTATAATAACTTTACATTATGTATATAATAGGTTCGTTCGCGAACTAATATGCAAACGTAAATTTATATAAACTTTCGTGCAAAACTACACAAACGCGTTCGCGTACTGAGAAAATGGTAAAAAGATGAACGAAAGAAAAATGTACTTTCGTTCATTTTTCTTCACACAGAATTTCGGCTGGCAAGAAAATGAAAACTGTCAAATGATGAAATCCTATGAGCTTGCCAGCAAAAAAAAAACAGCTGTTGCTTCTTTTCAAGCCAAACTAAGATGTTTTTTCAACTTTTTACACAAAAGCGTTCGCGTACTTTTCTTAGAAATGAGAGGATTCTCTCTCGATTTTGGAGATTTGACACTTTTCATTTTCCTACACATAAAGTACGCGAACGGACCTAATATGTACATGGCAAAGTCTGCTTCTGTGAAGTTGGAGTTAACTTCCGAAAAATAATAGTTCTCGGTGAATTCAAGTGCAGAATCAACCCTCAACAAGAGATTGCTTTAATGCACGTTTACATTGTAGTGACATGTAAGTAATGTTTCAAATAATGTAAGATCAGAAAAAGCAATACATATTTACATATTAATAAATAAAAAATATAGTGCATGACTGGGTCGTATGAAGCTTGTTCGCTATTCTTAGATTCATATTTGAATCGCATTTAAAAAATGTAATTATTATTATACGAGGGTTGGTACTTAACTCTTGCATGCATTTTAACCAATTTTTGAAGCAGTTTTTCCACTCCGAACGTGGTAACTCTAAAACATGCTGTTTAAACGCATCAAACTCTTCTTAAGGCGTCGAAAAAAATTGATTTTGCAAATTATTTTTGATATGCGGAAATAAAAAAAAAGTCATTTGGTGCCAAATCATAGCTGGACGGCGGATGACCCATCAATTCGATGCCATGAATGCTCGAAAATCCATTTGTTTGAGCTGACTCGGCGCACGTGGGAGCTTGCGTTGTCGTGTTGCAGAATGATCCGTGTTCGGCGGTTGGTTTAACTTATGTTTGCAAAGACTTCCGGCAAACAAATGGTGGTGTACCATCGCGAACAGACAGTTGAACTCGTACAACAAATGTTCACGATTTCCTTCCAGTTTTTGGCTTATATGAATGACAAAACATTCTGAACATGTACATACCATTAACCCTAGAAAGATAATCATATATTTTATGACGTAAAAGATAATCATACGTCTCGGAGACGTATGCCAATTTGTTAGTGTATTTAATGAAACCCATGAACTTATTAAAAAATATTAATGTTTTATTTATTAATGTGGTTCTATTAGGAGAAATAAATCAATGATTCAGTAAAAACAAATATTAATTTAAACAATAAAAACACAAAACTTAAATTCCATTACAAATCAACAAAAAAACATAACTTTTTTTTAAGGATACTTACAATTGACTTTAAGACTTAATAGTTGCCAAATTTGCATATTTTGGTTTAAAATAAGTCTACTAATAATTCTAAGTAATTTTAAATCAAATGTGATTAAATTAAATGTAAGAATGACACACGTCACACACGTCTCCCAGACGGACGGCATAACTATATATCGCGGGCCATACCTCTCGCAGGCGTAGATTCTCTTTCTAGGGTTAAAAATGTCAAACTTTAAGACGCGCTGATGTCAGATTTCACGTATCTACATCGGTACTGCCACATCTCAAAACTTAAGTAGCAACCTTCGTAAAAGTAGATGTGCATTTATTTATTCTAAATGGTAGCTTCAGCTAAAATGCATATATTTTATTAAATCAGTTCACTCATTTTTAGTTTTTTTTTGCCGTGTCTAAAGTAGGATTGTATTGTAGTACAGCAAACCCTAGTATATCGCGGTACTTTCACAACGCGAATTCGCTATATCGCGATTTAAAAAATGCGGCAAACCTTTCTACAGCGCGTAGGTACTTCTGCAACGCGGTTTCGGTATAACGCGATTTTCGGTAATTTATATGTATATGTATATCTCAACCAATACCTCTCCAGTTAGCACGATCTTTGGCTAACTGCCTCCAGTTGCGCACTCCAAGTTGCTTGAGATCATCTTCCACTTGCGCGCGCCACCTAAGGCGAGGTCTTTCTTCCTCTACTGCGTTGTCCCTCTGGGTTGGAATCGAAGACTCTTCGGGTCGGAGCGTTGGTGTCCATTCGCTCTACATGTCCTAGCCATCTTAGTCGACTGATTCACACTTTTTTGACCAGGTCGATGTCGCTGTACAGCTCTTAGAGTTCGCTGTTAAATCTCCTCCTCCAAAGCCCGTCAACGCAAACGGGACCGAAAAAGACAATAATTTGCATTACAAAACATTGTCCGTTTTTAATTTTCCATTAACCATTACTTAACTGCTAAAAAGTTAGGGATACTTAAAACAAAATATGTTAAAAAAAATCATAAGCAATTTCACACATTTTCAATCAGCTGTATCTTCCAAAAGTATCAATGTGACCACAGCGGCGAACTAAGAGGGGAGGCCTAGGCAGAAATAAGACCTCCACCGAAATGTTCCATAAAAAAGAAAATATACCTAGGGCGACTATTAGTTTTGGTTAAAAAAAAACCCCCACAGGGGTTTCCAACTAACTCTATTATAAATAAAAATTCTCGATACGGCCCTGGGTTTTTAATGATTGTGTCGAGAGGCGTGTTTGCTTTAACAATCGGACGATTGCATGTAGATTTTGAGGTGATTTCATAGAAATCTCCCAAAAGTAAGATTTCAAAATCTTCCAAATGTAAAGGAAATCTTACACAGTGATTTTGCGAAATCTCGGATTTTGATTCGACTAAAGGGACTAAAGGGCTGCAGTCATATTCTTAGCCCGCCCTGCACAGGAAACGGAAATGTTTCAGATAGATTTTTGAAAATTATGGTACGGAACCCTCATTTCGCGAACTCGACTTGCTTTTGACGGTGTTTTTTTCGTTAAATAAAAAAAAGTTTCTATAATTGATAGTTTCCAGCAAATGATTCATTGCCTGTTTTTAGGTGCTACTTACTACATGAAAGAATAGGAGGATAGGAAAGAAGTTTGGTGCTATTGTAGGGTTTTGTATCCACGTGTGGTGCCTAAATTGCTTTAGGGAGATCTGTATTGTTGTGTGCATTCAATTTTAAAATCATGGCCCTGGTCGGGAATGAAGAACCATTTCTCAGAAAGAAAATAAAGATTATTCATTTCACATTACATTTACCAAAAATGCATTTACATCTCAAATGTGTGTTATTGGTCCCCTTCTTTGAATATCCTTTTGTAAAGAAGTGGCATGGGCTACAAATTTAAGCTTAAAGTGATGTATGGGTCAATATCCCAAGCCCATTTTTGAATGGCGGTTCTTTTATTAAAGTATTTTGTTGTCGATAACTTGGTTAGAATACCAAACACTATAAAGTCACAAAATACTCGTACATAGATCAAAGATACTTACTAAAATTCAACCCCTCATCTTTAAATAGGTATAACAGTGCTATCTCTGTGGCATACATATTTAATAGCATGCATGTAGTGCATTTGTCATAAGAGGGGGAAACTCTACTGGGCTTACTCCTGAAACTAAAACTATTAAAACCAATTCTTACAAATAATCAAAACACCAACATCGACTAAACTACTTCAAAATATATGTGCGTGTCCTAAATTCGCTTAATTTGTAAATTTATTCCATCAATTTATGATCCATGTGCTGACACCAATTTATATTTATTTTTAATTGACAGCAATGTTTGTATGCATGAGCCGTCTATCGCTTCCACAAATGTTTATAGCTGATAAACCATTTGTTTTTGTTATTTGGAGCAAACGGGAGATATTTTTCACTGGAAGAAAACTACAAATTTGATTATCTACTATTAATAAAATTTCGATTCTGTATATAAAGGGTATTTCATTAAGGACTTGACAACTTCTTTTTAAAATAAAATACTTGAGATATCTGAAAAAAAATTTATTGGCTTAAATTACTCAAAACATTTATGAATGGAATTCGACTTCGTTTATATGTCCACCACGGGAACGTATGCAGCGGTCGATACGTTGAACCAAATTTTTGATGACTCGGTCGCACATTTCGACCGATACGGCCGCTATTTTTCGTTCAATATTGACTCTGAGCTCCTCTAACGTCGCCGGCTTGTTGACATAGACCAGTTATTGAATGTAGCCCCATAAAAAAAGTCTACAAGCGTTAAATCACACGATCTCGGAGGCCAATAGACGGGTTCGTTTTCCGAGATAACACGTTCACCGAACTGAGACTTCAATATCTCGATTGTTGCACCCGCTGGTGTGGCTTGTGGCACCGTCTTGTTGGAACCACATATCACTGATGTCCAATTCATGCAATTGCTCAAAGAAATAACGTTCCAACATGTCTCTGTAGCGAATATTATTTACCGTAACGTGACGGTCTAATTGACGAACGGTCCAATGACGGCATCGGCATGAAAATCGCACCAAACAGTGACTTTGCGGATGAAGTGCTGTTTCATAAAGCACATGAGCGTTCTCACCTGTCCAGTAGCGCATATTTTGCTTATTGACGAAGCCTTTTAACCAAAAATGCGCTTCATCGCTGAAGACGATTTTGCGATGAAATTCTTCATTTTTTTCCATCATGTCCAGAGCCCAATTCGAGAAAGTACTTTGCTGCATATGATCAAGTGGCTTTAGTTCTTGAGTCAGCTTCATCTTGTTAGAGTGTAGGCCAAGATCCTTACGCAAAATTCGCCATAATGTGGTCTGGAAGATGCCCAATTCTTGAGAACCCCGTGAAATTGACTGATTTGGCTGGTTTGCGACGGACGCCTCTACGGCAGCAATATTCTCCACACTTCGGGAAAAACGTAGTCTCACTGGCACGGCAACATCAAGCAGCGAATATTCTGACTATAATTTTTTCACTAGATTATAAATTGCTGTCTACTGGGACGAGAATTACGGCCGAAAATGGCCGTTACCGCTCTTAAAGTTGCGACCACCGGCTCAGAATTTCGGTAGTAAATTTTAATTTTTTGTAAAACCATGTTGATTTTACTGAATATTTTGACATTGACAGTTCGGTAATCGGTTTAAGGGTGCGTTCACACGGAAAGTTTGAATTTATCAAGTCGCTAATGAAAGACTTTTTTTTCTTAATTTCTTATTAAACCGCAGTTTAAATGACGTTTTTGAGAAACTCTTTGGCGTAAAGAAATCAATTGCCTCCTTTAACAATAATACATTTTTAGGCATAAATACATTGGTGATTTTATTGAAAGAGACAACGAATCATTTCCGGACGTTTATTATTGTATTCAAAAATGCAAAACTTCAAATTAATGAGTTTTGTTTCAAACCATTAAGAATTTTTATGAATTTATTCTTGTTTCTTTTTGTATTTCAAAACAAACCCAAACTGTCAAACAAATACAGGCTGTTTTTGGCCTTCAAATATTACAGATCGTTTACATGCGCTTTTGTTCATAAATTGCCCTCACAATAATTTCGAAATGGCCCCCCGAATGAATTACCTGTCAAATCAAATCAAAAGCCTAAGTTAAAAAGACTGATAGTGATATAACCAATTCGTTGAGCAAATTTTTCTGATCCGTCAGCATTTCATAAAGATTTGATAATGTGAAATAATAACTACATTATAGGAGAATTGGTCATGCGGATGACTCAATATTTTTTATGGGACGTGGGCGAAACTGCGAAATAAAAACGCTATCTGTTGTTTAATATTTAAAGATTACAGTCATTAGTGGTATTACAAAATTTATCTTTTGTATACGTCGTATTTTAATGAATGAAAACATCACGCCATAAGAACAAAGGTTTGGGCCTTTGGAAATCAAGTTTATGAAATAGACTCCAACTGTCATCGCTTAATTATGCAACGATTCATATGAGTAAAAAAATACCATATCAAAATTTGTTAATGTAGTTTATCTTTATAACAGACAGACGTATTTATTGATAACAAATACTGATTTTATTTAATATTTCCCCTCACAAGCTTTTGTACTTAAAACGAAAACAGTTTGTCACTGAGGCCAATCATGTGTTTCTTTTTTTCATTGCGACACATGCATGCTCTTATTTTTGATTTGTTTTTTGATCTTTCTTTAAAGACATAGGTGATCTTCAATAGTGTCAACCCACGAATTGTCCATGCACACTTGCAGGACAGTTGTAAGATGCTAAATGTGTCGCTAGGGTCATGTGATTTCCCCCTTTAGTCGCATTTTACTGTAATTTTCAAATTTACGAAAATTATTATCTTCCATGTTTGTCAGACGGAGGTGAGACAGTGAAAAAGCTTTTAAGTTTTCCTGGGTTAGATTCAAATCTTAAACCCCTCGTTTTTGTTTTTTCATAACAAACCCCTTACTGACCCTAGCTAAATTAAATCTATGAGTTAACGTGTCGCTCTGGAAGATCGTGTATCCTTTATGTTTGAGTCCGCTGTTGCAAATCAACTCATCATCATATCGGCTTATCTTTTGGGCCGCGCGGTGGCAGTGGAACAAAACAGCGATACCATCCCTCGTCTGTACTTATCCTCCAGCGTTGATATAGAGAAATGCTTCTCTGAGCCACTACACCTCCTTGCCAAATCCCGCCGGGCCAAGTAACATCTAGATTTTTTTTCCACTGCCCCACCTCTGGCGATCGTCTGACAAACATCCAAGAGTATCAATTATCATGAGAACCTTCTCAAATCTGCCCTTCTGATTCGACTTAAAATTGTGGGTCCCTTCTACTTCGCACAAGCAAATGATTGGAGAAGCTAGGTTTTAGGCCTTTTATGGGCCGTTAATGCCTAATATTTATTTTTTAAGAGGCATTGGGTTTTGGAATGGTTCAAGACCGGCTATCAATAATGAGGTAGTGAAATAATTTGTACATTACTAGTATACCCATGAGAGACTTTTATAAAGTAAATATGAAATTATCTGCTGCGTTGGATGAGAGCCGCAAAAGTTAAACTATGGAATGGAATCCGCAATACGTATTATTGATTTTAAGAATGTGTTAATTAGCTTCCATTTAAATAAAACACAATTTACGGATATCATTTCCATAAACAATTTAAATTATTGTTCTAGTGACGAACAAAAAATAAGAAAACATATTTAGGCTCATTTTTAACTCGATGTTGATCTTTAACCTAAGGATTTTTTTTTCAACTTGTCGACACAGTGTTCTTCAGTCGGAGTTGAGTTTGAGTAGTCAACTTCGATTTAGGGAAGTTGACAATCTGCCGGCTTACATTGCCTCAACTTCTGAAATTTATAAAAGTTGAAGAAATTTGTTGCTCCAACATTTAACATAATTATTTAATTTAATTTATATCTTCAAAGTTAGTCTTAAAAATTATTTCATATTAGCTGTACACCAAGGAAAGCAAAAATATAAAAATGAATAATTGGTTTATACTATGCCTCATGGCGTGTGGAAAAATAGAGATGACTTCAGCGACAGTGATGAATGCGAAGAGATATTACAAGGGCGAAACATCGTCGTCAATATCGCATATGGCCTCAAACTTATTTATACAAATCGGCCTTTATCGATTTTATCTATCGTTTTCGATTGTTGAAGGCAACAGCGTTGCTGGCGTGGTCTGAAATTGAACTTGAAATTCCCCTATGATGAGCGACGGCAATTCAAATTTATTTATTTCCTTTTCAATTTATTCACTTTCATTCCGCGCATGCATCATTCCATACTACGCACCATCACGTCAGGGTTGAGCTTCCTTAAACGCATTACATGTATTCTTTTCAGGTCGCATGAACTTTCCCCGATTGTCAACTTGCTAGATTCGTTGCGCTATTATGCATTCGGAAATATTCAATGTGGGATTGGGGCTCTGTCTGAAAAATGATGGTACATCAACTGTACATCGCGAATCATTGCCGCAAGTACATCCGCATGCCGCAAACGAAAGAAGAATTGCTAAACGCGTCGCGGCATTTTTTGAAAAAGCACGAATTCCGCGGAAAATTGGCGCCATCGACTGCACCCACATTCGCATTCGCCAGTCATGCCATTATTTTCGATAATTCCGGAATTTTTGATTACTTTTCTTTGTTTGATAAACAAAGATTTGGGTTATATATACCTATCTTCTGGTTTATCGCTTTCTTCGTAGCTGTTGTCGTTATGTGGTTATGAGTTACGACCATCGCCAGCCATCGGCTCTATGCCACGAATGGACAACGGCAACAGCAACGTCATCTGTCATTGTCCCGATTTTTTTCATTGGCATCGACGTTTTTGCGATGATTGTGCTTTAGTTTGTTATATTTCTCTCGCAAAGACGACACTGTAAGTGCCTGCACGGGAAAAAAGGCAGACAAACACGCACTGGAACTGACGTAGCAGCATTTGCTACACGCTGCCAAGCCTCATCTTGAATTGATGGCACAATCGTTTTTTTTTATTTTCAATCACAAAACTTTTCCACTTGCGCGCATCGAAACAAAATATTGATTTCCGGGCCAGGGTAGGCAATTTTCTGATGTTTTTTATCATGTTCCCTCAAGCACCACTTTTTCTTTTTTCCGCCGACATCAGGTTTTTCTTTTCCCCTCCATATTTTTCTGCAACGCACACACAAATTAAGAACACAAATAATAAAAATCGAAACAACCCAACAGGTGCACCAAACGATAAACATCACACAAAATGTAAAATATATTTAATCACCAAATCAATAATGATAATAATAAATTTTTCTTTATATAATACCACTTCGACGTCCGAAAATTATGACTTGCAAGTTGAGTATTGCCAAAATCGCTGTCAAAATTCCATGGGATATTTTAATGAGTCAGTTCAAAGCTAGCGGCCAATTTAAAATTGCGAGTTGTATTGAAGAAATAAGACTTTCAAATTTAAATCAGTAAGTTGACCTTAGCCGGCCAGTTGATCTAAGCCAGCCGTTTATTTCAAATTGTGATAGGGAAGAAAATGGCTCTTATTCATCTTTATTTTGAAGCTGCCAGAAGTGATATGCCAACTATAAAAGCAATTTGATTCACTGGAAAGAATGCCAAATAACTTATCTTATCTGAGGCTCATTGCTAGAAATATGTATGTATGTTCATACTTAGTCAACTTCTTACATAATTTTGGAAAACACAAAGCTTTCGTGTAATATTGATTCAATATGTGCACTTGCCTGAGTTTTCTTGTTAAATTTAGAAATGGACTTGTTTAATACAATAGCTGACAATTGCTTTTGTGATAGTGTATTTTGATTATCAACAACGTTTGCTCTTCGTAAGTTGAGCAAAACCTACTTGTCAGAACTTGGCAATTCTCGTTGTCATATCGTTCTCATTGCTCTCAATGATAATCAAAATATCAATAAATAAAATTAGATTTTTTAGGTATTTTGTTTCACCAATTTGCTTTTGAAAATCTAAATTGGTACGTTAGACGAGAAAATGAACTTTAAAAACATGGCGTAAGGTCAGATGTCGATGAGCATTTTTTTTGGTTGTATATTGGCTGTAGAATTTTTCTTTACTGGATTAAACCAGTCACTCAGGCAAAGGGGATATGAAGTTGACATAAATGATTTATAAAAACCAAGAGAGTGCATAAAATGCTAAAAAATTGAAAAAATGCTACAAAAACGCCATAATTTTGCAATGGATAGATACTTCTTTTCTTGCTTACCGTGAAGATATGATCAGGATTAGACGTGTCCCTCCCACTTTACTGCATTTCTACCCAATGAATATTGGCAAGCCTTCCGGGTTTGGATCACTTCGTAGCTGAGGCCAAGCAAATGCTGGTGGTGTTGCATTTGTGTGATTCAGGAGTTTTTAGGTCTGCCTATTTTTGTCTACTATTTCGACACGTGCATGCTAACATTATTGATTAGTGCTTGATCCGACAACCGTGATCTTTAGTCGTGTCAACTCACGGATTTACATGCACACTTCAGAGTCGAGATAATAAATATATCACTAAACTCTCATGAATGGCAAAATTGCCTAGACTCCATTACTTGCCTTGGTCGGGCTTAACGGCAAGCGCTGTTTTTAGAGTTGGTATTAGCGACGCATATTGTACCCTACATATGTGTGTGCATCAAACAAAAATTATTTATCCAATTGTAGCAAATTTATCTTTATCTTCAATTGACAGCCGTGATGATGATGTACATGTGTGCTCCAATGATACAATTATACCTCCGAAACAATTTGTAGCAGATAAGCCATTTGTTTATGTCATTGGGAACAAAAAGGGAATCTTTTTCACTGGAAGGAATTTAAAAATTTGAATTAAACTAATTACAAATTTGTTATTTGAAAAATAAATATTGTGCTTAAAAACTATGCATGTAGAATAAATGTATTTGTTTTGGTTCTTTATGAAAAGAAACTCAACTATATTTTTTTTTCTTTAAAAAAAGGCTGAGAAAAACGTACATATGCTTGTTTTGGATCTACATACATATTATGTATATGCAACATCTAGACCTAGAACTTAACAACATAAATTGATAAATGTAGTAGTGTTCTAATAAATGAAATTATTAGAAAACGTGCAAAACTTCTCAATCCAATGCGCCACTTTGGCTGTCGGCACTCACGCTGCCAAGTTGGGCATCCCTTTCAACCCACACTGCCGTAGTAGTTGCAAGGATCCAGTGGAAAGGAAAACCTTCACTTCCTCTGCGAATGTCCGGCCCCAGCTAAAACTAGACATCGCACAATCGGCAAAACATTCTTCGACGATCTATTAGAATTAAGCAATACAAAATTCTACAATATCATTGAATTCCTCAATTCCACATGCTGGATTTGAAACACAAATTGACACCCTGGGTCACTTGAGTGATGGCATCAAAACGCCGCCTTCACGCTAATTGCGTCCTGGTGTACTGATAACACCAGGCAGCTACTTCTACCTACATTGGGAGAAAGAAATATGGATAGTGTACAAGTATATCCAAATGTTTTTATTGTTAGAAATTTATAACATTACATTTATATGGGTTTGTTCAATCATACATGTGTGTGCATTAAACAAAAATTATTTATCCAATTGTTCACACCAATTTATCTTTATCTTCAATTGACAGCCGTGATGATGATGCGCATGTGTGCTCCAATGATGCAATTACCTCCGACACGATTTGAAGCAGACAAGCCATTTGTTTATGTCATTTGGAACAAAAAGGGAATCTTTTTCACTGGAAGGAATTTAAAAATTTGAATAAACTAATCAAAAATTTGTTACTTGAAAAATAAATATTGTGCTTAAAAACTATGCATGTAGAGTAAACGTATTTGTTTTGATTCTTTATGCCAAAAAAGCTGAACTTTGTATATTGTTTTTTAAAACATAGGGACGGGCTACAGTCCGCTTGGGCGAACTGTTGGATACCCTATTCTTATTCCTGCCCCTCATAAGTGGGCGTGACAAAAGTCTAAGTATGGTTGAATTGTTAAGAACGCTCTACATATTTTGTTATATAACATTTAAAGGATTTAATCGAAAAAAATGAAGCAAAAAAACACTCCCTAGCTCAAACTTTGGTTTTTCAATAAAATTGTTTTATTTATTTGTGGTAAATATTTCAACATACGAATAAAGGGCACCTAGAGATTCTATATTATTAATTTCAGCTGCCTAGCTCAAACTTTGGGTTTTCAAAAAAAAAAATTTAATTGTTGGCGTGTCAAAATTTTATCTCCCGAGCAGTTTTAGGAGTCAAAGATGTATAAAAAATGTCAGCTTTCTAGCTCAAAATTCGATTTTTTCGATCAATTTTTTTTTTGTTTGTGGGCGGATTTAAAAAATTCTTAAATTTGATTATTTCGGGGCCCTAGAGAGTATATGGTTAAAATTTCAGATCTCTAGGTCCAGTTTAAACTAAAGCCCTACTTTTTGCCGACAGACGGACGGACATGGCTAGATCGACATTACTATCGATGCTGATCATAGATATAATCGGCCCTATCGAGGTATCTGTCGGAACGGAAAATTCTCCGCAACGCATACTCCTTCGGAGACTCAAATTGCATTCAAGGTATCTGACTTCGGAAGAAAATGTATATTTAATTGCGATGGCGCACCGCGTCGCATTGATTTTATATGCGACAGCCCTAAGGTTCCAAAAGAGATGTGTAAAGTACATTTAAATATCGATAAGTCAATATGTCTTTCGATACTTATATATAATGAAGACTTTTCGAGCTTTAAATTATCATATATCAATAAAGGGAGTTTAATTTCATAGTTTTTAACAAGGAAGGATGTCACTTTGCCAATAAATTGTACGCTATGGTTAACTAGAACACAAATCAATTTCTATTTAAAATATATCGATTCAGTCAAATATCGATATATTTTCGAAAATACCATCTCTATAATTCAAACATATGTTATTACCGATTTGTCAAAAGATGAAAACAATTGTCTTCATTTCCCTACTGAGGAAGATACTGCAGGCATGGACGATTCTGAAGAAATAGAGAGCATTTCAGAGGTCTCCACATCATACTATCATAGTGAGGCCATTGCAACGAGAAATGAAATATTGATGCAATTTGAATAACATAATATAACACTTTTTTTTAATAAATAAATAATAAAAAGAGTCAACAAAAACTTGCCTTCGTGGCATACATAAAAGTTTTAGGTTCATTTCACTTAACTTATATACACTTGTACTTGGTGCTGCAATTAGGTCGTCTTCATCACTGTTTTCAAATGATTCATAACCAAATTCCAAATTTGCCGATGAACTGTTTTCCTTTCTATGATCATTTTCATTGAGATTAGACTGCAAAACTATTTTTCTTGGCATCGGGTCCATATGTCCTTGCTCCAACTCGGTTTATGCTGTCCTTCATATTGATGATTGCTATCACCGCTTCTTCAATGGAAGTAAAACTTTTTACTTTAAACGGTCCACCACCTGTAACCGATGCTTCTTTTTTGTTGTCTGCCAATTTTTTTTTATATAGGTTTTGTAGTCGCTCCAAACATTGATTTAAAATTACAGTTCTTTGTTATATCGCTTTAAGATTTCAATTTTATATACCTTTTTCCAACCAATTACATCTCTAACTGGTGGACCCAACAAATTTAATTCAGATGCGATGCTTTCCCAAAAAGTAGCAATTTCCTCAGCCGGTCTTTTTGTTAAATTGCGGGTTATATCCACTTTGGTAGATAGCATTTCTACCAATCGCTCTTGTTGAGCACTCGTTGTTGTTTTCTTTCTGAAATAAGACATCACTGAAAGAAATCCTAACAAAAATTTATTTTTAGTTTCATTACTTACAATTTTGATGGAGTTTCCATTGTTTATTAAAATATTCCGCAACAATTGGTTGTCGGAGAGCTTCGGAGAATATTTGCCGTGTATCTGTCAAAAGTAATTGACATAAACGCGGTACAACGCAATGCGACAAGGTGCGCTACATGTCATCGGAGAATTTTTCCGAAACTTGTATCGGAACGGATACCTCGAATGAAATTTCTCCGATTTCTTACAAATCGGAGAAAATTCCGTTCCGAACGGATACCTCGATAGGGGTGAATAACTTTTAGGGGTCTACGGGCAATATTAAGGTATGTTACAAACTATGGGTCAAAATAAATATACCCTTAGAACAGGGTATAAAAAGGCGGAGAAAAACGTGCATACTATGCTCGTTTTGGA
This sequence comes from Portevinia maculata, assembly GCA_949715645.1. NCBI lineage: Eukaryota > Metazoa > Arthropoda > Insecta > Diptera > Syrphidae > Portevinia > Portevinia maculata. Next base: position 261,383,069 of record OX454526.1, read on the forward strand.
TCTACATACATTAATTATGTATATGCAGCATCTAGACCTAGAACTTAACAACATAAATTGATCAAATGTACTTAATAAAAGGATTATAATAAGTAATATTTCGGTGTTAACAGCTCATAAAGGATCTTAAGCCCAGCTGCAAATCGTCAATTTGAAAAACATAATTGCCTGTGAAGTTTTTTATAAGAATAAAAGGAACAATAAATACTACTCTTGAATGTTTTTCAGACTTGGCTTTCTTGAATATAACAATCTTCTTCCTTTACGTCAAGGTTATGATCAGTTTTAAGGGGATTATATACCTAACCCTCCCATTTACTGTATCCCTACTGACGACTGGTCCGCCCGGGGGCTCGCCGTGTGTATCTCAATAAACATCGTCAGGCTTTCTGGTTTCGGATCACCTCATCTTCTTCTTCTTCTTCCTTAATGGCGGTGAGTCTATGATCAGGGTCAAAGGAATCATAACCCGTAAACTCAACTGCAATCCAACTGGTCTGCCTAGGGGGTTCGCCGGTTCGCCGGCAGCCCTTCCGATTTTGAATCACTTCTTCGCTGAGGCATTTGATTGGCCTGTGCTAGTGTTGCTGCATTTGAGTGATCCAGGAGTTTTTACGCATGCCTCTCTTTTGCTTTTCTATGGGAACGTTGATTGATATTACCTTTGTGACAGGGTTCATAGGATCTCTCCTTTGAACATGACAGTACCAACTGAGCAAGTCCATTTTTTCCGGCATAGGCTCTTTGACGTGAAGGCTTCCTTGGAACTTGGAAATTCTTATTTCTGGTCACTGAGGCCAATCAAATGCTTGTGTTGTTGCATTTGTGTGATGAACCATTTTTAAGCATGCTTCTTTTTTTATTTCGACACATGCATGTTCCCATTAATGATTATTTTTACCTTTAACGACACCGGTGTTCTCAAGTCCTAAACGGATTTGCATGTACACTTGCGGGACTGCTTTAAGATGCTAAATGTGTCGCTAGGCTCACCTGGACGTAGAAATTGCCTAAGTTTGAGTTCTCCCATTAGTGGCCTTTACCTCAAGCGCAGTTTTTCGGGCGCTGCAGTGATATTAGCCTGTTCTGAACAAAATTATACCTGCGAAAACTGACGATGTACTGCAATTACTGTTGAACTACACGTGTATGTATAGTATTGGTTGCGATTGTCAATTGGAACGTCAATTGCATTAAGATTAGATTAGATTAGATTCTTTATTTCATGAAATATATGTACAATAGTTTGTGTTTGAGAACACGAGCATGGCAGAAATAGCCGTCTGCCGGAAATGACATTTCATAGATATTAAAGAAATTATTACATAGAAGTTAAATTGAAAAGGAAAATTGAAAAAGAAAGAAATACTTATTTACAACACAAGATTTTGGGTTTAAGCATAAAAGATTAATTCGTTATGTCTTTAACAATTAGTCGACAGAAAAGATGAAAAAAAAAACATATATTTATATAAAATAAAACAAAAAAAAAAAAAAAAAAAAAATTAATGTAATTAATGTAATTTGTACATCAGTATCTAAGTATAAAACTAGATTAAAGGAATGGAATGGATCAGCGAGGGGGTCTAAAACAATTTTGATGATTTGCAACATAAAGATTTATAATTTTGAAGTAATTTAGAACACAAAAAAAAAAAAATTAGCAATTTTAAATGATTTGAAACATAAAAGAAAAATTTTGGATTATTAAAGCAATAATTTAAGAAGAACGGCAAAAGTGGCTTGTAGCTTGGACTTTTAAAAGCTATTACGATATAACAGAGCATGATTGCAGTATTTGTACAAAACAAGCCACCCCCTAGCTCCGTTTAGTATATCGTACAGACCATTTACGGACAGATTGCTTACTCGGAAGTATAGTCGACGAATCTCTTGTAAAATAGGGCATTCCGCAATGAAATGGTGAATATTTTCAGGCACTCTCATGTTGCATAGATTACACGTTTCCTCAAGATCTGTTCTGTGTGGCATGGAATTCAAATTTATTAATTCTGCTCTTGCTCTAAAAATGGTGCTTATAACTTTCGATGAAAAATTTATATTGAAATAACTTACGTGGGATAGCAAATGATGGTTTAGGTTCCTATAGATTAACCTTGAAGCTGAGGAAGATGCTCTAATTAGGTGCTGATCGTATAATTTGTCATCCACTTTAGCAATGATCATTGCAAAAAGCCTCTGCCAGTCGTTAACATTAGTTAAAGTAAAGGAGACATTCAGTTCGAGAGATATCGCTATCTGGTTCCAATCCTTAAATGGAGAAGCATTGGTTTGTAGCAATCTTATTAAGATAGTCTTGGAAAGATTATTCCCGCTTCTCATTACCACTCTGTTTAAATAATCAGAATGAGCTTTCAAGTTTCGCACGTAGATGGGAGGCAAACCTGACTCTACATGAATAGCGTAGGTCGGAGTCGCATTTGGTAGCCGGAATAGACGCTTGAAAAAGAATCTTTGGACTGCCTCAAATTCTTCGAGGGGGCTAACACCAAAAACCTGCACACCATAGCACATACAAGTATTAACTGTGGCGTTAAACACTTGATACTTCGAAGAAAGGTCAATGTTTTGATTGGCGAAGAACTTCGGCCACATCATGTTGAGTGCCAGTTTGGCTTCAATACTTTTTTCCCTGGCATGCTTGTTAAAGTTTAGATTGTACGATAACAAAACACCCAGGTACTTGAACTCACGAACTACCTCAATTTGTTCGTTGTTAAGGCGCCAAGTTCCTACCCCAGGACGTCTTCTCTGCCGGTTCTCAAATACCATGACCTTGGTTTTTGCGACGTTGATATGGAGATCCCAAGTTTTACAGTAGGTTTGCAATCTATTAATTTGCAGTTGCAAAGAAGAAGGATTTTCCGCCAGTAACACTAGGTCATCAACGTACAGAATTACTTTTATGTGATTGCCCGCAAAATTAACGCCACCCGGAAGAATATCAGATATTGCATCAATGTACAACGCGAATAAAATAGGGCTTAATATGCAGCCCTGAGGGACGCCTGCAGATGTCTCAAACCATTCGGACAGGTTCGACCCATCCCACACAGCTGCGCAAGATGACGAAAGAAATTTGGCATACAACATTAAGAACTTTCTTGACACTCCAAGGGATGCCAGTTTATAAATTAAAGCTTGCCTGTTAACTGTATCAAACGCTGCTTTAAAATCTACAAAGCACACAAAAAGTTTCTTATTATTTCCAATATATTTTCTAGCAATGCTAGTCAGCGCGAAAATATGATCAACGGTGAAAAAACCAGCCCGAAAACCAGCTTGATACATGCTGAGTCGATTATTATCCTCTATCCACCTGGAAAGTCTTGTGTATAAGATCGAAGCAAAAATCTTTCTTAGAGAATTGAGAATAGAGATGCCTCTGTAGTTTTCTGGTCGACTTACATCACCTTTTTTGAAAATAGGAAAAATAAGCGCTTTGGTAAAGCACGTTGGTACACAAGCGCTGTTGTATATTAAATTGAAAAAAACCACAATAGCTGTGTTTTATTATCCATGCGGATCTGGATCTGGATCAATTTAATACGTAAAACAAAAACAACACAGGATCTTGCTATTTATCGGGATCATTAATCGTGATCCAAAATGTAATTACAAAACTCACTACCTGTTTTTTCGTGGCGTTGCTTATTTAAATTATAGGAAATTATAGGAACACAATAATATTGCCAGACCAAAATATGAAACACTATTAATAACACAAAAAATCAATTAGCATATTTTTATATTCGAATAATTTACCACTGCGACTTTTGAGACGTTTTGCTTCGTAATATAATACACAAAAATTAATGGAAATATTAGCAGTGCAATACTGTTAATATGTTGCATATTTGAACATAACATTTGAACATAGTTTCTGAAAAAAAAATATTGAGTGCAAAATGTATGTTGATTTGTATTCAAATGGCAACACCCCCGACACAACAAGCGATCATATTGTGACGTCACATTGTACCCTATAGTGCCAATCGAAACTTGAAATACCTGGTATCGTCTGTTATGTGTTAAAAACAACTGTTGCCACAACTTGCCACTGATGATCCAGATCGTTTTATTATCAGATCGGATCCGTATTAAGATCATTGGGATAATAAAACGCGGCTAATATAAGTCTCGAGTTGGTCTGTTCCGTTTTTAAAAAATTCAATTGGAATATTATCGCACCCTGGAGCTTTGTTGTTTTTCATAGCCTGCAAGGAAGCTTTAAGTTCTCCTAGGGAAATCGGGCAGTCAAGTTCAGATACCATTGTGTTTGGTAATGCAAAGCTAAAACTGTGAAGACCCTCCTCCGCTGATAGCAGTGTTTTAAAATGAGCAGCTAACGTATCAGCTTCGACAGAAATCTTCACAGTTCGAATGCGCCCTCCCAATTCCTGAACATTATTCCAGAATTCTTTTGAGTTTTTGGACTGTTGTAACCTAGTTGCAAGACTTTTGAGGCAACTAGCTTTTTTCTGATAGCATAACTGTTTAAATTCCTTATTGGCGCGCAGGTACAACGATTTGAACGCAAAAGAGTTTGTAGCTGTAAAAAGTTTTAAGAACTTAAAAGAGAGTTTTCGTAAGTTGCTACATTCTCTATCGAACCATTTGCTTTTAGGAGTGAACGTAGGGGAGTTGTTCACAGGAGGAGCCGAAGCGTGGATTACCCTTGTAATACTGTCACCAATCATATCAATGTCGCTCTCAGGTTGCAGTGGGAGAGCATTACAATGGTGATTCAAAAGATTTTTGTACCGATAAACTCTACTTTCGACCCACTTAAGTTTGGGGAGACTACCTGGGATTCTCTGACGGGTATTCTCAACGAGATGGAATTTTACATCTAGTGGTAAGTGCGCTGAGAAACTGGCTATGGGCACCTGCAGATCATCAACCACGTTCAACCAATCTCCCGAGATTGCATTAATAAGACGTTCTGTGAATAACCTCATTAAGCTCTTCAAAACATCCAATGCAGCAAGTCTTCGCAGTGCTAGTGGGATCAGTGCTAAATCCTCCAATCAGTGTCTGAATGGTGTCTAGTGAATAATCAAATGTGTAGGGGAAAAGGATTCAGCACTCAATAGAAGATCATAAACTGCCTTTGTTTACACGAACACAACCTTTTGCTTCACAGAAACCGATTTTGTGACTAAAGTTAGGATTGACAGGTATTTTTGAAGTTGTTGTTTTCTCAAAATTAACCTAGTGTACTCTACATTATTGTATTATCTAAATGTTGTGAGGTGATTGTATTGGGTGACATAAATGTGCTGTTATCAGCAAAACTATACATCGTATCGTTCTTTCATTATTATCTTCTGTCGATACCTATACTATTACATTTTACAATGATGCTTATTGATTATTAATTTCGTCTTTAGATAAAACCATTTGTTTAATTATGTAAAAAAAATCATTCTATTTGTTTATATATCTACCTTTATCTTTAATTAACAGAAGTGTTGTTAATGTGCAGATCTATTCCATTGAGAAAACCACCCACAAAGCGGTTTGTAGCCGACAAACCATTTATTTTTATCATTTGGAACAAAAAGAGTATCTTTTTTATTGGAAAGAAATAACAATTTTTGATTAAACACAATAATTGAGTTTCTGTTAATGCTAAAAAATAAAATAAATAAAACATGTTAGGTTAGGTTAGGTTGAAGTGGCTGTCAGCAGAAGGCCGACACACTTAGACCAGGATTAGGTCCATTGTGATGCCACACGGATCGAGGGGTTTCCCCACTACTAGTTAAACCATTTAGAGCTTCTTATGAAGCGCGATAGACTTCTAACGTCAGCGTTAGCCAAGTCGTTGAGATTGTTAAGCAAGAAATCTCCCAGATGAAGATTTCTATTATGGGAGAGAGCTGGACATGTACAGAGAAGGTGAAGTATAGTCTCCTCCTCCTCCTCGTCCAAGCAACTTCTACAGAAATCGTTAGAATAAACGCCAAGCCTCGATGCATGCTTGCCTATCAGACAGTGCCCTGTAATGGCACCTATAGTGGAGCTAATATGCAGTCGGTTTAGTGAGATCAGACTCTTAGAGCGTCGCAGGTCCAGCTTTGGCCAGATGTGCTTAGTCGCTAGACATGTATTACTACCTGTCCACCTAAGGTTTGTTCTCTCGATTGCGGATAGCTTGAATAAAAGTTTGCAGGTAGCGATTGGGATACCCAGAGAACCCTTTTCAGGTAAAAGGGGGAGTTTGGTTCCCTTTTTGGCGAGTTCATCAGCCCTGCAGTTTCCTGGAATATCTCTATGCCCCGGCACCCAACAGAGGTGAATGTTAAACTGCTCCGCCATCTCCATAAGAGATGAACGGCAGTCGAGGGCTGCAATGGAGTTTGAAGATACTGAATCCACGGACTTGATCGCGGCCTGACTGTCCGAGAAGATACGGATATCCTTTGTGGATATCACATTTCTCTTCAGCCACGTCAGGGCTTCTTTTATCGCCATAATCTCCGCCTGGAATACGCTACAGTGATTAGGGAGACGGAAAGAGAGACTCAGATTTAGTCTTTCGGAGAAAACGCCGCCACCAACCCCGTCACTAGTTTTTGATCCATCGGTGTAGAAGTGGATCGCTTTAACTTCCTCAAATTCAGCGTCCTCCCAGAATGATCTGGAAGGAATAGTGACTTGAAAGTTCTTTCCAAACTGTAATTGGGGTATGGTGTAATCTATGTTTCCTGGTAGAGACTCAAATGAGTCCAGAATGGTGGTGTGGCCAATGTTATTGTTAACCCACTGCGAGGTAGCCTTAAGGCGGACAGCAGAACAGGCTGCTGTTTGCCTACTAAAAATGTCGAGTGGTAACAGATGTAGCAGGATATCGAGTGCTGCAGAGGGGGTGGTACGGAGTGCTCCACTTATGCACAAACCAGCTGTGCGTTGGACTTTGCCAAGCTTAGCACAGTTTATAGCTTTACTTAGGGCAGTCCACCAGACAGCAACCCCATATGTGAGAATCGGTCTTACGACCGATACATATAGCCAATGCGTTATGCGGGGTTGTAGACCCCACTTGTTGCCAATGGCTTTTTTGCAAGAGAAAAGTGCCACTGTGGCTTTTTTTACCCTTTCTTGTATGTTGGGTTTCCAGCTTAACTTCCTATCGAAGATAAGACCCAAGAACTTAGCTTCGTCAGAGAATACTAATCTTATACCACCAATAGAGGGTGGGTCGATGTGCGGAATCTTGTGTTTCCTGGAGAAGAGGATTAATTCTGTTTTGTGGGGGTTGATACCCAAGCCACAGCGATTAGCCCATTTTTTTAGCTTGTTAAGAGCATTTTGCATGAGTTCTTTTATAGTGTTAAGGTACTTCCCGGAGACGGCTATAGCAATGTCATCCGCATATGCAATCACCCTGCAGCCCACCCCTTCCAGGTATATCAGTAGCTCATTCACCACCAAATTCCAGAGAAGGGGGGAAAGGACCCCGCCTTGCGGCGTGCCTCTACTGACAGACCTCCTGGCGGATGAAACGCCCAGTTTTGAGTTGATAATCCGACTTGTGAGCAGTAGATTAATCAATTCACCAAGCGAACCCTCCACATTCAGTGCTGTCAGTGCATTCGTGATTGCAGATGTACCCACGTTGTTAAAGGCGCCTTCTATATCCAGAAAAGCAACCATAGTGTACTCCTTGTGATGAAGGGAGTATTCAATAGTGCGTACCAGAGAGTGAAGGGCAGTTTCAACTGACTTACCCTTACAGTATGCATGTTGAGACGCAGATAGAAGCTGCGTATTTATGTTGGTACGGAGATGGATATCAATCAGTCGCTCCAACGTTTTGAGGAGGAATGATGATAAACTAATAGGTCTCAGGTCTTTTGGGCTGACATGGGAGTATTTCCCCGCTTTTGGTATAAAGACCACTTTCACTTCTCTCCAAGCCTGAGGAATATATGCCATTTTTAAGCAGCTGTTCAGAATCATCTCCAATACTGGTGTGATGATATCTGAACACATTTGTAATTCGGCAGGTATTATGCCGTCTGGTCCTGCAGACTTGAAGGGCTTGAAGCTATTTAGTGCCCAAAGCAGCTTGTCCCTTGTGATCAGACCTTGAGAAAGAGTCACCTGTGCCAGTGATCTATTCAGATCAGTGTACCCGGTAATATTGGAGCTTCCTGGGAAGTGGGTATCAAGTAGCAGATTGAGCGATTCCTCGCTAGATATCGTCCAGGATCCATCAGCTTTCTTTAGACAGCTGGGCATGGTTGGATTTGAAGCTAGGATTTTTCTTAGCCTAGATGCCTCAGAGACTTCTTCTATTTTACCACAGAAGAGTCTCCAGGATGATCTTTTGGCTTTCCTTAGCTCTTTTTTGTATAATTTGAGAGCTTCCTTATAGGAGTCCCAATCAGTAAGTAATCTCGAGCTTTTAGCGCGATTGAAGAGTTTCCTGCAATTATTTCTGAGTGGTCCCAGTTCCTGGCTCCACCATTGTGGCTTTCTCTTCCCCATAGGTCGTATGAGGGGACAGGAAGCGGACATCGCTTTATTGAGAGCCGAGGTGAGCTCGTAGACCTTGCCGTCAAGCTCGGAAAAGTTACAGGGTGGACTTAAAAGTTCAGAGGTAACTAGTCCGCGAAGAGTTTCTCTGTATTTGGGCCAATTGGTTTTCCGAGGATTGCGGAAAATGGGTTGGCAGGGAGGATCAACATTGAGGTTGAATTGAAGATAACGGTGATCAGAGAAGGAGTGATCAGTCGAGACCTTCCAACCCGTTATCATGTCGTTGATGGTATCGGAGACAAGAGTAATGTCAAGGACTTCTTGTCGATTTTTGGTAATGAAAGTGGGTTCATTACCTATGTTACATACAATGAGGTTGGTGCTTAAGATATAATCAAAAAGTGACTCACCCCTGTTGTTGATATCCGAGCTTCCCCATACGGTGTGATGTGCGTTAGCATCACAGCCGATTATGAGTTCAGCCTTCTGCCTCCTTGCTTCTTCGATCAGTCTCTCCAGGTTATCACCAGGGAGAGGTCCCACGTGGTCGTGGGCGAGATATGCCGATGCCAACCAGACTGATCTGCCTGCAGTCTCCAGTCTCGCAGCAGTTATATCCCGATCGCTGAAATTAGGGAGTAAGTAAGCATTAAGGTTTCTTTTCACTAGTATGCACGATCTTGGTTTACCTTTGTCGGTCACATACAGTGAGTAATATCCAGGAGTCTTGAGTCCTTGAACCAGGTTGTGTACAATCCATGGTTCTTGGATCAAGACGACATCTTCCCCGCCTTTAGAGAGGCGAAGAACGAGAGCGGCCGAAGCCTTGATGGAGTGTTGGAGGTTAATCTGGATTAGCTGCAGCATTGTCGCTACAATCCTGAGGCACCTCCACCACGGTGTTATTTAGGCCTTCCAATTCCGAAGACGAACTAAGAAGTTCATCTTCACTCAGAAGAACCCTGTCAAGGAAATCGTCAGTTTCCATATCCGATTGTATATCGCTTACGGAGAGTGACGATTTTGCAGTTGCCGCATGATCGGCGGATTCATCGTCCTCCAGCGAAGGGAACGAGGTAGATGGCTCATCATTCGAGAGTTCAGGGTGAGGAGAAGGAGGAGGAAGTTTTCCCGCCTCGAGTTCGTCCTTTTTGTACACCCTCATTTTGACCTCGATCCAGCCAAATCGTATGAGGCCATCTGTTTTTGCCAGGGGAGCCAGGGTTTCCTGATTGATAATGACTACCGCACATCTGTGGGAGCCCTTTTGCTCCTCCAGTTTCGCCACCTTCCAGTTATGGGTCGGTAGAGAGGGGTTGCTTGATCTTAGAATGTCTAAGACGTCCTCTGGAGTGGATGGATTTGGGGGGATCCATATGCGCGATCTTGGCCGGCAGGGGATATCCTCCCTCGCTACGACCTCGAGCCTTGCGCCGGGCCACACCTCTCCAAGCCTACTAATCGCAAGCTTATAGAGGTCAGCCGATCTTTGGTCACTACATGCGACCAGCTTGATGTGGCCTTGATGCCACCCGCCTTCATGGATTAGCGGCGGTGGTCCCGGGTTTTCTCTCATGAATGAGGAGTAGTTGCCCGAGAGCGCAGATATTACATCATCCCATCTTTCGTGGGAGATAGTGCCGTCTATGTGACTACGGTCTATAACCGCGATCACAATTTTGTCCTTAAGGACCTCGCTAAAAGGCCTGTGAGATGCGGTAGTGGGAGGGTTGCCGGTGTTGTGCACCCTCTGTCTCTTGGGAACCGAAATGGTCCCTTCCACTGATCTCTGGCGTTTTGTCGACAAATCCCCGCTGGTTTTACTGAGGATTTGTTGGGCCCATGCCAGTTTCGCGATTAGGTCCGGGGTCCTGTCCTTCACCGCGATGTTGCCACACATACGCTGGATCCGGATGGCATTACGACGATTTTTGTAATTCGTCGAGGACGGATTGCGATGACGCGATCCGGCGCTGTTGGTGTGGGAAGGACCATGATGCACAGTCCCACCCCCGCCAGAATTGGGTTTGGTTGTGGGTTTTGCGCCGACACCAGAAGGACCATGAGAAGGCACAGTCCCTCCTTCAGTCAGCCTTGCAGACGCGGTGGTAGTTGAAGGGCCAGCAGAGGGGGGACCATGATGCATAGTCCTCTCTCTGTTGGGAAGGGGTTTTTTTTGCTCGCAACCGCTAGTGGAGGGACCATGTGTATCCACAGTCCCAATCCTAGCTGGTGCCACAAGAGCTTTGCCGGTAGACAGTTTGGTCGCCGTACTACCGTCCGGTTTTAAAGGGGAACCGGCCGTAAAATTTTTTTGTTTCGTTTTTGTTTGTTTTGTTTTGTTAGGTTTCATATTAAGTCCCACGAGTAGCGGAGAAAAGAGGTCCATCTGCACAGAGATCCGCATTGTGCAGATAAGGCTAGTTAATCCGGAGGGCGCCAGGTTTCCGGATACTCCGTACGCGACTGAGCTATTTGATGACTGGGCCCTCAGCCAGGTTGACTCTCGGCACGGGTCGTATGACACCTTACGTCCAGCCCAGGTGGTAAAGGAGGGGAATTTGGAAGGACGTATTGTCCTGTAAAGGCCGCATAGTGGTACACTTAACTGCGCTTTGAGAGAGAAAAGAGGAGAGGGGGACGTAGAGTCCGGGTCAATACTTGGTTGACGCTCGTCAGCAGCCTGTCTGTCATGGGTGGCCCTTAGACAGCATAGCCCGTTGAAGCTGCGCCATAAGCCTTCGCACCGGCACCATCGAATGCAATGATGGTACACACGTCAAGGTGACTGACCCCCGCGAAGGTAAAACATGTTACCTATGCATGGAAAATATTAAGTCTAGGTTGTGAGCATTTGCTCGTCAAACTCTAAGAAATTAAATAAAAATAATATGTTATATAGAGTTTTTTATTCGGTACACAAAAATGTGGTTATATTTAAAAAAAAAACCCTCTAACTCATCCATGGGCCAAACATTGTGTCGACGAACTATGCAGAGACATTTCAATTGGAGAACGACTTTCGGGAGTTTTCGCATTCCTTCAATTGACTGCGATTGACAAAATCCTCGAGAATCTTCCGTTCAGACACATAGCATACATTAAAAATAGTCAATTATCAATTGTCAATTGACACGTGCAAAAGCGGTGAATAAGTGTTTTTTCCATTGGCAAAAAAATCGTGCAATTTTAAAATTCGTGTGCCACAAGCAATTTGTGCATTTGCAATACATTTGAATATTCAATTTTAGGGAAGGCAAAATATGCGGTTTTTACCAAGATCTTGAAATATAAAACGAAATTTTAACAGCAAAAAGTATTTTCCATTTCCAGAATATGTGAAAATCTGGAACTAATTGATGCTAACAAATTATTAGCAACGAAAAATGCAATGCATATAAAAATCACCCGAAGAGGAAAATCATTTAAAAACATAGGGACGGGTTACAGTCCGCTTGGGCGAACTGTTGGATACCGTATTCTTATTCCTATCCCTCATAAGTGGGCGTGACAAAAGTCTAAGTATGGTTGAATTGTTAAGAACGCTCTACATATTTTGTTATATAACATTTAAAGGATTTTATCAAAAAAAAAAACGCTCCCTAGCTCAAACTACTTGGGTGATACAATAAAATAGTTTTATTTAATTGTGGGCGTGTCAGTAGGCGGATTTTAAAAAAATTAACACATGAGAATAAAGGGCCCATAGAGAGTATATATTATAAATTTCAGCTCCCTAGCTCGAACTTTGGATTTTCAAAAAAATTGTTTTATTTATTTGTGGGCGTGTCAGTGGGCGGATTTTGAAAATTGTTTATCCCGTGTAGTTTTAGTAGTCATAGATCATATATAAAAAATTTCAGCTTCCTAGCTCAAAATTGGATTTTTTCCAAAATTTTGTTTTTTTGAGTTTGTGGGCGTGTCTGTGGGCGGATTTCAAAAATTCGTAAACTTGATTATTTCGGGACCCTAGAGAGTATATGGTTAAAATTTCAGCTCTCTAGGTCCAGTTTAAAGGCCTAATTTTTGCCGACAGACGGACGGACATGGCTAGATCGACATTACTACCGATGCTGATCATAAATATAGTAACTTTTAGGGGTCTACGGGCGATATTAAGGTATGTTACAAACTATGCGTCAAAATTAATATACCCTTAGAATAGGGTATAAAAAGATTTTGTTTTGGCCAAAGTGCCGAAGCAATTTTTGAATGCCACAGTGCCACTTTAAAGAAAATGTGCAACAATGACACGACCATGCCACATCGGCCGTTGGTACATACTCGTACATCGACCTGTGCCAATGCGTGTACATGTTTTTGCTTCTTTTGTAAAATTTGTGCTAGGCGTTGATTACAAGTAACAATTCTCGTTGCCTGACTATTGTTACTGCCAAAAAGCAATTACAAGTTACGAGATCGGTCGCAGTAATCATAAGCCTAAAAACACCATTTCAGATGTCGTTATGTAAAAATGGAAGGCAAGTGACAGTGAAGGAAAAATTTTTGCTGAATAGATACTTTCAGTTACTTCGACTGTTTTTCTCTACTGATTTCAATTCTATTCAAATAAATCACATTAAAATTTGAACTATCTGTGTTTTATTATCACTCTGGAGTTTATCTGAAGGCGTTAAATTGGGGCGAGACGAAGTTCGCCGGGTCCGCTAGCGTGTTATAATAAAAGGGAATATAAAAATACCAAAAACAAAATGTTTATTGATATTGCACTGTTTATGTTATAATTATACTCGTACACAGCGTTTGAAGGGCTTATTGGAACAGACGCATATCTAATTTGCCTTCTCGGAAAACGATGATCAAATTCTTCGTTACTAAAAATCGTTATGTTATTGCATTTTAAAACAAATTTGTCATAAATCTTTGATCGTTCACTTTATGTTTCAGTTTATTTTTGATATTTTTCATTACACGTGAAGGTGGATGCAATTCAAAATGATGGAAAATTGTTCCTACGGCAAAATCGCAAGTCGTGACTCTCGTCTCGTAATTTGTAATCAACTAGTTTATATTCCTGCATGTGCAATTTTAATTTATGAAAACAAAAAGAAACAAACGCAGCAGTGTCAAAATTATATTAAAGGGATTATAGCTCAGCCAATCTTTTCTATATTGGGTGGTGGAACCGATTCTTCATTGGCTAAAAGTTGGCTCTCTTCTTGCCTCGTCACTCTTTCGACACAATACCAATGATGCCATCTTCTTTTTCTACGTTTCGGCGACTAGGATTTCTTCGCTGTTTCGAAGGCCTTGCGGTGCAGTAACAAAGCGACCGGCCAGTAGCTTGGCTTTTTTTTATACAATCCCTGGATGCTGTTTCGATCGCGATCTTTTTCTCCTCCCCTCTGCTGACTTGATACTCTTCTCTTCCTGCCATAGTTTCGTGATTGCCATTTAGCTCGATGCAAACAATTCTTGACATTTTGTATCTGAGGTTTCAATGACATTTAAACGTTCTGAAAGTCTCATGCCATTGTAGCAATTCCACATTGAACTATTTTGTGTTATTTGCTCGTCGTTGGACTTGGAATTGTGGATGTCGAAAATATAGTCTTCGGCCCGGCGCCTCGACATCATTACGATCGATATACGGATAGTGTTTTTTTTGCACGTTGTTGATCATGCATAGAATTTGTTTAAGATTCTCTCATGTTGCTTCACTCGAACGCATAACTTCCTTTACGAAAAATATAAATGTTAAAAACGTTCAAGCATTTCAAAAAAAAAATTAGTTCCACGTACTTATATTTTCGCTTGGGAGTGAGAAAATACTTTAACCCACTTTAAGCTAAACCTTAAAAATTTTCGTTTCTAAATATTAACATATTATTTTTTATTTTGTCTAAATTAGTGTTGGTAGCGATGTTTGGCTCATCACTCGTTAGAAAGCCAAGTCCAAGAAGATTTATTGCAAACAAACCATTTATTTATGCGATTTGGAATAAGGGTTGTCTATACTTTGCCGGGAGGAATGTGAAATTTTAAATTATTAATGTAAAAAAAACAACAACGTTTTCAATTAATAAAATGTATTATTTTTTAACCAAGAATTTGTAATGTATTTTACTAGAAGATGAAAGTGGCAGTAATAAATTGCATTCGCCTGTAAATATTATTAGCGAGTTTAAAAGTAACCGCTTTATCTTCAAAAAGTTTGCAGCTAAAATAATGCATGATTTTGCTAGGTATGCCTTACATTAAAAGCCTGTGCAACAAACGTCTTTAAAATGCGCAAAATATGGATATGCATTATCAAAATTACGTTGGCCTAGCAATTAACTGCTTTCTGCTTTCATTTCATTTTTTTTTATCTTTTGGGTTAGCAATTTAAAATTGAATTGTTCAAAAGCACTTCAAAAATGGGTTTTGCAGCTGACACAGTGCTACTCACTTTGAAACATTTAACTGTAGAGTAAAAAGGTTGCATATATCTTAAGTTTTAAACTTTTAGTAATTAAATTGACACAAAAGCATGAAATAACAACACGAACAAATAAATGCTTTTGATGGGAGGGATAAGTCTAATGCTTTAATAGCAATTTTTCAATATTTGGCTTCAATTTATTTAGGTTTAACCTTAAAGCTAATCGATCAGTGATTTCTAATCTGTTCCTTTTTTGTAAGAAGATTGGCAACCGCACTGAGACGTCTTTGCACGAGTATGAAGATGGAAAAGCTATCAAAAACTTACTCGCTATTTTCCATAATGCAGGATAAGTAATAGGTACACTCCGTCCCACTTGATTATGAACAGGTACTTTCTTGATTTAATTTGTCAATCGACAATTGATAATTGACTATTTTCAATTGTGAACGAACGATTCTAATGGATTTTGTCAATCCGAGTCAATTAAAAAAATGCAATTGACAAGAATATCAATGAAAATGATTTTTTTAATTGACTTTGATTGACAAAATCCTTTAGAAACGTTCGTTCACAATAGCACACATTGAAAATAGTCAATTATCAATTGTCGATTGACACTCGCAACAGGTCTGATATTTAATTTTACGTTGCCTTTTAGAATAAGGTCATAAAATTAGTCCTTTTTTCGTTTTACTTGATAACGAACAGTAACATAATCTACTCGTACCTGATAGATACTTAAAAGGTAATAAAACAACACAATCTTTTTTTTGGAATAAATTAATTTGGGTTTTATTAAGATTACAACAATATTTTGTAATAATGTGTAGTACCTCCCGATCGCTGTATCACTTCAAGAAGCCTGCTATGAAGAGATTTGTGCAGTTCTTCCAAGTAATTCAGTGAAATTTCGGACCAGGCTTGTTTTATGGCTTCAATTATCTTTTCCGTGTTGGATAATTGCTTTTCTCCATCGTAGACTTTTCTTGAAAGACATCTCCAGACGTTTTCCATGATGTTCAGGTCCTGTGAATATGGCGGCCATGACAGTAGGTCTACATTTTGACTCTGAATCCAAGTTTTGGTTATTCTTGATTGCTGATGGATCGGCACATTGTTCTGTTGGAAAACCATTGTTGTCCACTTAACAGTTCGGGAAAATGTGGGAAGCTCTTTCCAGTATAGATTTGTAGGTATCCGTTGTCATTATTGAGCTTTGAAAATCAATGTTTGCAGTTTCGTAAAAGCTTACTGCTCAGCATGCGATTACTCCACCGCCTTTGCTGTGTCGCCTTTGTAGTTGTATTTCATCCTTTCTCAAATCGCCAAAATAATGATTGCATCCATCAGGCCCGTCCTAATTAAACTTTTATTTTTTATCTGAAAAAATAGCGGTATGCCACTCTCGACTCCACTGTCAGTTGGTCATCTTCCATTCTAATCGGCTATAAAACGGATAGATTTGCCTTGCTCCTTTTAAGCTCTAATTAGTCCTATTTCCTCCTTTGTCAATGAATTTCTTTGACCCATAGTTGTTGTTTCTATAAAGTTATGTTTTGACCTAACATCCCTTATACTATAAATACCTTTATATTTGATTAAAATTTAAAAATATGATAGAAGGTAGATTTATTTACTGTTCGTTATCAAGAAAACAAGGTATATTTGTATGACCTTATTAGGAAAAGCATCATAAAAATTAAATTTATCGACTTAATCCCATTTTTTTTACGACATAAACATAATATAAACTTCTTTCATATTGCATTTGGTTTTTCCCAGATTATCGAACGATTTAAAAAAAATCGTAAAATTTAATCAAGAAACTACCTGTTCGTAATAAAGTGGGACGGCGTGTATGTCTTTCGGAAGCCAAAATTGCTGATATCGCTTTCTTAGTGCTTATTCTGATCAGTTCTCCTATGACACACATTTCTTCAATGTCGCCGTATATATAGTATAGATTTATTGTCCACAGTAATATTTTCATAGTTAAAACATCCCTTGACCTAGTTTCAAAGCCTGTGTGAAGGATATTTAAATGTTGAATGTAGGTTCAGACATCATCATCCTGGCAGTTTGTCTGTGACAAATTGGGAAACTTTGAATTAGGTTTTATGATGTTTTTTAAAGGCTGTCTATGTTGATCGTTAGAGCTTCTATTTTTATGTTGTGTTGTATAACTAAGCGCTGGCAGTCGAAAGTCTTCTTGGCTGGAGCATTATTGTCTTTTCTCTTTGGAGTCTATTCGTCCCTCTTATAGTCTAGAGAGGCTAGATTCGATCACTCATGTCTTTGTCAAAAGCTTAAACTCGACCCTCAGAAGCCATTTGTTGGATGCGCCAAATATTTATATTGCTTTACAAACATGTCTGGAGAATGTATGCCACAAAAGTAAAAACTAAAAAAATAAAAGTAAGAATGGAATGTATGCTTAACCGGGATAGGCATTATTAATGTTTAGTTCTTGTTTTTCTGGATGATTTACTTGTACTTGGTGCTTCAATCAATAGCCAAAGGGTTGTCGTTTTTTAAACTCACCAAAATAATTTTATTTTATTTTCAAATAGTGATTGGAATTTCTGGTGGTTCACGTATGTTAGGACCTCCGCTGAAGCCAGTACAATTTATAGTAAATAAACCATTTGTTTATTTTATTTGGAAAAAAGATATCATATACTTTGCTGGAAGGAATACCGAGTTCTGAAGCAAACAAAATAAACTGGGATCTTGAATCTGTAACAAAATCATATTTACAGAAATAAATATTGACTTTATTGTTTTATTTGGGTTTAAGGAATTATTTTTATTTATATTTAATATACGAGTAAACCAAAAAAGCGAACAAGTATTTGCATTTATAAATAGACGAGTGAAAAGAAACAACAGTTTTCATTTTTATCCAAGTGAATGATTTTTAAAGATCTTTCATGGTTGTTTAAATTTGAGTCTAATGATATGCAATTCAATTATGCTTTAAAATGATTTCAATGAAAGCTGTTCAACTTACCTCTTAAGAACAGGCAAGTAATGTAAAATAACGTAAACAAGATACAACAAACAAATAAACAAATATTAAGCATTTATAGACAAATAGGGCCTTAAACCTAGCTTCTTTAATCATGCGTGCATGCGAAACTATAAATTTGACAAGAACGGAAGGGACCTACAATTTAACGCCGATTCCGATCATCAAATATTGATTAGCTTCTCATGGCAGTTTGTCAGACTTTTGCAAGAGGTGGAAAAATGTTTGAGTGTTACTGGATCCAGGAATGAATTGAACCTGAGACAGCGCCCCACAGCGCTTTAGTCCAACGCCTAACTGACAAGCTAACGGGTAGCAAGTAATATGATTTTGATTATAAACTAATTTGGCAGCCATTATATGGATAAAATAGATTAGCACATCAATTTTAATTCCAACATTAAACCCTAATTCTAAATTCGACGTTCCTTTGAAAATTCCCATATTTGGTAGATTTTTCTCTCTTTTGTACTTGATTTTAGAGAATTTTCTCTCTTTCTAATAACTTGTCTTAGGGAGAGTACGATAACTATGGCGCCAACAATTGATAATAACGGTTTTTATAGAAGGCTCAAAAACAAGCATTTTTTGCTATGGTCTATCTCGCCCCGTTTAGGAGGTAGGGGCAATTTTAGACAAAAAGGACCTAAGAAATTTCTTAAAAAACAACGGCAACACTTACAATAAAGTACTATACCGGTTTTGAAAGAAATCTGTTCTATAATCCTAAATAATATAATTATTTATTTCAATAGTTTTTGAAAAATTCGCATGCAAACTCAAAATTTTGATAAATAAATTAAAAAAAAGTTTAGACCCCTCCCATAGCTTGTTTTTGACCCTTCTAAAAAAAACCGTTATCAATTCTTGGCGCCCTAGTTATCGTACTCGTGCCCTTGTTTTTTCGCTCTCGTTGCTGCTTTTAATGTGTTTGACACGACTTCAAAACCTGTCAAATTCGCGCACCTGTCAAATTCTAAGTTACTCTCTTGAACTGTTGCTACCATAACAGCGACAAAACCACAACGCAGTTGAAAAACCGTTAGAAGTAAGAAGAAATGTGAGATTTTTGGTGGACTTAAGTAGAACTAATTCACTAACTGCAACTTATTTAGATCGGTTCGTTTTACGAACGTAGGATTACGTAGAAGCAATACAATCAAAAAAACATCTGAGGCTAAAATTTAATCGGTAAAAACAGAGACATTTCTTTTTCATTGAAATTGCCACGACTTGCCTGCCATGGTCACTCTGCCTTGATAATTAATTCTTATTTTTGTCTGAATGCTTTATTAAGATTTATGTGCTTCAATAAAATAAATAATTCCAACAATTATTGGCTTTTGATTTAAAATTCCACAAAATAAGTTTAAATTTTTTTATATTATTTATTTTATGTTTAAATAGCGATCGGAATTATGAATAACTCATTAATGTTGGGACCACCGATTGAGCCATTAAAATTTGTCGCCAATAAAGCATTTGTTTATTTTATTTGGAACAAGAATATCATATACTTTTGTGGAAGCAATACCCAGTTCTGAAGCAAAAAAAAACAAACTGGGACTTAGAACTTGTAACAAAATCTTATTTGGAAAAAAATGTTGATTTATTGTTTTGTTTAGGTTTTATTAAGTATTTTCATTTATATTTGATATATAACAACACAATATCTCATGGTCGACTTAGACGATCCGTATGATGTGCCATATCCGGAAAGGGATGAATGGCAAAGAGATAAAATAACAAAACCGAATGAAATGCAAAATGCACAGACGATTCTAAAACGGCAGAAATAACTGGAATCAGAGATTCTGTGTGTTCTTAAGGCGGTGAAACTAATGCTGATGGGATCAATATCCGGTAGGGATATCGCCATCTACATCGATAGTCAGGTTGCGCGAAAGGTACTAAATCACTTACATCAATTCTGAAATAGTCAGGATCTGCCTCCAGGGCCGGCTCCAGCCAAATAAGCGCCTTGTGCAAGATTTACAGAAAGCGCCCTATTTTGAGTTAGATTCCCCTTGAAGTTGCAATATTGCAAGTGATGTGAGTAAATGTGCAAAAATTCAGCACAGGTGTGATGGATGTTGCTATTTTGGGCTTATTTGAACAAGTTTTTTGTTTTAAATGCAAATGGCAGTATCCGCGCATGGTAAAATTCATTCTTCTTACTCCTAGCAATGCGCCCCGGAATTTAGCGCCCTATGCATTTGCACATCTTGCCCATATGGTAGTGCCGGCCCTGTCTGCCGCACAATGCTTAAGACATTATGCAGGCAGAACCGAGTGAGACTGTGTTGGGTGCCAGGACACTGCGGTATAGAAGTTAACGACTGTTGTCAGAAGAATTGTTTTTGGAGAAAATAAGTATTGAACAAATACAATCACTGGAACTTGTGCTCCATAAAAGTAGTGTACAAAAACTAATCGCAACAACAAAAATAAATCAAAAATTCATAAATATAAACTTTCGGTTATCACAAAATTCATTAACACCAAAAATTTAATAAAAACAAATGTTTAACTGAAAAAAAAAACAAAAGAACCACAGAAAAAAGAATAAGATAACTTAAACGTCAAATAAAATACGTCTACACAATTGCATTTTGCTTGTCAGTGTTCACAATAGAAGTAAAATTTTTCAATTGACAATCATAATGCCAAATTGTCGATCGGTTGATACATTTTGTCGGTTATCAATATTTGATAGTCCAACTCGACTTGCGAAGCGTATCGAACACATTTTAGTCTTAGCAGATTGAGCAAATTTTCCGTTTCGTGGTATGTTAGGTACTGTTTTTCTACAACAGACATTTTTGCCAAAAACAAAAATGGCTCTTCTGTTTACAATTTCTTTCATTCTATTTGCTTGTGTAAGTAATTGAGATTCGAATGAATATTCAATTCGTTTGAATCGAACTGACTTTCCTTGAATAAATTCGATTGAATAGAAGATCGAATCTCAAAAAACAATTTCTTCTAATTCGAAAAAACTTTCGATCGAAGTCGAATGTCAAAATAAGCATGACTAAGGGTGGTATTCACCGTAAAAACTGAAACTATGATCTCTATCACCTCGTAACCCTATTCACCAAGCATTATTAGAGCAGATTTACGAGCGCTCATATGACTTATGAGCGGTTCCTAGTCCTACCCACCTTCGACAGCAGTAATATCTCAAAAATTTCGAAAACTCGAAATCAGCTGCCACTTACTTGACATGAAAACGTTTATTATCAAAATGAAAGAAATTGTAGTCTTTTTAAATATATAGTATCGAACGAATATCCAAATGCAAAGGTTCCCGCATGTGTGCACTAGTAATATATATTTCTAGCTTTCATTTAATATTACATAGTTTTATTTCTTATTTGGGCACATCAGTAATTCGTATTTCTGGGTTTCACTTTTTCTTTTTTTTACAAGACATTCTGACATTGTCGTCGTGTTCGACAGTTCGAAAAATAGTGAGTTTTGCTCTTTCGAACTAACGTAGACACAACCCTCTTAGTGGTTGGTGAATAAAAATCTAAGTCTAAGACCTTCTTAGTTAATCGATTTATGAGGGGTCGGTGAAAACCAGCCTAAGAATGGAATGTACTAGTTTTGATGGTAACCCGGGATAGGCGTTCTTGTTAATAAAGTCGTATTTTTGTCTGAATGTTTTATTTAGATTAATGTGCTTTTATTAAATTTATAATTCGAACAACAAACGCCTTAAATAAGTTTGAAAAACGTTTTGATTGTACTAATTTTATTTTATTTTCAAATAGCGATTCAAATTATGGCTTGCTCATTAATGTTAGGACCTCCGCTGGAGCCAATGCGATTCATCGTAAATAAACCATTTGTTTATTTTATTTGGAACAAGAATAGCATATACTTCGGCGGAAGGAACACCGAGTTCTGAAGCAAACAATACAAACTGTGATTTTGAACTTGTAAATAAATTTTACTTGAAAAATAAATGTTGGTTTTAATACCTAATGCTTTTTAGTTTTTGTTCAAAATGTAAAAAATTAGAATAAAGATAATATTTTTGGAATGGATGGAGAGGAACAATAGTTTTCTTTATTTCCTTAGTGAAAGATCTTAGACGATTTGCATGATTGTTATACTTTTGTAAAATGTGGGATGTGTTAGGTACTACATCAGGGCTTTACTGTTAGTATTCAAAAAATGTATTCACAATTCGTTTGAATGTCTCTATTCATATTAAAAACCGGTTTTCCCCGAATAAACTTTATATTCGATCGAATATCATAATACAAAATATGTAGTTCTGTTTTTGAATTTATTTCTTCGAACTTGAAAAACTTTTGATCGAATTCGAATGTTGGACATACGCATAATTAATTTGATTCTATTTTAATACATACATACTCGATACTTCAAACAGTCCACAAGTGCTTTTTCAATCAGTCAGCCCGATAACAAATTCATCAAGGTATCCTTGGAACTTGTGCAGAATTAAATTTAGAATCTTCCTTGGAACTGTATGCCATGTAAGAGTTTAGTCTTTTTTTACGTAAGAAACTGGCAGGCTGAAATCACTGTTTTTACTTCTATAATTCAACTGAATTTAATTTATATGGCCATGTAGCTAGAACATTAATTTGTAGTTTATGTTATTAAATTGCCGTACAACAATTTGGCATTTCACAAACACTGGAATAGTTTAAATAACCTATGGTACATAAAAAACATATATATGTGAGAATATGTACTGTATGTATGTACATGTTTCAAATATTTCGCCATCCTAAGTCAAAAGGTCGTAAGGACTGAACATCGAAAACTGTATTTGTAAGTTTGAACAAATTCTAGATCCTCGTGTGTTACTGAAAATTAGATTTTAATTTGAAGTGGCCCCAAAAACAGTTGAGTCGTCATACTTACTAAATACATACTTTTATAGATGGCAGATATCTAAGCATGAATTTAAGCTCAGGGCTTTTGGTTTCCCACCATGTTTCATAAAATGGGTTAATTCATACCTTAGATCAAGGGTTTATCAAGTGAAATTTAGAGGATCGCTATCTGTATCTTTCACAGCTCAGTCTGGAGTTCCCCAAGGAAGTCACCTGGGACCAATTCTATTTATACTTGCCATTAATGATGTTAAGGCATGTATAAATTACAGTAATTTCCTGATCTACGCTGATGATATGAAAATATATAAATCTATCACTAGTCAGCAAGACAGAATTTTTCTTCAATCTGATATTAATAGCTTCGCCAACTGTTGTAATAAAAACAGTTTATCCCTGAACCCTACTAAATGTCAACATATGACATTCTCTAGAAAGAATATCCCTTCCACCTTTCAATATTATTTGTCTCAACATATTCTTGTTAATGTTGATAATTTTAAGGATCTTGGGGTTTATTTCGACCCCAAACTGGTTTTTGCTAAGCATATTAGTTCTATTATTAATAAATCTAATTCTATGCTGGGCTTCGTAAAAAGGTGGTCCAAAGAATTTAATGACCCATACGTTACTATGTCATTGTACAATTGTTTTGTCCGTCCGATTCTAGAGTATGCTTCACAAGTTTGGACGCCGTTCTACAACATTCATTCAAATCGAATAGAGGCCATTCAACGTAAATTTATTCGATTTGCACTTAGTGGACTTCCATGGGATGATCCTTTTAACCTTCCTCCTTACAGTCGGCGTATTAAGCTTCATCAAATGTTACCCCTTTCTCAACGAAGGCTTAACAGCGATATCATTTTTTTACAGCAGCTTATATCCGGTCAAATAGATGCACCTGACTTGCTGTCGTCTATTGGCTTTAATTTTCGTGGTGGTGCCCATAATTTACGCAGTGTTGAATTATTGTTTAGCCCACATCATAGAACGAATTATGGGAGGCATGAGCCTATTAGTCACATGAGTAGAATCTATAATCTAAATGATCATGTGATTGACTTGCATGTTAGTAAAATTAAGCTGAAAAATATTTTGCGTAATAATGCTTTAATGTCTTAAATTGTTTGCATGATTTTGTGTTTGTGTTAGTATTTTGTAGGTATTTAAATAATTATTGTAGCTTTAATTGTTTAGTCCTTACTAACACTTGCACTAAATGATGAGCCTGTGAGAGCACTTTTAGTGCCGGTAAATTTCTGCTCGTGATAGTTTCTTGCTTTAAGCACTCCACGACACAGAGCTGATAGTATATGAACTACAAGATTTTCCAAATAGTGGCCTAATTTTTTTTTATCAAGAGAACACGGATTGGAATTGTTTTTATTTCAATCAATTTCGAACATTTGCGGCTCTATTTCATCGAAACTGGCAGAAATGTTGGCTTTGATCGCTTCCATTAACTGCGAGGCATTGGCATCAACCTTTCCTGTCACATAGCCCCAAAGAAAGAAGTTGCACGACGTTAAGGGGTTATTATCGTTAGGGAGTCTATTAAAAATGCTGGCAAATCTGACTTGTTGGAGGAGCTCAGAGCCAATATTGAACGAGGAATAGCGGCCGTATTGGTCGAAATGTGCGGCCGAGTCATCGAAAATTGGGTTCAACGTATCGACCATACGTTCCCGTGGTGGACATATGAACGAAGTCAAATTCCACTCATAATGTTTTGATAGTAATTCGAGCCATTCATTTTTTTTTGAGATATCTCAATAGTTGGCCACTTCTTTTTTAAATAAAATAAAAAAGAAGTGGTCATGAAGTGGTTAATGAAAAACCCTTTACTATGGTTGGCAAATTTTCAAAATTTATTCGACCTAAACGTCCAATTTAGGGGAATACATTTTCAAAATTCGCTAGCCATATTACAAGGAATGCTCTTTCTATAAGTTCTTGTGCGCCATTATACCTTAAACATCCAATGAAGGCAAATATATTTTTAAAACTTGATAACCATAATAACAAAATTAATCACATTCGCCAGCTTTTTTGTTCTACCTACGACAATACGCCCCACGATCCCCAATATTAATAATCATGTTGAAAAATGGCTCGGGGTCTTATTATGGGGTTTTGAGCTCTTGTGAACTATTCATAAATGTCATGGCTATGAACAAATAGGAAGGTAATCACAAAAACAAATTAAAAAGTTCATAAACATGATAGAAAGTAATAAAACAAAAATTCAAATAAAATTTAACTGATGCAAAACAAACGAACCACAGAAAGAAAGAATTAACTTAAACGTCAATGTAAATACATATTCACAACTGCATTTTGCTTGTCAGTGTTCACAATAGCACAATTAGTATCACCCCTATTGCGAGTGTCAATCGACAATTGATAGATGACTATTTTCAATGTGTGCTATTGTGATCGAACGATTCTAAAGGATTTTGTCGATCGCAGTCAATTGCAAAAATGCGATTGACAAGAATATCAATGAAAATGATTCTTTCACAATAGCACACATTGAAAATAGTCAATTATCAATTGTCGATTGACACTCGCAATAGGGGTGTATAATTTATCAATAAATTGACACTAATAAAATGTCGATCGATTGATCAATTTTGTCGTTCATCAATAATTGATCTTTGACCATACTAAGAGTGTCGGCCGGGAAACTTTACTCGCCACAAAGGAATGGTTTCTCTTAAGTTCTTAAATCAACTTTACCTTATCGGATTTTTGTTGTTTCTGATACTCTCAATTCCTGAGACCGACGTTGTTGTTTAGCAACTACGTGCAACAGAAGCAATATTTTCAGTTGCTCTAGCGTGACGGGCGCGATTTAGCTTCTTCACATCACAAACTTGTCCCAATGGCTCTAATTTCTAAGCCGATGTAAAAATCGTTGGACGAGGAAGTGTTTATCATCGATTATGCATTTTTATACCCTATTCTAAGGGTATATTAATTTTGACGCATAGTTTGTAACATACCTTAATATTGCCGATCTAACCATGTCCGTCCGTCCGTCCGTCCGTCCGTCCGTCTGTCGGCAAAAATTAGGCCTTTAAACTGGACCTAGAGAGCTGACATTTTAACCATATACTCTCTAGGGTCCCGAAATAATCAAGTTTACGAATTTTTGAAATCCGCCCACAGACACAAAAAAACAAAATTTTGGAAAAAATCGAATTTTGAGCTAGAAAGCTGAAATTTTTTATATATGATCTATGACTCCTAAAACTACTCGGGATAAAAGATTTTCAAAATCCGCCCACTGACACGCCCACAAATAAATAAAATAATTTTTGTATACCCTATTTTAAGGGTATATTAATTTTTGAAAATCCAAAGTTTGAGCTAGGGAGCTGAAATTTATAATATATACTCTCTATGGGCCCTTTATGCTCATGTGTAAATATTTTCAACATCCGCCCACTGACACGCCCACAATTATTATTTTTTTTTTTGAAAATTCAAAGTTTGAGCTAGGGAGCTGAAATTTATAATATGTACTCTCTAGGGGCCCTTTATTCTCATGTGTTATTTTTTTTTAAATCCGCCTACTGACACGCCCACAATTAAATAAAACAATTTTATTGAAACACCCAAGTTTGAGATAGGGAGCGTTTTTTTTTTGATAAAATCCTTTAAATGTTATATAACAAAATATGTAGAGCGTTCTTAACAATTCAACCATACTTTGACTTTTGTCACGCCCACTTATGAG
Organism: Portevinia maculata; assembly: GCA_949715645.1. NCBI lineage: Eukaryota > Metazoa > Arthropoda > Insecta > Diptera > Syrphidae > Portevinia > Portevinia maculata. The sequence continues at coordinate 261,409,618 of OX454526.1, forward strand.
GGATAGGAATAAGAATAGGGTATCCAACAGTTCGCCCAAGCGGACTGTAGCCCGTCCCTATGTTTTTTTTAACTTTTTGAACGAAATTTGTGTTAATTGTATTGTTGAATCGAACCCCTTTTGATTCAATTATAAGTGAATAATGCTCGTTACTTCAGGTGGGGGGAAGCGAATTCAACACGTTTGAGTAGAACGGGGGCTGACGAACAATTGAATTTTCTAACTATGTGCTAATAATATTAACTCGGTAGAATGTTTCTTTTCGTACGGAAATAACCGTTTTTCTCCGAAAAACTTTCTATTCGATCGAATCTCAAAATACAAATACTACTAATTCAACAAACTTTCCACCGAATTCGAATGTCAACAAAATCCTGAATCTTTCCAATTTCATTGTGTGCACTCCTTCACCACCAAGATGCCGCCAATTTGCTATATTTTTCAATATCGTCGACAAAATTGTTTAAAGATACTGCGAATGTGGTCCTGTTACGGAATCATCAAAAAATTCATCAATTTGTTTCCCCCAAAACGTTGTTTTCTATGAAAGCATCCACGTTGACTCTTGTTTACCGGGATATACCTGTATTGGTAAATTAAAAACTGAAAATGCTTTAAAACGTAGCTTAACAAGTTTTCCTTTGCAACTGGGTCAATACGAGAATCTGTAATTTGTTCATACCCACACCTCCAAGAAATACTAATTTCCTCTTAAATCTATAAACCTTTAGTTTGAATACATAGTAGAATAGTTATTGTATTAAATATGTACTTCAATCAAGTTCTTTAACATTTTATTCCTTTTGGCAGTAGCGAAGATGCGCAGACGATGCTTTTACATTGACAAGCGTCCCAAATCGGAAAAGTTCTTTGCCAACAAACCTTTCATGTTCTTTATTTGGAATGAACGGAGAAGTACATTATTCACTGGGAAAATATTAAGCTTTTAAAAGATATATATGTACAAGAATTAATTTTTTCGTAAAATGTTTTTAAAAAATATTTTATAAAACCAAATAGCTACCTACTTACAAATGTACAAATTATAAATATATTTATATATTACTAAGAAGTAGTTACCTAGTTTATATTGACAGATTGTGTATTGTTTGCTTGTAAAATGATTATTTATAAAGTGTAATCTCCATTTACAAAATAGTACGATGTAATAGAATATAAATAAGTTAATGCCAAACAATGGGTTTGCATATTACTATGTGCTTACAATTATACTCTTTCCTAATAACTACCTACCCTTTTACACTCAAAATACACATTTATTTTATTTATCCTTGGCAGCAGTGGAATTGGCGAAGAAGTGCGGATTCTCCTTCAATTGGAAGCGTCCTGAAGTAAAGAAATTCATTGCTAACAAAGCATTTATATTCATCATTCGGAATAATCGAAAGGGTACAATGTTCATTGGAAAATGTTTAACAATAAAAAGATGAAAATACATTTTTTGTTTTAAATGTGTATTTTTTTTATATGACAAATAAAAAGTTCTAATATACTTAAAGTATGTACAATAAATATATTTTTTAAACGAAAAATGTGTCTTGTTTGAATAAAAATCCTAAAACCTAGCTTCTTCAACTATTTGTGTGTGCGAAAAGTATGGAACCTACAATTTTACCCCGATTCCGAACTGAAAATTTTATTTGAACCTTGCTCAGACCCCTCGATCACTAGTCCAACGCAATAACCATTGAGCAACTGCGTCCACTTGTTTGAAAAATATTTTTTAAACATGTAATTGCTTTTGACTGAGGAAAAATAAGTTCTTTTCTGTACTGAGAATGTCGTAATAGATCCCGGAAAATATAATTATCAACAAAAACAATGAATCGGAGTCAGATGAACTTCTAATTCTATTGAGATATCTGTTCGGAAGAAATTCCTGAATGAAAGTCAAATCTGTTTCGGAATGAAATGAATTAAGCACACACGTAACTGTTAACAACTTTTTGATAAATTGTATACAATTTTAAAGTAATGGATAGTGTGGTTCTGCCATTCCAGGAATGGACGAAGAATGTCACTTCAGCGCCCCAAAAAACACAGCGCTTGTCATAAAAGGCGACTAAGGGGAGAAATCCCTTCTAGGTAATTTTATCATTCATGGTAGCCCAGCAACATATTTAATGTTTTGAAACTGTTCGTGGTTTGACATTTTTATAATTAGCGTTCGATAAAGGGGTTTCTTATAGTGTGTGATTTACAGCACAGGCATTTTTTAATTCAACAACTACAAATGCAATGTCATTGTGGACGTATTTCATTGCCTACTATTAGGTGGTAGAACTAGGAAGAAGTAGAATGATACGAAAGATAGGTTTGTGCATTGGGTATGATTTTTTCTCCCCAGGTGGAGTCGAAATAACTTCGGGAGTATTATTATGAAATTTTGTATTCAAGTTTAATCCGCTTATACAATAAAATTTAAAGTGTGCATATGAGCAAGCACTCGATGCACTTATATTGATTTTTATTTTGCGAATTTTTGCTTCATGGTCATGGTCGGGATTTGAATACGCAACCTTCCGATCAGCAAGTGAATACTCTACCCCTGCACTGTTGCCACCCACATGACTGGAGATAACCGGTGAAGTGAAAGGTCAATCAAACAATAACCATAATAATGAAAGCAAGCAGGTGTCAAAATCGTAAAAAAAATTGGTGGTTCTTAGAACTCCTGGATCACACAAATTCAATTACATCAGCATTTGATTGTCAACAGTTAAAAAGTGATCCAAAACCGGGAAGTCTGCCGATGTTTATTTAGGTCGAACCGGCTAACCCCACCGGGGGACCAGTACTGATGACATAAAGTGGGAGGGTTACGATCAGATCCTCGTCGTTAAGGAAAATAAAAAGAATCTGGCCACATCAAGCAAAGTGAAAACGATCGAAGGACATCGTTTCGACAATAACAATGAGCCTTATTGCGAAGATCAATCGACAGTTGTTAATTGACTATTTTCAATGTGTGCTATTGTGAACGAACGATTCTAAAGGATTTTGTCAATCGCAATCAATTAAAAAAATGCGATTGACAAATATACCAAATGAATCGTTCGTTAACAATAGCACACATTGCAAATAGTCAATTATCAATTGTCGATTGATCTTCGTAATAAGGCTCAATCTATTGCCACAGATATGGTAGAAACAACTTTAGTGAAAACCACACGTACATGATCGTCCCACCTTAGTATGTCATTGAACCGAATTCCAAGATATTTTACATTATCTAAAAAATTCATTGCCAAGATAAATGTTTGGAAAACTGTTAACATCAAAACGGTTTTTTGATATTAGCAAGAACTGCGACTTTCTTGGATTCAGACACAAATGGTCTGAACTCAACGGTTTTGAGGTTGACATTTTTATACCCTATTCTAAGGGTATATTAATTTTGACGCATAGTTTGTAACATACCTTAATATTGCCCGTAGACCCCTAAAAGTTACTATATTTATAATCAGCACCGATAGTAATGTCGATCTAGCCATGTCCGTCCGTCCGTCCGTCCGTCCGTCTGTCGGCAAAAATTAGGCCTTTAAACTGGACCTAGAGAGCTGACATTTTAAACATATATTCTCTAGGGTCCCGAAATAATCAAGTTTACGAATTTTTGAAATCCGCCCACAGACATGCCCACAAACTCAAAAAAACTAATTTTTCGAAAAATTCGAATTTTGAGAAGGCTAACATTTTTTATATACTCGTATGATCTATGACTCCAAAAACTGCTCGGGAGATTTTAATTTTTATAATCCGCCCACTGACACGCCCACAATTAAATAATAATATTATTGAAAAAACAAAGTTTGAGGTAGGGAGCTGAAATTAATAATATATACTCCCTAGGGGCCCTTTATGCTCATGCGTAAATTTTGTTTAAATCCGCTTACTGATACGCCCACAATTAAATAAAACAATTTTATTGAGAAACCAACGTTTGAGCTAGGGATCGTTTTTATTTACAAAAGCTTCGTTTTTTCAATAAAATCCTTTAAATGTTACATAACAAAATATGTAGAGCGTTCTTAACAATTCAACCATGCTAAGACTTTTGTCACGCCCACTTATGAGGGATAGGAATAAGAATAGGGTATCCAACAGTTCGCCCAAGCGGACTGTAGCCCGTCCCTATGTTTTTTTTTATCAAATGCGAACATATTTAAAAACCATTGATCCTAATCGTAAATCTGCTTGAGGGTGGTATTGGGTGCACATCGGGAAAATATCCGCAATAATACTGTATGTTTGCATATCTGAAGAATTCTGGTGTGCTGTGTATACACGAATGTACAACAAACCGTATTTGGTGAAGTAGCGAAAATGGGTTGACCATAGTATGGTTATGTCTGTCCCTTGCACGGCGTCTCCAGGAGCATTTTTTCATAGAATGAAATATAGCAATATATAGATCATTTAAGAATGATGACGAGAAGGGTTATACTATCCCAATGCAGAATGTGTAGGTAATTGTTGGAATATAACTCTGTGCTTGGAAACAGTTTTTACTAAAACCAGTAGGAACGACTCTACGCTCTCCTAGCGAAACGGGAATGACTTTTTTAATTATCCTTTTACTATCGGAGCTTGAGGCCACTTGCACTTGATTTATCCTCTTGGGCAATGGTGAAGTGATTTGATACAAGATGTTCGACGTATTGAAACTACAATGCAGTATTAGATGATAGAAAATGCGGAATGTTTTGCAGTTACATACTTTTATGTGGATACTATTGAGAAGAAATAAACTAATTATTTAATATTTCGGTTAAAAGAAAGTCGCATTTTTAATTTAGTTTGTTTTTATTAAAAAGGTCTCCGAGCGAAGCCGGGCGTCTCAACTAGTATTTCAATAAAGCATGCTAAAGGAAGAGAAGAAGATTTCAATAAAGCAATGAATAAAGGTTTTGCCAACTGCCACTTCATCCCAACCTAACCCTATTTTTTGCTAACCTCAATCTTTAATTAATTTAAAAAAATATATTGTTTTTATTTTTGACAGCGGTAATTTTAGATTTTTACATCTTGACCGTTTCAAAAGATACGGAATTTATTGCTGATAAGCCGTTTATCTTTTTAATTTGGAAGAAACAGGAAAATATACTATTCGCTGGAAAATTCATACAAAAATAAAGTACACATCTATCTAATACATAATTTTATTTAAATTCTATTTATTTCTGCAGTAATATTATTTAGTATACATACTAAGTTTGCAAGTTGGAAAAAACTTACTTATCAACACCATTCTCTTTCTTAACAAATCATATAATAATTCGGTTTTTAGTGCTTTTCATGTCTCTACTAAAATTTGTACGAAAGTTGGTCGGCTTTATTTCCTTCTCGAATTATATTACGTTAACTCTTTTTTCTTTTTTCTAAATCTTTCGGTTCTTCATGTAGGTTTATTTTTAATTTACTTTTTTTTATTACATTAAAATAAAGTGTAGGTACCACTTCTCCCTTTTACTGCATGCCTAGTCGCCCGTCTGTGGGATTCGCCGATTCAACCTCAATTAATATTGGTTTTGGATCACTTCTTAACTGAAACCAATCAAATGCTGAAAGTGAAGAATAGAAAATGTAAATTGAATAAAAGATTAAAAATCTACTTGGTTTTTGTGTAGTTGATTGCTGATGTCTTTTTCTATAGTCTGATGCTTGGGCATTCCCGGCGACAGCATTCAAAGATTCATCATTTTGTGTCAGTATAACTGTACTATTCTCACTATCTTTTAAATCCAGTCCGGAGTTTAATTTTATTTGGCTAAAATTCACTACTATTTCGTTTAAAGAAGCCCAAATCTGCACGTGTACTCAACTTATAATGATTTCGCTGTCAGACTCCATCACAAGGATTGTGACCCTTTATCCTCGCACTGAAATCGTCATTGCGGGCGATTTCAATACTATTCACGATCAATTCAATTCACAATTTCGTTGGTTTGGGGGCAATTCTGGTTGTGTATACAAATTTAATTTTTGTTTACCACTTCACCGCCGGCCGTTTTAATTCTCATTCGGCTAAAAAGTGAAACAAAGCGTTAAAATCTTTCATATGCATAATTTTTTTCAGGTCTTCATTTGGTAGTGAATGTTAACGAGGAACGTAAAAGGAAAAGCAAAATGCAAAATTCAACATAGAGTGCGAAAGGAACTGACCCTGGTGCACGACATTAATTTCACCACGACAGACGGCTTCACTTTTTTTTTTGATAAAAAGAAATCTAAATGCAAAAACACTCAGACTCGGTAAAGGTCCATTGTTCTACCAGGCAGGAATCCTCTTTTTGGTGTAGAGGTTGGAGAAACAAGTTGTCGTTCGTTTCTCTCCTTTAATGCCTTGCGTATGTTGTTGTGCCTCATGGGGATTGAACCTGCACCGCACGGGTCACAAGCCAACACACAACACACACAACTACACCGCCTATGATCTTCCCAAAAGCTTCAGGACTACTAGCCTTTCATCATTTCTGTTAAAGGGCCTTGAACAATTGATTGACGTACGGCTTAAGAGCATTCCAGCTTCGCTGGGTATTCATGATAGCCAACACGCCTATCAAAAAGGCAAGTCCACTGAGACGGCATTAACGGATCTGACGGCCAGAGTGCGTAGGGCGCTCGACCGCAAGAACTATGCTGTTGCTGTCTTCACGGATATTGAGGGTGCCTTTGACAATCCCAACTTTTGCAGATTTGATTCTGCCTTAACACTGAAGGGCGTCGATTCTACAACTGTGGAATGGATCCTGGAAATGCTTAGGAGCAGAGAAGTTACAGCTGCTGTTGGCGGCTGCGTCAGAACTGTGCGCGCTGTTAAAGGCCTTGCGCAGGGCGGTGTACTCTCCACTACATTGTGGAACCTATTGGTCGACTCCTTGTTGAGAAGTCTTGATGTGGAAGGTTACCCTGTTATTGGGTACGCTGACGATGTGTGTATCATTGTCAGCGGCAGGAGTTTACCAACTCTTTGTGAGCGGATGGAAACAGCGCTTAATAGTGTTGGGAGTTGGTGCCGCGAGCAGGCTCTGTCAGTCAACTCCGCGAAGACTGAGATGATGCTATTCACGAATAGAAGGGCAATACCTCAAGTGAGGTGGCCTTACTTCCAGGGCACTCAACTAAAGCTATCAAGCAAGGTTAAGTATATGGGTATTGTTCTAGACCCAAAGCTTAACTTTTCTGAACATTTTGTTGCTAGAATTTCGAAGGCAACTAACATTCTCTGGGAGTGCCGTAGGATGTTCAGCAGAACCTGGGGACTTAGTCCCAGGCTGGTTCACTGGATTTACACGTGCATTGTTAGGCCATACCTTATGTATGGTGCGATTGTATGGTGGGCTAGAGCTCACATCCTCAAACGTCAACTGTCGAAGCTACAGCACCTTGCGTGCACCAGGTGCGATGAGAGGAACTCCCACTGCTGCTATGGAAGTGTTGCTCTGTTTACCTCCCTTGCAGTTCCTTGCTGAGAGTGAGGCCAGAAAATCACTATACCGTATGTGTGTAGTACTTGGTCGGCAGGTCAATCTCGGCGATGGGGCCAGAGGTGCTAGGTACAGAGCTCTCTATGACAGCCTACCTGGCCATCGGGGAGGAGCACTTGACACTGTGTGCATGAAGCAAGTCTTTGAGCGCCGCTTTCAGGTCATCCTTCCTGAACGGCAGGAATGGAACAGTGAGGGGTGGAATGGCTTTAAGCCGGGTGATGTCATCGTCTATACCGATGGCTCACTCATTGACGGTATCTCCGGAGCCGGGGTCTACTCTAGAGACTGTCGGATAAATCTATCTGCAGCCTTGCGTAGACAAACAACTGTTTTTCAAGCAGAAATCTTTGCGATTGCCACTGCCGCCAATATCCTGTTAAGGAGAAGGATTAAGGGTAAAACCATATACATCTGCTCAGATAGCCAAGCCGCTATCAAAGCCTGTTCGGCTGGCTCTCTCAACTCAAAAATAGTTGAGGAGACCATGGTTAAGCTTAACCGTCTGGGAAGATGTAACTCGGTATCACTTGCCTGGGTTCCTGGGCACAGGAAGGGCTCTTCAACAGCCTTCATTGGCCCACAACCATCCATAGGATGCTGCTCATCCGTCCACAAACGTGAAATGGATTCGACTCTACGCCAACAACATTTCGAATACTGGCATGACCTGGTCTCATGCAGGTATTCGAAGAAGCGAGTGGACGGTCCTAAAATCAGCAGAGCTAAGTTTTTGCTTGGACTAAACACGAAAGTCTTGAGATCCTTGATTGGTCTCGTCATCGGTTTCAGTCCTCTTAACGAGCACATTAAAACCATCCACATTAGGAGCTTGGGCCTATGTGAGTGCTGCCTAGAGGCGGATGAAACGGCATCTCACTTCATCTGTGAATGTCCTGCTTTCGCCAGAACCAGGCTCACCACTATAGGTAAACAATTCGTCAACGAAGATGAGATGGGCGACATTGAACTTGCTAATATTCTTCGCTTTATCAAGGCTACTGGCAGGTTCTCCCTCACTGAATCTTACTAATCGCCAATAAGCAGCGAGCGGGCAGCTATGCTGAAAAACAATGGACCAATAGGTCTAAGTGCTTGTCATCTACTGATGACCCCACTGCACATACAATACAATACAAATACACCATCGCCACCACGACGGCTTTACTTACTAAACGAATGAAAAATTGAAAGCAATGAGTGTCAAAGATTGTGAATATTATTTATTCGATTCCCTTTTTCCCAAAAATCCAGAATTGACTCCCTGGACTGTTTAATTTTCGATTATAGATCATATACCTGCACAGGGACTGGCTTAAAATTTCACTATAACACAAAATCGTAGAAAAGAGGCAGCCCTAAAAACTTCTGGATTGCATCAATGCAACAACGCCTTCATTTGATTGACTTCAGTGATCCGATACCAGGAAGCTTGCCTATGATTATTGAGGTCGATCCGACGAACTACACAGGCGGATCAGTAGGGATGCAATAAAGTGAAAGGACTATGATCCCCTTAATCCTGATCATAACCTCGCCATAAAGGAAAGAAGAAGAATAATTTTCTATATGGAACGTGGGTCATAACAAAATACAGCTTATGCCTATAAGAATTCCAAAGAAGAGTATCCCCGTGTCCATCGGTCCATCTGTGACCAGGCCATCTGCCGTTTCATATGGATCGATCTTAAAACTTCTTATTTGGGGTATTGTGTAGAATAATGCCTCATGGAGTATTTTTTTTATATTTTAAATAACGATACCTAACATAACCCTACCATGTGTTTTATTAACACACTGATTTTCTCAACAAAAAAAATGCTCTTACGATTTTGATATTTTTCAAAGATTTACATAATTGCGGTAAGAGTAAAGAAATGACACACTCCGGTTCCGAATAAATCGAAAAACTGTACTTAAGAAGCATCCCAAAAAGGATTGAAGTTATTTAAAAATATTATTATAGATATATTATATTCTAAATGCAGAAAATAAAAAAAATGCCACGGTTAAATCACCAATATCGTCGGTAGAACACATGTACATAGTATTTTTTTTTTGATTTCGCGCGCAGCTCGTCACGGCTGTAGGAGTTCAAATTAACACAAAAATTAAGAGTTTGGGCCATTTTTCAAAATCATAGTTCATTTAATTCTTTTCCTTTCAAAAAAAAATATGTATTTCCAAATTTTTAATGCATTTATTTTATTTGTCCCTGACAGCTATACAAATCGAAACCGAGAGCTTATTTATTCCACTCTTCCCTCCAAAGGAATTTATTGCTGATGTGCCATTTATATATTTAATTTGGAATAAGCAGATGAATATTTTTTTCGCAGGAAAATTGCTTAAAGTTTAAAGAAAACAACCTCACAAAATCAACATTTTTATCAAAATTTAAAAAAAAACTACATATACTTAAAAAAAATATTCAATAAACCAATGCAAACCAATTTTGTTGTTTTTATTAAATTAAATTGACCAATTTCTTTGGGGACGCCATCGTAAACAATCCACCAGTATCTTTAATTAAAAATATTTGCGAAAAAACAACATTTTATTTGTTTTTTGACTTTGAAATTCATTTTTAATTCATTATAAGATATCTACTTACATACTAGACAAAAATGATTAAATGTAACTTATAATTAATATTATACTTATTCTTAATTATTGGTCCTTATTCGGACGCTCTAATCTTAACTATCACTTTATTCCTAGGATTTAATAATTTTGACTCATAATTTGTACCATATTGTTGCATCCAGGCTAATATTCGAAAAGATAAAACGTAATTCTATTTAATTAATCCTTATTAGTTCTCTTTCAATGTCTTTTAATTCTTGATTATTATTCTAATCATTCACTTATTTAATTCAACAGTTAACTTTCACAATTAATCACTTTAAATAAACAATCACTTTTCTTTTATTCAATACTTTCACTTTTTCACTACTGTCATCTATCGCACGTCTTTATCGCGGTTCAAAACTAGAATGTCTTGGGTGCTCCTGCGACACCTATTTATATCTCCTAGTGACACCTCTCGAAATTTCCAGATTCGTTGAGTTCAGAAAGCTCGAGAACAACAAATGTACTAATTATTCCATAGCTATTCAAACTGCTTTCCAAATGCTGCCAAATATCTATTATCTTATATGGTTATATGGGTATCTACTAGATGGCGCTGCAAGTTGACTAATTGATGCTGAATGTCACAGTTTTTGCAAACGTGCAACAATATGTACCTTCACACTGCTCAGATACCCCTAAAAGTTACTAAATTTGTGATCATCAAAAGTTATGTCGATCTAACCATGTCCGTCCGTCGTCAATTTGTAGTCCCTAATTTTCAAGCTGAAATTTGGATCATGTACTCTCTCGGGGCCCGAAATGATCATTTGTAAAGATTTTTAAAGTCCACCCACAATTTGAAAAAAAACTTAATGACCCGTAAGAACGCCATAACAGACCCATAATTAAAAAAATGCTTTATTGAAAAAAGAAACAGAAATGAAAGACCTATTCTTCCCACAGTAAGTAGATAAAGTCGGTCTTAACAATTCCTTTGTACATTTTTTTGCCACCCGCAAATTTTTATGTTCGTTCTTTTACCAAAGCATTGTATACCGATAAAATCACAAAGAAACTTAAAAACAGTTATGTATAACAAAACACGTAGGCAATATATTTCTTAACAATTTACAGAAATTTCGATTTTTTGCCAAGCCCAATTTTTGTTTCCTTGTGTTTTATACCCTATTCTAAGGGTAGGATATATTAATTTTGACGCATAGTTTGTAACATACCTTAATATTGCCCGTAGACCCCTAAAAGTTACTATATTTATGATCAGTATCGATAGTAATGTCGATCGTCGTTCGTCTGTCGGCAAAAATTAGGCCTTTAAACTGGACCTAGAGAGCTGAAATTTTAACCATATACTCTCTAGGTATACACAGCCCACAGACACGCCCACAAACTCAAAAAAAAAAAAACAAAATTTTGGAAAAAATCGAATTTTGAGCCAGAAAGCTGAAATTTTTTATATATGATCTTTGACTCCTAAAACTGCTCGGGATAAAAAAAAATTCAAAATCCGCCCACTGACACGCCCACAAATAAATCAATCCCACAATTTTTTTTTTTATTTTTTTTTGAAAATCCAAAGTTTGAGCTGGGGAGCTGAAATTTATAATATATACTCTATAGGGGGCCTTTATGCTCATGTGTAAATATTTTCAAAATCCGCCCACTGACACGCCCACAATTAAAAAAAAAAACTTTTTTTGAAAATTCAAAGTTTGAGCTAGGGAGCGGAAATTTATAATATATACTCTTGTTTAAATCTGACAACAGAATGTACATAACTATTTCAGTTTATAACTTAATTGCTCTACTATGTTGTAAATCTATCTTTTAATTTGTTTTAAACATTTGTATAACTTTAAGTTATTAATGAAATAAAGTAAAACTAAAACTAAACTAAAACTAAACTCTCTAGAGGCCCTTTATGCTCATGTGTTAATATTTTTTAAATCCGCCTACTGACACGCCCACAATTAAATAAATCAATTTTATTGAAACACCCAAGTTGGAGCTAGGGAGCATTTTTTTCGATAAAATCCTTTAAATATTATATAACAAAATATGTAGAGCGTTCCTAACAATTCAACCGTACTTAGACTATTGTCACGCCCACTTATGAGGGATAGGAATAAGAATAGGGTATCCAACAGTTCGCCCAAGCGGACTTTATCCCGTCCCTATGTTTATTCTTATTTTTGTTCCACCAGTCGGTACGTTTGATAGGATCGCATAATGCGACATTAAGCAGTTCCTATTTAAAGATCTCCCCTTGCACACCATGAGTGTCAGAGTCCTTATTGTTTTTCAGCGTTTTAGCGACTGCAAGAACAATCACTTGATTTTGCATTAGCAGTAATGCACGTTTACTAGATTGTGTATACACCAAGGCGCAGGCGGCCCTTGATGTGATCGGTGTACAAGGAATGGGTTCTCGGTCAATCCTCTTAAAACTGAGGTTGTTCTCTTTACGAGAAGCGGGAAGCTGATCGGGTTGACTCAGCCAGTGCTAAAAAGCATCACAATCCAACTCACCAATGAAAGTATCTGGGAGTCATCCTGGATAGCAAACTTCTTTGGTCCAAGCATGTTGAACTGAAGACTACCAATACGCTGTCGGCTTTCTGGCAGTGCAAGGACATTTTCGGCAAGACATGGGGCCCTAAGAGTCCTATGAATATAAACGGCTATGATAAGACCATTTTTAGCAAACGCATCGTTTGTTTGGTGGAATACGCTTTCAAGTAAATACGTTACTGCTACTTTCGCTAAACTCCAAAGAAAGGTATGTCTCGGCTGCACGGGGGCCTTCCCCTGCACGCCTGGCTGGCCTAGATGCATTGTTTAACCTCCCGCCACTTGATGTTTACATCATGGGTTGCACAATCAAGTCTATCTCACGTTTAAGAAAAGGTGGCTTTTGGTATAACTCGCACTGGAGTTTTGTTGGACTTGCGCGACGGTTGCCCTTCGGCTCCTGTCTGATGGATATACTGTCCGATGCAATGACACCGGAACTTCGACTGAAGCGCAAGTACGAAGTCGACTTTTCTCGTGTTCAGGATTGGCTCGGACCAGACTCTGAGCCTGGAAATTAATGCAGTCGAATCTTTACGGATGGCTCCAAAACCGTCCAAGGCTCTGGTCCAAGGCTCTGGTGCAGACTTATGCTAGGGGGCGAAGTATCTGCGTCCGTACCGACAGTCGTCTGCGCTTAAGGACTTGCTCAACCCCTTAACCACCTCCAAAATAATTCGTGAATGCCACATCTCTCTGAATTCGGTCGGAAGGCTGAATTCACTTAGACTTGTCTGGGTCCCGGGTCATAACGGGATCACGGGAAACGAGATAACCTTGCTAGACAGGGCTCAGAGGAGAACTTCTCAGGCCCTGAGCCACCGATATGTCTGCCTGCGTCCTCGGTCAGGGTTTCCATTGACGGCTGGGTTTCATATGAACACAATCGCCGATGGCATGACTCTTCAGGGTGCAGACAGACTCAGCAGATTCTCCCCGGCGTCTCTAAAAAGTCTGCGGCATTCTTGTTGCCTCTCAACAGAAAACACTGCAGACAGACTACTGGCGTTCTTACGGGTCATTACGCTTTTGCCAAACACCTTAATGTTTTAGGCCTGAGCGATGCCACTAACTGCGAAGCCTGTGGAGAAAGCGACGACACTGCGGAACATTTCCTCTCTAATTGTCCCGCTCTTGCTCGTATTAAGTGGCAGGTATTTGGTGCTGATATGGTGAGAGCTGTAAACCTAAGCTCCATATCATTGAAGCGCCTACTCGTCTTTCTTAGGAAAACGAGTAAATTCTCACAGGTGTGTCTTCCTGGTAGTACAATGGACCAGTACTGAGTCTGAATGCTCCAGTGTAGAAAGTCTCGCACGCCGACAAAAAAAAACGCTTCAAAAAGAACGAAAAACCTGCAGAAGTAAAATTCTGCAAAATTTTTAGCGCGGCTGAAAAGCCGCTCCGAGACTCAAGTTGAAGAAAGCAGCTCGATTTAATTATCAAACAGAATCTGCTGAATCGTCCTTTGAATTTGCTGTTTTTTTTTGCGTGGATACGCTGTTTCAGAATTTGTCAGACAAATTTCCCAATGTAAATACAGGCATCCTTTCAAGCTTTCATAATACTTCTCCCTGGATTTTCTGCAACTGAAAAAGTAGGTAACTTGGATCATCATGCTCCATAGTTGAATGATCGAGTTTTAGAATCCGTTGTGAGAGCGGAGGATATCAATAACAATAAAAATCTGATTTTAACTGTAATTATTCCTAATTTGAGAACGTTAATCAAATCACTTTACAGGTATTTCGGTGTAAATTCTATTAACTTTACTTTCTACTTAGACCGCAAACACATTCATTTCTCTAAGAAAATAACTAGTTGCCCTTTTCTGTTACATTTAAATTAAACTATATTTCTTCTGGAAGCCAGTTCAAAAATAGTTTTCTATTCTTCTTTTTCTCTAACTACTGATATATTTATCTTAATTAAAAATGCTTATATTTTTATTTTATAAATCTCTAATAGCTATAATAATCCTACCGCCGGTCTTTACTTCTTCACTGTTACCTCAAAACGAATTTATTGCTGACGTATCATTAATATATTATATTTGGAATAAGCACACGAATATTATTTTCACAGGAAAACTTCTAAAAGTTTGAAGAGAACAACTTCATAAAATCAATATCCTAATCAAATTTAAAAAATACGTGTACAATAAATATTCACGAAAATGCAAGCCAATTTATATTGTTGTTATTGTTCGCAATTTTATACAATCAAAGAAAAATAAAATTCGCCAATTTCTTCGATGCGTTATAATGTTTTTTAAACGATGCACTTCATATACAAATATTTACAGAATAAAAAACTTAAGATCGAGTATATAAATTTTTATATGAATGATATTGCCAGCCCCAAGGGTTTTGACCAACAACTCCGGTTTTATTTTCCGGTAATTTTCAAACAATTTTGTTTTGTTTCTATTTCCTCTTCGTGTGTGCGAAGTAATTTTGATGGCACGAATGAAAGCGATATTCCACGGACGGTACGTTAAATTATGCTGTTCTTTGGTTGAGTTAGTTGATGATGTTTGATGATCTCCCCTTGAAGACCATGCGAGCCAGTGTCCTTATTGTTATTCAGTGTTTTCAATCGCTGCTCTTTTGTTTTTTCAACTTCTTATGTACTGGACGGGGACTATATTTATAGTCTGGGCTCCCGTTCATACTTCAGTCCATTTAAAGGCTGGTGGAAATGCGGCTTAAACACGTGTAATATTCCCTGCGCTTTGGTGACTGGATTTTCCATGAGTACTTAGAAAAGTTTCGTTTCGGGTGCCGCCAGTAGCTTGATTTCTTTGTTAATTATTTGGATTCTGGGATTGAAGGGTTGATTGAACAACAACAGCTTGAGATCGACACCACGTTTATTTATTTTGTTTGCTTTAATCGTGGGACTCTTCGATTTTCTTCAGCTGAAACCGCATCCTTTTCTCATCTTCCATGTATTATAATATTTCATTTCAAAGTTTTCTGACTAACGAAGGATAAACAATGCACACTTCTAGTACCTATATTGGTATAAATTTCATCAGCTTTACTTTCTGCTCGAAAAGAGCTAGTTGTTTTATTCTGTTCTATTTTACATTAACTTATATTTCTTCTGGAGACCCATTGTTCATAAATATACCTTATCTTCTTCTTTCGCTTACTACCGATATATTTTAATAAATTTTAAATACATTTATTTTATTTATCTCTGACAGCTATACAAATTACACAACTGAGCTTTACTTTTCCCCTGTTACCTCAAAAGGAATTTATTGCTGATGTACCATTTTTATATTTTATTTGGAATAAGCAGAGGAATATTATTTTCGCTGGAAAATTGCTAAACGTTTAAAGAAAATAACTTTATAAATTCAACATCATAGATAATCAAAATTAAAAAAACACATGGAAAATAAATATTAAACAACATGCAAACCAATTTGTATTGTTGTTTTTGCTCTAAATTTAATACTAAGAAAAATAAGAGTGGCCAATTTTTTCGCGGACGTTATTAAAAATTGTAAGCAGTCCACCAGTATCTTCAATTACTGATATATTAACCAAAAAAAAAAAATATATTATGTTCCAGCATGTTATTTTTTTATATGAATGACTTTGCCAGACCCAAGGGTAATTGTAATTGCCTACTCTTCGATTTTTCCGGTAATTTTCAAACTATTTCTAGACATTTTCTCTTAAATTAGTAAAACTAAACTAAAACTAAAGTAAAACTAAACTATTATGAGCCCAAAATGATAGTCAAGCTAACTCGACACTGAAACAAATTAAGTGTGAGACAAAAAAGGTTTCGGTAACAGCTTAACGTACTACAGTATTGAACTTATTTTAGTTGAGTTAAATTGACTATGATTTTGCGACATTATAGATATTTTTTTCATTGATCATTTTTTTTTTGCTTTAGCTCTTGTTTCAATGCATGCCTTTTTATTTGTTTTTGCTTATTTATAAAAGCTTAACAGGGTGGTAAATATACGGCAATATCAGTGTCAGTTTTCGTGAAACTATATTGTGCAAATGGTGATACTCTTTTTGGCGATGTATATAGACCTAATAAGTAAAAATCAATCAATTAACCCCAAAGTTCGATATCCTGGAATCAATGCCGACATATTAACCTAACTTTAAAATATCAACTGTCTAGTCGAGAGAACTTATGTATATTAATGTATTGAGGATTGCTTGGGAGACTGAGTGCAGTTGCTCAGTGGTTAGTGTGCCAAATGTCCCCGGCTCGAATTCCGCCGGGGCCAAGTAACATCAAAGTCTTTTCAACTGTCCTACCCCTTGTAAACTTTTGACAAACATCCAAAAGTAACAATTGTCACGAGATGCTTCCCAAATTTGCCGTTCGGATCCGGCTTAAAGTTGTAGGTCCCTTTCACTTTGCACAAGCAAATGGTTGGTGAAGCTGGGATCTAGGCCCTGTGTTAATGCCTATTTTTTTTTCTTATGAAAGAGACTAAAAGGTTCAAAGCCCTTTCACTTAACTGCAGTTCTACTGGTCTGGCTACGGGGTTCGCTAGTATAGCCTTAAAAATTATCGACAGGCCTCCCGATTTCGACTCACTTCGTTAGTGAGGCCTATCAAACGCGGTTGGTGCTGCATTTGTGTGATATTTTAGGTATTTTTAGTTCTGATTTTCTTTCGATTGTAAGGAAGTTTATATATTATAGATATTTCAACTTTTTGCACTTGAGAATCAATCTTCCATTCTTATAAATGTCTGAAATAGGTCGACGTGGATCATATATGCTCATTTTCCTCCAAAAATCCACCCATACTACAAGTGCTCTCTGTAGGGACGTTTGATCTTCGCTTATATGATGGCTTATCGTCAGAAAATAATAATTTCTCGTTTAATACGAATAATGCTACTTATTTTACCCCTGATTCTAGTACTTAGGTTAGGTAAGGTTAGGAGGGTTACATGCAGAGTTGTGCAAGTAGGTATCACCCAGAGGCCAAAGAAAAAGGGCCATTGTGAGTACCATTTTTTAGTACTTGGTAGGACACGTAGCTTACAAAACCATTTGGATCTGCTATTGAATCTATTGATATCCGTTAGAGGTATTCCTGCTAGATCTAACAATCAATCAAAGAACCGAAGTGTCGTCGTTCTTGGAGTGACGGGCACGACACAGGAGATGTTCCACAGATTATATTTCTTTCTCATATATGCAGCTTCTGCAGAAGTCATTTGTGGGGATGCCTAGTCTTCTGGCCAGTTCCACATTATGCAGTGCCCGGTTAGTACCCCGACGAGCACGGCTTTGATTATCAAAGGATAATAGGAATTTGATTTTCTTTTTGTCAATAACGGGCCACACACTACGGATTATGACACAACTTGTACTGTTGTCCCATGCTTCATTAGCTAGCCTTGCCGTGATACCGTCAATGAGGCTCTTAGCTGTGGCTATGGCAGCTGGTACCTGCACATCAGCCTATTCAAATGAACCGATAAAATGCATACATTTTTGCATGGTCTAGGAAAAGGAGAGTAAAATTACCGTTATGTGCTTTTTATTAAATTGCAATTTTGTTTGATTTTTGCAGTATTAACAAACCTTTCTGCTGAATGCGTTTCCCCCCCCCCTTGGTGCAAATAATACAACAGAAAATTAAGTTCTAAAACATATCTCAGGTGCGACTATTTCATTGAACCGTACTGTACCTAATTCAAGTTTTTGAGGTAGGATTTGGTTTTAACCGCCTCCCACTAAATGATCGAGCCATAATTGGTAATGCGTCTCACAATCAAGGCACACAACCAGTGTACAATGTGCATTTCCTCCCAAAAGCTTACTTACAGGCGTACAAGGCATTCCATTTCTTTTTATACCCTATTCTAAGGGTATATTAATTTTGACGCATAGTTTGTAACATACCCTAATATTGCCCGTAGACCCGTAAAAGTTACTATATTTATGATCAGCATCGATAGTAATGTCGGTCTAGCCATGTCCGTCCGTCCGTCCGTCCGTCTGTCGGCAAAAATTAGGCCTTTAAACTGGGCCTAGAGAGCTGAAATTTTAACCATATACTCTCTAGGGTCCCGAAATAATCAATTTTACGAATTTTTGAAATCCGCCCACAGACACGCCCACAAACTCAAAAAAACAAAATTTTGGAAAAAATCGAATTTTGAGCTAGGAAGCTGAAATTTTTTATATATGATCTATGACTCCTAAAACTGCTCGGGATATAAAATTTTCAAAATCCGCCCACTGCCACGCCCACAAAAAAATAAAACAATTTTATTGAAAAACCAAAATTTGAGCTAGGGAGCTGAAATTTTTAATATATACTCTCTGGTGGCCCTTTAAGCTCATGTATAAATATTTTCAAAATCCGCCCACTGACACGCCCACAAATAAATAAAACATTTTTTTTGAAAATCGAAAGTTTGAGCTAGCGAGCTGAAGTTTATAATATATACTCTCTATGGGCCCTTTATGCTCATGTGTAAATATTTTCAAAATCCGCCCACTGGCACGCCCACAATTTTTTTTTTTTTTTTTTTGAAAATTCAAAGTGAGCTAGGGAGCTGAAATTTATAATATTTATTTATTTATTTCATCAATTGATTCAAGATCTGCTGATTACAAAAAAAAAAAACAAAGTTAAAATACATTAAAAATAATAAATTAATAAATTAATAAATACTACAATAGTTATATACAATTTTCTAATAGTTTTTTTTTGAAAACATCTCTATTTATTGAAACATCAATATCATTGCACATTTCATTGAATAACTTTAAGGAACGCGTAATTGGTTCATTCAAACCGTAGTTTGTCCTATGATGAGGAACATAAAAATAAACGTTACTATTACGAAACAATCTTGGCACATGAAAAGGAATTAAAGAAACAAGGTCGATAGATGTGATTCTATAGTCCAAAATATCTTTTACGAACATAACGCATTGAATTTGCCTACGACATTTCAGCGTTTTCATATCGATGAGAGAACATCTCGAATTATAGTCAGGCATAGAACCAACCCAATTTAATTTTCTTAATGCATACCTCGTAAACCGCTTTTGAATTCTTTCTATCCTCATTGTTCCAATTTCATAATATGGTGACCAAACAACACAACCATATTCCAACACTGGAACAACAAGAGACAAGAATAATGTTTTTAGCGTATATGCATCCTGGAAATCTAGTGAATTTCTTTTTAAAAAACCTAGTAATGAGTTACCCTTAGAGACGATGTAGTCAATGTGTGACCTGAAATCCATTTTTGAATCGATATAGACTCCAAGATCTTTGATACAATCAACTCTAAGAAGTCTAAAATCATTAAAACAATAATCAAATTTAACGATAGACGCAGACCTAGTCACACTTAAAATTTTGCATTTTGAATTATTCAACTCAAGATGGTTAAAATTACACCATTCCAAGAAATTGTTTATGTCTTCCTGCATGAAAAAACAGTCCTGAGACAAAGAAACCGGAAAAAACACTTTGACATCGTCGGCATACATTAAACAACTGCAGTATTTCATAACAGAAGGCAAATCATTTGTGAAGATGATGAATAGAAGTGGACCTAGATGACTTCCTTGTGGAAGACCCGACTTAACTTCTATTAGATTGGATTTACAATTTTCAATCTTTACTATTTGTTTCCTTCCAGTTAAATAAGATCTCAGCCACTTAATAAAAGATGAATTGAAACCCAATCTATCTAATTTCTGTATAATAAGACCGTGATGTACACGATCGAAAGCTTTAACAAAATCTGTGTAAAGAACATCAACTTGTTTGCCCGATTCCATTTGGTTGCAGCAAAAATTTGTGAAAAGACTTAAATTAGTGCCAGTTGATCTACCCTTCAAAAACCCGTGTTGGTACTGGGATAAATTTTCTTTTAACGAGAAATAAAGCTTTTGGGTTATAATTTTTTCAAGCAATTTAGGAATGGCGGAAAGCTTAGAGATGGGTCTGTAATTTTTGACTAAATGTTTAAGTCCATTTTTAAAGATTGGATCAACAAAAGAAATCTTCCATTCATCCAGAAAAACACCATCTTCTAGGGATTTATTGAAAATGCAAGTGATCACATAGCTCAAGGAAGTTGCACATTTCGATAACAACAACGGAGAAATTTTATCATACCCAGCTTTTTTGGTAACATCAATATCTTTCAAACTTACCAGAATCTCTTTTTCAGAAAAACAACTTAGGCAAAAATCAGTGATGGGATTTATGCAACGATAGTGTTCATTAATGTTAGAAATTGCATCACTGTTGTAGGATGTTTGGAAGAACTCCGCAAAGAAGTTACAAGATGACTCTAAATCATTAGATATTTTGTCATTGTATTCCATACATTGCGGGAATGACGAAACTTTCCTTTTAGAATTAAGGAATATCCAAAAAGATTTAGAATTTCTTTTAATGTTTGATTCTGTCTTAATAACGTATTGCCTGTATAAAAATTTGTTTAAAAAGTCGAACTCTTTTCGTAACTGACGAAATATTACGTAGTCATCGGTGTTATTTTTAGATTTATAACGTTTAAAGGCCTTATTTTTGGCATTTTCCAAATTTTTTATCCTTTTATTAAACCACTGCTCATGTGTTAATTTTTTTAAAATTCGCCTACTGACACGCCCACAATTAAATAAAACAATTTTATTGAAACACCCAAGTTTGAGCTAGGGAGCGTTTTTTTTTGATAAAATCCTTTAAATGTTATATAACAAAATATGTAGAGCGTTCTTAACAATTCAACCATACTTAGACTTTTGTCACGCCCACTTATGAGGGATAGGAATAAGAATAGGGTATCCAACAGTTCGCCCAAGCGGACTGTAGCCCGTCCCTATGTTTTTTACTTCTGGATAATTCGTTCTTATCGAAGATATTAAGTTTGCAATTGTATTGATTATCGTGTGGAGCTAAGTCAAAGTAGGTACTAAGCGATGGATTCCCCAGGTTCACTGCTGCTACTGAGAAGCTACATTGATATGTGGAAGCATTAAAGATACATCAACAACTATAAGTCTCCTTCCGCAACTAGGTTTCGACAAAATAACAAACCAAATTAAACCCATTATGGCTAATTCTGCGAGTAATAGAACCACAATCATTTTGATAACAATATAGACACTAATAGCGTTTTTCATTAAAAATCGGAGGAATGGCTTCAAAATCTACAATTGCTATTTTCAATGAAACATGTTTTGAATCTGATCAGTTGATTAGTCTAGTATTGGTGAGGGTGGGGATATCACACACAGTATCTGTCATACCTACTGAAATTCATTCACAATAAATCAAAACCACGTGTTCCTCAGCACAATGGACCAGTATTGAGTCAGAGTGCTCAGTGTAGAACACCAAAAAAATACGTTTCCTCACTTTGGCGTTTGTAACAAGGCTATTTGTATGTATTGGTAAATTATGGAGCAAATCACTCAAAAATTTGAGATTGCATCTTTCGTGTTAGGGGCAAATCAAGAACTGCTCTTTTTCCTCAAGGAAATATGCAAAACCGAAACAGATTTTATCTTTTGTGGAAAAGAGCACATTTTTTCTCCGATGAAAAACGCCATTAGTGTAACAAAACTAAGAGCAAGTTTTCGTTTTTCTTTTTCACATAAATGCGTTTCGTTAGTTGGTGCTTTTAAGATCGCTTGCGTCGATTATTTCAATATTGTTTCTTGTTTGAAATCCGTCAAATCAGTTGCGGTTGATTTTGACGAAATTCCGCCATAAATGGTCAACGAAGTTCCCCTAGTCGTTCTTTATTCCTTAGTGTACGTCTTTAACTTAATTATAACCAACATTAACCCCTCAGAATGAAAATTGCAAAAATCGTTGAGAGGGCAAAGACAAAGTAATTCACGTTTTCATTCGAAAACTTCCTCTCTGCAATACAATCCGGTTTTAGGCATAGTTGCATAACAGCTATTATTAAAGAGGGAAATGAATTTAGGGGTGACTTTTTTAATGCTTCTGCATTATTCGAAGACCTTTGACACTGTCGATCAACATCAATTTGTTCAGTAAACTGTCATCTTAAACCCACTTTTTCGAGCTTTTCAGGCCGAATTTCGCGAATGGCTTGTCCGCATAGACCGACATATTCAAAAATCCCCACAGAAAACGTCCAGCAACGTGAAATCACACGATGCTAGAGACTTTCTTCAATAACTCCATGATTTCGCCGGCAGTGTAACGTGTGACACTATTAAAACCAAATGTCCACTTCAAATTTGACTTTTGGACTTTCTTTTCCCCTCACTGAGCAAAATTTGATACCTAAACATAGGAACGGGCTACAGTCCGCTTGGGCGAACTGTTCGATACCATATTCTTATTCCTATCCTTCTTTAGTGGGCGTGACAAAAGTCTAAGTGTGGTTGAATTGTTAAGAACGCTCTACATAATTTGTTGTATAATATTTAAAGGATTTAATCGAACAAATCGGAGCTTTTGTACAAAAAACGCTCCCTAGCTCAAACTTTGGTTTTTCAAAAAAAATTCTTTTATTTAATTG
This sequence comes from Portevinia maculata, assembly GCA_949715645.1. Taxonomy (NCBI): domain Eukaryota; kingdom Metazoa; phylum Arthropoda; class Insecta; order Diptera; family Syrphidae; genus Portevinia; species Portevinia maculata. The sequence continues at coordinate 261,432,832 of OX454526.1, forward strand.
TGGGCGTGTCAGTAACCGAATTTAAGAAATATTTAAGCATAAGAATAAAGGGCCCCTAGAGAGTCTGTATTATAAATTTCAGTTTCCTAGCTCAAACTTTGACTTTTCAATAAAATTGTTTTATTTAATTGTGGGCGTGTCAGTGGGCATATTTTAGAAATTTTATCTTCCGAGCAGTTTTAGGAGTCAAAGATCTTAAATTAAAAATTTCAGCTTTTTAGCTTAAAGTTCGATTTTTCGATAAATTTGTTTTTTGAGTTTGTAAGCGTGTCTGTGGGCGGATTTCAAAAATTCTTAAAGTTGATTATTTCGGGCCCCTAGAGAGTATATGTTTAAAATTTCAGCTCTCAGTGTGTCGTAAAATTAAAAATTGAACACCGATTTTGGAAAAAAAATGTCCACAAGTTGTAAACGCTTCTATGGCTTAAGTCTTTGCATGATGATGTCCTAAACAATAGGTTCTGAATAAAGGTGGTGTCAGCTGTCAGATAAGACCCCTAGTTATAACCCTACCTACATAAAATGTAAACGTTAAAATTTTGATCTGCTTTTTTGGTCCACTTAATAAAAATAGATCTACAGAATCTTCGTCTTTAAATGTTGCTTATGAATTATTAAACTAATATGTCACAAATAATTGAGAAATTGCGCATGAGGCTAGAAAAAGAATTCACTAATTTTTCCGCACGGAAGACTTTTTCTGTTCAACTTAGAGTCAGTTCACAGAAATGATACAAATCGTTCCTATGCTGTGTTTTATTTCAATGTGTTTGCTGTTCCACTTTTAACGTATTGCTACTACTGAGCCCTTAAATACCACATTGGTATATAATAATACATGGTAACCCGTGGCCATCTTCGGTCGTATTCCAATATGTTTAGTGATAAAGTTTTGAGTTAGTAAAAAAGGAAACCATTTCTTTCACTAGCTGCTGTGCCAGCGTTGCCATAATGGCGATTGGAAGAGACGTCATGCTACACCCTGGTGGATAAAAATGGAATGTACGTTTATTTTGTGAAGGATTTGACTATGGACGTATTCCTTATGTGAAGAAATAAGTTTTTATTAATTTACTAAATTAAAGGTATATACAAATAAATATTGATTTGGGTAAAATAAATAATTATTTCAGTAACGTTAAGAGATTTTATTCGGAAATGCAGAGATTGTGATTTGTTAAACCCGGGTGGATATATTCGATTGGTATTAAGCCACTTCAATCAGTAGACGAAGTAGTATTAGGTTATAGCTGTATCATCAATTCCATCATAGAGGTTAGAGGTTTAAGGTTTGCGTTTTTTTCGCTTGTTAATTGTATTATTTTAACAAAATTGAAACCCCACAAACATTTGCAATGCATGTACTAACTTTTCTTGGTGTATGCAAAATATAACATTAAAAACATATTTCCCAATCTATCACATTATTATTGCTTTCTATTTTTTATAATTCCTCTGGTAATGATTTTGTATATTTATCTATAGGCGTAGTTATTTCCAATAAAAGTGGTAAACTTTTCCAAACGAAGTTCATAGCTGACAAACCTTTCACGTTCTTTATTTTAAATAAAAATAAAATTACATTATTTGCTGGAAAATTGGAAAATCCCATGTCTGAATAGGTACTTTTTGTTATTACATTTGTCTTAAAGTTGTGATTGTGTTGGGTTTAGGGTATTTTTAATATTTTGCTATAAGGCTGGCTAAAACAGCTAATGCATTGCCTAACCTAGCTTTATCTATAATTCATTTAAGGCGCTCAGCACCAAAACAGACTAGACCACAATTCCAATTTTTTGATACACCGACAAGCCCAGTTAGCTTCACAAGAATATTTATCTAAAACTAAACTAAAGCCTCTTTAAATCTTCCTTATAACTTTTCCAAAATGCTTTTAATTTATGTATGCATTTCCATAATAGACTGTTCGTACCTACTCAAGCTACTCGTATCTCAATTAAAATTATAAAAATGCGTATTCTGAAGGGGATGCGTCGAATATGATAATATTTTTGTTGCATATTATTTCCGAGTTCGACTGCCTTACGAGAAGAAGCTGCGAAATGCCCAGAAAAAGAAATTCGACATTGAATGCTGGAATAGCTATACGCCTACAGAGCGTGCACAACTCCAATGTACTTTCACGTACCAGAAAAACAAGTGGCCCCTGTAATGTGAAATCATCAAAGAGTAAGCCGAAAACCACCGTAGGCTATGAGCCACCCCAAAGAAAGAGTCCGTGGGCGATGTGTGGACATACCGGAAAAAAATTATAAAATATACATGATCACTTCAATTACCTACCATTGTCGTAGCCGACTCAAAAGAGAGGATTCTTCAAATCAGATTGTGTTTGGACGTTCGTTGCTCAAATTTTAGCAGGGCCGGTGCCTCAATCTCATATTTGGAGCTACTCAACAGAAACACGCGCGATAAAACTTATTGACGATCGGGATATCACGGAAACGTTTGACTCTCTCTATCGCTGTTTTATCGATATTTCCACCATAAGTGCTGAAACGAAATAGCCAGTTGCATTCCGCCCTTAGAACTTTTCGACCGCAATACCCGTCATGCCCGGTATGCGCGTCAGTTCACCATTTCTTTCCTTAGCCGTACACACGAATGTGGAATGCTCTTCCCCCCTACATTTTTCCTTCACATTATAATGTACAAACATTAAAAAACCAAAGGCCATCGGAATCTCTCCATATCTTCTAATCCTTATCCTTAACTCCTGCACTGTAAAAAAGAAAAAAATTACATTTTTGTATGTTAAAAATGGAAAGAAAAGCTAAAATGACTAAAAAACAGGCAGAAGTACTTGTTTCAAATGGAGCTAAATGACCAGCTCGCAAAAGGATTTCTCGAGGGTTTAAATAAAATGGATTATGTTAATAATCTTTTGCCACAAGAATAAATAGATATATTACACTCCCACGAAAAATATTCAAGGTTGGGAAAAGATAATGCATTAAACCCATGATAAACTCATGAACTCTAGTAAGCGGTAGTAGGTAATTGAAGGCAAAAGTTTTAGTTGGAAGTACAGAGTGGCGCACCAATTGTTCTATAATAAAAAATTCAACTTTAACTAATTGCTGTTGAAACGGATACTTCTTTGGCGCAAGTCTGGGTAAAACATACTCCTTCAACATCTTTAAATAACTGTCCCCATTGACACGTACCGTTTTCTTCAAAGAATTATGGTCCTAAAATGCACCTTGATGAAACTGCGCACCACACAATGACTTGTTCTGGGTGCAGACGGTAGTCTCATGGAGTATTTCTGGATTAGATTCACTCCAAATACGGCAATTTTGCTTATTTACATTGCCGTTTAGATCAAAATGGGCCTCATCAGACATAAACAAGCAATTTATCAACCTGTTGTTTTCTTCGGTAATTTCAATCATTTTTTGGCAAATTCCAGGCGAATACGCAAATCCAGAATGTTTAACTTGCTTGCAATTTGGACTTTGTACGGAAACAAGTTTAAGTCATCATGAATTATACGTTGCAATGACCGTCTGCTAACTCCTATTCGCGCTGATAAGTTTCGAGTCGAAATGCTTGGATTTGCCTGAATTGGCGATGCTACAAACGCGATTGTGTCTTGAACCTGAACATGAGGATCTCGATTGTACGGTCTTCGTGCGATGCTTCTAGATTCAGGAAACATGGTTATTAGCCTCATAATGATCCGTCTTCTCGGGGGAGTGCCGCCGAACTCCCGCCTAAATTCCCTTTGGACAGAAATGAATGACTACACATCATGTCACCGCTGCACTATTCAAATCCTCTTTTCGGTATCCCAAGCATTCATTTTAATAAATCTAAATAGTAACCTACCAAAAAACAAAAAAAAAAAACAAGCCGATTACTCGCACAGAAATTTTTTTGTATGTTTTGTTTTTGTAGCGTGCGCCACCTTGTATTTAAATTCCAGCAAAACCAAACAATCATCACATCGTTTTTTTAAATCTAATACAATCGCGTGATGTTTATTCAGATAGCCAATCTACTTACTTTTTACTTAACGGGCTCCTGAGTCCCGACCCATGTCTCAGCCTTATATCCTTGAGATCCCGGCCACGCTGCTTCCAGTCATCCACACCAAGCGCTCTGACATCCGATCCATCGCTTGGTGTTTTAAAAGGAGGTTCGGTCTTTGTTGCCTTCCCGAACGATGGTCCATCAGAATGGTAAAAAAAACTACAAGCTATGCTCTTCCGGAATATCATTTCATTCTTTTCCGACATTTTAAAGCAAGATGTTGGGCGAATTCCTTTCAGAGAGGACCAGGGCCGGCTCCAGCCAAACAAGCGCCCTGTGCAAGATTTACAGAAAGCGCCCTTTTTTGAGTTAGATTCTCCTTAAAGTTGCAATAGTGCAAGTAATGTAAGTTAATGTGCAATGTATGTTGCTATTTTGGGGTTATTATATATATATATATACTTATCCGCGCAAGGTAAAATTCATTTTTCTTACTCCTAGCAATGCGTCCCGGAATTTGGCACACTGTGCATTTGCACATCTTGCACATATGGTTGGGCCGGCCCTGGAGAGGACTAGGCACCATCTAGTTGCGGGTCTTGAAGGATGGGGGGATGTGGAAGTCGCTGGTGCAGGGAAGGGCTAAGAATGACTGCAGCGCCCATCAGAAAATATCACTTGTCGTAAAAGGCGGCTAAGGGCGCAAATCACATCTAGACATTTTTAACATTCATGTGAGCCTAGCGGCGCTACCCATTTAACATCTTAAAAATCTTTCTCAAGTCTGCGTGCAAATACGTGGGTTGACACGACTGTAGCTCACCTATCCCAAAAGGACGATGTCAATAAAATCATCAGGCGTGTCGAAGTCTTTAATAAGAGGAAGACTTTAAACACCTGGATCACACAAACGCAACGACATCAGGATTTGATTGGCCTTAGCAAATAAGTGATCTGAAACCACGTGGCCTGCTGATGTTTATGTGGTAGAACCGACAAACCTCACAAATGAATATGCTGGGATTCAGTTTAGTAGTGATACCTTTAATCCAGATTATAACCTCGCTGTCAATGAAGTAAAGAAGAAGTTTGTACTCAAACGTAGTGCTGAACTAAAATAAACAAAAGGAAGTGCTGCGGCTTTATTTTGGCGGAATTCGCGCTGGAGCAAGACGAGTAAAATGCTCTTATACAGCTTTTAGCCTTTGCAATTTATTTTCCGTATTCAACCTGCTCGTCCTCTTTTGTAGTAGTTTTCTATCGTTGCGTGCAGGTAAACGCAAGATTTTTTTTTTAACTTGTTAACTTTAAAATTGTTTTTCATTTTTAAAATTTGACAGATTTAAACATCTTCGAAGTTTAAGCCTTACGTACAATGGAAACGTGAACATTTTGATTTCCTTTTTTGGTTCAGTTAAAATGAGTAGATCGACATAATCTTTGTCTTAAAATGTTGCTCATGAATTATTAAACTAATATGTCACAAAAAATTTAGAAATTGGACAAACAATTTGGCTAGAAAAAGAATTCATAAACTTTTCCGCAGGGAAAACTTTTTCTGTTACAGTTCTAAGCCAGAACGATACAAATTGTTTTTTACGTCTTGCTATAACTGGGACCTTAAAAAACAGCCGATATTCGTTAAAATAGACCGAGAGAGTTTTTTTTATTTTTGTAATATGCAATGAATTGATAATAGATTTAATATTTTTTTATCATTTTGTTTTAAAAAACTATGTACATATTACATGCCTTTACATACTAATGCAACTACAAATTACGTGACGACCCTGTTTGTTTCCTTAGAAAAATGGCAAAAAATTCTTGTCTATCCTCCAAAATTGTGTGAAGTATAGCCATTCATAAGCGATTATTAAATTAAAATATGTATAATAAAATAACTATTTACTCTGTTTCCCATCTGCAGGAATGACAATGTATGGAAAATGCGCATTCCTCGGAAGACCTATGAGAATACCTAAATTTTTGGCGGATAAATCATTTTTATACTTTATAGTAAATAAAGATAAAACTATTATTTTCGCTGGGAAGCTTTTGAATATTTATAAAAACTAATTGTACAAAATTTATTTATATTCAATAAAGTTTAACAAAAATTTAACTTTTTTGTCGGCGTTTTTAAAATAAGCAGAAAGCAGTACCTACGCTTTAACAGAAAATTTGTTTCGATTTGGAAACATAATGGAACAGAGTAAAAGTTTGAGAAGTAGAACGCGCAGAATTAATAGTTGCATTTAATTTGTAGTACGGTTTAATCGATGTCTACATAACGTGTCGCCTGAGAATTGTTTTGTTCCACACGCCACTTCTGTCGTTTTTTAGTTAGGAACGGATTCTATGGTAATTTTGTATGCTCTTTTTAATTTTTTGTTTTTTTTTGTTTTGTGTTGGGAATTAGCTGGAAGTAAAAAATCATCGAAATACGTTGCAGAGCTAGTACGCTAGGGATGCTTCTGCAATGGTGATGGACTTTAACTTATCTAAAAAAACTCCCGGGGGACTGACATTCGACTTCCCGAATGAGATTGCACCTAGTCGACGACTAATCGGCAATTTGTTTTTAAATTATTTGATAAATCCACCGTTTGTCGGATTTCTAAACTTTTTTTTTGTTTGAAATCAAGACCTGATTTCTTATCCCCAGCTAACTCTTATAGATCAAGAGGTTTTACCCGTCTCAATCTCCTGATTGCATTGTCATTATTTAAAAGTTCTGTTATTTTTGTGTTTACGTGGTTGAGAAGCCTACTTCTGTGCCTTTGAGCAACTTTCTTAACTTCATCTTAAACCATTTCAACATTTAGATCTTTATGCAGATCGGCATTGCGTATGTGCATTTACTATGTTCCTTAGTACTTTATTTTGGAAAACTTGAATTTTTTGTAAATTTGTATGGCGTGTGCTGTGCATGCCCACAACTGGAGCCTGTAGGTCCATACTGGTTCCAGAACTTGCGTATATAGCAATAACTTATTGTAGTTGGACTGGGATGAGTTAAATATAATATGGACTGACTTAAGGTCATTTAATCAAATCTGCCATTTCTTAGTCCATTCTGAGAAATTGTTTATTGCTCTTTGAAGCTTTTTTGTTGCTATTTCGACAGTTGCTCCCACAGCACGGACAGCTGTGTCATCTGCAAAAGTAGCTATGGTGGTTTCTTCACTTTCAGGCAGATCTCTAGTGAAAAGTATGTATAGAACTGGACCTAGTATACTGCCTTGCGGTACACCAGCTTTAATCTCTTTTAATATTGTTTACCGTGTATCTTGTTTAATTCTTAAGATTCTATCTGATATATAAGACTCCAGAATGGTCGCATACTGCTTCGGCAGTTGCCTTTGTAATTTGTCTATTAGTCCTTTGTCCCAGACTTTATCGAAAGCGTGTGCTATATCAAGAAATACTGTAGAGCACACATTTTTCTCTTCAAATGCTTTTTCGATTTTATCTGTGATTCTATGCACCTGATCAATGGTGGAGTGCTTATTTCTAAATTCAAATTGGTGAATTTTCATCTATTATTTTTTGCAGGCGTTTTAGCCTTTTTTCGAATGACTTGGACATCATTGGTAGAAAAGATATTGGGCGATATGAGGCAACTTCGTTAGGTGGTTTGCCTGGTTTAGGTATCATTATTACCTCCGCGACTTTTTACATGCTTGGCACATATCTTAATCAAAATGCAGCATTTATGATCTGCGTTAGTTTTTTTAAAAATATTTTCGTGGAAATTCCTTCAAAATTTCTCCTGTAATCAAATCAAACCCTGGGGCCTTTTTTATATTTATGATTTCTTTAATTTCTTTGGCAAGTTCTTTAGATGTTACCGACCGAATAGGTCAATCTCCTTCGCACGTTATTTCGAGTCCTTGATAACATTTATCTTCATAAGGTTTGAATAGGTCTTCAAGATACTCAGCAAAAGTGTTTGGTTTCTCTTGGCCGCTTTTCGCCCAGTTACCTTCTCTGGTTTTTACTGGCGGAATGTGAGGTATTGGCCTGTTCATTTTCTTTGTTGCCTTCCAGAGCGAGTGCTTCTTCTAATTGATCTTCTGTTTGAATAGTAAATCTGTGATTCGATTTGTCTTTCCAATCCCAAAATATCGAACATCGATTTTGTCCCATATCCACCAAAAACAACAGTTTGTAGAATTGTTTTCTACTATAAACCATTTTTTGACGTTTGGGACAAATTTTCCATATAATTTTTCGCTATTATTTTGAGAGAATTGTTTTGTTCCACGTGCATATCACGGCGACAAGAGATAGAGAAAATATTAACAAAGTTGAGAATTGGTTTGTCCTACGTGCACTTGTGCTAAAGAAAAGCTATGTATGTGGGACACTGATCGCAAACAATGTTTGTATATAATGAACCTGAGCTGCACAGAGAAGTACAGAAAAGATCAGAAAAGTACAAGGTTTGGTGTTCCACGAGTAAAAATCTTGCCCCAAAGTGTTCTACATTCTGTCAATTTGTGTTCCATAAAGCGGTACAGATCAGTTTAGCACAAGATTCTGTGTACCTTGTTTTGAGGTAGGGCAAGTGAGTTAAATGTGTCAAATTTGAAAGTTCTTACTTTTAAATTCATTTTTATTAATTATTAGCTTATATCAACTTAAATACTAGACAAAAATGATTAAATCCAACTTAAAATTAACAGGATACTTATTCTAGATTATTGATCCTTATGCGGACGCCCTAAACTTAACTCTATCTTATAATTATTGCCTTTCGGCCTAAAAACTATTTTACGAACTAATCTTACATTATTATGTTTTCATCGAGAAAATTGTTAAGAAAACTCGGAATCTTTATCAAATTTTATATTTTTATATAAAAAAAAACAAATTACAAACTACCTACTCTACTTACTTAAACTACTTAGCATATTCTAACTATAATTAGGATTCTGAGCACTCGTTGCCTTGCGCAACAAGTGGTCAAAATTCCAATTGCTTTCCGAGCGCCTGGCAGTCGTCAACGTGCACACGCGCCGCCGTGAGCCGACTGAAGCCTTACAGCGTCAGTCAACTCCCAGAAGCACCACCACACGTTGGCGAGCCCGGCCTCTCCCAAAAACGCCCTAGCTGACTTAATCTAACTTATAAGCTAAGAGGATGTTACCTAGAGTAACGCACAATTTGAAAGTTCAAATTGTACTGGTGCCAACTTATTTATTTATTTGGCATGAGATATCGTTTTTCTAAGTTTAATTTTACAAATATTTTTTAAAATTTTTATATTTATAAAAAAAGTCGAAAGAATAACATGGAACGATTTCAAACCGACATCATGCAAAATATTGACAGTGCATTGCTCACTCAGAACCCTAAATTCAGTAGAAAACAAAGGTGATCATGTATTTGAAATTTCGTAGCTGAGAGGAGAACATATGACTCGAAGCTGTAGGTACTTTTCTGATCTGATTTGATCTGACAGTTTTTAGTCACTTGCGCTGTTCTGTTCTGTTCTGATGTAGTTTTCGTTTATTAAACACAGCTTTATTTTGCGAACACAATCGTGTTGCAACTGGAAGAGTGATTTACATTGAATTTATTGTGATAGCAGTAGAACTGCTTTTATTTCTCTTTTATTTTGTGTTTCCCAAATAAGCATGTAGTTTTAATGATACAACAAGCTTTTTTAATAAGAAACAATATATTAATGCAATGAAACTTATTACAGTAGAACTACTTTTTTTTTTTGGATTGTTCGTTTTTTTTAAGAAGATTTTTTAATACTAAATTGTGTGGTACAAAATTAAATTGCGCTTTTGACTTTAAGTTTTCTGCTAAGGAAGGGAAAAGATCAAGAATGAAAGTACTTCTCAGAGATAATTATGTGTCCAGTAAAAACTAGTACAAGTTTTATGATTGCAATTTTTTTTAATTTTGATATTCTTATATTATGTGAATAATTCTGGTAACCCTCAACCAAAAATGAAACCCTTACAGTTTTGCAGAAATGGTGCTATTATTTTTGCATCATACAACACTTTTCTATTGTGCACCCAATCTTAAAATTGTTATCAAAACACAGACCTTTAATTCCCAATTCTAAAATGCAAGTTGTTATAAAAAAATCATATTCGAAAATAAAAATAAAATAAAAATTTAACTTAATATAAGAATCATTAATTCTTCAAACAGCGACTTTTGTTCTTAGAAAATGTTTTACGAGTCCGAAACGTCTCATCAGGAGTTTTTTCCCAACAAACCATATGTCTATTTTTTTAAATAGAGGACAGAATATTTTATGCTATATGTATACCTTTTTGCGCGATTTTTTGTTGGCAAAATCATCGATAATGTCGTCGTAAGTGATCTTGTTCATTAATTCTGACTCTATACACAAAAGAGCTAAAGCGTTTAATTTTTCTTGACTTAAGGTCGATCTCAGATAATTGTTTACCCTTTTTAGACAAGAAAAACTTCTCTGACCCGAACAATTTGTCGCTGGAGTACATAATGCCATACAAAGAGCTATGTCCAAGTTAGGATAAACGTTCTGCAAATTCTGTTTTCGCAGAAACGAAGATAGACTTTATAATGATTCAGAATTTGGTTTTACCGAAATTGTTTCCGAAGAAATGTGGCTTTGAAAATGAATGCATTCTTGAACTAAGTCAGTCTCTAAACCATTAGAATATATTTCTTCTAAGGCGAGAGCTTTTTTTGTAAGGGTTAATGATGACAATTCACTCATTTTGGTCAAAAATGAAAACTTTTCGTTGAACTTGTTGTAGGCCTTCTGTCTTTTTTCTAATTCAGATACGGGTCTATCAATGATGACGAGAAATGTGTTAACTCTGAAAGTATCACTCGCGTTTATTTTCATTTCTTCACCGGGCGTTTCATCATATTTTTTTTTCTTTTCGGTTGTCTTTTTCCCATGTCTTTTGTGTACTGCTTCGACACGCTTAATTCCATCGCCTTTTCTTCGAAATACTTGCTTTATTATGCTTTTTCAATTTCTTTCTTATTTTTCACTTTTTGTAACGCACCGCTAAGGCACTAACTACAAAAAGGCAATTTTTTTGGTACCTATATATTTTTATTTTTTTTTTATATATTTCAGCAATTTTTGGTACTGACTCATTACCAATGGCACCTCAGTTAACTCAAACGTTCCTCGCAAATAAACCTTTCTTGTACACTATTCATGACCGTAAAACAGCTTTGTTTTTTGGTAGACTAATTCAAGGCTTGTAAGATTTTAAAAAATAAGATCCAGCAGTTCATTTTAATAAGCTTTTGTCATTTATTGGTGTTAGTCGACGATAACTAACTTTTAAGGATTGAGTGTTTAAAGGCCTAATCTTATTAAATCTTACATTTTATTTAATCTCGATATAGCCAGTCTAGTTGTGGGATATGCCCTGAAGCTAAGTCTTCAATTTTCGGCCAATCATCCATTTGTATACTTCATTTTGGATAATGAGACTGTTCTTTTTGCTGGCGTGTTTCAACAAGCGGATTAAAATATTTTTAAATTTCTGTTGTAAAATATTATTGAAATTAATAAATATAAATATTAAAAGCTAAAGTTTGTATTGTCTTTTTATTTCAAATAATTTTCAGGATTTAATAAAAAATTGTCAATTGTAAAGAAAGACTTTGCGATGAACACGACCTTAATTCGTTTTATCGATTTCGTTGATTTAACAGTGTTGTTTTCTTAGTAGTGGGCGTGTCAGTGGGAGGATTTTAAACAACATTTACCCTTGATTAGTTTTGGCTCCCAGATAATTCTACGGTTCTGAATTTAAGCTTTCTAGTTCAATTCTTAGACCCTGTTCCAAGGCGGATGCACATGGTAAGAAGGCCATAATTTTCGATGCTGATATGATAACAAATATAGTAACCTTTACGACGACCAATATCAAGGCATGATACAAACTATGAGTCAGAATTTATATATCCCAAGAAACGGGTATAAAGGGCATTACATAAGTTAGAAACGAAGACATAGGTACTTGTACTGAAGGGAAAAGACAAATAGAAAAATGTAATCATTTATTGCTGTGCGTAGAAGTAGAGCCTTGAAGTTATTGGTGTTTGATAGATGTTTAATGTGTAAGTCTTAGAAGTAACATAACCGAATCGCATGTGAAAAAGGGAGAAAAGTTCTAAGGAAGCGGGTAAATTGGAGCTAGAAGTAAGACGGGCCTGGGTTCTTATAATTTTATAGAGAAACAAAGAATTTCAAAGGGCTGCTGTAAAGTACAACGAAGCACATTCCTTGTGTGAATAGAGATTCGTTCATACCTACGTATATGGTAAATGAGATTAACAGTATCATTGAAAGCTAGTTGTACCTTGTAATATGAGAGTGAGTCGACGTTACTATAAACTACAGGGTGGGCAAAAAGTGACTTCCTAAATCGAGTGATTATTTTCCAAATAAAATTCAATTAGTTTCGTCCTCTCTAAGGCGCTGTAGTATAGTTCATATTAGTAAATCTGCCAAGTTTGTTTTATAAGTACCTTAAAAAAGAAAAGAAAAAAATTAAAAACAAAAGAGTTATGATTTTTTCAAATTATGAAGTCGCTTTTGGCCTACCCTGTACATACATAAAAGTAATAAAATGTTGGCATAATTAGCGTAAAGCCCAAATTACATGTGCAGAATATTTCTTGCAGAGAAAATAGAACATACACGTTTAAATGGGCAAGAACAAATAAAAACTCTGCAGCCACTGCAGCTCTCGAAGTTGCCTCTTATTCTTAATCACTCCAAGAGAATGCAGTGATTTGTTTTTATTTTTGTTAAATGAAGAGAGTTTGTTTCCTCACTTTTGTGCACTCTTGTGTTCGGGCGAAAAGCTATGATAGCAACCTATCCACTGCACGTAAAATAATAATGCTCATGTACTTTACATGCAGTGATACATGCAGTGAAGTATTCAGAACTTCTGCACATCTATTTTGGGCATAAGGAATAGTCTACTTCTACTCGTAGTTACAAGTGGTGTAAAACTAACTGAAATGTACAGTTTTCACAGGCAACAATATATTCTTGTAATTGCAACGTCACGTCCTGCCTGTGCTGGAGATGATCCTGAAAAGCTGTCTAGACCTGGTGCATAGTCCCCGGGCTTGGAGGGAAGTTAAAGTGGTTTTCATACCCAAGGCTGGCAAATATTCCTACGTCAGTCCAAAGGACCTCAGACCCATTAGTCTATCTTCATTCCTCCTCAAAACGCTGGAGCGATTGATTGATATCCATCTTCGCACGAACATAAATCCGCAATTGTTGTCTGCGGCTCAGCATGCATACTGTAAGGGAAAGTCGGTGGAAACCGCTCTTCACTCCGTAGTACGCACTATTGAATACTCTCTTCATCACAAAGAGTATACCATGGTGGCTTTCCTTGACATAGAAGGCGCCTTTAACAACGTTAACACATCTGCAATCGCAAATGCACTGACAGAACTGAAGGTGGATAGCTCGCTTGATGAATTGATTAATCTACTGCTTGAAAGTCGGATTATTAATTCAAAACTGGGCGTTACATCTGCTAGGAGGTCTGTCAGTAGAGGCACGCCACAAGGCGGTGTTCTTTCTCCCCTTCTCTGGAATTTGGTGGTGAATAAACTACTGATAAACCTGGAAGGGGAGGGCTGCAGGGTGATTGCCTATGCGGATGACGTTGCTATAGCCGTCTCAGGAAAACACCTCAATACCATAAAGGAACTCCTGCAAAACGCTCTTAACAAGCTAACGAGATGGGCTAATCGGTGTGGACTGGGCGTTAACCCCCACAAAACCGAGTTGGTCCTCTTTTCCAGGAAATATAAAATCCCACATATTGACCCTCACTCTACTACCGGTACAAGCTTAACCTTCTCTGACGAAGCAAAATTTTTGGGTCTAATCTTCGATAGGAAGTTAAGTTGGAAACCCAATATACAAGAAAGAGTCAAGAAAGCTACAGTAGCACTTTTCTGTTACACCTGATACCCCTCGACATTTTCAGAATGCAAACAGCGGCTTGTTCCGCTGTCCGCTTAAAAGCTACCTCACAGTGGACCAACAAGAAGATTGGCCACTCCATCATTTTGGACTCCTTTAAGTCTCTACCGAGAAACATAGACTACACCATACCCCATCTGCAGTTCGGAAAAAACTTCCAAATCACCATTCCTTCCAGATCATTCGATCCACTTCTACACCGACGGATCTAAAACCAGCGATGGGGTAGGTGGGGGCGTTTTCTCAGAAAAGCTAAATCTTAGCCTCTCTTTCCGTCTTCCAGATTATTGTAGCGTGTTCCAGGCGGAAATTTTAGCGATAAAAGAAGCCCTGTCGTGGCTAAAGAGGAATGTGATATCCTCAAAGGATATCCGTATCTTCTCGGATAGTCAGGCAGCGATTAAGTCCCTGGACTCAGTCTCTTCAAACTCCATCGTAGGCCAAGATTGCCGCTCATCTCTTTCGGAGATGGCAGAGCAGTTCAACATTCACCTCTGTTGGGTGCCGGGGCATAGAGACATTCCAGGTAACTGTAGGGCAGACGATCTCGCCAAAAAAGGAACCACTTTACCTCTTTTACCTGATAAAGGTTCTTTAGGAATACCAATCGCTACATGTAAACTTTTGCTCAAGCTATCAGCAATCGAGAGAACAAACCTTAGGTGGACATGTAGCAATACTTGTCTAGCGACTAAGCGAATCTGGCCAAAGCTGGATCTGCGACGCTCTAAGTGTCTAATCTCATTAAACCGACTGCATATTAGCTCGACCATAGGTGTTATCACAGGACACTGCTTAATAGGCAGGCACGCCTCCAGACTTGGCGTGTACTCAAACGACTTCTGCAGAAGCTGCATGGACGAGGAGGAGGAGGAGACTATACTTCACCTTCTCTGCACATGCCCTGCGCTCTCCCACAAAAGAAATCTCCATCTAGGGGACTTCTTGTTTAATGACACAAACGACTTAGCCAACACTGGCGTCAGAAGTCTTTCGCGCTTCATAAGAAGCTCCCATTGGTTCAACGAGCAGTGAGGGAATCCCCAGATCTGTGTGGTACCACAATGGACCTAATTTTGGTCTAAGTGTGTCGGCCTTAGCTGACAGCCACGTCAACCTAACCTAACCTAACCTAACGTCACGTCGATATGATTGTAATACGACAGGTTACGATTAATGACAAAGCTGTGACTTGTTGCAGTTTCGGCTAACTTCATCTTTGTGCCATAATATTGAATACCAGCCAAAACAGTAAGGCTCAAAAATCCTATTTGAAATACCAACAACTTGGCATTTTGTTGGACTTATGACTGCCGTTATCTGAAACTCATTTACCAATGAAAGATAAATCTTGGAAGTGTGAAACAAGTTTAACCAATTTATCAACGGGTTAAAAATAATGACGTTAAACATCAATAGCGTAGAGATGAATTTTTACATGATTGCAAAAGTCCGTTAGATGGAAATAAAAATTGGAAAGCAGGATTGAATCCTAGGGAACTACCTGCATAATTAAGAACAGTTATTTAGCAGTTTCTATCACTTATGTAGAAAGCAAACAATTAGCTTTATGGCCGGCGTAGCCCATAGACGCACCAGTAGGGATGTAGTGAAGTTGGAAGGTTATGATGCCTTTGGTCTAGATCGTAACCTCTTCGTTGAAGAAAAGAAGAAGAAGAAGACGAGCCTATGGTCTACCCCCAAAACCAAAATAATGCCGGAGCTTCAAAAAAAGAAAGGAACGATTGACTTTATCAAAGATATTTGAAAGTCTAGAAGGCAAGGAAACATAATGAATCCCTTGTCCAGGTCCTTCCTTATGTCACCAAAGACATGAACCATTGTCGACGAATAGCTATGGCTTTTTCTGATTGCACATAATGTCGCAATGAAGAAAGAAAAGTGTCTTGTCGTTATTTTGGGTGCATTTGTGCTGGACGGAAGTTCTCGTCGCGAAACCGCTGCAACTCTTAATTTGACACAGAAAAGTTGCACAACTTGTGTTAAGAAATGGGTAAATAGGAGACAAGAATACGGTTTTCGCTTTAAACTAATCCGTAAGTTACGGGAAGAAGAGTTCTCTGCCAACATCATAAGAAAATGTATACCTACTATTTTATATAGAAAAAAAACAGCACACACATGTCACAAAGTTTGATTGAAATAAAGAACGATAGAAATTAAAAAGATTCAAAAAACAAAAAATATCCCTTAAAAAATTATAAAGAACAGAATCTTTGAAAGTTGGCCGCTGTTTCACAGCTTGCACGGCCGATCATCAGATCCTGTTTTTGGTTCTGGTATATTTTATTTATTATTCTCGAAAAACCTTTTCCTCCAATGGGACTCGAACCTAGATCAATGTGTCTTGTAAGGTAAGCACACTAAGCACTCCGAGATAGAGCCAGAAGTTCATCTCTGCCTGAATTGGGTTTGATTGTTTATCGATTTTTGAGCAGACAATCATTTTCTAAGAAGTCACATCTGTGTTATAGTTCATTCGGTTTCTTGCTATTTTCCTATAGAATTCATTTGCCAGCTATTCGTTACTTACTTACTAAGTTACTTAGGTGGCGCTACAGTCCGGGGTGGATGTGGGCCTCAACGAATAGGCCTCCCCAGTTAGCATGATCTTTGGCTAACTGCCTCCAGTTGCGCACTCCAAGTTGGTTGAGTTCCCCTTCCACTTGCGCGCGCCACCTACACCTAAGGCGAGGTCTTTCTCTACTGCGTTTTCCCGCCGGGTTGGAATCGAAAACTCTTCGGGCCGGAGCGTTTGTGTCCATTCGCTTACATGTCCTAGCCATCTTAGTCGACTGATACGTACTTTTTTGACCAGGTCGATGTCGCTGCACAGCTCGTAGAGTTCGCTGTTAAATCTCCTCACCCAAACCCAGTCAACGCAAACGTGCGATGGTAGTGTATTTACTAAGTGATTGGCAGGTCGTGCGTTTGAATCCCGAACAGGGCCATGATTTTAAAAAATTGAACACACAAAACAAAACAGTTCTCCCTAAAGCAATTTATGCGCCACCTGTGGAGAAAAAACGCTATCGCACCAAACTTCTTTCCTATCCTTCTATTCTTTCATGCAGTAGGTAGCACCTAAAAACAGGCACTGAATAATTTGCTGGGTGCTACTTGCAGCAACAAACAAAAATGCCTGCGCTGTGGTTACATTATAAGGGTAACTGTATTCAATTACAGAAAAAAAAGAAATCCCTTTAGCGCACGCTAATTATAAAAAAAAAACGCAAACGGAACCGAAAATCACTTGAAGAATTTTGCGTTCGAAACGACTAATAAGATCGTCATCCGCTTTTGCTAATGTCCACGCTTCTGCGGCGTAGAGCAGGACTGGGATGGTGAGGATCTTATTCTATTCTTTGTATTGACCGTAAATTGACGGAAGCTTGGCAGCTAACTGCACGTGTTCTATCACACAAAAACACATACACATACACTTTTGTTGAAGTGATTTTTGCCCTGAACTGCTTTGAAAAGGGATATCTAACAAGAAAGCGTGCATCAGCCATCTAAGATTACCATGTAGATCGAATGCACCCTAACGCTCCGCTCCGCCTTAGGTGGCGCTCGCAACTGGAAGGGGCCTTTAATCAACTGGACAACTCACCGCGCTATCAGGAGCGGCTTGTCACGGAAAATGTTTTTTTTTGCATGACATGGCATCACACCTACATAATAATTCATTAATTCGTTCATGTGTTTATAAGGCTCGTTTTATGTTCCAACCTTTTCTTACGCAACTCTTTTATTTTATTCCACAGGTATTCAGATCATGGCGGTAATGGCAAGACGAATTCGTCGTAAGCGCTTCAACGTCACACATCCCTTCATTTACATCATCAAGTCGAAGAAGAACATTCCATTTTTTGTGGGGTCCCTCCACAAGCCAACAATATCAGTTGTACCCAATAAAAGTATAAATCCAGTTCGTAATCATCGCAAAAACTAGACTCAAAAAAAATCGGATGGTACCAACTTCTGAAGCCAAAGGAACAGCTTTAAAATAATTGTTAATTTTAATATAAAACTTACATAGAGCCTGACTATTTTTTTATTTAATAAATATTTAATTAAATTTATTCCTATGCACTGTAAAAAGCCAGGAAAAATCTCAATTCACATCTCTGACATCTCGTCAAATATTTAACAATGTACAATAAAAGGTTTCTTCTCCATTTCACAGACAACAAGCCAAACTCCTTAAGGTTAATTCTAATTAAGTCATATTTTTAAAGCCAAAGGGATGGGGGAGATGTGTGAGAAAACTCTTCGCAAATATTTAAAGCATATTAATAAAAAAACACATGCCAAATAGGGATAAGACAAAGAAGACGACGAGTTTTCTTACGATGATGCCAACGCAATGCCATAAAATATATGAAAACTGAAAATCTCATAACGTCTATTCAAATATGTTTTTGCTGTTTTGCAAGGGAAACACCTTGGGGTATTTCACGTTCGGTGTATACATTCTTCCCTCGGAGTGTATTCAGGAAAAATAAGGAAATCTCTAACTGTGGTACTATTTGACTTTTGATTTTTTTTTTGAAAGAAAGTTTACTTTAAGGATGCAATTTTCAAATTCTCGAAAACAGAAAAACAGACTTTGAGATAATTTAGCAAGGAAAAATATCAAGACAAGTTTCCAATTAAAAAATAGTTGTTCAATTTTCATTGTTTGTTGATTCATTCAAATCCGGCTTTATCATTTTGCCCTATGGAACTAACTCTTACTTACTTTACTTTAGTTTTGGTGGCGCTTACAGTCCGGGGTGGACCACGGCCTCAACCAACAAGTCGCTCCAAAAAGCTCGGTCCCTCGCTAGCTGACTAAAGTTACGCACACCAAATTGGTTGTTGTTGTTCTCCAATTGTGCGCCTCTGTTGCGTTGACCCTCAGGGGTGGATTTGAAGACTCGTCGGGCTGGTGCGTTGTTGTACATACGCTCCACGTGTCCCAGCCATCACAGCCGTTGTATTTTTAGCTTTTTGACCAGGTCAGCGTCGCTGTATATACTATACGGGCTAGTTCGTCGTTGAATCTTCTTCTCCACACTCCATCGTCACAAACTTTACTGAATATCACTCGAAGAAACTTTCTCTCAAAGCATCCCAGAAGGTTTTCATCCGCTTTTGACAGGGTCCATGCTTCTGCACCATACAGCAGGACCGGGATGATTAAGGTCTTATATAATATCTCCTTGGTTCCATGAGATAATACTTTACTTCTTAGATGCCTTTTTAGTCTGAAGAAACAGCGATTGGCAAGAGTGATTCTTCGCTTCATCTCTGCGCCGATGTCATTTTGCGAAGTGATAGTGGAGCCCAGGTAGACAAAGTCTTTAACTACTTCGAAGTTGTATCTGTCCTCCGATGTTGAGAGTCCTTTCTCATTGGCAGCATATACTTTGGTTTGTCCTCATTAACAGCCAGACCCATCTTCGCAGCCTCCGTTTTGATGCTTGCAAATGCGCTACTGACAGCTCGCCGCGTTCTTCCTATAATGTCAATATCATCTCATCAGCATAGGCAAGTAGTTGAAAGGACTTTTGAAAAATTTTACCTCTGGTGTTGGCTTGTGAGTTCCGTACAATTGCTTCAAGAACGATGTTAAAAAAAGTGCATAATAGCGCGTCGCCTTTGTGATGTACAGGTAGATTGATGGAAAGGAGGTGTTGGTTGACCTCATGTCCCATGACAGCAATAGGCACGCTTGCGGATGCGCGGCGTTAGCTCGACCGACGCAGGGTGGGATGGGATCTTGCTGTCTTCCCATACACACATGTATTATTGTCCCTGAAAATGATAGGGGGTCAAGTTGAGGAGAGAAAAAAAGAAGAGGAAGTGATTCAAGAGAGAATCAAGGTAAAAGCAGAAAAAAGCAAATACGAGCGAACGAAGCTGACGATGTTTCAGGTGTTGCGAAACATTTTGGATTTGCCCGGCCCCTATGCACCTGTGAGATTCAAGGTGCACCATGACCATCCTGCATCCATATCTTTTTAGTATAGTCGCAAAAGAAACCCCCACATGTCTCTACGAGATCACGACCTTCATCTCGTTGTCTAAGAGCGAATCATAGTCATAGTGTTAAAAGTAAAACAAAAGTATGTTTATTCTCAACATAAAAGTAAAACTATGTTTCAAGTGAAGCTATATTCAAGCGATTTGATACGCATGTTATTCGGGTACATATTAAAATAATATTTAGGTTAAATAGGTATCTTTAATTAATAGCAAATTAACATTTATAATTACGTATTTTGCAAATGTAGTAACTTTAAGGTTAGATATATGTTATAGGTATATAGGTATATTTATTTATTAGGAGTTTACAAAAAAATGGTTTTTAGTATATAAAAATCAACAAAAAAAATCTTAAGTTAGATATAGTTATGTGGTTCGAATGTTTGCCAAAAAAATTTAAACACGATTATTTGTTACAGTTTTCCTGAAGCTAAAAGATGTAGCCACATGCTTTCGTCGTTGATAGTGTGATGATGATGATGATAATTAAGATGGCTATTAAATTGCTTCCTTTTTTCTACTTTTTTCGCACTCTCGTAATAGCCCAGTCATTTTAGGCATTTTAAACCCCAATCTGCGCAAAAATTCCTAGTGAGCTGAATTTTTGTATACACCTTTATTACGGCGTTGTAATGAAGATGTGAAAAATCGACATTGATATCGTGCCGGGTAAAAAAGTTATAAAGGTCAAAAGGTCACGAAAATCAGTTTTTCGCAAATATCTCGCGATCTATTGCTCGGAGGTCAATAGAGGTCAGTATTTGTCGTGAAATTATCTACAAAAATTGCCTCTTACATTTTTCTGTAAAATCAACCGTTATTGGAGTAGAGCGCTGAGAAAACGACGAGAATGCACTCACATACGGTGTTGTATACCGTACACCAAGGCGTAAACTCTATTGCTTTTTATTCATGTTGCTTAGTGTCTTAAAAACTTCTATCTGATACTTGGGCGTTTTGTGAAAAATATACTCATATTATAGAGGTTTTGGAACTTAGTAAAATCTACTATATATTATACAAACGACCTCCACTGGCAGATGTTCTGTATTTTATTGTTGCGAGAGCCGTCCCTTTATACCTGCTACTGTCTGTCGGACTGTGTTTACCTCAGTTGAAAATTATTTCTTGAGTGTTAAAGACGTTATTTTAGTAGTTGCATGATCTTCAACAGTTTTCATAATGAGTGATACTTGTTTTATATGCAATGAATTGTTAACGGATGGCGATGTAGTAGAAGTTAGGGGTGGTCTACAAACATTAAAAAATGCTAGTTTCGCTAGAGGTGATGGTATTTAATATTGAATATTTAAATACAGTCACTGCGACTGGCTCAGTTGTTACTGTCATGTTCAAAGGAGGGATCCTACGAACCCTGTCAAAAAGGCAATAAACAATCAACGTTCCCGTACCAACGCGAAAGAGAGGCAGGCCAAAAAACTCAAGGCCTCAGTGACGAAGTGATTCATAATCGGGAGGATTGCCGATATTTCGTGAGGTCGAACCGGCGGACCAGTAGGGATGTAGTGAAGTGCGACGGTTAGGATCCTTTTAATCCTGATCAAAGCCTCACCGCCTTTAAAGGAAGAAGAAGGTGTGAAAGTTCAAAAATAAGCCTTCTGTCCAGGATTACTGCAAGATAATTGACTTCTTCGAAATATTAAACGATCTCGTCATTTTAAAATAGGAACTAGGTTAAATTTCTTCTTTTGGTTGAGGGATTAGGATAGCCTTGCTTGGATTGATGGAAAGATTTTTCCTGTTGCACCAGTCTGTAACACACAATATAGTTAGACAAAAAATTGTTTTTTTTTTTAAATTTTTAACTGACAAAAATGATCAAAGTAGGCGGTTTTATATTCTTGACCATGATTGTATTTTTCTTCTGTATCAGTTGCTTCATGTACTTCAAAAGAGTGTATTGTTTAAAATTCACATTTTTTTTTTAGCCTACAAAAAAGTGCAATATGGCAGATAAGCAAAAGTAAGTTTGAATTTTGGATACTATTCTGATAGGTATGCCTATCATAAATGCATCAATCGATAGTCAGAAACCTATTCTTTTCTAAATTAGTTTTTTTTTCGGAAAAATTAGTTTTTATTATAATTTTCAAGGTTTTATTGAAGGTGTAACCAT
Organism: Portevinia maculata; assembly: GCA_949715645.1. NCBI lineage: Eukaryota > Metazoa > Arthropoda > Insecta > Diptera > Syrphidae > Portevinia > Portevinia maculata. The sequence goes on from OX454526.1 coordinate 261,455,022, forward strand.
ACAGTCACGCTGGCACTGCCAGGGTACGTGTTCACTCTATAAAAGAATGTGACTGTGCGGTTAGGTTGGTACTGAAATAGTTCGTTTTTTAAAAGTTTTTTTTTGTATTTTTATAACTTTTGCTTAGAAAATTATCGTTGAAAGATCTAATGGACTACTTGGAGTAGATAACTGATAATGAGAATACTTTTGATGATACGAGGGCGGGTCAATAAGTCCGTGACTTTTGGAATAAAACACAGATTTTTTGATAAAAAAATAATTTTATTTTTCAACGTAGTCTCCCTTGAGCTCTATAAACTTTGTCCAACGCTTCTCCAATTTTTTTATCCCTTCCAAAAAAAATGATTTGTCGAGGTCCTCAAAATAGGCCTTTATTTGCGAGATGACTTCATCATTGGAGTCAAATCTTTTTCCACCAAGCCATTTCTTCAGGTTTGGGAACAAGAAGTAGTCGCTCGGAGCCAAATCTGGAGAATAGGGTGGATGAGGGAGCAATTCATAGCCCAATTCATGGATTTTTGCCATGACAACTGCACATGTGTGCACCCTTGCATTGTCTTGGTGGAAAAGAACTTTTTTCTTGGCCAAATGAGGTCGGTTTTTTTTTCAAGTCGTCATTGAATCGGTCCAATAAGTTGGCATAATATTCCCCATTGATTGTTCTTCCCTTTTGAAGGTAGTCAATGTGGATTATGCCGCGTGCATCCCAAAAAACAGTCGCCATAACTTTATTGGCTGACAAACCCACCTTGGCCTTCTTTGGCGCCGATTCACCCTTAGAAACCCACTGTTTTGACTGTTGTTTGGTCTCTGGTGTGTAGTGATGGATCCATGTTTCGTCCAGGGTTACAAAATGGCGCAAAACCTCCTCTATATTGCGATTAAACAACACCAAACCTTCCTGTGAAGTTGTTACACGATTGCGTTTGTGGTCGACTGTGAGCAAACGCGGCACCCATCTTGCGGAAAGCTTTCTCATGCCCAAGTGATCATTCAAAATTGAAACCACTGAGCCATGCGAGATCTCTACGGCTTCCACAATCTCTCGCACTTTCAATCTTCGGTCGGCCAACACCATATCGTGAATTTTTTCGATTGTTTCGGGTGTAGAGACCTCAACTGGGCGTCCAGGACGTTCGGCATCTTCAGTGCTTGTACGGCCACAACGAAATTCAGTAAACCAATTTTTTACCATTGAAATCGATGGTGCAGAGTCCCCATAGTCTTTTTCAAGCTTAGCTTTGGTGTCGGTAATGGTTTTTTTTCGCAAGAAATAATGCTTAATAAGCACACGAAATTCACTTTTTCCCATTTTCTCCTCAAATTAGTGAGTAGTCTGATAAAAATAGCTGTCAAACACAAACTAACTGACGCAGAAAGTTTAAATTTTGACAGGAGTCAACTGACAGATGCCTGTTGACAGGAGCAGTGTTGCCGTTTCAGTAAAGAGGTCAGAAATTCAAAAAGTCACGGACTTATTGACCCGCCCTCGTATGATAGAAGGTATTTTTATTGAACCACCCGAAGAAGAAGGTAATATAAGCGGTGAGGATGATGCTGCTGAAAATGAAGGCGGAACAATCGATGATCTCAACGAAAACCAATTGAGAGCTGGTTGTGAATTGGTTATGAAAAATGGCCAGCGCATTGACACTTTTCCACTTCAAGACCTATCTGTTTTGGATCAAGATATTGAGGGTGTCCTTGCAAATGTTTTGCAGGAGTCTAAACTAAGTGCTTCTATTGATCAACCAGCTGAAGTTATCGACATGCAGAGAATAGAGGCGTCAAGTTCAACCGATGAAGATAGGGGAAGCCGTTTTATTGAACCTATTGCTATTCGACTAAGAAAAATTACTCCCGTTCTCTCAGATGTTACTTTACCTTCGTCCAATAAAGCAACAAAGTTTACATGGACGAACGATAAGTCAAGTGCTGGGATCCCAATCCCAATGTTTCCTGAGTCGAACTATGATGACTGCCGGGATTGTCAGCCTCACGAACTTTTTGAGCGTTTTTTTGATGACGAGTTATTGGAACACATCAGCGACTGTTCGGCAAGATATGCGGTAAAAAAAGATTGCAAGCCGATTCAAAAATTTTCAGTTCGTGAATTGCGTACTTTCCTTGGCATTCTAATGGTGACTGGTTACAACTCAATTCCTAGCTATAAAGGATACTGGAGTGGTTCTGACGATCTTCGGAATGACTTGATTTACAAATCGATGCGTCGAGCAAGATTTGAGGAAATCCTGAGTTGTCTTCATTTCGAACCGAACTTAGCTGCACCGGAAGAAAATAAAGACAAACTTTGGAAATTGGGACCCATAACGGATCACCTAAAGGCGAATATGATTAAAAATTTCCACTCAACTCAATACCTATCCTTCGATGAGAGCATGATCGCTTATTATGGACGACATGGATGCAAACAATTCATAAAAGGTAATCCAATAAGATTTGGTTATAAAGTTTGGTCGCTGTGCACTCCATCCGGATATATGGTAAATTTTGAGATTTATCAAGGTAAAAATCCTCGCTCTAACACGAAGTATGAAGAACGCGTTGGGAAATGTTCAGCACCCCTTTTATCAATGATAGACGACTTTCCTGAAGACATATACGAAGTCTTCCGTTTGCATTTTACTTCGATAACTTATTTACCGGTTTTCCATTCCTCACTTATTTGAAAGCAAGAGGATACAACGCGACAGGAACCATAAGGGAAAATCGAATGCCATCAAGTTGCCCTTTAGAACATAAAAACAAAATGAAAAAAATGCCTCGTGGATCGTGTAAATCCACAAAAATGCAAGAAACGGGCATAAAGTTAATAAAATGGGTTGACAACTCTATTGTTTGCATTGCCTCGACTTGTTATGGGGTTCTTCCAACTTCGACAGCATCTCGCTATTCAAGAGAAGCTGGAAAAAAATCGGCATAGTTCGGCCATGTGCAATTACGGAGTATAACAAATACATGTGTGGAGTTGATCGCCAAGATCAAAATGTAAATAACTATCGCATCTCTTACCGAGGAAAAAAATGGTGGAGCTCCATTTTCACATGGCTAATCGATGTGGCAGTAAACAATGCCTGGCAATTGCAAAGAGGAACTAAACCCTTATCACAATTGGAGTTCAAAAGGTCCATTGCGGTTTACTACTGTGCGCACTACGGCGAGCCCCCAATTCAACCTGGCCCATAGAGAAAACGAAATAAAGATGGTATAATGAAGAATATTCGGTTTGATAGAACCGATCATTTTGTAGGTCCACTTGAGAAAAGAAGACGCTGTGCAGGAGACAACTGCAAAAGTGTAATGAGCACATAAAATGTATAAAATGCAATGTTGGCCTTTGTGTTAAGTGTTTCGCAGGGTACCACACTCGATCATAAGTATTTCCTTTCATGTCTAATAAAAAATAAAAACATTTATTTGTGAACATTTTATAGTTTTATTTTATTATTACCTAAAAATTTAATTTTAGAAAAAGAAATATACGGACCCTAGTGGTGCTAGCGTGACCATATTGTTACACTTCGAAAATGGTCTCACCTTTGTTACCTGGACAGGTTCAATCAAAAAAATTTTATATTTAGGCTTTAAAAACCCTAACTGCCCGGGTTAAGGGCGTTTTTCATATGTGTTGTGACCTCGTTTGCAGTAATAATAATAACTATATCATCGACCCAAGGACCTCACGGGCGGACCAGTAGGGATGCAGTTGAGTAAGTTTAATTTAATTTTGGTGGGGGCATACACCCCCATTTATTCAGCTTAATACAAGCTTTAGGTCTTAAAAACTAATTACACTAAGACTTACAGTTAGGGCTTAAAAACTAATACTTAAAACTAATTAGGTGGATGGTGAGGGGTGGAGGAGGGTAGATTTGAGGGAGGAAGTGCAGTGGTTAAAATCAAAGAGGAGGTGGTTAGAATTGACCTTCTGCAACATACGGGATATCGGCTCGTTCAAGCCGTACAACGTGCGACGGGTGGGAAGATAGAAAAGAGGAGGGGATCTTAAATTCCGAGGGTTAGTTATAAAGGCAATGTAGTTCAAAAGATAGGAACAATCAACGGAGCCAGTGAGAAGACGATGTATAAACAGAATGTCAGCCACATCTCTTATTTTTTCAAGGGTCTGAAGGTTTATTAAATTAAGGCGTTCGTGATATGGTGGAAGGATAAGGTGATTATTCCACGGGAGCCCACCAAGAGCAAAACGGAGAAATCGACGTTGAATGCTTTCGATTCTTGTAATGTGGACCCGGTAGTATGGTGCCCACACTTGGCTAGCGTACTCTAGGAGAGGGCGGACGTAGGTAAAGTAAAGGGATTTTGTCACGTAGGGATTGGTAAATTCTTTAGACCACCGTTTGACGAAACCAAGGGCCGAGTTAGCTTTATTGATTATCTCGTCAATATGTGACCGAAAGTTAAGCTCTCTGTCACACAGAACACCTAGGTCGCGAATGGTTAGAACGGTAACAATGGGTTGGTTGTTCAAAAAGTAACATCTGGGGGGAGACTGAATCCGTTTTCGTGAAAAAGTAAGAAATTCACATTTAGCAATATTCAGTTCCATAAAGTTTTTTTGACACCAGACCTTGTGGAGGGTCCTCCAGAGGTCTTGTTGAAGAAGATCAGAGTCGTGTGGAGAAGAAATGATTTTGAAGAATTTAGCGTCATCGGCATAGAGGGAGATGGAGGAGAACTTAATGACGTTGTCAATATCATTTATAGCCAGAATAAAAATCAAAAGTCCAAGGTGGCTACCTTGGGGAACACCAGAGGTGGCTTTAAAAGGCAAAGAGAGAACAGAGCGAAAACGAACATTATAAGATCGGTTCTCAAGGTAAGAAGAAAACCAATTCAATAGTGGGGGATCGAAGCCAAGGAAGGAGAGTTTGAAAAGAATCAAACGATGAGATATTTTGTCAAAGGCCTTACTGAAGTCAGTAGCGATTAAATCCACTTCATTGCCACTTTCTAAAGCAGAAAGTGTAACGGAGACAAAGTCAACCAGGTTGGTGGTTGAGGATCTACCTTTAAGGAAACCGTGCTGAAGGGGGGAGATAAGAGACTTGCACTGAAAGGATAATGAATCGTACATCATACTTTCGGAAACCTTGGGTAAATGCGACAGCTTGGCAATAGGTCGATAGTTAGATACGTCATTCTTTGGCCCTTTTTTGTGAACAGGTGAAATGAAGGACGTTTTCCAGATTTTAGGAAATTTCCCAAGAGATAAGGAATGTTTAAAGAGATTGGCAATGAAAGGTGAAAGAATCGCAGAACACTTTTTGAGAAGAATGGCTGGAAGGCCGTCTGGGCCGGGTACAAATTCATCATTGAGATGAAGAAGTCTGTCGCACACCATGGAATGGTCAAAGTGGGTAAAATGAATGGGCCAACGGTATAGTTTTTCAGATAACTGAAGTGAGAGTGATCCGGTTCAGGGCAGTCGTCAGTGAAGGACTGCTTGAACACGGTAGCAAAAGAGTTTGCGATTACAAATGGGTCCGTTAAGGACTCGCCTTCAAACAAGAGTGAGGAGGGATTACCATCAGATTTCCTTTTATATTTACAAAATGAAAAAATGACCGTGGGTCCTTGATGAGGTTAGCTTGAGCATCAGAAAGATAACGTTGATAGAGACAGTGAAAAAGGTTAGAGAACTGTAAGTACGAACCAAGATAATTCGAATAATCTGCAGTAGTTCTGGTTAGAAGATAGATTGCCCATAGTTTGTTACGTTTATTACGAAGTGAACGCAGTTTCAGAGGAGGGAGCAGAGGAGGGTGGTAAGCGTCAATAGTAGAAAGGTGTAAATAACTTTCAATGACTGAGGAGTTTACAGGGTCAGTTGTGAAAACAAGATCCAACTGTCGTCCCATATAATTTTTAACACCACTGACTTGACAAAGACCAGAATCGGTTACGCGGTCGACAAAAAGGCATTCCTTACTAGATATCGGGTTTATTGGGACGAAGAAAGATTGATCTTCCGATAAGCTCCACTGTAGATTAGGGAGATTAAAATCGCCAAAAATTATGATTTCATCGTTTGGCTTACAAGTATCAAGTAAATGGTCGATGGCATCCACGACGAGTTGGTAGGATTCGATGGGTTGAGACGGACGTATGTAGAAGCAGATTACGTAGAGAGAACGGTTAACGAGCGAGATTTTTACTACAACAAAATCTAGAAGAGGGGAGGTTGATGTTGAGATGATGGAAGAGTTCAAGCTGTTATGAACTGCAATGAGAACGCCACGGCAGGGAAGTATGTCTAGAAGACAAGTGACGTTATCATCACGAAAGACGTTGAATGATGCTGGAAATAACTCTTGGTTTAAGATATTCGGGGAAAGATTAGTTTCGGTAAGAACATAAACATCAAAAGGAAGAGTGTGAGTACGACGGAAAACTGAATGAGTTTTGGTGCGTAGTCCTCTTACGTTTTGATAGTAGAAGGATAGAGGCAATTTCACATCTGAGGCGGCCAAAGGTGATTTAGGGACGAAAAAAATTATTGTGATCAACTCGGTTACGTTGAAGATATGAGATACGTTTGGAGTTAATATGAGAAGCAAAAGCAGATAGATCCTTAGCCACATTAGTAGAGGAAATGTTAAAGCTTTCATGGAAGCGGGTGTAAATATCACGGAGTGCAGTGGGATCAGTTGGGAGGCCTTCTTTCTGAATTGAGATTTGAATATTCGTCTTGGTCTTTCCGTCAATGCAGATTGATTCAGGCTTGTCGTGCAAGTAGGCAAGGTATGGGCGAACGTTTTCAAACAGTCTGTGATCTCGAAGCCGAGCCATAACGTAACGGCCGTCGAGGTCATTGTTCGAGGACGTAGGGCTAACAAATTTGGATGTTAGTTTGATGGTTGGGGGAAGTAAAGGATCGATAAACGCTTCAGAGGTTGGGGTTGGCGTGTTAATATGGGAAGTCTGGGCAGGATTGAGAATATGGGAGTGAACGAAATTCGGGTAATTGTAGGAAGTTGTAGCAGAAGTTGAAGTATGTCTCGAAGGGTCAGTGGAGTTTGGGGTCAAATTAAAAGATACCCGTTTTGGTTGAAGCCCTGGTGACGTCGAGTTGGTGGTGGGTCGAGTGGAGGAACTGTGAGGAGATGACAGCTTAGAGGAATTATGGGAGCGAGAAGTAGTAGATATTTTGGGGTAATCATCCCTTTAATCCTGATCATAGCACTATTAATGATATAGAAACTGAAGATATCGACAATGAATGACAAACAAAATTATATACAAAAGTTTATAATTTTATATTTTTCAGTATTCAAATAAAAAATTATTCACTCTTTAATAAAAAAAAACCCTTATTATATATCATGGATTATGCCTACGAGGGAAAACATGTAAAAAAACGCGCCTGGCATTCTACCTCGCAGGTGATGAGGAAACGAGTGCATCGTCATAATGTAGTCGCTTTCTCAGCGCTCTACTCCAAAAACGGTTAATTTTACAGAAAATTGGAAGAGGCAATTTTTGTAGATAATTTCACGACAAACAATTTTTATAATAACCTCTATTGACCTCCGAGCAATAGATCGCGAGATATTTGCGAGAAGCTGATTTTCGTGACCTTTTGACATTTATAACTTTTTTAGCCGGCACGATATCGATGTCGATTTTTCGCATCTTCATTACAACGCCATAACAAAGGTGTACACAAAAATTCAGCTCACTAGGAATTTTTCCGCAGATAAACCTAAAATGACTGGGCTATAAGCATTATTTAAATAAATTGCAAATTCTAAATTTCTTAGGCAAAACGTAGTTATTTTAGTTTAAGAATATGCTACGAGTATGTCAAAAACTTTTTTTTGTTAGATATGTATGTATTGAATCCACACACTTTACTTTACTTTAATTTTCTTTTTTTTACGTAGACTGAGTTTAATGATATCAAACACGTTTTAATCCGGTGAAATTTATTAATATGTAGTATAAGGTAGCGTAAGGTAATTATTGATAGGTATATGTTGGTATATTTTAGCTTTCTTTTAAAACTGTGACTTTCTTATTGTAGGAACTTTTAATCGGCGACTTATTCTTTGGATAAGGCATAGGTACTATATGCGGCAACTGGTGTAATTCACATGGAACGCGGTGCAGTCCACCTGTCCGCCTGTTGGAATTAACCTTATTTCTGGTTCTATGTAAACGTTCGTGGCTATAGACCGAAACTGAGCGTATCATCCGGCGATTACTACGGGCGAGCTGTATTGTTCAGTTGATCAGTGTGATCGATGAAGGCAATAGAGACTTCGGAGAGCATTTATAAAAAAAATATTGCGGACGCTCCTGATCGGTTCATGTATGAAACGAGATGAGTACCGAACTTTGAGACATGCGTCCGCAATTTCTGTGGGCGACAGAAACAAACGATTTACATTTTGTTGCGTTGAAATGAATTCTACTTACCTTGGTTTTCTTTATAAAGGATTTACCTACTAAGGGATTCCTAGCATCACATCTGAATTATAGGAACAGTAGTTGGTGCGAACAATTTTGATAAAAATAGTTTTGAATCCTAGGAACACAGTATTAAGATGTTGATTTTTTATTGGAATGAAATTAGCTAGCAAATCTGATGCCACTCTTACCTGTGAATTAAATTGTAGCTGTAGGTGAGAGCTATTTTAATATTAATAATCCACTATGTGAATTTTCACTTTGCGAATTTCCACCTTTGTTAATATCCTGTCCGCTATCCGTATGCAAAAGAACGAGCATGGCATATTCGCTTGGGAAAATGGACGTTCCTGCCAACAAACGCTATAGTTCAGTGTTCATTGCAGCTGATTACCCACAATCCAATGCAAAGGTTGGTATTAACGTCCGGTATGAGTCCATTACAGAGGGAGCGGCAGTTGAAATTAAAATTAAACGAATATTTATTGCTTGTTTGATATTTTGATATTTATTGATAAATCAACGCTGTACATTAAGATAAACTTATAGCTAATACAGGATATAAATTACATATAATTACACGTATAGTGTGCAAACAAAAGGCAAGTTAGTTACAAAATATTTAAAAAAAAAGAATAATATAAAAACAAAGCAGAATTTAATATAAAACAAAGAAGTTAAAAATTAAATTTAACAGAAAAAGCGCAACCAAGTACAAATTTAAATTAGACACAAAGAAGAAAAGAAAATAAAAACCTAAGCTTCATCAGTTCAAACTGGAAAGATGTTCAAAACAGGCTCTAAGAAATTTTTTTTTCGGTAGCAGCATAAACGAAAAATTGCCTGCGTGATGTTAAGCAGGTATAAATAGCAGGTCGCAGTATAACATAGCGATTGGATGAACAGAAGTTAATTTTTTCAAATAATTAGTTTGATTCTTTCCTGTGAATAAGCTTGAAAAGTAAAGCACAACACCGATATCTGAGATAAGAATAAGATGAGACATGATCAAACCTTCGAAGATTGAACACGAACCGAGCAATTGAGTTAAACGCAACCATTAGTTTTTTAAGCGTAATACAATCGGGATTAGCGAACAACTCACACCCATATGAGATTATGAGAATTATTAAAGCTTTGACCAATTTAAGCTTGACATGTGTGGGTCAAATTGTTTTTGTAATGGATAGTCCACGTAAAGATGCATACATTTTATTTATTACAGAATTTATCTGAGCATCCCACGTTAATTTATTGTTAAAAATTATTTCGAGATTTTTTGCATTTCTGACGTATTCGACTTGGTGAAAGTTTAAAAAGATAGGTGGAAAGTCAGGGAAATGTGGTTGTTGCTTATATATTGGAATAGGTTTAGTTTTGTCGCGATTAAGCTTTAGACCATTATATGTGGACCACTCGACTATAGAATACAGATCCTCATTTTATTTTTGGATTGCGTCTTCAACCATACCAATAGGAAAACTTTTGTACAATTGAACATCATCAGCATAAATGTGAAAGCGGCAGTAAGATAAAACAGAGGGTAAGTCATTAATAAACAAAGATAAAATTAATGGACCAAGAATTGATCCTTGAAGACCACCACTATTAACAGGAAAAGACGAGGACAGTTTGCTATTCTATGAAACAGCTTGCAAGCGATTTGTCATATAAGAGTAGATAAGCTTGTTAGATGTGTCAGAAAAATTAAAATATGTTGTCAGTTTATCACAGAGAATATAAGGGTTAACACAGTCAAATGCTTTGGAAAAGTCAAGTAATGTTATCAAAGTTGTGTAATTAGCGTCGATTACCTGTCTTATATCGTCAGTAACTTTTAATAAAGTTGATGTGCAACTGTGCCCTGAACGGAAGCCTGACTGAGGAGGGTTTTGAAGTTGTCTGTCATGTATAAAGTCTTTTATTTGGTTACTTACAATGGATTCAAAGCCTTTGGATAAGAATGGAAGGATTGCGTTGGGTCGAAATTCAGATTTTGTACCTTTTTTTAGGAATGGGAATGATTTTAGATTTTTTCCAGATAGAGGGCTAAGTAGATGTCATTATAATACTGTTGAAGATATGGGTGATGTAGGGAAGTAAAATTGGAAGGAGAACTTTTAAGAAGTCAGGATGAATGTCATCTAATCCAACAGACTTGGATTTAATAGAAAAGACTGCGTTTCCTACTTTGTTTGCATCAACTGCAGCCAAGGAAAATTCGTTTTCCCTATCATGCTGTTGTGATGAGTGGTTATTGAGCTTATCGGAGTGGAGAACTTCAGATTCAATGCGTCTAGGTCAATATTTTCGTCGAATATAAATTGTACGCCACACCTTGTCTCAAACCTTTTCCGACATCAAATGGCTCGGCGGTGTTCTTGCCAACTTTGACGGAGCAGCGAGATTTCTCCATCGTCATCCTGCACAAACGGACGAGTTTGGCGGGGATGCCAAAACTTGACATGGCTTTGTATGATTCGTCCCTATATACGCTATCATAGGCGACTTTAAAGTCGATAAATAGCTGGTGTGTATCGATCTGAAATTCCTGGGTTTTTTCCAAGAACTGTCGGAGTGTGAACATTTGGTCGTTGGTTGACTTTCCTGGCCTAAAACCAAACTGATATGATCCATCAGGTTGTTGGCGAAAGGTTTTAGGCGTTCGCACAATACAGCCGACAAGATCTTATACGCGACATTCAGGAGACTTATTCCTCTGTAGTTGGCCCAGTTCAGAGTATCTTCTTTCTTGTGGATTGGGCACACGATGCTGAGGTTCCATTCGTCGGGCATGCCTTCATCCGATGCCTTCATCTTACCAAGCCATCTCCCGCTGCTTTGAAAAGCTCGGCCGGAAGGCCATCCGATGCAGCAGCTTTGTTGGATTTAAATTTGGATATCGCTATCATCGTCCATCTGTCTCCGCCGTTTAACCTTCCAACCACACACTGGGGTATGAGATACCCCACATAGATTTCAAAAGTGTGCAGGTCCCGTTAAATTTTTTTCCTAAGCATGCCATTTCTATGTATATTCAATTTTGAACTCTCTGCAGTAGCAGGCGATGGTGTTCAGTTCTTAGATTTTTTTAAAGTGTTTAGTCGTGCTTCGAAGTTTTAGCTTGGGTATCATATACCCCAGTGTTAGTATTTTTTGGAATTTGTGAATAAATTATTTTAACGAAATGTTTTCTCTTTTAGTTATGTTGGACTAAAAATTAATAAAACAAGTGTGAGGTTTGTTCAGTCGTGAGTTCAGTTACTGAAGATGACAACATTAATTTTAGTTTTATAGCAAAATGGCTTTTCTTCGAGACGAATCCATTGAAAAGCTTTTCCTTGATGCTGAAGGGATGAACCAGTTTCGAATCTTGAAAATCAACATTAAAAACTGTGTAACATCTGTAATCGGAAAAAAAACCGAAAACGTGAGATGCCGACTTCAAATGTGCGAGGATCATCACTGATCACTCACTGCAATGCATAGAATGCAGTGAAAAAAAATTTAATTTTTGTGTTTAAAAAGCAAACATTTATCCCACTGTTAAAACAATATATTCGAGTAAACATTGAAGAAAGAGTATTAGAAAGCGTAATGTCACAGTTTTTAAAACTATTATTTTAAACTTTTTTATGAATTTGACTGATTTTAGTTGACAACTGTATATTAATTTTTTTTGTAACCTAATTTGGAAATCATGTTTTCTTAAGTATTTTTATATGTATTTTATGTTAGTCATCGTATTGAATTTTGTTTTGATGAAATAAAAATATGAATTAAAAAAATATATACATACGAGTATATAGTAACATCTTTTTTTAATACCTTTGCTGTGGGGTATGTGATACCACAGTGTGAGGAGCGCGTTAGAAAAAATATGTGTGAGGACGGAAGGTTAACAGTCTGCAGACTTTCCTTATCCTCAGCACCGACTGTGGTAATAACTCAGGTTTGAATAAAAAAGGAAAAACAAGCTTTAACAGATAGACTCAACTTTATACTGGAGCTATCTGATAAAAACATCATACAAATTAAAATGTTGCCAGCCTTGATAAAGTATTGTGGTAACTTTATCGCCTGCTGCAACACCAACCTTACGGCGACGACAACACACAAATTTAGCGGCCACCAAACAAGATGTTAAATCTCAATTTTTTATGAAAAAAAACGCAGTATTTCGTTGACTGAAAAAATAAAATAACAAAATCAGAATAGCATCACTTAATGATCCCCTTGTTGGAGGCGCCCATCATTCATGAAAGTCACATAACTGAATCGCCCTGATACTAGCTGTATCTACACCACACAGCGTTTCGTGGACAAACTTGTACGTCAGATGAACAACAAAACAGTATGAGGCACAGGACTCGAAAATTTCATCTTTCATAACAGCCGATCCCCCAGCCAGCATCCCGCCATAACATTCCCGCCGCCTATACACCTCTGCAGAGAAAAACAAAACTGGGTGCTAGTGTCAAAGCCCCTCAAGTGATTGGAGGATAATTGCAGCGCAGAGTCATGAGAATAACACCAGATTCCACACAACACCATTCAGAATGCTGGAGAATTCCAGATGCGCCCATGAAAGAGCGGCACACTAATTTGCATCACAACTATCAGATAATCCGCTGTGTTGGTTCCATTGTCGTAGCCACCGCAAACAGTCCACTATCGCTATAGCGTGCAGCAGAAATTCTGGTTTATCATTTGCCTCCTCGGCATATTGGGTCGGAGGCGGACAAAATCAACAAACGGTGAGAGAGAGTATGGCACAAACTCTTGCCACCAGCTTCGCTGGGATTATGTTTTTGTGTTTGTCTGGATCTGGTTGTCGGTACTTGGTGCTGCTTGGCCGCTTATATGACCCTCACTCTAAGTGAGAAGATAAAATTCAGGAAATGACCTGCGCCCAACACCCCTGCCAGATGCAATGCGATACCGAGATTATTGATGGGCTTTTAATTACACTAAAGCAGAAAGCGCGCACGGGCTGGTGGTGCATGGTTAGTGCTTTCCCAGCGGGAATCCTCGGACTTGGTTGGCGGTTTCAAGAACATCACTAGTTGGCCCAACTAACAAGCGCTTTTGGGCTTCTGTGGGTAATGTGCGGCTCTCATAACTGCGAATGATAAGCCATGAACGATGTGTAAGTTGTTCGCCTAATGGCAGGCAATAATTATACAAAAAAATGAACTTTTTTGTTTGTTAAGAGGAAAATTCTTCGCCTCTAATTGGAAGTTTGCGAATCTCAGCACAACTCGTTTAATGACCTTGATAAGAATTGAAATGTACTCGTAGGGAATTTCAAGAGCTGGTTGGGGTACTTTTTATAAATTGATGTTCATTAAGGGTCAACCGACTTTGAGATGAAGGATACCTTGAAAGTATGTAGTTCGAAATCAAAGTAAGGGTTCAAGAACAAGATAACAAAATTGTTTGCGCGCTTTAAATATTTATTATCTTAACATTTGTATTTTTAAGACAATAACCATGCCTTATTTGATGAATGGTATGGATGAGTGGTAGAGGATGAATGGTAGCAGAAACCTGACAAAGGAAATAATAGGGGTATTCATGATCCCATGCAACCGTTCTAGTATCATTGCGAAAGTGCGAAAGGGCAACATTTCCTTGCAGCACAACAACAAAATGTACTATCCAAATGCTGCCGCAGTTTTGCACTTTCTCTATACCCCAGCCCTACTGCAACAGAAAAATACAACAGAGTAAAATTTGGGCTTGTGTTCTTGACAGCTCGACATGTGTCATTCTTAGTGTCAGCTGTAATCATTTGAAACCACTGCGCACACTGAAGGTGGAGCTGGACGACTCAAAACAGGTGAGTTAGATGATTTAAAGTGGTGGCGATGGTGTAGAGAGTAGTGTGTTGATTTGTAACCACTGCGGTGCAGGTTCAATCCCTATGGGGTACAACAACATACGTCACCCAATAAAAGAGAGAAACGAATAATGCCTTATTTCTCCAACCTCATCACCAAAAAAAGGATTTCTGCCTGGTAGTACAATGTACCGCTACCGAATCTGAGCGCTCTGGGATTTGAAACGATTGACAATTGAAGATACTTATGTTGAAGGTGGAGCACTGGTCCGACTACAGAGAAGAAGATGATAAGTATTAGGCATTAACGACCCATATAGAACCTAAGAGGTACCGTGACATAAGCCCAAGCGTCATAAGGCCAAATCTCGAAAATTTGCCTTATGTCGCATTGTGAAAGTGACATAGGCCAAATTCTAGCATTTGGTAAGCGTCATAAGGCCAAATCCGGAAAGTGACATAAAGCCAAATTTTCAAAACCGTACCTCGCACCTACTCCAAACCAAACACTGACCCCAAGCAGGGAGTTGCCCCCATATGCATTGCACTGTTTATGGGATTAGTTACGAAATCGCAAGTTGATTCCATAAATAGTGTTATCAGTGTTGCCGATGACACATTCCTAAATTCCCCAAAATTCGATGTTAAATTACCCGAATTCTGGAAGAACAAAGATTCAATTCAACACACAATTATCTAGTAAAAAAACAGGTAGAAAATCGATACATTTTATTTATTTTTATTTATTTATTTTTATTCAGTGATTGTTTTTTACCATATCTTTGCTCCTAACATCTTCTTTGATGGATCAAATTTCAAACTGCCCCCTTTTTATACCCTATTCTAAGGGTATATTAATTTTGACGCATAGTTTGTAACATACCTTAATATGTATTGCCCGTAGATGTATTGCCCGTAATGTCGATCTAGCCATGTCCGTCCGTCCGTCCGTTCGTCTGTTGTCAAAAATTAGGCATTTAAACTGGGCCTAGAGAGCTGAAATTCAACCATATACTCTCTAGGGTCCCGAAATAATCAAGTCTACGAATTTTTGAAATCCGCCCACAGACACCCACAAACTCAAAAAAACTAATTTTTCGAAAAAATCGAATTTTGAGCTAGAAAGCTGAAATTTTTTATATGTATATGATCTATGACTCCTAAAACTGCTCGGGAGAAAACAATTTCAAAATCCGCCCACTCACACGCCCACAATTAAATAAAACAATTTTATTGAAAAACCAAAATTTGAGCTAATGAGCTGAAATTTATACTCTAGGGGCCTTTTAATCTCAAGTGTAAATATTTTCAAAATCCGCCTACTGACACGCCCACAATTAAACAAAAAAACTTTTTTGAAAATCCAAAGTTTGAGCTAGGGAGCTGAAATTTATAATATACTCGTATACTCTCTAGGGGCCCTTTAAGCTCATGGGTTAATTCCATTTTCGTAATTTTTCAATAGTATCCTCTGTAAACGTGCTTAAAAGAACATGTCTTGCTATGGATGTAGCTTTGGTTGTACGTAAATTTGTATTTTTAGCTATAGTTGAATCGGAAAAAATGTTTTTGCAGAGTGGACCCAAGGTATCCATGAACGATAAAGGCTTTTGGCTAAAGCCCCAACTAATTTTAGTTCAAGTCTTCTTACATTTTCTTCTAATTCCGTCGCTGGCAAATAAGATGAAATTTTCGAAACACCTTTTATTTCGGATAATTTTTTCTTATTGCGGTCAGAATTCATGTGACGAATTATGATTGACACCGAACAGATTAAACAGGCTGCCAATTCAGCCTGTAGCCAAGATTGTTGAAATTAAAACCGGATTGGGATTGGAACTTGCAGCAGATGTTGAAGCTTCCGGTACCGATATTTCCTCCTTGGGTTTTATTTTGCGCTTAAGCTAAAAATAAAATTATACATAAAATTGAAACGAATTCAGTAATTAAATTACCTTAGAATCTTGTGGTTTTTTATTCTGAACCCTTAACAACCATTTTTCCAAAAAACAATTGTTTTATTAAAATCATCACACCGTTAATGTATCGTCTTTAGATAAAGTACTAAATGCTAAAATGTAAAAATCCCGGAATTTTCCCCGCGTAGTGCCAATCCCCTCAAAATCCCCAAACGACTTGAGGTTCCCCGCAGTTTGAGGAATTCCCCACAAATTGGCAACCTTGGAAATTTCGAACTCAAGCTGAGTATGAGGTATGATCCAAAAAAATGTGTCCCTAATTTAAGTTCAGCGGTCCGTCTGTCCGTATGCAGCCTTAATGGGTGGACGGATTTACTTCAATTTGGGGTATGTAGGCATATATATCGCGGACATTTTTTTTATTCTATCATTGTAAATAACTGTACCTACCATATGGTTTTACAACAGTTATTTTCCAAAAACGGCTAAAATGATTCTGATCTTGCGAAAATAATCCAATAACGGTTTTTAACAAAAATGGCAGTATCTCAAAAACCGGTGAAGTTATTTCTAAAAAAATTAACAATTGTACCTTCGTCTCATATGCCTTCGCGCATCATTCATCCGATTGAGTTGAAACCTCTTATAGTCGTTGTTTTCACTTGAGTGAAGGTTTCTGTCATAGTACCATCAGATACAAAAGGTGGTGTATATGCGTCGAGTTGAAAATGTAAACAGCTGTTGTAGGCACTTGTGTACAATTTTCTGACATAAAACCGTCAACATTAGCTAAGCGACGCGGTGAAAATGGTGACATTCCTTAAATTCGAAAAAGAATGCTGACATAAGCGTCTGCTAGGCAACAGGCACCAGCCCTTAGCGGGTTCAACCATGCGGAGAAAAGCAAATCCCTTTCACCCAGTGAGTTCTTCGGTATTGGCCTGAGAGTTTTTCTGTGAGGTTTGGTTAAAATGGCTCCAGTTCGCCTTATAGTTTTGTTTATACCCTATTCTAGGGGTATATTAATTTTGACGCATAGTTTGTAACATACCTTAATATTGCCCGTAGACCCCTAAAAGTTATTATATTTATGATCAGCATCGATAGTAATGTCGATCTAGCCATGTCCGTCCGTCCGTCCGTCGGTCCGTCCGTCGGCAAAAAATAGGCCTTTAAACTGGACCTAGAGAGCTGAAATTTTAACCATATACACTCTAGGGTCCCGAAATAATCAAGTTTACGAATTTTTGAAATCCGCCCACAGACACGCCCACAAACTAAAAAAAACAAAATTTTGGAAAAAATCGAATTTTGAGCTAGAAAGCTGAAATTTTTTATATATGATCTATGACTCCTAAAACTGCTCGGGATAAATTTTTTTCAAAATCCGCCCACTGATACGCCCACAAATAAATAAAACATTTTTTTTGAAAATCCAAAGTTTGAGCTAGGGAGCTGAAATTTATAATATATACTCTCTATGGCCCCTTTATGCTCATGTGTAAATATTTTCAAAATCCGCCCACTAGCACGCCAACAATTTTTTTTTTTTTTGTGAAAATTCAAAGTGAGCTAGGGAGCTGAAATTTTTAATATATACTCTCTAGGATCCCTTTATGCTCATCTGCTAATTTTTTTTAAATTCGCCTACTGACACGCCCACAAATAAATAAAACAATTTTATTGAAACACCCAAGTTTGAGCTAGGGAGCGTTTTTTTTTATAAAATCCTTCAAATGTTATATAACAAAATATGTAGAGCGTTCTTAACAATTCAACCATACTTAGACTTTTGTCACGCCCACTTATGAGGGATAGGAATAAGAATAGGGTATCCAACAGTTCGCCCAAGCGGACTGTAGCCCGTCCCTATGTTTTTTATTTAAAATCATGTTTTTCTGTTTGTTAGGGTCAGGCGGGATACCCGCTAGCAAGATATACTGAATATACAAGGTAAGGTAATATATTCCCGTGCAATTCTTTTTTCATCTACTGCGCATGTACGTCACCAAAATAACAAGAATTTGACAGCTGTTGAAAGAAAGGCGCAATTTTATCTGTGCCTTACCAATTGTTTGTTTAAATATATATCAAAAACTGTGAAAACTGTGTTTAGTTGCCTAAAATTTATATTAAAAACTGTGGAAATTGTGTTTATTTGCCGAAAATTTAATTAAAACCTGTGAAAACCAAAAAACACGGCTATTTGTGTTTGGTTGTAGTAGCAATAATAACAAACGGAGGAAAAATAACCAAATAGACACCACAGTAAAACTTTTTAGTTTTTCAAAAAACCAAGATATGGCAAAAGTGTGGGCGATGCTGCAGAAATAACAAAATGAATCTGTGAACAGCTTATATTTGCTCTAAACATTTTACGCGCGATCAGTACATTCGTAATATGCAACACGAGCTCTTAAAATATTCGCCAAAAAGAGGCAAAAAACTAAAAGACGATGCTATACCAACTGAAGAGCTACCATTTCCTAATTCTTCACATAATCAGGAAAAGGCGCCAATCGCCCAGCGAATAACAAGGTTTAACAGAAGACATCGACAAGCTGAGATAACCAAATTACTTCCGAAATCAAATGAAGAAACCCAACCATATGAGGAATCACCTGAACCTTGCATGTAAGATACCATGAGCATATTGTTTTTTTTTATATACAATTCCAATATTTTCAGGCCCGATGAAACCATAATGGATACGCATTTAGAAACATACACGCACGAAGATCTTGAAGGGCAAATGAATTCTCTGCGTTCTGAAATGGAAAAAATTAAGACGGAAAATTATAGGCTACAACAGGAAAACAGCGCAATAAACAATATTTTCACTCCCACTCAAAAGAAGAAAATGAGTAAAGGCGGTGGGAGGATAAAGTGGACAATTGAAGATATATCCAGGAGCATTGCAATACACACAAGTGGCCCAAAAGCCTACAGGTTCCTGCTCAAAAAAGGATATCCTTTTCCTGCAGTAATTTCCCTTAAAAAATGGGCCAGCAAACTAGATGTAAATCCTGGCTTCCTCAAAACAGTTTTCAATCTAATGAAAAATACAAACCTTTCGGAGCGAGACAGAGTTTGCAGAGTTGCATGCTTATGGCGGACGAAATGAAGATACGTGCTAGCTATGAATATGAAAAAAAACCGATACATTACTTGCTCCAGCAAACTATGTGCAGGTTATAATGGCGAGGGGAGTTTTTAGTAATTGGAAACAGCCATTATATTATAACTATGACAAAAAGCTAACCAAAAGTTTAATGGACGGAGTCATTCAAAATCTTGATTTTATTGGCTACCAAGTCGTGGCAGTTACCATGGATATGGGAGGTGATAATCGGTGGTTGTGGAAGGAATACAGTGTGAAAGCAGATAACCCATTCATTCATCATCCAACTAAAGACAACTGTAAGATATTCATGTTTTCTGATGTAACCCACTTAATAAAATTACTGCGGAACCATTTCCTCGATGATGGTATTCTTATTGATGGAGAGCAGTTGACGTATGCACCCTTGGTAACTGCTAGAACTGGACAAACACGACTTGGAATTCGCACCTCGTTTAACAAAAAAACTTTTAGCTGTTAAACGCAGTGAGAGACAAAAGGTAATAGTTTTTTTAACTTCATATTCAGGTAACTAATTTTGATGTTATAAATCAACAGGTAAAATACGCAACTCAAATTTTCTCACACACAAATGCATGTGCATTAAATCGAATGGGAATGCTAGGAATTCTTAAAACTGCCAACTGGCAAGCACTATCTGATCTTTTGAGGACTGCAAGAACACATTTTCCTTCATATAAATAGCTTTTTCAAATTCTCTTTTACATTTTGATGCGTGGTTCGATGTCTTCAATTCGAGAACTCCTAGAGTAGATTCTCGACCAAGAAAAGCTGCATATGGGCTAGAATTTTCTTCTCAGAATGAAATCTTTGATCGAATGGAGAACATTGGACTTAAGATGCGGTTTGGTACAAAAACTGGCTTATTACCATTCCAGCAAGGAATTCTTATGAGCATTAGGTCATTAAAAAATGCTGTTCAAATACCTCAAGGAAAAATTCAAGGCTGCATACATACTTACATATCGATTAAACCAAGATTTGTTAGAAATGTTTTTCGGTATAATACGTGCCAAAGGAAGGCTGTACGAACACCCAAGTTCACTCGAATTTAAGTATCGCTTACGTTCGTATTTACTTGGACGCAACGAAGGAATTATGTCGGATACTGCAAATGTTGAGGCGATTGTGGAAGATGAAGGGCAAATGGAAGTAAATATTGGACAAGCAGTTACAAACGTGGATGATGAAAGTACACTTCTATCATCGCAGTTTCTATCTGAAATTGCTGACTGTGAAACAGAAGATGAGGAATCAAATTTATGTACCGAAGACGATATGCCTGACATCAAATACGATGCTTTAGAATACCTTGCTGGATACCTTATTGGCCGGTTCAAATCCAAAATACCAAATATTATTGACATGTTTTGTGATAAAGATAATGCTTCGGATATAACTTGAACTAATGTGATAAATGAAAGAGGGCCAATCGCGTTGTTTATGTCTGAATTAGAGAAGTTAGACTATGTGTTTAACCAGTTTAACTATGCTACGCGAGAAAATGCATTAAAACCTTGTGCCAATTATATTCAGACTCTTTTCTCTGCGGTATCAAATTCTTTAATAAATCCCGAAATACTCGTAATACAAACATTCTTCCGATGTAAAATGTGTTTCCGTATTCGAATACAAAATAAGACATTGTCGGACAAATTACGACAAAAAACAATACAAACGCAAAAAAAAATTAATAAAACTTGTACTTAAAATTATATAATACTGTTTTTGATACTACATAAGAAACTGAACAAAATAAAATCAACAGAATTAATTTGTTGTTAAAATTATCAAACTGTTTTATTTGAAGAAATTAATGCTTGAAAATTCACAGGTAAATGTAAATGTGTTATTTTGGTGACGTCAAATTAGAGACAGCGATAGCAATAGTACATGCGCAATATATTACCTTGTATATTCAGTATATCTTGACCAGCTAGTACTATATACAGCTAAAATGTTGGCAATTTGTTAAGCAAAGTGCCATCCTGCATAAACTCATTTTTATGCGGTAAAATTGTAATTAAATTAAAATATAAATATAAGGTATTTACGGCCCATTCAGGGGCTAAAACTTAGCTTCTCCAACATTTTGATTGTGCGAAGTTCAGTTTTTGGAACGAATTAAAGGGACCTATAGTTTAACACCAACTCCGAACGCCAAATTTGAGAAGCTTCTCATGAAAATTGATACTCTTGTATGTTTGTCAGAATTTTTGCAAGAAGTGTTGTAAACTATGGCGTAATTTGACATTGACGGGCCATAGAAGGACTTAAATGTGTGTTCCCAACCATTGTACGTGTGAAGCTTTAGGTACCTATTTTGGCAAAAATTCCTATCAATTAGCAAATTGGAATTAGTCAGATTAGATCCATAGGCCAATCCTTTTTCAGAAAAAAACACAAAAGTATCACTGCCCAACCTCATTGAGTTGTGTTAAATATTTTATAAATCATTCAAATCCAAATTATTTATTTTAATTTATTTGGATTTAAACATCAATTCCTTGACGCTATGGGAATCTCCCCGCTTAGAAGATGATTCTCAACCTAAGCTCCTTACAAACCTAGATACGATGATTACCTATTTCACTTTATTCCCTTAATATAACGTCCTGCTTTTTCATATTTCTTCGGCCAGTTGAGCTACTTTTAAGTATTCCGAATTGGATAGCAAATGCAAATAGAACCTCCTTTTGTGGCTGATTATGAGGATGCTAGGGGGTGGGCTGTATACAAATTATAAGAACTTTAGGATTTCCATAACAAAATACTTTAACGCCATTGGCACTTCATTAAACTCATGAACATTATGAATTCTGAGGAAAAGCCCCTTGAGCAATTTTTCTGTATTTCCCGCCAAACGTCTTCTTATCTCGCAAATTCAGTAGAACGGTTGGGGTATTTTTGTCAACGGCTCATCTTGCACCCGTCACAGTCCGCTGTTGTACTTGATACAATGTTATGCCCCCCAAACGCAGATTTTCTTTTCACCCATGGACCGGAGCTAGCCCGGAGCTGTTTAGTCTTTTTTTTCGTGTGCATGGGCGAGTATCATCCTTCAACTAACATCCGATATTATTTTTGCTTAATTTCCCCGAGAAAGGATTTTCTCTTCCTTTTTTTTTGTGTTATTTATTTTGATTATCATAATTTTTCCTTAGTCGGTTTTTCTGGTGAGAGCCTTTCAAATTTCTTTCTTTTCGCTGGTGCGGTGTGTTTGGTGTTTCTTGTGCATTTTGCATTCCATGCATACTAATATTGTTGGTGCCGTATATTTGCATATCCTGCGAAAGAAAGTGCGGCAGTACGTGTACCAAATAGAGCCAAGGTGGAAATGGTGAGAGGATTATCTCAGGTGCTGGCGCTATGGTGTGCTTTTCTTGTTTTATTTTATAAGAAGTCTATTTGAATATTGAGTACGTGAAGGTGTTGGTAGGTACTTACTGCTGAGAAATATATTTAGTGTCCTGGAAAATTGAAAAATGCATTCCTATTAAGCTTTTTAGTCCTATAAGAATATATTAATTCTGATAAAAATAAAATATGGGAAATGGTTGTAGTACACATAAATAGATCACTCGGAACAGGAGGCGATGAATAATGTGAGGTCCCTTTCGAAGTTGCTCCTTTATAATGGGATGTGGAGCAAACAATTTTGTGCACCTACCTATATGTTGTAAAGGGTTTCATGTCGTGATCAGGTAAAATCTAAGATAAACTATTCGAAAAATTGGAATCTCGTAAAGATGACAAGGGAATAGACAAATACTTAAAAAGCGAAAAAAAAGAAACAGAGGCTGCTTTATGCAGAGTTCAAAAATTTCTTTTGGAAAAAAATATCGTAGGGATGAACGCTTTCGAAAAGATGCCTCGGCTTCATTTTAAATGCTTTCATCTTATCGAGCTTCTATTGTATTTGAATTTGGTCAGTTCCATAAAATTGAAACGAAAAACCAAGTTGGTACCGGTTTGAAAATTAATGTAGAGTTATCTGTCCCTTTCTGGATTGACTTATGCAAATTTGGGAAAAATTGGGCACTGATGGGACTATGATCATCAATCTGTTCCGGTGCGTCAAAACTATTTTGATACAAGTTGGGTGAGTGGACCCACGAAGTCCACACGATCAACTTCGCAGCGTGACATGAATACTAAATTAATAGTGAAGGGATGCATAGTTTGAAATAGAAGAGAAAGACGAATGCCCAATAAATCCGTTCACCAAAGTTCATCAACAATGCTCAAGGGCTGCTTCTTGTTGATGACGAATAGTGAACAATTTCTTCTGATATATTTTCCGAGAGCCTTCCCTAACAATGAAGAAGTACACGACACTACTGTCGAAGAAGTAAGGAAGGCGGTCAAAGACTCCAAAAAACGAAAAGCAGTTGGGCCGAAAAAGATACCCTCTGATTTCTGGAAAATGATGGGAGACATCGGGTCCGACTCATGATTCTCATCTCCAAACTGATGAAAGAAGGAAAGTTTTCTTCTTCCTTTGTACAAAGGAAAAGGTGATGCGATGACGAGACTGTGATAATTACCGTTCAATCAAGCTGATGTCCCACACCACGAATGCGGAAAATAATGCGGCTATTTGAAGACAAATGCTGGTTTGTCGCAGGTTAATCAACTGCATGACGGAAAAATATCGTCATACCATAAAGGATTCGCATATGGTGTTGATTGATTTTGAAAAGGCTTTTGATAGACAACCAAGGGATCTGTTATGGGTGGCGCTAAGAAGAGGAGGAAATCCAGAGACCTACGTAGAGATGACCATGGACATGTATGAGCGAGTAAAGGAAAGAGTAAGATGCCCCGCTGGCGTCACCGAGGAGCTGGCA
Organism: Portevinia maculata; assembly: GCA_949715645.1. NCBI lineage: Eukaryota > Metazoa > Arthropoda > Insecta > Diptera > Syrphidae > Portevinia > Portevinia maculata. The sequence continues at coordinate 261,479,232 of OX454526.1, forward strand.
ATCAAAGTCGGTGTCCACTAGGGAAACATCTTAAGTCCCTTGATATTTATTACGGTTCTTGATTACCAGCTGGAAGGAAAAGTGACGGACTCCAAACTACATCAGTTATTCTTTGCTGACGATTTAGCCATTATTAACGCGGATCAAACATCCCTGCAACGAGCACTTGATGTAGGGGTGAAAGTTTTTGGGGGAATGGGTATCGTATTAGTCCGAAAAAAGCTGCATGCCTATTCTCTGATCCATTCCGACCTATTCCAGACATTTATATGAATGGAAAGGTGATTCCCAAGTGCGAAGAATTCAAATATCTGGGATCTATGATCAATAGCGAAGCAAGCTGTGATGACAGCATCGGGTAAGCGTAGGGGGATTAAGTGCCAGGAAAACTAGCCCTTCTTCTCCGATAGAAAAATGCCCCCTTAGCTAAAGGGAAGGCTTAACAACGCAGTTGTGCGCACTGCGCTCATATACGGTTCACAATATTGGACAGCGTACAAACATGAGGGCAAATTAACGGCACCTGAGATGAAGATGCTTCGCAAGACAACAGTAGTAACACAGATTGATCCAATAAGAACTTCCAAGATATGAGGAAGCCTTCACGTCAAAGAACCTATCTCGAAGAAAATGGATCGCGACCGGCTCAGTAGATACTGTCATGTTCAACGCAGAGATCCTACGAACCCTGTCAAAAAGCCAATATTAATCAACGTTCCAATACAAACGCGAAAGCAAGTACAGGTCTAAAAACTCCTGGATCACACAAATGCAGCAAGAAAAAATGAGAAGATGGCTGATCTGTTTCAGATTTGTTCAATGTTATGTCTCGGTTTGTAAAAAACCAGCAGTGCGTCGATGTCAAACCGAAACCGACGACTTTTGCCTCAAACAGAACCGAACCGAGTTATCTTACGGGCCGGGCCTATCCAGCCCGGTTTGTGAAAAAAACTAAATCGAATCGAACCGAAAAGCTAACTCGGTTCGGAAAAAGTCTATAAGCCGAACCGAACCGAAAATCTAACTCGGTTTGGTTAAAATGTAAACCTTTTTAGCTCGGTTTGTGTGTGCCCAACCCGGCTTACACCATTTTGCAAACCAAGTTGATACATCGCTAGACCAGGTAGTCGAGAAGAGTACAAATGTACTTCAGTACTTTACAACTCTGTCATTAGCCAATATTAATATAAGAGAAAAAGTAACTGAGTAACTGAGTGATGCACTAAATGAGTAAGAGACTAGTGTCTGATTTTATCAAGCATTTTTTAACATACCAGTTTTTCACAAACAAACTGAAACTCTCACTTATGTTGTTTTTAGATCCGATCATTTAAATGCTAAGGGAGAATTGATTGTTTAAAAAACGCATTTCTAGATTATTCGGTATTAAAGTATTAAGTTAAAATTGCTGTTAAAGGTGTTTTTAACAATTTGTACCATTAGGTGACCAAAATATTAAATATAAATTGATTAATTAATAAGTATTGAACAATAATATAATTAATAGGTATTTGAAAAAAAAGGTTTTGAGAGTTTTCAGTAAAAATTCGTTTAATGATACTTTAAGGACGTCTGGCGGGGTGAAGGCTGTAACAAATTTGTCTGAGACTTATATATTCGTAATAAGGAAGAGTTGCAGATAATTTCCATGTGAACAGCATATGGTAATATTTGAAAAAAAAAAGTTTTGAGAGTTTTCAGTAAAAAGACTTTTAAGGATACTTAAGGACGTCTGGTGGGATGAAGGCTGAAAAGAAATCGTCTGGGACATACATATTTGTTATCAGGAGAATTATTCTGATTTTTTGATGTATCACTCATGTGGTTATACCTCTGACTCCAAAAGTGGATTTTTCGCCCCTTTAAGGGGGCGTCTGGCAAAGGGAAAGCTGAAGCATGATATCAAAAGCTTAGTAGGTTATCTTACAAGTCACTATAGGTTAGGAAATTTACAAAATTTAATAAGTCGACATTCCAGAGTGCCGGCTATGGTAAGCGAAACAGTTGAATATTGCTTTCACGTTTGGTTCTTACATTACATGATTCTACAAAGGTACAATGAAAATAATTGGAGTCAATAAATGAAGATTTTTTCTCATGACGACATCTTCCTTTCTTACAATTTGTGGGCGAGTCAGAAAAAAATAACAGCAATGGATTAATAACAGTAATCGAAAGCAGTATCAAACTACGGGACATCATATAATTGGGCTAGATAATACGATCATGATGCCACTATTCCAAACAAATAGTAGGTATCGCCTTTTATCTATCATGAAATCCCGAGAGAGAACACAAGTACAGTGTGATATCTAATAATACCATGCATACAATTTTCTTGTCAAAAAACTCGTTCGTATAAAGTCCCTTCAGTCATATTTATAAATAAAGCAAAAATCAAACGTACGAAATGGTGTCCGTCAGGAATACTCTTGCATCAAATCCACTGATTAATTTTCGGACAGAATTACATCATAGCGAATTCAAAATTATTCAATAAAAACAATTTAATATATTTACATTAAGCCATCCTAATCCCAAACATATTATATCTAAATTCAGGAATCATTTTTAACATATACATAGTTAAATACCCACATCTATACCAAGTTATACCCCACGGGTGTAAAGGGCACAACGAAAAAAGAAATGGATTAAAAAAGCTTAGAACAACCCAAACGGCTAGATTCCTTTACATCAAAATGTTAACTCATGTGAAGTCCTTTTTACTTGAATTCTAATGTGTGTACATTTATATCTCGCCCTGGTCTCTCTTTCGCTCTAGCTCTTTTCGTTCCTCTCTACATCCGCTTAGCCACACATTCAAAAGTCTGGGAAAATGATGAGTTTCCCACCGCCCGAGGTCGATCGAAATTACAATTGAAAGTTAAATGTTATTGGTAACTTTTAGTCGATGAAGTTTCAATGAATTAAATGTGGAAGGGGTGACGACATCAGGAAGAAGGGCCACCATACCTACCCCCACCTTCTTGAATGAAAGGAAATAGTCCTAAACGTATTCAGTAACAATACAAGACTACATTTTATTATTTGCAAAAGTTCAATGATGATGACAAGGAGAATGCCAACCAATGAGAGAATTTGAAGAATAACGACGACAATGATATGTGATGAAAGCAAATCAAACATGGAGCCAATGAACATTTCTTTATATTTTTAGTTCCCGAGTACGAGTATATTTTACTTTAATTTCGATTGAAATAGAGAGAGAATAAAAAAATAAATGAGGGAGAGGCATCAGTACTACTTTTGCAATCTCAATCGAATAGGAATTGGAGTTATTCTTTGTTTGATCCCTGACTAGCGTTTAATTACTCATACAATGTAATTTATTCGTTGGTCAAAAGAAAAGAGAATTAAAAAGTACTTCAACTATTTACCAATCTGCAAAGGGTGAACAAAGAAGGTGTGCGGTTTACCAGGAGGTAATTCTTTCTGATATCTAATGGAAAAAAACTACAACCGCAGATGTTTTTCGGCTAAACATGTTGCTTCCTATACAAAACCAATAAATGTAATTCAAACGCCAAGAAATGGCATTTACAGCGCGAAATGCAAACTCCGATTGCACAACCATAAAATACTCAATATTGATCTAGTTTACCCTTGTTTCGGACAAACGACGATCAATTGACAACAATTACATTGCTATAAAATGCCAGTATAAAATTTATTACGGCCCGGGGCTTCGCATACGTTTTTGTATAAACATTTTCCAATTTATTTACCAAAAACAAGATCTTTATGTGCTAACTGTACTTGGATGTCTAAAGTTTATTTAAAATTACGGCGCATACTTATTTACTCAGTGGGCTCCCGACCAGTGAAAAGTCTCTGACTGAGGCACTGCCGCTTTAGATCCTCTTCGATCCCGGGCACGCTGCTTCTAGTTGTGCAGACGAAGTGCTTTGGCTTGGTCTTTAAATCGGAGGTTCGGTCTTTCTTGCTTTCTTGAACCTGGGGGCTGGCAGTCGAAGATCCTCTTGACTGGAGCATTATTGTTCATTCGCTCAATGCCCCTTCGCTCAATGTGCCGAGCCAATGTACCTGATGTGATTTAGCCTTTTCACTACTCTCCTCACAGGAGTATTTTTCTTTCAATAGAACCCAATATTAGCTCCCCTTTTCTACCTATCGTCCAGCAGTCAGCACCATAAAGCAGGACTGGTAGGATTAAGCTTCGATTGAGTATGCATTTTGGCTTTCAAGTGAAGAGTTTCAAACCTATTGATTTTGACAAAACGAAGTAGCAGCGGTTTCCTAAGGTACTTTTCCGTCAGATCTCCAATTAGATGTCATTCTTGGAGTTAATTTTTACTACAAGTTAGATGTCCAGGGAAAAGTCTCTGATGATATGATTTTTAAGTTGCGATTAGATGTGGTTTTTCTGAAAAGTGTCCAATACATTTTTTTTATAATGAACACTCACTAAAGGGATTTTTTTAGTACCCTTATCATGTATTGGCTACACAGCGCGGGCGTTAAGGAAATTAGGATTGGAAGAAAAGGAGATATGCCGATGCACGTTGGTTTTAAATGTTTGTAGGTTATATGTAAAAGGAAAATAGAACGTGGAAGAGTATTTCACATTCGCGCTGTACTGCTGAGGAAAGATTCTTTGAACTTCACTGTACGTCCGAATAAGGGCTTGAGGGTGAACTGGACATTACGACGATGACTACGAGAGTCAATCGATTTCGATGTCTCGGCCGCCAACGAGTTTTATCGCGCGTTTTTGGATCCTGTCAAGTAGCACCAAATAAGTTATTGATGCACCGGACCAGATATGAGCGTTGTGCTCAAGTTTCGGGCGAATAAACGCCTTTTAAATTGTACTCAGATCAGAAGGGGTGAAATATTTCTTATTCCATTTAAGAAAGCCTAGACATTTCACAGCGTTCTTAGCGACATCGAATATGTGGTTATTCAACGGATGTTGTCATTAACACACATACCGAGAGTGGAACGTCTTTCGGTTTCGGCGGTGTAGGTGCCATTTATGGATAATGGCAGTGTGTGTGGGTTTTGTTTTAACAACAGAAGACAGCATTGCGTTTTAGAAGCAAAAATTCCACTATATTGGCTGTACCCCAATGAGTTATGCTGGTTAAGGTCGGAATTTCATGATCTGAACAAACGTTGCCATTCCAGTTCCACACCTGAAGAAGAGGGGCGGGACCCAAGACACGAATATGAGAAGCTGAGGGTACTGTCATCAGCAAAAGAATAGATTGGATTAGAAGTAACAGGCAGGAGACCATTTATAAAAATGTGAAATAGATTCGGGGACAAACCAGAGCCTGGGAGAACACCAGCATTTATTTGGTGAGTTTCAGACTTGAAACCGTCCAAAACAACTTGAATTGAACGATCCGAAAAGTAATTTCTAATCCACTGAAGAAAATTATCATCGATTCCAAATGCACGCATTTTCGACAAGAGAGCTTGATGCCAAACTCTGTCAAATGCCTTTGAAATATCAAGCCTAACAATTGGTTCCACTTTTCGGTTAGATATGTCATCAAATCACCGGTGGACTTATTGCTGCGAAAACCAATACCTACTCTCCACTCCTACTATTTTCTTAAATAACAGCAATTTAGAGCCTTACTATTGTGCTGCTGATATTCTTGGAAGGGGGACAGCAGAGATCGCACTTGCGGATGAAGTTGCTATTGTTATCTCAGAAAAGCATATTAAAATCCTTAGAAGAACTTCATTTATATTGCCCTTCACCAGGAACAATACACATTGACTCTCCCTCTATCAAAGACATAAGCTTAACAGTTTCTAACAAAGCTAAATATTGGGGTCTCATTTTTAATAAAAAGATAAACTGGAAACCTAACATACAAGAAATAGTGATATTGTATACAGCACAGGCGCATTGGCTAGTATGTTGGACTAATAAGGTTACTTCTACGAACTTGCAGCCGCAATACGGATTCCGAACAAGCAAAACCTGCTGGAGAAGTATTAAGCGGTGTAGATATTCATTTAAGGGCACACTCGTCGCGTTTTTCCAGATTGGGAAAGCGAAATCAACGTTCGAGTGGGATCGACCCATCGACGAACAATAACATGACAAATGATGACATTGATCGACATTTGTTACAAATGAACGACGCCGTCAAACGAATGATGGAACGAACTCTTCTTCGTGTAGGACTTTCCGACGACAACCAGAGAGAAAAGTACACAAACCTTACAATGATTGCGACAGAAAAGTAGACTGCTCGCGAGGCTTAAAAAGCTGCACAAGCAATTTACTGACCGCAACGAACCGGAGATAAGTATCCTGAATTCAGAGATCCGAGTTCTGGTTTGGATTGGTTGTTTTTGTTTCGCGGGAAAAGGACTGTTGGTGTGTAAGTAAAAAAAGGAAAGGATATACTTTTATGAATGCAGTGCGTTGGTATTTTTGCTTTTTTTGCAAGTGCAAGTTGGCAGACTTTCGCCTGTTGCTGCAATGTAGTTCGTGATTGTTGTTGTTTGGTTAAAATGAGCTTTCCTTTTCGAATTTTATGGCATGGTTGGAAATGATACTGATAGATATGTATGTTGATGTTATACTTTTGGAATACCTCGTATAGGTTAGTTAGGTTCTCCAGAAACGGCGCGTTAAACAAAATCACGTTAAACGATACTTGAGCCGATACAATAGCTGGGGTTACGTGTTCCACAAAAAAGTGCATTTAATAATTTGTTAAATAAATATACAATAACAGGTAACTGTTCCGATCATTCCAAAAATGGTTTTAAGCAGAATATTCCCATTAAACACGTTTCTACCTACTACTACCAGACATGAAAAACAAGTATTTCAGTGAGCTAACATTGAAGGGAATTGTCATAAGTCACACAGACCAAATAACCGACGGAACACGTGAATGTGTTAAATAGAAATTCCCCGAAACGCAGGAATGTGATAGGTACCTACATTTTCGCGTTATAAAAGACCAAAAATCACGTTATAGTTAAGCTGCGTCGTAGAAGGACACGCTATAGGAAGGTATGCCGCAATTTGTAAATTAAATTAGTGAATGGTTAGTGTGCTGGACTATGAAAGGTTCCCGGTTCATATCCCGCCGGGACTAGTAACATCAAGAGTATTTTTTTCCACTGCTGCACTTGAGAACTTCTGACAAAGTATTAATTATCATAAAAAGCTTCGCCAATTTGCAGTTCAGATTCGGCTTAAAATTGTAGGTCCCTTCCACTTTGCACAAGCTACTGACTGGAGAAGATAGGTTTAAGGAACCGGTCGGTAATGTCTAATATTGTTTTTTTGTGTACTTATACATACTTTACATATATTTATTTATGGAACTTTGTAATTGAAATTATAATAGATTGGGCTTCTCGATGCAGTTGGGAATAGTTTGTTTCTGCTGTGCTAAGCGAGCTAGATGCAAATAGCACTGGACGCTCTACAATTTTAATAATGAGAGACAGAACTCCAGCCACCCCATACTGACTTGCATCACAATTAAGGACGGTCTTCGTGCTTGGGTCATAGGAGCCAAAACATCACTGTGGACAAATAATTTATAATTCTTCTTGAAAACCTTATGAGCTTATTATTCAATATCGGGCTCATACCCGAATGCTAGACGAAGGAATGAATCGTATGTAAATACTCGATGTACCTATTGGCGTTGTTGGTCATTTGCTCTGCGTGTGTTAACTACGAACCGGAGCGCTCGTCTTTGCTCCAATCGTCTTTGTTGCTTTCGTTCAGCTCGTGCCTCTTGTGATTGTGATTCACGCAATTGCGCCATGATCACACGCACATCCACTTTATCTTGTTAGATTTGTTCGTCTGTTCTTTGGGCTCTTCTATTTCGCATGTCTGTCGTTCTATTCGTTCGACGGCTCAAATTGGCCCCTTTGCCTTTTATTATTTACCTTCCTTTCACAATCATAAAACACGTAGCGTAACGGATACAGTAGTTGACACCCTTTTTTTGATACAGTAGTTAACACCTCACTGTTCAATAGCGATTTGCTCTGTTCCAGTTACTTCTTTTGAGGGATAATTTTGGTTTTCCAAAAATATAATAAACTTGTAACATTTTCCTGTATTTCCTAAATTAAAGGCTCTCTTAAGTCGATAATAAAATCAAAGCGCAAACACTTAGCTATCAGTGCAATTTCTTTTAGTGTTAAATTCTGTGAATTTTAATAAGGACTTCCAATTTGGTAAGTAATGTTTTTTTTTCTGAAATTCTCCAAATGAGAATTAAAACTTTAGCTATTTCAAATGGAAATATATAAAATATTATTAACTTAAGGTTCAATATTCCAATTACCTGCTAGTATATTAAATAAGAGGGGTGCCAATAACTGTATCAAAATAAGCACAAGATTTAATTATTGCCAGCGGGTGCCAATAAATTATTTATATGGGACTACAGCTGTTGGCACTGCCAATGACTGTACTTTTGACGGTGCCAACAACTGTACTTTACGACGGTTATTTGTTTCAGATTTTTGAAAATGCCTCAACACGAAAAGTTATGATGAGGATCGGCTCCAACTAGCTCTTTTGGCAAAAAAATGCCGTCAGTTTTCAAAGAAGAGAGCTTCGGAATTCTACGGCATACCAAGATCAACTATTATATTTCGCCTTGGTGGCACTTTTAAGAAACCCGGTAATGGCCCTTCTCCGATTTAATCGAAAGAGGAAGAGGAAACAATTGTTAATTCGATAAAGCTTTGTCAACTTACTTTTCCAAAGCGAAAGGAATATGTTTTAAGCGTCGCCAAAGAATTCCTAGAGCTCATCTTCCTATCGCTTTGGAAAAGTAAGTTGACAAAGCTATATCCAATTAACAATGAAAAGGAGGTATAGTTATTATTTGATTTTTGGGTGCCAACAACTGTAGTTCCGTAGAGTGCCAAACACTGTATATGGATGCCAACTACTGTAGTTTTTGAGAGACTTTGTCTATAATCCATTGAACTGTAAATTGCAATCCATCAACTCGAAGAAGCAAATTTTTACTAAAAACTAAATTCCTTAAGCAATATATAAATGTACGAGTATAAAATATTAAAATCACGTTTTAAATAACAATGATACGCTTGTTTAAAAGAGGGGATAGGACTGCACGTTGATGGGTGTGGGGGGGGGGGGGGGGGGGGGGGGGGTTGCTCTACTGACAGATGTCACACCCATTTTAAAGTGAGTGATTATTATTTTTTCCTATTCGTGGGTTTATTATAAAAGTTTGAAAGTAATTTTCATCCTATTACAAAGCATGTGTCTACTTTTAATTACCATCTTGTGTACTTGAAATGAAACCACATGTTAACTTAGGAAAGTTGAATTAAAAATTATACAGCTTACTCGCTGTACTGCTACGGTAAATATTTTTGTTCCAGCCTGCCTTTTAAATTTAATTATAGTTTATCATAGGGAAATAAACACGCAATCAGGATGAGTGTTTATTTCTTTTAGTTTGGTGTTGGTCCTACCGTCATTGCTTCATTTGCCCAATATGGCAACAGTTCGGTTTTTTAAATACTCCCAGGATGTCTTCGTGTTTTTTCGACTGTGGAATAGCAGACAAAATATCATTACATTGAAGTCGCAATTCATAAAATATTTGGTTAAATAAAAATTAATATTTAAGATTTTCTTTATAAAAGATTTGCTTTTAACAGGTGGTCGTGCTAGTAGGTTGTTTCATTCTTATAATTTCTACCTCGGAAATAATTGCGGCTGCCCGAAAAGGAGATATCAGACTATCATTGACAAGTGCTCATTATGGCTTTGCATATTTGGTCGTTGCTTACAAGCTGTTTTTAACGGCTAGGAGCCACAAAGAAATTTACTCTTGCATCAGTCAATTGGAGAGGATGGCACATAAATTCAAAGATTTGAAGGATTTAAATAGAAGCCATAATATATACAAGAAAATGATAGCTGTTGGCACTATTACTTGGAACATTTGTGTAGTATTTTTTATAGTGGAACCTTATTGGAGTAAAAAGCTGTGGTTTACCCCGCACATACCTATAGATTTAAGCAAGAGTCCTGAGTACGAAATTTTGTGGATCTATCAAGCTATGGCATTCGTAGTTTCAATAAATGTTTGTAACGCTTATGATTCGGTAAGAAATGTGATACTATAAAATTTTGTAGGCTGCATTTAAGGTTTTGTATATTTTAGTCGTTACTTAAGGCATTTTTAGAGAAGAGTGTCACATTAAACAATTCAACTCTATTTGTCTTATGTCTGGAGAATGAATTTTGCATATATTTTATTTTTTAGTAAGTAAGCATTAATCTATGGGTTTTTAATTTCGTTCGGAAGCAGATTTGCCTCTTTCACAATTTTGGTTTCGTAGCTATCTGACTTTAAGCTTCAACAATATGATATTGCATCGATTCGAGAATTTATTACGATGGTGTTTTTAAGTCCTAAGGCAAAATATACATAAATAAAATTAATGTATTATTGATATATAAAAAAGTCTTACATATAGTTAATTTTCTTGTTGTGACACCTATCACTGTGACACCTAGCCTGTGCATATTATTGAAATCAGTTAAAATAAGTTGTAGGCGCAATGCCTCAGTGGTTAGTGCGCTGAACTACCGAGCGAGGTAGTTCATCCAAGAGTATAAGAAGTAATGAGTAGCTTTTCCAAATGTGTGTAGATAGGTATATTCCAATTGTAGTCAGCAAGAACAGTGCAGGTACAAAAAATAGCTATAAAACCAAGATTGAATTAAGCGAGCGACCAGATTGAAAAGTTTCAATTAAACACAATTTATAATATCTCGGTGTATATCTAGACAAGACATTAACCTTCCGGGGCCATACAACAAATACGCTTAACAAAATAAGTATAGCTACTAAGATATATGAAGGCAATCACCCCTGAGTAAATTTAACAAGATTGCAGTCATCTTTCAAGCCATTATCTTGTATGCTTGTCCGGTGTGGGGAACGTGTGCGAAATCACATATCAAAAAACTTCAAATTGCACAAAACAAAACATTAAAAATGATGGTAAAACTTCCCTGGCTTTTCTCAACCCAACTTCTACATAAAGAAACCCGGGTACTACAAGTGTCAAAGAAGATTGAAGTTCTCAACCAAAAATTCAGCTTAAGATGTACGAGTAGCAATTCTAGTAACATGTTGATAAACAATTTAATAAGGCAGTAAGCCTTTTTTTTTATTATTTTAAAATATTTTCCCCTATTGTATAAGACAGTTGAGTTGTCTCTTGGTTGTAATTCAAAATTCGGTATTGCCAAACACAACCTTAAGCGAAAAGTTGACTGTCAACAGACAACCAAGATGGCGGTGGTTGTCGGTGTGTATGCAACTGCTTTCACGATTACAACTGAAAAAGGTTGTCTTGCATAATACGAAAAAATAGTTTGGTTGTGTGAAAGTTGAGTTGTATTGAAGACAACTCAACTAAGTTCAGTTGTGTTATACAATAGGGGTAATTATTTAATTATTTATTGTTGTTATTATTTATTTATTTATTTATTGTTGTTATTATTTATTGATTTATTTAATTTATTTAGTTCAGAAATTTTACGTGCACTTAAATATTATTTGATTATTTATTGTTGTTATTATTTATTTATTTAGTTATTGTTCTTATTATTTATTTATTTATTTATTGTAGTTTTTTTATTTATCTTTGTTTATTTATTTATATATTGATTTTATTATTTATTTATTTCTTGTTGTAATTATTTATTGATTTATTTAATTTATTTAGTTCAGCAATCCTGGCAGTTCCCTAGTTTTAAGTTTAAAAAAAAATATATTAAATGACGGTTTTAATCATAGTTTCCTTCAAACTTTTTATCCCAATTGGTAATTATTTTCATAAAAACTTTAAAAATTTTACAGTTGTAAGATATAATATATCAAATCTCTGAGCAAGCTGCGTATTTATCAAATTTTGTAAAGAACAAAATTATATCTATCTATCTAAACACAATTTATTCTCGATAAGTTACCGATATATGTACCAGTAAATTACCAAATGAAAAAGCATTCTATTACAAAACACCAATCCTGTCAAAAACTACGTTTTGTACACAAATGGTTTCAGAAGATAATTCTCAGGCCCAATATGAGCCGCTTGTACCTAATATTATTTATTTGTTAAGATAATGGTGATTTGCATTTGACGAGAGTTTTAACTTCAATATACATAGCTGTTCTGTGGTCTAATGTTACTCTGTACGGGTGTCATTACGAGCTTACGCCGGGAAACCAATCAAATCGATATAAATATCAACAAACCAGAAGAGGCAGAGAAGTCGATGAGGACTATAATTGAGGAACTAATTCAAATTTTGTGGTAATATTCCTCAGCACCGAACTCTTACTACTGTTCCCTAACCGGTTTTATTTTTTTCCAGTTTGACTACAAAAATATCACAAACCTTTTCGCCAACAACATTCCTTTGTATCATCCAAAATTGCAGCGCAATGGCATTTGGCTTACTCATTGTTTCCGGTTTACCATTTAGTAATATGACATGCATCTCAATGATTGCCTTAACAATGCTTGATATTTTTCAACTCTGGATTTATTGTTACTTTGCACAAAGAATATATAATGAAGTAAGTAAAATAAGAACAAAAATGCCCATAATAATTAAAAAAAAATAACATGCTTAACTTACCTCACTTTACAGAAACAACTACTACAAACAGAGCTCTACTGTACTAAATGGTACAATGGCTCCAAAAATTTCAAATCAATGCTACTTTTGGCAATTGTTGAAACACAGCAGGATCATTATATTATGGGTGGAGGTCTTTTACCACTGTCACTGAATACATTTACTAAGGTTATAAACAGCTTTACATTTTTTGAGGGGATTGATTCTATAGATATTCATTAAAGGTGTTGCAGAAAACGTATGCATTTTATGCATTTTTAACAAATACCACACATTAAGATGGACGAGATCGTCACGGATAAAATATTTTGACTGTTCAGTTTTTATTCTGCACCTAGTTAGTTATAATTTTCTACACTGGAGCATGCAGACTTAATACTGGTCCATTTTACTGTCAGGAAGACACACCACTTTTAGCGAAATTTTCTTCAGGGATGAGGATCCTAGGTTTACAGCACTCACCACATCAGCACCGAATACCTGCCACCTGAAACGAGCAAAAGCAGGAAAATCTCAAAGGAAATATCATCGCTCTCTCCACAGGCTTTGCTTAAGCTTAGCACCTTAAAATGCTTGCCAAAAGCGTAATGGCCAGTAAGTACGCCAGTAATTTTTCTGAAGTTTTTCTGTCGTTTTTACAGACGTCGGAAAGAAATCTTTTAGTCTGTCTGCACACTGGAGGGTGTTGCCATCTGCGATTGTGTTCATATGAATCCCAACGATCAATGTAAGCGTTGGCACTTCAGGACGCAGGCAGGCATAACGCCGGTTCACGTACTTAGAAGTCTTCCTCTGAGTCCTGTCTAGCAAGTTCATCGGAAATCTTATTTCCTGTGATCCCATTATAGCCGGGAGCCAGACAAGTCTAAGTGAATTCAGCCTTCCGACCGAATCCGGAGAGATCTTGCATCAACGAACTATTTTGGAGGTGGTAAAAGGATTGAGCAAGGCTTTAAGTACAGTTTGGCTGTCGCTATAGATGCGGATACTACCCCCTTTACCGCTATCACAACATAGTCCATAGCCATTAGGATAGCGTAATTTTCCGTTTGGAAGACTGACGCATGTTTGCCTAAAGCGAAAAAAGTCTAATGTTGTCACTCTTCATGAAAACACCAGCACCAGATCCTTGATCGGTTTTGGACCCATCCGTGAAGATTCGACTGCATTCCTTTCGAAGCTCAGAGTCTGGCTAGAGCAAGTACTAAACAAGAGGAAAGTCGACTTTTTGCGCATCAGCCGAAGTTCAAGTTCATCAAAACTCCAGTGCGAGTTATACCAAAAGCTACCTCTTCTTAAACGAAGCTGTGCAACCAATTATGTAAATATCATGGTAACTTGCAACCTGTCACTAAAAGTCCAGAACACAAGAGCGCACATAAGAAAGAAAAAAACACTTTCCTGATTTAAATGAAATAAAAAAATGCATGTCAAGAGTAAAAAACATAGTGATAAAAGTATGAATTAAAAATCAGTTCCGTATGAATACTTAAAGTACACACTCTGAGCGAAAGCTCTCCTAGGCGCTATATATTATTTATTCACTCTCCATTACATTTAAAAGCGCCATTAAAAATGGGAAATTTATAGATTCTCTATGGAAAGTCAATAAATGTCCACTATAACAAAATTTTAACATACATAAGAACGTCATATCTGTAGTACTACATTTTTATGCAGACTAACACTTTTTTTTGTGGTCTGATTCGCTGGTTAAAAGGGATTCAAACTCTGGACATCTCTTCGACTCATACACCGCGCGGTTAGGGCCTCACTGCCCTCACTGCTCAGAGCGCCACTATCCGGTATCGTGTTCAATTCCTAGACAATCACATGTCGAAGCTGCAATAAGGATTTGCTGTTTCGCAATCTATATACAGGGTGTCCCAGATGAGTGGTAAAATCCTTTAAGAGGAGATCCCTGAAGTTCCGACAATCAAAAAATTGTATGGGGGGGGGGGGAGGGGGGTCTGTACACCATGTATATTCATTGTCTATAGGTGCGAAGTTACTTCACATTATAATTGGGTTTGTTTCCTTTTACAATTGGATTAACAACCGCAAGAAAAAGCCATTAAAGAACGCAACTTTTAACCTTCAAGCGGGCGCGCGGTCATTCGTAACGGCAGCAGTCGCGCGTAATCGAAAAGACCTATGGGATATATGATAGAAATAAAGCAATAATTATCCAAATTTTTTTTTTTTTTTTTTTTATATAATTTACGCGCACTAAAGGGATTTTTTTGGTACCCTTATCATGTATTGGCTACACAGCGCGGGCGTTAGGAAAATTAGGATTAGAAGAAAAGGAGAGTTGCCGATGCACGTTGGTTTTGAATGTTTGTATGTTATAATGTAGAGGAAAAATTGAGCGTGGAAGGGTATTCCACATTCGTGTTGTACGGCTGAGGAAAGACTCTTTGTACTTCACTGTACGTCCGAATACAGGCTTGATGGTAAACTGATGAGCATTCCTTGCATAACGGATATTGCGGTTGAAATGTTCAAGGGGAGGAATGCAACTGGTTATTTCGTTAGAGCACTTACGGTGGAAATACCGATAATATAACGAAAGACAGGAGACATTGCGACGATGACTAAGTGAGTCAATCGATCTCGTGATGTCTTGGTCGCCTATGAGTTTTATCGCGCGTTTTTGGATCCTGTCAAGTAGCACCAAATAAGTTATTGATGCACCGGACCAGATATGAGCATTGTGCTCAAGTTTCGGGCGAATAAACGCCTTTTAAATTGTACCCAGATCAGAAAGGGTGAAATATTTCTTATTCCACTTAAGGAAGCCTAGACATTTCACAGCGTTCTTGGCGACATCGAATATGTGGTCATTCCAACGGATGTTGTCATTAACACACATACCGAGAATGGAAAGTCTTTCGGTTTCAGCAATGCAAGTGCCATTCATAGATAAGGTGTGTGTGGGTTTTGCTTTAATGACAGGAGACAGTATTGTGTTTTGGAAGAATTAAATTCCACTCTATTGGTTTTACCCCACTGAATTATTCTTTTAAGATCGGAATTTAATGAGCTTAACATACGTTGCCGTTCCAGTTCCACACCCGAAGATGAGGGGCGTGACCCCAGAAACGAATATGAGAAGCTGAGGGTACTGTCATCAGCAAAAGAATGGATTGGATTAGAAGTAACAGACAGGAGATCATTTATAAAAATGATAAAGAGAGTCGGGGACAGAACAGAGCCTTGGGGGATACCAGGATTTATTTGGTGATTGGAGACTTGAAACCGTCCAAAACAACTTGAATTGAACGGTCCGAAAGGAAATTTCTAATCCATTGAAGAAGAGTATCATCGATTCCAAATGCACGCATTTTTGACAAGAGAGCTTGATGCCAAATTCTGTCAAATGCCTTTGAAATATCAAGCGCAACAATCTTACTTTCACCACCTTGATGAAGAGATTGGTTCCACTTTTCGGTTAGATATGTCATCAAATCACCAGTGGACCTGTTGCTGTGAAAAACATACTGCCGGTCATCAAGAAGTTTTCGCGATTCAAGATATTTCATTAGCTGACGGTTTATCAGCGTTTCCATGACATCCAACGAATTCAAAAATTCAATTTGAACGAATGCAGTGTGGCTGCGATTTGATTTTAAATAATAAAATTCAAATCATCGACGTCCTAATTCTTCGCAGCGAATATCGCGCTTTGACTCAGCCAATTGAGGTTCAATAACCGATCTTGGAGAATACGTTGCATATGAGTTCTTTTTTCGATGATGTGAATTCACAAAAATTCGGCTTAAATGAGATCAGGCCAGTTGCAGCATCAACCGGAATTCGGCCATTTGCAATTGCAATTCTCGAGCCATTGTTGCTGGCATTCTCAATTAACTTAACAGACTACCGCACATGAGTTGACACATGTCTTCCATCATTATCTGCTCCTCGTGGTGATTCTCATCATATATTTCAAGTTCGACATTCTATGTCCTTCTTCGAATTCGATGCTAAATATCGTCAGTCAAGTCGTTCTTGGAATTGTCCCACAAATTGATTGTGTTCGATGGAAAACACGTCGATATGATGGTGGCCAACAGTACGAAATTAATTCGCAGGGGCAGAAACTGTAGCATCGGCGATTTTTATGAAATTTCTGGTGCATATTCGGTAGGTCAAAGAAAAGGTCGTTAACTATTTGCAGAAGGGTAGTCCACCACAATTTTTTTATTTAATTTTTTGGACAAAATTTTTTATTTTTATTTTTTTATGATTTGCCATTCAAAAATACATATAACCCTTAATTTTCAAACTTCTACCACCAACTCCCATTTTTTTAATATTAGTACTTACTGTTATAATCTTCAACTCTCACTGGTCGATAACTGATTTATCATTTATTAGTTTGTTTATTATTAAACGACAATTAATAATACTATTATACTCAGATCGTGCAAAATTGTATGGGAATCATTTTAGGATTGTGATAAAACACCAGCTGGAGAGCACATGCGTGGATTTCATGGAACTGTTGTTGACGCGACAAATCGTGATTTGAAGAAGAAATAATAATCTTGAGTTCATTGCTGATACATATGTATATATATACATATACATATGGCAAAACAACGTTTGCCGGGTCAGCTAGTAAAATATATAATTAACTTTTCAGATTTGTTCAAAATTTTGTTAAAACTGTATAATATGTACATTCGTACATAAAATACATATGTACAAGGTGGCGCAAAAGTTGTCAGGTGGCGCAAAAGTTGTCACCCGATGTTCTTTTGCTGTAATTTTTTTTATGAATGAAAAACTTTGGTTCTGCTTTTGGATTATGTTAATTGGTGTCTTAAGTTGTTTCTGTATAGTTAACTTCACAAATGTCAAAGTAGAATTTACATTTGCCGCCATTTGCAAAAATTATAGCTTCTTCCGATAGGATGATGACTTTTGCGCCACCTTGTATATGCTTATTTCTGCCAAACCAATAGTATTCGCGAATCGCGATAGGAATTTAAAAGGTGATTCGATAGCTTTACAAATCTAAACTAACCAATTAAGTTATCCAAAGACGTCTTATCAAAATTTGTGCCCTCTATGCGATGCCTAGCTATTGTGAACAAATCATTTTCATTGATATTCTTGTCAATCGCTTTTTTTTAATTGAATGCAACAAAATCCTTTAGAATTGTTCGTTCACAATAGCACACATTGAAAATAGTCAATTATCAATTAATTGTCGATTGGCACTCGCACACCCCGTATGTTTGAGATTTTGAATTTTTGTAAAGAAAAAGTCAAAAGTTAAAATTTCGAAAAATCGACATTTATTTCGAGATTTTCTAAGAAGTTAGCTGGATCAATTAGGATCACATTTTGAATGGCTTTTGTTTTTTTCTTAAATAAATCGATTGCATAATAGGACTTTGCCAAATGGTAGCTTTGTTCAAAGAAGCCTGATTTCTTGTGAACAAATGGTTGGCATCCAGCGATTCGAGACACTTGTATGTATTTTAAAAATGTCCAAGAGATATTTGCGTTTATTTTGGCAAAGCTGTCGGTTGGATGAGGAAAAATTACTGACTTTCACTGCCAAGATCACTTTTAAGAGTTCTTGACATTTCGTTAGTAAAATCAGAGATAAAAAACAAACTCGTGTAACAACAAATACAAACGAAAAACTCTTGCGAAAATTTTTAAAATACCGATACAAAATTTATTCCACTACTGGGTGTTCATGTACGCAATTAAGTAAACATAGCTTTTTATCAGGCCAATGTTCGATTCTGCCGTTCCCCACGGAGAAAAAGTATAGTACCCTTTTTTTCTGTGGCAAAACCAAGAATTTTTACTGCTTGAAGTATTTACCTTATTAAAATAAAGTTCAGCCCACATTTAACTGCCCGTAATAGTTCTAATTTATTATGTGAAATGCATTGCACATCATACCCGGACGAAAGTGCATTCTTCCACTCATCCTGAAACAAACTACAGGAGATATCACAGAACTCAAAATGCTCAAACTGCCCCTCAATCAAACGCTGTTATTGACCAGCTTAATATAGTGCCACTATTATAAATGCTTATATTCGTCCAAGACCCACGAATATACCTCCAGTCCATTGCAAATATTACCCACTATGCACACGTTACACCCGATCCAGCCCAAAACTACTCAGCGCAACATAGAGCAACTAGACGGACGACTGGAGCGAAAAAAAAACAACACAAAATACATGCAAAAGTAATAATGCGATGCCTCATCGAGCCTGAGGCTCAGTCGATTTCCACGGCATGGTAACTACAACTACAACCAATAAGCCAGATATTTGCGGTAGTATTCCTCTCTGTCCATCCCTGGTTGATGCTTTTGCTTTCGGTTCCATTCAATAGCGGCAGTGAAAATGAGCGCCTGTAATAGGGGATTTGGTTTCAGGTGTCAGCAATTTTAATAAGTTATCAGCTGGGTTATTGCGGCAGTAGTGGCGGCGGATTCAACTCTTCTTTGGAAGCGACACGATGCTAGAGAAAAATTTACGATACGTCAGCTTTGTTGTTCTTGATTTTAGCAAATTGGATAGGTCTTTATTGCCTGATCAAATTTGTTATTCGATAGTGGACTTTTAAATCTAATTTTAAACTCCGTGAATAAGTGGAGTGATATGAATTTACTCGTAGTTGTGTTTTCTTGTTGTTTTTGCAAAGTATTGCTCGTTAAGTCAGTGGAAGCAACTACAAGGTGAACGTAGTGTTTATGCTGGTAAAGGTAAGGAGGTGAATTGTTTGAAGCCTAGTCAGTGAAAATTCTTGGCCTGTCGTTGGGCGCTACTTTCTTATCGCAAAAAACAACGTATTTGAGATTCACTTCATTTATGCGTTTCACTTTTACCTTGCATATGTAACGTAGAAAAAGTCGTAAGAACTGCGTTAACGATCGGGAATTTCGGTCAACAACACATCATATCTGTCTCATTTCAGTGCAATGCGGGTATAGATTTTTGAGTTTAATGTGAGAAAAAGGGAGAAAGTACAACACATCAATTCACCACCACCCTTTTCAGATTTCGTAGCATTAAGTTATGTAATTTATTTTATTTTTTTGCTTTTATTTAACTTGATTTATTGACATAAATGAACTTTTAAATAATTTTCAAAATTGGGTTTTTCATAAATAAATGATGAATTTAAGAACAAAAATATCTATACGAATCGATTTAGCTGCGTTGAAGTTTTTATAGGGAGTTTCACTTCGAATGTTTTCTACGATGATTGACTTTTAAATTAATTTTTAATTGTTATTGAATATCAACCTAAATATAAACTAGACAAAAATGATTAAATCTAACTCAAAATTAACAGGATACTTATTCTGGATTATTGTTCCGTATGCGGCGCCCTAAACTTAACTATATCTTTAAATTACTGCCTTTCGGCTTAAAAACTATTTTATGACCTAATCTTATACGAGCCCAAACGCAAAATAGTTGGTCTAATCTATTTTATTACGCATACATTCTGTTGAGAAATTCAAAGTTGTTTTATTTCTTCAAATAAAAAGTTTTGTTAATGAAAATAAATTTTTATTTATATTTCTGATACAAATAAAAACAAGTTTAATGAACAAGTTGTTAGCACTTGAAGTTATTACAGAATAAACATAAGTATAATATTTTGTCTTCTTTCGTTTGAGCCCAAAATAGTTGGTCTGGGAACTAAAATTACCTTTTTACCACTGCGTTACATCAACTTTCTTTGCTATCACTGCTTGAAACCTCTGTGGCATTGTGTCACGAGTTTTTGGCAATCATCGGTCAAAAAAGATTGCCAAATATTATTGATTTTCTGTCGTAGATCTTGGCGGGTCCTTGCTGGTTGCTGTCTTAACTTTTGTTTCATTTTGTTCCACAAAGTTTCGATGGGCGAAATATCAGGGCTGCTGGATGGCCATTCCATTAATTTCATTTCATTTTTTTTTTATTTCATTTCATTTTATTAATTTCATTTTATTAATTAATTCTTATTCTTATTAATTAATTCTTAAACATGATACTACAAGATTTTAAATCTTAAAATTAAGTATCTATATAAATTCACAATATGTAAAATATTTAAAAATGACACGGACAAAAGAGAAAAAGAGAGAAATTAAATCTGAAAATCAGCTATAACTTTTAGTAAAAAAAACTATGATGACAAAAATAAAAATATCTTCTTCCGAAAAATGGCTAGTGATGTGATTATCTGCAGTTCATCTGGAAGGGAGTTCCAGAGTCGAATTACAGATATAGAAAAGGAACGTTCTGCAACAGTGTGTAGGAAGCGCGGCAAATTTAAATGCACACCTCTACGTGAACGAGAAAAGTGGAGGATTTCACGTAAATAGTCAGGGCACTTACTGTGAATTATATTGTGCAACTGTAGAAGGTTTCTGAGGGCATAATATTTGTCAAGGCTAATTTCCAATAGACTTACCTTAAGATGAGAGACGCTGGTGAATCTTGGAACATTATATATGAACCGTATGCAATCATTAAATGCAACGTTCAACCTACGCTTACATTCATAGTCGAAGCATGGATAAACATTGCAATTGCAGGTAAAAAAGGTAAGATTAAACTTTTGACCAAACGTTTCTTCATTCCAGGTGACAGTAGGTTTGAGGAACATCGTAATTTAATTTATTCAGCTTAATACAAGCTATTTAGGTCTTAAAAAACTAATTACACTAAGACTTACAGCTAGGGCTTAAAAACTACTTAAAACTAATTAAGTGGATGGTGAGGGGTGGAGGAGGGTAGATTTGAGGGAGGAAGTGCAGTGATTAAAATCAAAGAGTAGGTGGTTAGAATTGACCTTCTGCAACATACGGGATATCGGCTCGTTCAAGCCGTACAACGTGCGACGGGTGGGAAGATAGAAAAGAGGAGGGGATCTTAAATTCCGAGGGTTAGTTATAAAGGCAATGTAGTTCAAAAGATAGGAACAATCAACGGAGCCAGTGAGAAGACGATGTATAAACAGAATGTCAGCCACATCTCTTATTTTTTCAAGGGTCTGAAGGTTTATTAAATTAAGGCGTTCGTGATATGGTGGAAGGATAAGGTGATTATTCCACGGGAGCCCACCAAGAGCAAAACGGAGAAATCGACGTTGAATGCTTTCGATTCTTGTAATGTGGACCCGGTAGTATGGTGCCCACACTTGGCTAGCGTTCTCTAGGAGTGGGCGGACGTAGGTAATGTAAAGGGATTTTGTCACGTAGGGATTGGTAAATTCCTTAGACCACCGTTTGACGAAACCAAGGGCTGAGTTAGCTTTATTGATTATCTCGTCAATATGTGACCGAAAGTTAAGCTCTCTGTCACACAGAACGCCTAGGTCGCGAATGGTTAGAACGGTAACAATGGGTTGGTTGTTCAAATAGTAACATCTGGGGGGAGACTGAATCCGTTTACGTGAAAAAGTAAGAAATTCACATTTAGCAATATTCAGCTCCATAAAGTTTTTTTGACACCAGACCGAAAAACTATTGAGGTCTTGTTGAAGAAGATCAGAGTCGTGTGGAGAAGAAATGATTTTGAAGAATTTAGCGTCATCGGCATAGAGGGAGATGGAGGAGAAGTTGATGACGATGTCAATATCATTTATAGCCAGAAAAAAATCAAAGGTCCAAGGTGGCTACCTTGTGGAACAACAGAGGTGGCTTTAAAAGGCAAAGAGAGAACAGAACGAAAACGAAGGTGCCCAAGCCAGAGTAAATTCTCCTAACTGTTCCAGCGACGGCATCACAACAACTCATGGAAGAGTTAATACTGAACCCTAAATATTTCACATTACTAGCATACGATATAATTTTGCCGTCAAGGACAATACTGGGGAAAACATTAGTGTTAACTGAGGCTCCAGCACAAATCATAGCAACTGTTTTTGATGGGTTTATTAAATGTTTATTGACTGAAGCCCAGAAAAGTATCCTCGATAAGTCTTCGTTAACACCCGCCACACAATCATCCATGAAGCCCTTATGCTGTGAAACATATGGCAGGACATCATCTGCGTACAAGTGAATCTTACAATGGGCAATGACTTCTGGAAGGTCATTAATGAAAAGGGAGAATAATAATGGACCCAAAACTGACCCCTGTGGGACCCCCGAATTAAGCAATGAGGGAAGTGAGGTACCACTTTCAGTTTCAACCGTTTGCACTCTATTAGTAAGGTACATTTCCAGCATTTTAATCGCGGTAGTTGAAACATAAAATTTATTCTTAAGTTTATCAAGCAAAATCGAGTGATCTATACAATCGAATGCCTTGGAAAAGTCTAAAAGGACCATTAAACCAAGTTTATCAGAATCTAGAGCAAAACGTAGATCCGTTGTAACTTTTAACACAGCAGACTCACAGCTATGCTTATTTCTAAAACCAGACTGCCGTTTAGTTATTACTCCAGTTCAGATAACATTGAATTTGTTTAGCGAGTATTTTTTCAAACACTTTAGCCATAAAACACAAGAGGCTTTTAGGCCTGTACTGTAGTCTTAGGGGATTTGTCTTTTTTGGTACTGGTATTACCCTAGCTCTTTTCCACAACTCAGGAAACTGACTGCTAAAAATACAAGAAATAAAAATATGGATCATATATTTAAGCACAATTGGAAGAATTATTTTAAAAATTTAGGAGAAATACCGTCAAAGCCGGAAGCGTTAGATTTAATCGAGCCAATAGCTGCCAAAACCTCAGTAGCCCAAACACACTCAAATGAAAAAGATTGTCTAACCATAGAATCATCCGAGTCGACAGAAAGCATGCTAGGAGTGTTTGTATTTGAGCTGTGAGCAAAATGCAGGCTCATGACTTGTGGGTCTAACGCACATTGTAAACTACTTTTATCCCCAGTTACTCCAGCAGTTTTTAAATTTCTCCATAACTCTTTCGAACTAAGGGTAGGATCAAGTTTTTGGAGTAAATATGATCTTTTAGAAGACCTTATGATTGTAGTGACACTATTTAGGGCAACAGTATACTGCCTTCTATTGTACTCTGAGGGTTTTCTTTTAAAGGAACGATAGAAACGCTCCCTCTCTCGAATTTGAAGCTTAATCTGATGATTGAACCAAGGACAACTTTTAAGTTTCTTACGCTTCGTAATCAAGGGAACATATACTTCATACAAATGTTTTATGTTTTAAATTAAAGTGCTTTATTGTTAACGTCAGGTGTACTATATATTTCGTTCCAGTTAAAATTGAAACAGTCACGCTGGAGGTTTGTGCAATTCAGGTTACGAAACGACCTGTAACTATATACTTCCGTGTTGTGAGTTTCATGAAACTCAATAGCACAAAATAAAAAAATCATGTATAAATTTTGAGGTGGCCCTAACTTGGTCTCTGCGTTTTGAACTTGAAAGAAATAAATCCATCAAAGATGGATTATGGCTCGATTGGAAACAAGTCGGCCAGCGGTTGTTTATAATTGTAAGTCCCAATTTATCACAAAAATAAGTTAAAAGCCTCGAACTACTGTTATTTACTAAAATGAAATGGCTTCAGTAGATAACCAGGCTTTAGTTGACTTTGCCGTATGGCAAGGTGCACCGTCTTGCTGAAATACGTAGCCTCAAACTGTTGACTGAAGCTGTGTTATTGATGGAATGCTCTTCGAAGATGTTGCGATATTTCACAGAATTGACAAGGCCATCCCCATATCATTTGTGATGCTGCAAGCTTTATTGTTCGTTTTTAACAGTCTTTATGGAACGCTTATTTGGAGGTGCGCAGTACACGCTTCCGCTCATCGCCAACACAAACCTCAAATCTGGATTCATCGCTCCAAATTACTTGCCGCCACTGATGTAAGGTCCAATTTTTGTTCTCTTTAGTCCATTCAAGTCGCCTTTTCTTTTGCCTTGGTGTAAGAAAGGAATTTTCTTTGGCCTATTAAGATAGATTGAAAAAAATTACAAAATTACAAAATTAAAAAAAGATTTTTAAACAAACCTTGTAAAATGTATAACCCAATTTGTTCATGTTGCGTTTACAAGTGTCGACAGAAATTTCTTTTTTGATGCGGCTTTTCCACTCTACAGGTATCGCAGCAGCAGTTTGATGACGATTTTCTTTTATTATTTGTTTTAATACCCGACAATCGCGGGCTGTAGCTTTTGGTGGTCGTCTAGTTTTCTTCCGGGTTCTAATGTTACCATTCTTATTGAAGAGCGAAATGATATTCTGGACTGATGAACGAGGGAGATTGAAATTTTTAGCAATTTTATAGCTTGAAAAACCATTTCCGAAAGCTTTAATAATTGATTTTGATTCTCTAAGATCTTTGGATAAGGGAACACCACGCGCCATGATCAGCCAACAACTGAATTCGAACTTATTGCACAATTACACTAATAACATGCCAAAGTAAAAGTACCCTTGTTTTAGCTTAATTTTTTCTAACGGTTAACTTAGTCATACTATGATGTGGAGTAGACCAACTCTTTTGCATCGCGAATGACGTAGACCAACTATTTTGCGCTTATTATAAAATGAGAAGGCACACAGTTTTTACAGTACTTGTAGTGATTTTGCTTATTTGTGTCATTCATTACATCAAGAAGCATATTGTCTATAATATATTTTTTTTTATTTCTGAAAAAAATGAATACCTATGTATGACAAACTTATAATATAGAAGTTTTCACGTGAAAAAAGTGGGTGGACCAACTATTTTGCTTTTGGGTCGTATAGGTATGTATTCATCGAGAAAATTGAATAAAACTCGGTATCATTATTGAGATTTTATATTTTTTTATTTTTTTTTTATATAAAACAAATTACAAACTACGAGTACCTATTCTACTTGCGCAACAAGTGCTCAAAATCCCAATTGCTTTCTGAGTGCCTGGCAGTCGTCAACGTGCACACGCGCTGCCGTGAGCTGAGTGAAGCCTTACAGAATCAATCACCTCCCGGAAGCACCACCACAAGTTTGCGAACCTGGCCACTCTCAGAAACGCCCTAGCTAACTTAGTCTAACTTATAAACTAAGAGGATGTTACCTAGAGTCACGCACCGTCTTGGGAGGGCATGTTGACCCCTTCCCCCTCAAAGAGCCACCAAAATTCGGCAAATTGCTTTTTCGTATCGAATTTATCGCTCTCCGCTATTATTGCGGTACTAAGACGGAGGAGCTCATGAGCATTGGCGACGTCCCCGCCGCGGATGAGCCGCTTATCTCTCGCGTTGCGGTAGCAGTGGCATAATACCGGGATACCATCCCTCGTCTGGACCACCCTTTAGCATCAATATGGACAAATGCCTCCGGGTGATAAAGCCAGATCGGAGCGTACTCTCTATGTACATTGCATTGCATTGCCCTTGCAACGTGCCTTCGAGTCACCTAAATGAGGAAATTGTCAATCCTATTCAACTGAGCCCCATGGTATATTACCTTCTTGGGATAGTATTTTATATACGAGTACATAGTTGGATTCAGGCGTTCGGAACAACCGGAGACATGGCTCTCCATTGTCTCTCCAAAACCCGAATCTTTTCAATATAACTAGGCGCTATATTAAACGACAATGGACTTCTGGTTTATGTTGAGCAGAATAAGGTCCACGTAGCCTATGACCTTCACTCTAGAGTCAAGTTGACTGCTATGAAACAGTCTCTTTCTCAGAGCATAAGCCTTCTTGGCCCCAGCAAGACAAGAACTATATGTTTATCGAAATATAGATACCTACTGGTCAAGCCAGATACCCAGATATCTAACTACGCTTCTCACCGGCAATTGTTGCACATGCCAATGGCCAATTTCTTCCAGTTTTTTCTGGTATCCCTAGAGGCCCCCCAGTCAGTGGAGTTCTGAACAAGATTGTTTCCGTCTTCTAAAAGTTGATTTTCAACTTCCAGTCGTTTCAAAATCTCGTAATTTGATCAAAGTCACGCTGCAAAAGAATGGTAATGACCTCGATTTTAGGACCTGATCTGTATGCCACCAGATCACTCGTGTAAATGTTAAACAGGATCGGAGAATTAACCGCCCCCTGCTGTAAATCGTTTTTAATTTTAAGGACTCTGCTCGAAGTTACGTTGCGACATTTGACAACGAACTTCTTTCCTATCAGCACATTATAAATTACATATAGCAAAGGTTTGTGCATCCAACGCCTGGTCAACTTGTAGATAAGTCCCTCTAACCATACGGTGTCGAAAGCCTTCTCAAAATCAACCAGCCATGCACCCGTGCATTGGTTCTTGCATTTATTCCGCTGAATGTCGGAAACCAGTTTCGACACGGCTAGAATAGTGTCATGCCTCGCCCTGACACCAAACTGGTTGTCCGGAATTATGTTATTGTCCTCGACCTCTATGAATTCAAGTCTTGCGTCCGTTAAGGCCAAGTAAAAAAAAGTACTGCTTTTTGAGAAAGAAGGGATATCCGTCGCGTACAACTCGAGTTTGTACTCAATCAGATTGAGGCGCCACCAATCGTGAAACTGGTTGCCCCTGGGATTTGCAGTAACATTTCTCCATGCTACATGTTAGGCATTAATATCTCCGGCCAAGAAGTAATAATTCTCCTCCGAATTAAGCTGAAGGCTGCGAAAAAGTATCTCGAGCTGTGTCATTAATTGATTGGGTGGTACGCAGCAGGTGAGTAAACCGACACCACATACATTCTCCTCCGGCTATGGAGAGGAATGCATATGATGCATGCTTCCAGCAGGTGGAACTTACACACGTCTCCGCTATATATAACGCTATATTCTGCGATTGCCAAGTGGTTAGTTTGACCAAAACGTACCCCTCGGAGTTTTTTACGATAGGGGTGATAGTAATACTACTATACACTATCCAACAAAAATTGTCAGTACAGGGAAGATAGGATGTTTGTCTTTCAGTCTGGTTGCAATGACTTACATAATTCGGTCACTCTTTAAAGCTCTCACAGGGTTACCGTAGTGTGTATAATAATTCGCCATAACTCAGAGAGCAATTCTATTAGGGTTACCATCTTCCAATTTAAAATAAAAATATTGCGGAACGAAATAAATTCCGTTTATCTTTTTCCTTTTCTGGTAAGATAATAATAGGCGCGTTTTTTTAAGGGTATCTCCAGTAGACCAACAAAATATATAAATTTCGTAACACAAAAAAAAAAAATCTAAACGAAAAATATATCACTGTAATCTAATTTATTCATTATAAAAATTGTAAAACCTAAAATACTAATTTCTAATATCACTATTCAACTAATCCGATGAGTAATTACTGCTACTGCTCTCGTTATTTAGGTCTATTATTAACCTTTCAACTGCTTCCTCTGCAAAAACGTCGATGTCCCACATATTTGGCTCAACAACCTTGTAAGTGCTGTCGTAAGTAAGTCTCTTATTTCAGCCATTTTAAATGACTTGTTTTGGCTTGCTACAAACCCTTTCACTTGAGCCCAAACCAATTCTATTGGATTAAGGTCACAGTGATAAGGCGGCAAGCGAAGCACTTTATGTCGCGCATTTTGAGCCTTTTCATCCACGATGTATGTTTCATACTTGGCTTTGTAACGTTTAACGATTTCAAGCAACCCATTGTATGATTGCATCCCTACCTTACGTGAGATCTTCCTTTTGGGAATTCCCGTATTCATTGGCAAAACAGGCGTCATTCATCGGAAAAACAAAGACATCATATAAACAGGTACATAATGAGATGAAGGGATATATTTATGTTTTTTTTTTATTCAAAAAGTTAGCGACATAAACTCAATCAGCAAGATTTTCTAAAAACATTTCCGAGTCCTTTCCGCCAGATGTATATTGTGATAGGTAGACACAATCAGGCAATTAGAATACAAAATTATATAACCACGACGCAATGTCATATACCTAAACAGATGGTAAAAAAAACTGCAATTGTGCAGCTGTACAATACAAATACAATCAAATTAAAACCGTATGGCAACACCCCACGTAATAATTTGTTATCAAAAAGCACCAAAAAAGTTCTTTGACAAAATCCATAGAAGAACCCCTTAATGATATGCTTCATTGTAGAGATGGTAATACTCTTCTGATGTGCTTTAGTCACACACACTGCTTATTTTGGTGGATGATAATAGCAAGCGAACGCAAGACGATCATTCTCATTCCCATTCGGTGGTGGGTTGTATGTGAATTTTAGGCAAATTACAACAACAATTCCTTGGTTTGACAGTGGTTTGATTTTTATTTCAGTGGCAATTCTTGCGTTTGAGTGCCGTAAGAGTATCTACAGGCACCACTGGTAGAAAAAAAGCTCCTCCATAAGGCCTGTACTGACAATTTTTGTTGGATAGAGTATAGGAGTATGTATTCCGATCATAACCGATATAAGAAGGACTTTGCATTTGTTTATTGCAATTTAAAGAAAAATATAGCTTATGTAGGCTCAGTGGCTATCCCATAACCCTTTTAATGCACATTTGCTGTTATCCACTCCAAAGAGATACAATACCCATTTACCAATATCAAGGACTATTTCAATTAAACAGACAACATCAAGAAGAAGGTAAATACATAAAAATGCTCGAACTCCATTTCCCCAAGGCAGCCTACTGTACATCCAAATTCAAATATCCACCTCCGAACATATTACTCATCTTTAAGTTGGAAGCGGTACTTCTGACACTTGTTAATATGCTGCACAAGTACATTTGTTCTCATTTTGCTATATCAATTGCGTGCAGATTTCCAGTTTTGTTTGCTAATGTTCTTAGCAAAATGCCTTGAAATCGAAGTTCTGGTACCAGCATTGGATAGGTGTGTACCCCTCAATTCCCTACGGGGCAATCAAGCTCATGGTAGTTTCCACAAAACAATATAATTGAAATAATCAGCCATCCAAACTCATAACTGCTTTCATGATTTCATCACCCCAATCCTAACCCACTGCTCATTTGTATTTCTAAAGTCAGTTTATCTGCATCTAGCTTCAGCAAGCATCATCTTCGGCTTCCCACGAGTTTCTCTGCACCCATTCAAAGCTTTGGGGCGGATTTCGATGATGTACCTGGCGGCACCGATCCAGTATTTC
This sequence comes from Portevinia maculata, assembly GCA_949715645.1. NCBI lineage: Eukaryota > Metazoa > Arthropoda > Insecta > Diptera > Syrphidae > Portevinia > Portevinia maculata. Next base: position 261,508,980 of record OX454526.1, read on the forward strand.
GTTCGCTCTATATATCTCAATTCCTATAAAACTATCCAAGACAAAGGCGTACACACCCACACCGGCATACGAATGTGATGCACCCACACAGCTATAGAACTCCTTAAAGACAGCCTTGGGGCACGAAATTCGAAATTGCGAAACGAGAATAAGAACTGTTACCACGCATCAGATAGAGATGATGCAAAGGAAGCAGCACAGAGCCAATACTAGACCCCAGGCAATTCTCTAATGTTTCTTCCCATTTCGGCCGGAGGCAATCTAACTGCTGGCATCCTATTTTACATTTAAATGATAAAACCGTTCGCGTTTGTACAACAACACACAGAAGCTATAGAATGACTATGATGAAGAAACAACACAGCACTGGAACTGGACTGGAGGTTTGTTCGGCTATGCTCGTATCGCTTTCGCTGGCAACATCATCTCGTGTCGAGATACAATCACAGAAAAACGCCAAAAGGAACTTATACTCTCCCCAACGAATTTACGAGTACCATGCTGGGTAATTAAAATTCCTTGCTCACGATGATGATACGGAACATGAAAAAACCGTAGCCCCAGTACCCATACTCACACACACAAATACAACAGATCAACTGCTCATACGCGATGCAATTATAAACAATTTGATTTTCCAGCCGCGCAATCGTCGGCGTTTAACGTCGCATCGTCTTCGTTGTCGTCGTCATTCTAACCTCTTTATGACTGAATTTAATTGCTTAGATACAATTAAGGATAATTCATAAAAGCGATTTTGAATGGGTTTTGCGATTTAAGTGAGCGACTGAGGCGCTAGCGTTAGTTATACGCCCATGGGTACGAAATTATTTCAAAGCGCGAGAACTAAATTCATCGTTAACATGTAAATTGACTTTTAAAGGACGTGACATTGGGCCTTTGATGATGATTATACGATGTGATGGAGTTGGAAGTTGGATCGGATGTGATGTGAAAAGCGAAGTGATTGCATACGTGCTCAAGTGACAACTTTTCGGTTGGAATCAAAGGATAAACACAGAATTAGATTTAAAAGTCAATAAGCCAGGAAATGCGATTAGGCAAAGCGTAAATGTTGTGATTTTGTAATTAAGTGCGAGGAGTTTATTTGTGGTGGTTGGAATCGGTTTTTGCTTCGCGAAAATTTTAATATTTATTAAAAGAGTGTGCAGGTACAAAAGATATGTATTCTGGAAGAAGGTGGGCCTAAGATTTTGAATGAAAATAATTGTTTAAGGCTGATCATCAAGGTCTTTAGTTGAATAGTCTGTATCCCATATAATAGCCTTAAGAACTTGAGGTTTGGTTTTAACTTCAATTTATCATCCATTCTTACTGTAGGGATATTGATAAACGAAGGGTTTTAGTAAACATCGGCAGTCCTCACGATTTTGGATCGTTTTTTGAGGACAGCCAGATCGTGTTATTGCATTTATGTTTTTGGGATTTTGATTATTATTTTATCATCCTTTTGCGACACCGGTGATCTAGGAATCAACCCACGGATTTGCATGCGCACTTGTGGGAGAGCTTTAAAATGTCATAAAATGTCGCTAGGATTACCTGAATGTTAAAATTGCGTAGAAGTGATTTTCTTCCCTTAGTCGCTTTTTCTTAAGGGGAGAGGGGTTTGGGGGTGGGGGACTTGTACCGAAAGACATATCGCTAACCGAGTACGATTTAATTCGTTGGTCTAGTTAAAGTTGTTATAACCGATTTTCACTGTATTTATAAACTAAAATGAATCATTTTTATTAGTGAGCAAATTGTTCACTACACAGTTAAAATGTTTCCACAACAAAACGATACAGGTTTGAAACTCTGTACGTTGGTAAATTCTTTTAGGTTTTTTTTTTTTTTTTTTTTTTATAATTCGCTTACGCTAAAGGGGCTTTGTTTTTTCTGTATGTGTACAGTACCCTTAAAGTGTTAAACACAGCGTATGCATTTTTGTTGAACAGTAAGCAGCACCTAACAAAGAAGTATTGTATTACATGACTTACTATTCGAAAGAATAGGAGGATAGGAAAGAAGTTTTGGTGCTTAGTATTTTTTTTCTCCACGGGTGGCGCCTAAATTGCTTAGGGAGATTCTATTTATGTGAATTCAAATAAAAATCATGGCACTGGCCGGGATTCGAACGCACGACCTGCCAATCAGTTAGTGAATACACTACCATCGCACCAATGCCACCCGCCGGTTACCCGGAAGCCATTGTACAGTCACTGGACAAATTATTAGACGCACTGTAAGGTTCTATGTAAAATCTAAATTATCAGGTGATCATCTTATTCAACTTTAATTACTTTACTAGATACAATGTATATTTTTTCATTATTTACCTTATTATATAATTCTTGGCACAAATAGAACATCATAGTAAAAACAAAATATGTGCTTATGTACTCTTGAAACAATTTTGAATTTATGCAATGAAATGTTAATATTTAGTTGGGCTATGAGAGCTGCAATTCTGCATGGCATGCTATCAATGCAAGACTGTATTGTCTGTTGCATTTGAGGATGATGATTCCACAAATGAATAATCTTTTCTAAGAGTTGCGTTTTGCTTGCGATCACATCTTTAGCCACTTGTCTCTTCATCAGCTCCCACACGTTTTCGATTGGGTTCATATCGGTGCTATTACCCGGCCAATCCAATAGACGGATATTTTGTTCTTGCAAAAAAGCTTTAACAGAGCACGGTCTGTGTGGCAGAGAGCCCCATCTTGCATAAATATGATTTGTTTCCCATTCGGAAACCATTCTCTGAGCTGCGGAATCAACCGATTTTGTAAGGCTTCTTTGTACTGATCTTGCCTCAGCATACCTTTTACCACGTACAGACATCCGGCACCTTTGCCGCTGATGACTGACCAGATCATCACTTTCGTAGGGTGCCTAACAGTCTGGACGACACAGTCAGGATGAAACTTTTCTCCATGATGACGACGCACAAACAGAGCTTTATTCTTCAAAATTTCAAACGTGCTTTCGTCGCTAAAGCAGACCTGTCAAAAATAGAAAAAATTAATAAATAGCCTAAACATCTGTAGTGATCTTTCTTTATTTAATCGAGAATTATATTAAATGTATTATTTATGATGAAATAATATCAATTTACCGATTTCCAGAAGTCCACCCATCTCCAGAAGAAAACCCAGCTGTTTATTTGGGTTTTCTGGCGGGACGGCGTGCCTTAAAATCTAAATCTTTTAATTTTCTACGAATAGTGCGCTCAGACGCATTCACATTAGAATCTTCGAGTTGCGATTTTATCAGTTTTGTGGTAGCAAATCTGTTTTCCAGACAAATTTTCTTTAGAAATCTTTCTGACCTTGGAGTAAAAATATGCTTTCTACCGCATCTTTTATTTCGATTCGGGCTCAATTTGTCCCCTGATTCAATTTTCTTCTTTATCCATCGTACGCTAGTTTCGGAAACCTCCAGTCTTCGTGATATTTCGCGGTTCGAAAACATTTTAACATTAATGAGGGCCTTTACTTCTGCTTTTTTGCGTGGTGAAAGATCGCCTTTTTACCCATTATTAAAATGTTTTAATCGATATTATAGCTGCGTAGTATAAAACTGTGTAACAAATAAGCACAGCGCATTAAGCCACATAAACATGGCCGCACAGTAACGCACGCGAAAACCGACTGAAACCGGTTTGTACTTGTTTACGTTCGCTTATCAATTGGTTAAAACGGTAATGCAACACATTAAAAATAAATACATAATGGAATCATATACACAATCTTCTAAATAAAAACACGTTATATGTATAACATAACATAACATAACGATATTGCATATAAACTCGTGCAACACATAAAATTATTAAAAAAAACTACATTGCGTGTAATAATTTGGCCAGGGACTGTAAATACCTAAAAGTACATGACATGCCTTGTACCTAACAAATATTATTAAAATCTGCTTATAAATCATTTAATGTATGTAAGAGGTGTCCCTGCTTAGTGGTCCAAACTGTCAAGTAGCTGCTGTCATGCAGGGTAATTCACATATTCTAATTCCATCTTTTAATACCCCGACGACCACTCGGATTCTGTTTTATCAAAGGACACAAGGGACCTTCTTCTTTTATTATCAATAGGGCCAGTGGTGTTCCATTGTTACATAGCCAAACTTATCGTGACACCATCTATGAACAGCTCTAAGCCGTATTGAAGGTGGGTGTCACCTGCGCGTCAGCTACTAAAGTGAAGATCAGAGCCGCATCTGGCCAACATATTCAGTTTCTCGTTCCCTTCCATTTTAATGTGTAAGAAAACCACCCAGCAGAGCTGATTGCTCAAAGCGCCAATAGACATTCTGTGACGCAGTTCCCAATTATAAGGCTGGAGTTGATCGCCGCTGCCTGACGGTTAACGTTAATGGTTAATTAAGTTGCTGGTATTCCATTGCTAGGACTTCTTAATCGCGAAAATCTCTGATTGGAAAATAATACGGTGATCTGCCACTGGTTGATTCTCAGTGCTTCTAAGAAGACTTCTGCTCTTGTTCCCTTCTCCGTCTTTGAGCCATTTGCCAAGATGGATATAGCTTGGATGCCTGGGTTGAGAGAATTCCAGTCTTGGGTGCTTCTTCCTCCTTTAAGGCTAAGGTTATGATTAGAATTAAAGGGATAATGACGGTGACCATATTATCCTGCGGAAAAGAGGACACGTTTATATTATGTAATAAAGACATGCTTCAAAGCAACTGAGTACATTCTAGTACTAATGCTTTGTTTTTATTGCTTTTATCCACAAAGTTCAAACAAAAATTATATCCACTTTCATATTGAAGTCCTATGAAAATGAATGTTATGATGAAAGTATTATTTCTTTGAGAATAGATACATCTATACTCTATCCAACAAAAATTGTCAGTACAGGGAAGAGAGGATGTTTGTCTCTCAGTCTGGTTGCAATGACTTACATAAATCGGTCCCTCTTTAAAGCTCTCATAGGATTGCCGTAGTGTGTATGATAATTCGCCATAACTCAGAGAGCAGTTCTATTAGGGTTACCATCTTCCAATTTAAAATAAAAATATTGCGGAACGAAATAAATTCCGTTTATCTTTTTCCCTTTCTGGTAAGATAATAATAGGCGCGTTTTTTAAGGGTATTTCCAGTAGACCAACAAAATATATAAATTTCCTAACACAAAAAAAAACGAAAAATATATCACTGTAATCCAATTTATTCATTATAAATATTGTAAAACATAAAATACTCATTTCTAATATCACTACCCAACTAATCCGATGAGTAATTACTGCTACTTCTCTCGTTGTTTAGGTCTATTATTAACCTTTCAACTGCTTCCTCTTCAAAAACGTCCATTTCCCGCATATTTGGCTCAACAACCTGTTCAACGTGTTGGACACATCGATGCCATTTTTCCTTGTCAACCCTTGTAAGTGCTGTCGTTAGTAAGTCTCTTATTTCAGTCATTTTAAATGACTTGTTTTGGCTTGCTACAAACCCTTTAACTTGAGCCCAAACCAATTCTATTGGATTAAGGTCACAGTGATAAGGCGGCAAGCGAAGCACTTTATGTTTTTTCATCCACGATGTATGTTTCATACTTGGCTTTGTAACGTTTAACGATTTCAAGCAACCCATTGTATGATTGCATCCCTACCTTACGTGAGATCTTCCTTTTGGGAATTCCCGTATTCATTGGCAAAACAGGCGTCATTCATCGGAAAAACAAAGACATCATATAAACAGGTACATAATGAGATGAAGGGATATATTTATGTTTTTTTTTTATTCAAAAAGTTAACGACATAATCTCAATCAGCAAGATTTTCTAAAAACATTTCCGAGTCCTTTCCGCCAGATGTATATTGTGATAGGTAGACACAATCAGACAATTAGAGTACAAAATTGTATAACCACGACGCAATGTCATATACCTAAACAGATGGTAAAAAAAACTGCAATTGTGCAGCTGTACAATACAAATACAATCAAATTAAAACCGTATGGCAACAACCCACGTAATAATTCGTTATCAAAAAGCACCAAAAAAGTTCTTTGACAAAATCCATAGAAAAACCCTTAATGATATGCTTCATTGTAGAGATGGTAATACTCTTCTGATGTGCTTCAGTCACACACACTGCTTATTTTGGTGGATGATAATAACAAACGAACACAATACACAAGACGATCATGCTCATTCCCATTCGTCTGTGTGGGAGAATGGTTGTGGTGGGTTGTATGCGAATTTTAGGAAAATTACAACAACAATTCCTTGGTATGGCAGTGGTTTGGTTTTTATTTCAGTGGTAATTCTTGCGTTTGAGTGCCGTGAGAGTATCTAAAAAAGCTCCTTCATAACGCCTGTACTGACAATTTTTGTTGGATAGAGTATAGTGCTATGCATCATCTCACAGTCTCAGCTAACAAGCTTACACCATCCACATAATGAGATAGAGCTGAACTCGGCTCAGTATCACGTGCAAAAAATCGAGATGAATATTAGATTGATTTAGAGCTCTCCCACTAATCGAGATGTGATAACGATATTTGTGTTCTTAGCAGCAAAAATAAAATGAAAGCGTTGCATTAAACAGTCACTGAACGAAATGAATTAAATGATTATTTTGCAAAAAAAAAAATATTTAAAAGGCAAAAAAGGACATGTATCTTCTAAGAAACCAGTCTTGCTTATAAAAAACAATTTCTTACTTAGATTAGCGACAAAAACAAGTTGTTCATCACCATCACTTAACCTTGTACCTGGGGAATATTTTCTGAAATATAGCCATCTCATTCTAAACGGCTGTATGCGACCTGAGAAAAAAAATATCACGCTTACTTATTTATATTTATTATTTATTTTTAAGCGAAATAATTTAGTCAACCAGCTTTAAATGTCCTTAGCTCGCATACCGTTTAATCAAAATTAGTCATTCACTGTTCTTAGACACTTCAAGCACTCGACTTAAGGAACAAGACCAAAATGTGGTGGGTTCCGCGCCACGAGGCCATTGAAAGTAATGAAAAGGCCGACGAACTATCAAGAATGGGATCAAAAACTTCTTTCAAAGGTGCCGAACCCTTCTGCTGCACTCCTAGACCAGCAGTAATCACAGTTATAAAATGCTTTGAACATACAAAACGTACCATTTATTGGGAGGGCATTCCAGGACTTTGACAGGCAAAACGCGCCATACAGCCTTCAATATAGCCGTAAAAAGTTTAAACGAGCCAGAAATGACTGCAATGCCCACATTAATCGTGTCAAATTCTCCTATGACCAAAACTTTTGGTCATTTGTTAAAAACATCAAGAATTCGGCCTCATCTTCTATCTTCTATCCCGACACTCATTTACAATGACATTCCAGCTGTCAGCTCTATAGATAAGGCCAATCTGCTTGCTGCTCAATTTGCAGTCAGCTCAACGATCCCAGATTGTGCTTTGTCTCCCCCTGTACTCGAGCGCGTAGAATACTCCATGGGACCAATCCACTTTCGCACTCGTACAGTGGCTAGAGTACTTCAAGATCTTGACGTTCACAAATCCGCTGGTCCAGATGGTAAGCCGTCAGCTAATGAAATATCTTGAATCGCGAAAACTTCCTAATGACCAGCAGTATGGTTTTCGCAGCAACAGGTCCACTGGTGATTTTATGACATACGAGTATCTAACCGAAAAGTGGAACCAATCTCTTCATCAAGGTGGTGAAAGTAAGATTGTTGCGCTTGATATTTCAAAGGCATTTGACAGAGTTTGGCATCAAGCTCTCTTGTCGAAAATGCGTGCATTTGGAATCGATGATACTCTTTTTCAATCGATTAGAAATTACCTTTCGGACCGTTCAATTCAAGTTGTTTTGGATGGTTTCAAGTCTGCAACTCACCAAATAAATGCTGGTGTCCCCCAAGGCTCTGTTCTGTCCCCGACTCTCTTTCTCATTTTTATACCCTATTCTAGGGGTATATTAATTTTGACGCATAGTTTGTAACATACCTTAATATTGCCCGTAGACCCCTAAAAGTTACTATATTTATGATCAGCATCGATAGTAATGTCGATCTAGCCATGTCCGTCCGTCCGTCCGTCCGTCCGTCGGCAAAAATTAGGCCTTTAAACTGGACCTAGAGAGCTGAAATTTTAACCATATACTCTCTAGGGCAGGGATGGAAAAGCGGATACAATTGTATCTTTTTGATACAATCAGTAATTAAAGTTACACAGATACAATTAACTCGAAAAAGATACAATTTACCAAACACTTTTTTTGCTTTAAAAGTTACACAGTTACAATCCTTCGTTAAAAGATACAATTTCATACTCACGCGACGAACACATCCAAAATTTGTAATAGAGAATATAAAATGCGTTTAAGCCTTAAGTTCTTTTCTATTACATTAGCATAACCAATTCACCTTCACGAAACACCACCAATGCAATAAAAAAACAAATTTCTCATATACATACATACCTAACCTATCATGCGCACTGCTCTTGCACAGTGCAGGTGCACGCCACGCATGAGTATATTATATTGCGATTTCATATTCACTCACAGAAGTATTCAATTTATCATAACGCAACGCAGCTGTCTGTCACATTTCACAAATCACACCACTCTTTCCACAAAAAACAGAGCATGCCATGCGCAATTTGTTCTACCCCCAGCTACTCACAGAAATAAAAATTAATAAGAAACGTTTGAACAATAATTTTGGATTTTAAAAGAATAAGAAAATAAAAATGGAAAGGTAAGCTATTTATTCATTGTGCATACAAAAATTAGAATGCAAGTATTGTATTAATCCAACAGATGGTTGATAAAAGAAGCAAGGACTTCTCCAACGAAAAGCAACGAAGAAGAAATGTCTAGTAACATGCAATATGAAAATGAAGAACATTGTGATGAACATGAAGATCTTTGTATTGAGCCAGCTACTGGGTAAGTTATATTCACAATATTGTAATATAAATCTAAACATCTACGACTATTAGGTTATCTCCCAAAACTTCAACCAAAAACAAAAAAAGAACATACCCATTTCGAGAAGAATGGACTAAAAAATTCGCATGGTTGCAAACCGGACCCACCAGACAAGGAAAAACGTGTAAAGTTCGCAATTGTTGGGGGGTTGGCCCATATTAAAAGACATGGAAGTTGCGATTCACACCAAAGGTATCTTGCGGCGTCACAGAATACAGCGAAAATAGAAAACTTGCTAAAATCTGATGAGAGCGGCAAGAAAGTAACGGAAATGGTAAAAAAATTTGAAATTTCACTAAGTTTATTTGTGGCTGAGCACAACCTGCCATTCAGTAGCTTGGATCATTTAAACTCATTGCTAAAACACAATGTCCCGGACTCCCAGATAGTAAAGCAGATGGTTGTTAATCGGAAGAAGAACCAACAAATAATAAAAAACTTATTGGGGCCACACAACTCAAATATTATTTCCCATATTACAAAAAATCTGTATTTTTCAATACTTATAGATAAGAGCAATGACATTACTGTGAAGAAAAATTTGGCAATTATTATACGTGTTTTCGATACAAAATGTAGAGATATGTTTCTTGCGCTTGTGGAGCTTAAGGATGGCACATCCGATGGAATTTTTGAAGTTTTGAAAGCTGTTTTTCGGGAAAAGAATATTTTTCTAAAAAATTTAATTGGTTTCACTGCTGACAATTGCTCAGTGATGATGGGGAATACCGGTGGAGTTCAAGCTAAACTAAAAGGAATAGCTCCAAAGCTAATTGTCAATGGATGCGTATGTCACATCCTTAATTTGTCTTCCAAGGCTGCTGCAAACAAATTGCCAGAAGATATTGACAAGCTTTTAAAATGTATCAATCATCACTTTAGCAACAGCTCAGTTAGAAGAGAAGAATATAAACATTTTCAGCAACATTTTGGTATAGAATTGCATACCATTTTAAAACATAACACAACTCGATGGCTTTCTCGCCAGGTAGGTTGTTAGCTGTTAAAGCAATAATTACTGTATTTAATTTCTCATTGTGTTTGATAGGCTGCGATTGAAAGAATTCTTGAGCAATGGGTTGCTTTGACGCATTATTTTGGTTTAGAAGATTTTGAAGCAAAATTTAAAAATAATAATATTAACTTAATTACCTTCCATTTAAACAGCAAACTTATGAAACTTTATTTCTATTTCTTATCATATATTCTAAAAATTATTAACGATATCAATTTAGAAATGCAGTCGGAGGAGGCAAGGATTCATGTTTTTATGACTCGTATGAAATATTTATTTCGGCAAATTTGCCGCAATTTAATGGTTAAAAAAACAATTGATGAGACCAGTTTTGGCAATCTGAATATAAACGAAAATCATCTTCCTTTAGATCAGATCTTCTGCGGGTCAGCCTGTGAAATTTATTGTTCCTCGGAAAATGTGCCAGAACATGAAATACACCAACTTAAATTACATGCAAAACATTATTACATGGCGTTTGTGGAAGACCTCAGGGGAAGAATAAATTTCGAAGACGAAGTGCTTAATTCTATAAAATATTTTTCGCCACACCATGTTATTTCAGGAGAAACCATTTCTATCACCAAAATAGTACTCAAAGTTTTTCCTGATGATGAAATTTCAAAAATTGATGTCGTTAATAATGAGTATCGTGCCCTAGCCGACTTGGAACATTTAAAATCTTTAAAAAATGCACCAATTTCAAGGTTTTGGACTGAGGTTAGCCTCATTAAAAATGAATGTGGTGATTTTATGTTTGGGAACATATATAGAATAGCTCAAGGCATTCTTTCAATACCACATTCTTCGGCTTGTGTGGAAAGAATTTTTTCGTATCAAAATTTAATAAAAAATAAGTGCAGAAATCGGCTTCAGGTTGAAACTTGTTCAGCTTTAATCGAAACCAAAAATTTGTTGAGAAATGACGCATGTCATAACTTTAAAATTGAAAAATGTCTTTTAGAAAAGAATTCACAAATAATCGATATTGATCAAGACGCACTAATAGAATAAAAAAATTAATGTTCCTAAGTATTGAAGTGAGACTGAACTAATAATAAATTATTAATTTTGCATTTAAAAGTCTGAATTTTTTTGTGTTCCAAAACGATGTGTTTATTTTTTTTTTATTACATATCTATGTTTATATGGTATGTCACCAATAAAGTTTTCAAAATGATATGGATTTGTTTTATTTCAAGGGCAAAGAGGAGCAATATAATGTGTTTTACATTATTTTTACATATTTATCTAATATTCGTATAGCTATCAATTTCCACAACTACAAAGATACACATCCGTCCTAAAAGATACAATTTTAACTTGTGAAAAGTACAATCTGAAAAGTTCATTTTCCATCACTGCTCTAGGGTCCCGAAATAATCAAGTTTACGAATTTTTGAAATCCGCCCACAGACACGCCCACAAACTCAAAAAAACAAAATTTTGGAAAAAATCGAATTCTGAGCTAGGAAGCTGAAATTTTTTATATATGATCTATGACCCCTAAAACTGCTCGGGATAAAAAAATTTCAAAATCCGCCCACTGCCACGCCCACAAAAAAATAAAACAATTTTATTGAAAAACCAAAATTTGAGCTAGGGAGCTGAAATTTTTAATATATACTCTCTAGGGGCGCTTTAAGCTCACAATTATTATTATTTTTTTTTTTTGAAAATTTGAAGTGAGCTAGGGAGCTGAAATTTATAATATATACTCTCTAGGGGCCCTTTTGCTCATGTGTTAATTTTTTTTAAATCCGCCTACCGACACGCCCACAATTAAATAAAACAATTTTATTGAAACACCCAAGTTTGAGCTAGGGAGCGTTTTTTTTGATAAAATCCTTTAAATGTTGTATAACAAAATATGTAGAGCGTTCTTAACAATTCAACCATACTTAGACTTTTGTCACGCCCACTTATGAGGGATAAGAATAAGAATAGGGTATCCAACAGTTCGCTTAAGCGGACTGTAGCCCGTCCCTATGTTTATAAATAATCTCCTGTCTGTTTTTTTTTTTTTTTATAAAAAGGAAATCCAAATCCCAGAGCACTCAGACTCGGTAACGGTCCATTGTACTTTTCATTTCCTGTCGCTGTCTGTTACTTCTAATCCAATCCATTCCTTTGCTGATGACAGTACCCTCAGCTTCTCATATTCGTTTCTTAGGTCATGCCCCTCATCTTCGGGTGTGGAACAGGAACGGCAGCGTATGTGAAGCTCATTAAATTCCGATCTTAACAGCATAATTCAGTGGGGTAAAACCAATAGAGTGGAATTTAATTCTTCCAAAACACAATACTGTCTCCTGTCATTAAATCAAAACCCACACAAACTGCCATTATCTATGAATGACACTTGCATCGCCGAAAACGAAAGACTTTCCATTCTCGGTATGTGTGTTAATGAGTTAATGACAACCTTTGTTGGAATGACCACATATTCGATGTCGCCAAGAACGCCGCGAAATGTCTAGGCTTCCTTAAGCGTTATAAGAAATATTTCACCCCTTCTGATCTGGCTACAATTTATAAGACGTTTATTCGCCCGAAACTCGAGTACAACGCTCATATCTGGTCCGCTGCACCAATAACTTATTTCGAGCTACTTGACAGGATCCAAAAACGCGCGATAAAACTTATTGGCGACCGAGACATCGCGAGATCGATTGACTCTCTTAGTCATCATCGTAATGTCTCCTGCCTTTCGTTGTTTTATCGTTATTTCCACCATAAGTGCTCAAACGAAATAGACAGTTGCATTCCTCCCCTAGAACATTTCAACCGCAATACCCGCCATGCAAGGAATGCTCATCAGTTCACCCTGTGTTCCGACGTACAGTGAAGTTCAAAGAATCTTTCCTCAGCCGTACAACACGAATGTGGAACACTCTTCCACGGATTGTTTTTACTTCACATTATAACCTACAAACATTCAAAACCAACGTGCATCAGCATTTCTCCTTTTCTTCTCACCCTAATCTCCTTAACGCCTGCGCTGTGTAGCTAATACTCGTACATTATAAGGGTCCCAATCCCAAACCCTTTAGTGCGTGTTTATTATAAAAAAAAAAAAATAGAAATGTTTATTTGAGTCGGCATGATATCAAAAACCTAGTAGGTTTTCTTACCGGTCGCCACGGGTTACGATCCACCCAAACAAAATGAAAATATTCGACTCTCCAGAGTGTCGGCTATGTATTGAAAAAGACGAAACAGCTGAACGAATTCTAGGTGAATTGCCAGCCCTTAATGACACCTGAAGGAATATTGTCTTTAGAGAAAAATTGAAGAGATAAAGAAGTCCTCTGGTGGCTTCATTATCCGCTTCATAGCCTATAGAATTTCTTGCCAGCCGGTACAATAGACCTATAAGCTAACAAAAAAATACTCATTTGTAAGGAACGCTCTTGAATGCATCCATTTTCTTATTTTGTACATAATCTATATATTAATACGGAGTTACCTATAACGTGTTTCCACCCATTTTTGCTATTATACGTCACATAGATGTAGGAAAATGTCCAGCCGACAGGTGAAGCTTAGCTTAGTCCGTTCCGTTAGTGGGAACTACGAAAAAAAATACATAGGCAGCAGAGAACGATTATGTACAGAGAGAGTCTAGTTCGAAAAGTCGCTAAGTGAAGTCCTCTTCTTTTGTAAACCATTTCTTTGTTCTTTGCTAGTTTTTTTCTATTTTTTTATTTTGCTTAAACTGTTGAAATTTATAAACTAAATAATGAATTACCTAAATAAATGCTGAATTAAATCAAAGTGATAAAATCTTTTAATGGTTCTACATGGTGTCAGAAGTGGGATACGTCGCGTGTCGGTCGGCTTGTCGCGTTGAATATTTGGAAGAAAAGAATATGAGGAAAAGTGAATGCAACAACAACACACTGTGAAGCTGCAAAAAAAAAGTGAAGCTCCCCATATAAAGAGCAAGTGTATGAAAAGTTTGAAAAAGTAAAAGAATGTGTTAAGTCAATGTGGCAAAAGAAGTAATCAGGATATTCCAAAGAAAAAAAAAAAAGAAAAAAAAACCGTGAACATAGTACTGAAACTGAAAATTGAATATCGGAAAAGTGGTTAAGAAATATCGTAAAGTGTTAAAAGAATTAAGGAAAAGTCGGTAACGGTTAACTATATGGTGTAGCGTATGTGAAGAGTCAAGAAAACCGCAAGCAAAGATCAAGCGAACAAAGGCATTTGGTGAGCCCGTTTCATTTAAATTGCATACTATTTACTTTATAAGTATATAATATTTACTTGTATGCATGACTAGTACAAGTATAATATAGCGACCCAGTCGTTTTTTTTTCCGTCGAGCGACAAAGTTGCTAACATTTCCGCTGAGATATCTTCCCGTTAAATCAAATCGATTTGCATGGGAACCAGGCGTTTATCACTTTTAAGATTTTAAAATTAAATGAGTTTCCCGGCGGGCATTGAATCTTGGACCACAAAGCAATTGCAACAAGTTTTAAAACAGCGTGGTTTATCTTACCGATATAATCTAAAATCAGACTTGGTAACGCGACTCCGCATTTCATTAGAAACCGAAAGGGAACATCCAGAAGGGTCAATTGTAAGCCACGAAGCCCAGTCTGTTACATCGTCACTTGACGATTCTGATACGTCATCTGTGGTATCATCAGCTTCGGCGACATCAAACATGTCTGTAAAGGAGGAGGCTATTCAGAACAACTACCAATTTAAGGACGTAGAGGAGTCATTAGAAAAGTTTGATGGCGAATCTAAAGACGTCGAATTATGGCTTTCAGATTTTGAAAGTGTTGCGCTAGTTTGTTGCTGGAATGAGGTACAAAAATTTCTATATGCAAGGCGATTGTTATCAGGGGCAGGTAGATTAGCAGTTGAGTCAGAGTCGGGCATTTCCAGTTGGAAAAAGCTGAAGGAGTTCCTCACAAAAGAGTTTGGGAAAAGGGCACCGATAATGTTCATAAATTGTTAGCAGATGCGAAAAGAAATATATCTGAATCGTATTTAGAATACTATTACCGGCTAAAAAAAATAGCTACAAGAGGAAAGGTTGAGGATTCGCACTTGATAGGTTACGTAATAGGGGGAATCCCAGACAATGCTATCAACAAAAGCATACTTTACCAATCGCAAACCCTATACCAACTGAAAGTAAATTTAAAGGCATACGAGAACATGAAGGAAGATCAGGAGAAAGAAAGAAAGAAATACGATAGATCGCAGCAAAGTACAAGCAATGTTAAAAAGCAGGACCACGTTCCCCATAGGAGGCGGTGTACAAATTGTGGAGCTACGTCTCATACTCATGGCAACTGTCCTGATAAGTCGAAGGGGATGAGGTGTTTCCACTGTAATGAGTTTTTTTCACATCGCCCCAAAATGTCCCAAAAAAGCAAACGTCAGCGTCATAAGAGCAGAAGTGCCTGATTTTACAATCCAAGTAGTCGTTGGTGGAGAAAATTGTCGCGGACTTATAGACACTGGTAGCGATATTTGTATCATAAGGGAAAATCTGAAAGATAAGCTAGGTCTATTCAGTTTTGAGGAGCCAGGCATCCCGGTGGTAGGATTTGCCCAAAATAGCAAGACAACCTTAGGTGCGGTAGCTATTGATGCAGTCATCGATTTTGAGTCCTATCATTTTTTGTGCCACGTAGTCCCGAATGATTGGTTAAGTACAGATATACTTATCGGCAAGAATTTCTTTGCAAATGCTTCACTGGTAATAGAAAACGGAAAGCCTACTATTTCCAAAACTAGCAAAGATGGAACATTTTTAGCCCAGGTCAACGTAATAAATTGCGACTCCTATCCAGATAGTTTGGACAACATTTCTAATCGCGAGTTTAAGGAACAGATTTGGTCTATGGTGCAAAATTATCAACCTAAGAAGGAAGCAGATTATTTAGAGGTGGAAATGAAAATTTGCCTGGAGGACGAAACTCCAATACATCAAAGGGCTAGGAGATTGGCGCCGTTGGAGAAGAAGATAGTACAGAGGCAAATTTCGGAATGGTTGGAAGAGAGAATCATTAGGGAGAGCACGTCAGCTTATGCTAGTCCCATAGTTTTAGCCAAGAAGAAGGATGGAAGCAGCAGACTGTGTGTGGACTACAGGAAGTTCAACTCCAGAATAATTAAAGACAGGTTCCCATTACCTAATATTGAGGAAGTACTTGAAAACCTACACAAGTCTAAGGTATTTACGACGCTCGATCTGAGGAATGGATTTTTCCATGTTGGTATAGAAGAGTCGAGTAGAAAATATACTGCCTTCATTATACCGGACGGAAAATATGAATTCAACAAGGTTCCATTTGGATTATGTAACTCACCGTCAGTGTTCCAGCGATTTATAAACTCTATTTTTCGGAACATGATTCAAGAGGGTATCCTTCTCGTCTATATGGATGACCTCATTATTCCCTCTGAAAACGAAACTGAAAATATAGCGTCCCTAAGAAAAGTCTTAAGCCTGTGTAGCCGAAATGGCCTCTCGATAAAATGGAGTAAGTGCCAGTTTCTGACCAAAGTAGTACAGTTCCTAGGGCATATAGTACAAGATGGCACTATCCGACCTTCTGACGAAAAAGTTTTAGCGGTGAGGAAATTTCCTGTTCCAAAGAATGTTAGGGACGTAATGAGCTTTTTGGGTCTCACCGGATTTTTCCGAAAGTTTATATTGTTTATAAACAAGGCGTAGTTAGCGAAACCGCTTACTGACTTGACAAGAAAGGAGGAGAAATTCATTTGGGAACAAAGGCAGGAACACTCTTTCCAAACTCTGAAAAAAAAGTTATGCGAAGAGCCGGTGCTGAGGCTTTTTGATCCATCACGCCCTACGCAGTTGCATACAGATGCCAGCAAAGCAGGATATGGAGCGGTTTTGCTGCAGAAAGGAGATGATGGTTGTTTTCATCCAGTATTCTTTCTTAGTTTCATAACGTTACCCGCAGAGAAGAATTACTCGAGCTACGAATTGGAGGTGCTTGCTGTAGTACGAGCTCTTAAAAAGCTGCGCGTTTACCTGTTAGGGTTAAAGTTTGAAATTTTTACAGACTGCAAGGCTTTTCAGCTAACCATGGCCAAAAGGGAGCTGAACAGCAGGGTAGCAAATTGGGCGCTACAGTTGCAGGAATATAATTGTTCAGTGCATCATCGGTCGGGGCGTTCCATGCAACATGTTGACGCACTTAGTCGGTACCCGAATGTTTTGGTGATCGAAGATGGTGTTACAGAGTCGATTAGAAAAGCACAGGCGAATGACGATTTTTGCAAAGTTATTTTGCAAGTTCTACAAACATCGGAGCTCGAAGATTACGTGTTGCGGAACGGCGCCATTTATAAGTATGTAGAGGGGGACTACCGTATAGTGGTGCCGAAAGTAATTCAACGACAAGTTGTTCAAAAGGTACATGAACAAGGTCATTTTAATAATCGCAAGGTTGAGGCGTTACTTCAACGAGACTACTACATACCTAAATTATCAAAAGTAGTGGAAGCGGTTTCCAATAGTTGTATAAGCTGCATTCTTACCTCAAGAAAGGTCGGGAAAAAGGAGGGATTGCTGAGTCCAATTGATAAGATGGATATTCCTCTTCATACATTTCATCTGGACCACATAGGACCGTTACCCTCGACTGCCAAGAGCTACAAATTTTTATTAACGGTCGTTGACGCCTTCAGTAAATTCACCTGGATATATCCCGTCAAGAGTACCGGAACAGAGGAGGTTTTGAAGAAGCTGGAGGTTCAAGCTGATGTTTTTGGAAATCCGCACCGGATGATTACGGATAAGTGAGCTGCTTTTACCTCAAATCAATTCAAAGAGTACTGCGAAGCACGTAATATCTACCATCATCTAGTAACAACAGGGGTACCCAGAGGAAATGGACAGGTCGAACGTCTGAACAAAATCGTGATTGAAGTCATTTCGAAGCTCTCTGTGGAGGACCCTCTAAACTGGTATCAGCATGTAAGTCGTACTCAACGAATCCTGAATTGTACAATCTCGCGGTCTACAAAAAGAACACCATTTTTACTACTCACTGGCGTGCCAATGTTTACCACGGAAGATTTAAAATTAGCCGAGTTACTTGAGGAGGAGATCCGCCTAGACTTTGAACAGAACCGCCAAGAAATTAGACATCAAGCGAAGCTGGAGATCCTAAAAGTGCAAGAGGAAAACAAGAAGGGGTACAATCGTGGCAGAAAAGTACCTACCAAATACAAAATTGGCGATCTCGTAGCCATCCAACGGACGCAGTTTGGGACAGGGCTCAAGCTATACCCTAAGTTTCTAGGACCATACGAGATATCGAAGACAAAGCGTAATGACAGGTATGAAGTCCGTAAAGTGGGGGAGCATGAGGGCCCACATCATACATCGACGTCAGCCGATTATATCAAGCCGTGGAAGATCTATAATTCTGATGTTGACGACGCGGATGAAGACGAATATGCTGAAGACCGCCGTTCGCCCGAGCCGGTCGAAAACCAGAATGGCCGAGTGTAGGAAAATGTCCAGCCGACAGGTGAAGCTTAGCTTAGTCCGTTCCGTTAGTGGGAACTACGAAAAAAAATACATAGGCAGCAGAGAACGATTATGTACAGAGAGAGTCTAGTTCGAAAAGTCGCTAAGTGAAGTCCTCTTCTTTTGTAAACCATTTCTTTGTTCTTTGCTAGTTTTTTTCTATTTTTTTATTTTGCTTAAACTGTTGAAATTTATAAACTAAATAATGAATTACCTAAATAAATGCTGAATTAAATCAAAGTGATAAAATCTTTTAATGGTTCTACATAGATATGCCAACACTATATATATTTGGGTAGGGGACAATACATAGAAGTGCACAATACATAAATTATCCACATATATAACACACATTATGAATTACAGCAGGTAAAATGAAGCGAATTAGATGAAATTACAACAACAACAACATTGCTGTGTGAGGCAATTATCTGCCAATCGGAACAGACAAATTTTATATCATGAAGACTTGAAAATGTTGTTTTTTTTTTTTAAAAAAAAAAGGAATTCCAAATCCTAGAGCACTCAGACTCGGTAACGGTCCATTGTACTACCAGGCGGAATTCCTCCTTTTGGTGTAGAGGCATGTGAATGGGTGGTATGCTGTTGTTCCCCATGGGGATTGAACCTGCACCGCACGGGTAACAAGCCAACACACTAACCTCTACACCGTCGCCACCCTATGCTTGAACATACTTGAAGTTATTTGAAAATGCTTGAAGGTACTTGAAAATGCTTGAAGTTACTTGAAGTTACTTGAAAATGCTTGAAAATACTTGAAGTTACTTGAAAATGCTTAAAGTTACTTGAAGTTACCTGAAAATGCTTGAAGTTTTTTTTTTTCTTTTATAATTTGCTTACGCTAAAGGGTTTTTTTTCTGTTGTTACAGTACCCTTAGAGTGCTAAGAACACAGCGTAAGCATTTGTGTTTAACAGCAAGTAGCATCTGACACTATCGTATTTCATTGCACGCTTTTCGGTGCTACTTACTATTAGAAGAATAGAGAGATAGGAAACTAGTGTTTGGGTGCAGTTGTAGGGTTTTTCTCCGGGATTTGAAAGCACGACTTTCCATTCAGTAAGCGAATATACACTACTACTGCACCTGTTGCCATCCGCTCACTTTAAGTTACTTGAAAATGCTTAAAGTTACTTGAAAATGCTTGAAAACTGAAGTTACTTGATAATGCTTGAACATACTTGATGTTTTTTGTGTGTTGATTCAACACCCTTTTTATTTTCAATTCTCAGCTTTAAATTCGGAAAAATGATTAATTAAAAGAAAAACGCAACTACTCTTCGTTATAAAAATTCGCTTATATTCCTTTTCTTTGTTTTCTATTACATTATATTATCATTATATACATTACATAGTAGGTACTCAAACTTGCCAAAAAAACGTAACGTAAAGGGACGTAATATTATTTTTGATGAGACAAATTTAAGGTGTGCAATAGATTTGTAATAGAGTTTTACAAAATATTTAATTTAATAATTGAATGTTTTAAATACATTATATTCAATCTCCAACATTCTCCCCGTCCGCGGCAACAGTTTGGTTTCTGGTCCACCCTGTAGTTCTTCCGTCATCTTCTTCGTCATCTTATTGCTGAATTGGGCTTGAGCTTTGAATTGAGTGTGTGTGGCTTCCAATTCTAATCAATGAAAAACTTGATTAATGACAGAGTGAGACAACACAAGACAATGACTAGTGTACAGAAACAACAATGATTATGTTGACGATTACTGTGAGCAGTGTAGTGGCTGAATATTTTCTACGACGGTGATAAGCGTACCTACATAGATCATGAGTTATGGTTATCTCTTTCGTTTGCCCATAGGAGATGCAACGATGCATTTTATTATGTGTGTTAATTTTTTTTTTGTTTTTACTATCAGTTTTGTGTGTAATCGGTGCCTGTGTTTTGATCGCGTTCGTATAGTATAAATTCGAGTAAATTTCGGTTTTGTTTGATTTAATTTAAGTTTAGTTTTATTGAAATTGTGTTGTAATTGTGTTTGAATAAAAATTATTATTAAAACTACATAATTTTGAGTTTTTGTTATTAATTTTTTTTTTTGATATTTGAATTGTGAGAAAAGTGCGTATATGTGTATATGTATGTATGTGCGAATTTCGGGTATTTTTTTTTTTTTTTTTTTTGTTTGTTTATCAATGGACGGTTTCGTGGCGTTGTAACACCGTTCCATTGTATAAATATGTAATTGATGCGAGTGAGAGCGAGTGTTGCGGTTTTTTTTTTTTTTTTTTTTTTTTGTTTTCGTTTTGCGTGTGCATTGTGTATGCAGTTATGGGTGTTGGGTGATAAGCATGAGACCATGCAATTCGATTTGAAGTGTTGTATTGTTTTTATTGTTCGCGAGATTTATAGCACAAAATATATCGTGCGATTTCTGTGCATTATTTTGTTTTGTATGGGTGTCGTGTCGGGTATATTTATATAGAGAATTGATTTACGTTACGTGAATTTCTCTATAAGTGTTGAGTTTCATGCGAGTTATGTGATCTGCTTTGAGAAAATAATATAAAAAAAAAATGTAAACAATCAAATTATGAATTATTAGTGAATTTTTAAATAATAGTGTTTTCAAGTGTTGAGTTACTTGGTAGTGGACACACTTTTGTTATTGGTGTTTTAAATTCTCTCCGGTTCGATGTTACGACGGTGACGATTCGCGATAAGTTGTCTGTGCCTAAGTGAATTTTCGTAATCCGCGCTAGACTCCATTTCGTCGGTGGGAGTCTTTCGTCCTTTAGAAGTATTAGATCCCCTTCCTTGAATTGCTGCTTCTCTTTTTGTGTCCACTTCGGTCGCTGCTGTAAACGTGCGAGGTATTCGGAGCTCCATCTCTTCCAGAATGACTGCAGCAAACCTTGGACTCTCCTCCATCTATCAAGGTAAGTGATTTTTTCTATTTCGTATTCGGGTTGTGGTGGTGTTATTATTGATTCACCAATTAGAAAATGGCCTGGTGTTAGAAATTGCAGGTCATCTACGTCATCTGAGATCGGGCACAGAGGTCTCGAGTTTAGACACGCTTCCACTTGCGTAAGAAGTGTGCTGAGCTCCTCGTATGTGAGTGCCTGACTTCCAACGACTCTCTTTAAATGGAATTTTATCGATTTTACGCCGGCTTCCCATAATCCTCCAAAGTGAGGGGAAGCAGGTGGATTAAAGTTCCATTTCGTACCTTCATTGGCCAACGATTCCGCGCAAGATTGAAAATCGAACTGTGCTGCCTTCAAAAGTTTTTTAAGTTCGGCATTTGCACCAACAAAATTAGTGCCACAGTCGCTATAAATCTCTGTGCATATACCTCTTCTCGATGTAAATCGTCGAAAGGCTCCCAAAAATGCTTGCGTTGTGAGATCGCTTACAGTTTCGATGTGCACAGCTTTGGTGACCATACACACGAAAATTGCGAAATACCCTTTGAGTGTTTTGGCGTTTCTACCTTTCTACGACTTAATCTCAATGGGGCCAGCATAATCCACTCCCGCATGCTTAAAGGGCCTTGAGATTCTTACCCGCGATGCAGGTAAATTTCCCATAAGCTGTCTCATTGGTTTTGCCCTGAATTTGAAGCAAATGTTACAGCTATGTATGTGTTTTTTAACCGCGCTCTTAATATTAAAAATCCAGTAGTTGTGTCGTAGATAAGCTACCATCTTTTGAACTCCTCCATGAAACGTTTTTTCGTGAGCATCTCTTATTAATAATTTCGTGAAGTGGTGTGTAGGTTTTAGTATTATAGGGTGTTGCTGCTCAAAGTATAGTGTTGAGTGTTGAAGTCTTCCTCCAACTCTTAGTATCCCTTGCTCGTCCAAAGTAGGATTTAGACCTTTCAAGCCCTTGACTTTTCCAATGTTCTTCTTTAGATCGGCAGCGAAAATCTCCCTCTGCACATTTGTATGTGTGGCCGATCGAAGTTCGAATGGTGAAAGTGGACCCTTTTCTCTGAAACGAGGTAAGTTTTGAGCATTCGAAATAAAACGCTTGCAGTAAGCAAGTACTCGGGTGAGTTTGGACAAACTTGAGTATTTGTGAATGACAATATTCACAGCATTCTTCTCGCTTATTGCGCAGTGCACTTTCTTTGTGTGTCTTCCTTCCTGAATGTCGAAAGTGGTGGGTTGACTTGGAAAGGTAAACTCCCAGGTGTCAAGTAGAAACTGTGGTCCATTCCACCAAAGAGTGTTTTCTAGCAATAGCGAAGGGATTACGCCACGTGAAGCTAAATCAGCTGGATTATGTTCCGATGGAACATGTCTCCAGTTATCGGCGATTGTGTGTTTTTGTATTTCCGCCACGCGGTTGCAAATGAAGGTCTCCCATCTTGAAGGAGGTGCCTTTATCCAACACAAAGCAATTTCAGAGTCCGTCCAAGCATATGTTATGATTTTGTCTAATTTCAGGGCACGTATTGTCTCGGTAAGTAGCCTTGCCAATAAAACAGCGCCACAAAGCTCTAACCGAGGAAGAGTGATAGACTTTAGTGGTGCCACTTTGGTCTTGGACATAAGCAGATTGACTCTGACATTGTTTTGGTGGTCAAGTAATCGGAGATATGTAGCGGCTGCATATGCTTTCTCCGATGCATCGCAAAATCCATGCAGTTCCCAATGGTTGTCGTCGGTACTTGTGTGGATCCACCGTGGAATGCGAAGCTTCTCAATCGCTGGTAATTGTTGGCGAAACACGATCCATTCTTGTTGAAGCTCCGCTGGGATCGGCTTGTCCCACTCCAATCCTTTCTCCCACAGCTTTTGCATCATCATTTTAGCTTTCACGATGCAAGGTGAAATCCAACCCATCGGGTCAAACAATTTCGCAATCGAGGATAATATTGTTCTCTTGGTTGTCTCCAAATCATCAGTCTGGGTTACCTGGAATGAAAAGGAATCGAGAACTGGGAGCCATTTCATACCTAGCGTTTTGAATTGATTTGATTCTTCAAATGGTAAGGAAAAATCAATTTCGCGATCCTCAACTGGAATTTGGTGCAGAAGTTCCTCGGTATTGCTAATCCATTTCCTTAAGTTGAAACCTGCTGAAGATAACAGTTGTTTTATCTCGTTTCTCTTTTCTAGCGCTTCTTCTAGAGTGTCGGCCCCTGTTATAACGTCATCAACATAAGTGTCATCGCGAAGAATCGACGCAGCCAACGGAAACCTCTCTTCTTCATCAGCGGCCAATTTTTGGAGAACTCGAATGGCGAGATATGGTGCTGACGCTGTGCCGAAGGTTACAGTTTCGAGGCGATATGTTTTCACTGGTTGATCTATGCCATTTCTCCAAAAGATGAGCTGGTAGTTCGAGTCTGGTTCATTCATGCGAATCTGGCGGTACATTTTTTCCATATCGGCGGTAAATGTAAACCGATGCTTTCTCCACCTTAGTATAACGTCAATAACGTTGTTTTGCGTTTTAGGTCCCACCATCAATTGGTCGTTCAGGGAAGAGCCAAAAGATGTTTTGAAGGTTGCGTCGAAAACGACTCGCAACTTCGTTGTGGTAGAGGATTCTTTTACGACCGCATGATGGGGGATAAAATAATGGTGAGATAACATTGTTCTTTGTAAATTGTTGACTTCGCTCATATGACCGAGCTGAATGTATTCTTCCATACATTTTGTATATTCTCTGTGTAGGGTGCTGTCAGTTTTGAACTTCCTTTCTAGCGAATAAAATCTTTTTAACGCACCATGGTAAGACGACCCAAGATCAGGATACGGTTCATACTTGAAAGGAAGCGAAACTTGGAATCGACCATTGGCTAGACGCTTGGTGTTTGCGAAAAAGTGTTTCTCACATGCCTTGTCTTCCTCGGTCACGTATTTTTCGAAGGGTTCTTCTTCAATCTCCCAGAATTTTCGGAGCTGACCATCGAGGTTGGAAGATTGGACGAAGCTTCGAATACTTTGTGGAGTTTCTATAGGCGCATTGCCCATTAGAATCCACCCAAGTTGCGTCTTTTGTGCTACTGGTGCCGTGAACCTGTCCTCTTTAACTAGTCCCGGTAGAAGAATATCGGCGTAAACGTCACTTCCCAGCAGCAAATCCACCGCCGCGGGAGTGTGGTATGAAGGATCAGCTAAGACTAGCCCATGTATGTGCGTCCATTTGCTGAAGTTGATCTTTTGGGCCGGAAGAAGCCCAGTCAGGGATTTGAAAACTAGGGCTTTGGTATGCCCTTCGTATGCAGAATGCAGCGATCCTAAGGATAGTTCCACATAGCTGTGGCTTGCTCCACTGCTGACCTTCCCCAACCCAGAAACCTCAACAAATGTCCTCTTGCTGCGGAGACCTAAGAGCTGTACCGCCGAGCCAGTAATAAATGTGGCTTCGGAGCCAGGGTCAATTAATGCTCTCAGATGTATTGAGTTTCCTGAAGCTGCTTTTACCTTGACCATAGCAGTTGCTAAAAGTACCTGTGTGTTTGTGTCGTGTTGTGTGTGGTGCGAATTGACAGCGGAAGAAGTAGAAGCGTGTGGGTTTTGGGGGTAAAATTCGGGTGCGTTGGGGTTATTTATTGCTGTTTGTGTTGTGTAGTGTGTAGCCTGATGGGCTTGATTATATGTGTTGGGTAGCTGAGCGGGTGTGTATGGGTGTTGAGAGGTGCTGGGGTTATAGTTTGTGTTTGTGCTATTGTAATTGTGTGGGGTAGAATTAAAATTAGTATTATAAAATTGTGAATCCTGTTGGTTGTGTTGGTATACATGTAAAAGCGAGTGGTGTCGTTGCTTACAAAAATGGCAGCAAACTCGGCTTGGACATTGTGGTGTGTTATGGCTGTACGCCAAACAGTTTTCACACATACCAAACTTTCTGACCACATTATAGCGATCTGTTGGCTGCATTCCCAAGAACTTGTTGCAGTTTCTCAACGAGTGCTGTCCTTTATTGCAAACTTTACAGCTATACTGTTGCTTTTGCTTTGGATGAGTGTGAAGAGAGTGCCTTGTTTGTTTATTTTGTAATTCTGGTTTAAAATTGGGTTTTTGTTTTTGTTGATCAACAGCCTCAAGCGTACGAAACCTAGCTTCTAAAAATTCTTTGAATTCCTTAAAGTTCGGCAGCTCTTTCTGGGATCCTAACTTTTCTTCCCATAACTGTTGAGTCAAGACAGGAAGCTTTTGAACTAAGACATATATAACAATAACGTCCCAGTCCCCAATCTTGACGCCAAGGTTTTTAAGTGCATGAAGGCACTCCGAAGATGTATCCAGCAGTCGTTTTAAGTTGTTGGAACTCTCAATGCTAACCGGCGGTTGACTAAAGAACAATTTCAACTGAGTATTTACTAACACTCTTTTATGGTCATACCTATTTTTCAGAATCGACAACGCTTCAGCATAATTCCCAATATCAATCGGCAAATGTTGAAGTAGACGATCAGCTTCACCAGCGATGCTTGATTTCAGGTAATGGAACTTTTGGATCTCGGACAGTGCAGCGTTGTTGTGAATTAGTGACAAGAATGTGTCATGAAACGATCTCCAGTTCTCATAACTGCCTGAAAAGGTGGGTAAACTAATTATCGGAAGTCTCACATCGGGTTTTTCACTGCCTGACTGCGCCTTTTCCGTACTCGTCGACTTAGCGATCTTGTTGAGGTGGTTCAACAATTTCGTCCTATACGAAACATATGTTTCTCTAATGCTGTCGAACAAATCATCGATGTCGTGGGTGTCATCATCATCCTTTAGTGCATCAATTGCCTCCCTATTAGCTATTACACTCGTTTGAAATGTGGAATCTAATAGAGTTAACCGC
This sequence comes from Portevinia maculata, assembly GCA_949715645.1. Classification (NCBI taxonomy): domain Eukaryota; kingdom Metazoa; phylum Arthropoda; class Insecta; order Diptera; family Syrphidae; genus Portevinia; species Portevinia maculata. The sequence goes on from OX454526.1 coordinate 261,535,318, forward strand.
CCTTGAAGATAGTTTTTGACTAATTTTTCCTCCTTTTTGGATTTTACGAAAATTGCTTCATCGGTGGAAATTTGCCACAACAAATTTTTCAATATTTTTACACTCATGTCTAATATTTGGTTTTTATTTAATGTAAAATGCTCAAAAAACAGCCAACTACTACTGACTCACCTGGATCTTCTCGCAGTTTTGCTCTGATTTGAGTTTTTCTCGTCGCGGGAACCCGTTTTGCACTTAAAACTCACAATTATAAAGTTTTTATTATTTAAAATATATTTTTTGAATGTATTTTAGTATATTTCACTATAATTTTGAAGGTTCAAAGTTCTCTTTTACATATATAATGCAAATGGATTACACTTTTGGTATTAATAAATGTAATTTCAATCAAATAAATTGATTTGTTTAATTAATTTCACCGATTCGAAGGACCAATGATTTTTGTGTGTTGATTCAACACCCTTTTTATTTTCAATTCTCAGCTTTAAATTCGGAAAAATGATTAATTAAAAGAAAAACGCAACTACTCTTCGTTATAAAAATTCGCTTATATTCCTTTTCTTTGTTTTCTATTACATTATATTATCATTATATACATTACATAGTAGGTACTCAAACTTGCCAAAAAACGTAACGTAAAGGGACGTAATATTATTTTTGATGAGACAAATTTAAGGTGTGCAATAGATTTGGAATAGAGTTTTACAAAATATTTAATTTAATAATTGAATGTTTTAAATACATTATATTCAATCTCCAACACTTGAAGTTACTTGGACATGCTTGAAGTTTCCTGAAAATGGCGGAAAAATATTATATCATATGAAATCAGAGAATGCAATATGTATAACAGTCGACTTTGTTTTTTTTTTCAACTTATAGAATAAATTGGTCGAAGTTCGACCATACGGCACACTATACAAGTAGGTTAAGTATTTTGAATGACAACGGACAAGCAAACGTTATAGAAAATATTAGATTTTTTTTTTTTATAATTTGCTTACGCTAAAGGGTTTTTTCTGTTGTTACAGTACCCTTATAATGCTAAGAACACAGTGTAAGCTACTTGGTATTAGAAAGAATAGAGAGATAGGAAAGGAGTGTTTGGGTGCAGTTGTAGGGTTTTTCTCCACGGGTGGTGTCTAAGTTACTTAGGGAGATTACGATTTCATGTATTCGGTATAAAGTAATGGACTTGGCCGGAATTCGAACGCACGACCTTCCATTCCGTAAGCGAATACACTACTACTGCACCATTGCCACCCGCAAACTAACTACAATAATGATGAAACAGTTGGCCTGATGGTGAACCGTAAAAATCAGTATGCCCATCTAAAGTCCAGCAAATCCACCGGTGGAAAACCATTGATTGAGTAGAAATGAGAATTGTTTTCACAATTACCATGCTGAACTGAAATCGCCCTACCATTGAGCATTATTGGAAAATGGATCAAATGTTTAATCATCCAAGCGGTCATCACCTTGCAACAGATTTGCAACTATGTATATTGAAATGCTGGCATTTCGATTAAACACAGCCTAACAAACCGATTGTACAAAATCCAACAGATAATTTTTTTTAAAAAAATTTAAAAATAGTGTACTTACATGACAATACGGGCTCCCTCCGCTGATTCTAACATCATACTAGATGCCCTATGATGCAATGGAAGGACCATCGTCAGACCTAACCTGGACCTGGCAATGGGATGCGATGCTAACTCCCACCACGTTCTATGGGGTAGCTCGAACATTAATACAAGAGGTGAGTCACTTTTTGAATTTCTCATTGACCATAACTTACTAATAGCTAATAGGGGTTCAGAACCAAATTTTGTTATTAGAAATATTTTTCATAAGAATACTGCAGACAAATGCTGCTCATGCACCTGAGAGTACAGACAGGAATGCCGAGGATCTAGGAAAAATCCTAGGTAAAGCCATTGAAAAATCATGTCCCCTAAAAACGAGGAGTAAAAGAAAATCGACTCCTCCACGCGACATACCTAACTGGATCAGTTTTGCAAGGATCTCATATTCGGCCATCGCCATGTCGAGCTCCTGAGTATGACTGCTTTCATATGCGGCTTTAAAGTCATTAAAAAGATGGTGAGCTTCGACTTGAAATCGTTGGTCTTCTTCAGGATTTGCCTCAGTGTAAAAATTTGGTCTATTGTCGATCTGCCGGAAGCCACACTGACACGTGCCGATTAGTGTATTGCAGAACAGCTTCAGACGTTCACCCAGTACGTTGGATAGGAGATTAACGCTACTGAAAAAAAAATATATTCACATCAGACTAATTAAGATACATTATGTTGTGTAAGTATAATGTCCCTTTCCTTTGCAGAACACAGCTACTAACAATTCTCATCACCGGCAGCTTTTTTTTGTTTTCCTCATTTATTTAATATAATAAAATAAAAAGATTATATATTTCTTTTTGTATTCATAAAATACATTTACCTATTTTCACATTGCGGTACTACAACTACCCACGTCCAAAATCCATCTAGGATTTTCCATACCTTAAAACACCGCAAAATCAACGCTTTTCCTTCATTATTTTGTGTAACTGAACGCCCCCCGAAGGCTGTTATCTCAATTTCCATTTCAAGGGAGAAAATTAATAAACCAAAAACTTTTCACTGTCTTGTCGCCATCGTGCCGCCGACGCGCTGTCTGACATCCAACATCATTGTGTTTTCTGTCAGAGCTAACGAAAAATTGATAGCAACCTACAGATTATCTCCTCGCACCATCTTCAACATACATATCCTTTCGAAAAAAAATAAATATCAAGAGCTATCCAGTTAGGGTTGCTTTTTTTGATACAAGGAATACAAGTAAGAAGCTTAACTTGTTTATTGTTTGTTACCCTTTTCACGGTGTCGGTGAGGGACTAGAATAATCAGAACCCACGGAAGAGATAGATGATTCGCTTTTCAAATTTTTATTATTAAAAAACTTTTAAATTTTCGGGTGAAAAACTTTGTTAGCAAGCATCATTTTCGTCGTCGTTGTTTGAACACCGGCAAAGAGAGTTCAGGATTGTATGAGATGTACGTGTACGTAATAGGGCATAAGCATCAGCAACAGGAATCGAACCCAAAGTAGCTATAACACTTGACGTTTTGTTGAAATTTCGCTAATTAGATAAAGTTCTTAAGGGTGCTAATGACTTGAGTGGGAAAAAATGGAGGGTGTGGCTAACCTTTTTAGAATGCGATGACAGGGGTAGGAAGTTGTGTGTTAAATGAACGTTTGAAATTTTAAGTTTCTTGTATGGACTTAATAAATCTACCCTGCAGAGTTTTATTGCCATAAGAACAAAAACAAAAATTTGATGTCTATTATTCGGATTTAAAGTTGATAAAAAGGACTTCTTTGGGCTTAACCTGACTTATTGCTTGATCATTCAGGATGGTGATTTGGAATGAAGTTTTTCAGACACGCGGGATATTTTCGACTATGTTTTGACTGAGTTTTTTTTTTTGGAAACGAACATTTTTTTAAAGGCTTAATATGGTTGAGATTTGTGGGATTAGGCTAAGCACTGATCGGCATTTACCTGGCGATGCACAGTGTCTTAATTGAGATAACACATCAAATGTCCTTATTAACCTCCCCGTGGTAACCAACGGTTACTGGTCATGGCAACTCAACATGGCAAGTGGAACAGTGGATGTTTTCAGTTGATGAAATAAATGAAATAAATAAATAAACTCCGACATGGTTTCCTAAACTCATAGGGCCTTACTAACAATTAGCTACACTACAAATGTCGACTACTAGTTAGTGGACAAGTTAAGCTTTAGTAGCGAGCTTTGACAGAGTTCTACCAATAAACAATGTAACCTCTTTATTACCTAACCCTCGCACTTTCTTTCAAATCTATTACAATAATCCCATCAAAGTTGTTGTTATCTTACAGAGTCACACTCACAACCGCCAGAAAAATTGCCTGAGAGCTATCATGCATTTGTCAAATTTATATCTCTATCGCAGATTTTTATTGCCGTAGGTATGTCTATTTTTGAAAGTAAGGATGTTAGTACTTAGTACTGCTTTATTAAAAAGCTTTTTTTTTAAATTATGCTCTTTGAATTATTGTAAGCCGAATTTTTACATATCGCGCCATTAAGACATCAGATTTACCAGTTACTCTTACTACTAAATACATCTATTTTCTTGACGTTAACAGAAAATTATAATAATAAAAAGGATTTGAAGTAAGTCAAGTTAGAGAGCACACTTTGAACTAACACACCGCAGTACGATAAAAATGAGGAAAGCATCAGTCAGCCATTGATAATTCGTTTGACTCTCAATTGCGAAAGGAAACGTAAAATCAAAATTAAATTTTTGACTTCGGTGGAATCACTTTAAGACTAATATGCTCTTACATTAAAAACTCAAGTTTATCAAAACTCGCTGGCCTAGCTAAGGAAAGCGTAAAAACATTCGCAGATGTTCCTTAGCTGTCGTAAGCCTTAGGTTAAAAAGGGGTATGCAATTCGCATACAGCACTAGGCAGAAGGGCCAGAAGGGCCCATCGCGATCCCTAGGGAACCAATTGAAACCAAGACTTCAAATGGAGAAAAACCTAAAAACCTAAAAAAAAATCATAGACAAAGCCCAATCTTCCAGTGGTCTGTGCCGCTCAGCTCCCCTAAATCCTCGAAGAGGTATTCCCCTAGAAACTTCCTAAGATTCCGATTGTAGATCACCACAGAACCTGCACGTGTCCACATCTACCAATCTAAGCCGCCTAGCATGCTTCCTTAGGAGACAGTGCCCCGACATAATTCCAACTACTGTTCTAAGCTGTTTCCTGCTCAATTTGAGAGTTTCCTTAGATCTTTTCTTGTCCAAATGAGGCCAAAGCGCTCTAGACACCTTATGCCCCTCTGAATTCTGTCATCTAAGGTTAACCATTTTTAAGATCTTCTCATTGATTATTTTCTTAATAACGCCAAGGGGTGGTTTAATGTTCACACCTCCGCTATTTTCCAGCTCCCCTCTCTTTCTTGCTAGCTCATCGGCATGCTCATTTCCCTCTATACCGCTGTGGCCCGGTACCCAGCACAGTCTTACCCGATTCCGTCTGCATACTGCTCTTACATTGTGCGACAGTTTCTGACTATCACAGAATTAATGTTAGCAGATTCTAGTGCCATAAGTGTCGCCTGACTGTCAATCTAGATGGCGATATCCCCTCCCGACATTGATCCCATCTGCACTATCTCTGCCGCCCATAGAACAGCCAGAACTTCCGATTGGAAGACACTGCTTGTGTGGCTTAATTTTTGCCGACGGACGGACAGACAGACATGGCTGGATCGACCTACTATCGATGCTTATCACTTTTAGAGGTCTACGGGCAATGACTTGACTTTGAAATTCATTTTTTTTATTCATTGATAAATATCTACTTACATACTAGACAAAAATGATTAAACCTAACTTAAAATTAACAGGATACTTATTCTTATTTATTGGTCCTTATGCGAACGCTCTAAACTTAACTATATCTTAGAATTATTGCCTTTCGGCCTACGAACTATTTTACGAACTAATCTTACATATATATTCCTCGAGAAAATTTATTAAAACTCGGTTTCATTATTGAGATTTTATATAAAACAAATTACAAACTACCTATTCTACTTACTTAAACTACTTAACGTATTCTAACTATAATTAGGATTCTGAGCACTCGTTGCCTTGCGCAACAAGTGGTCAAAATCCCAATTGCTTTCCGAGCGCCTGGAAGTCGTCAACGTGCACACGCGCCGCCGTGAGCCGACTGAAGCCTTACAGCGTCAGTCAACTCCCAGAAGCACCACCACACGTTGGCGAGCCCGGCCTCTCCCAAAAACGCCCTAGCTGACTTAATCTAACTTATAAGCTAAGAGGAAGTTACCTAGAGTAACGCACCGTCCTGGGAGGGCATGTTGACCCCTCCCCCCTCAACAAGCCACCAAAATTCGGCGAATTGCTTTTCCGTGTCGAATCTATCCCTCTCCGATATTGCGGTACTAAAACGGAGGAGCTCATGAGCATTGGCGACGTCCCCGTAATGGAGGAGCCGCTTATCTCTCGCGCTGCGGTAGCGATGGTATAAGACCGGAATACCATCCCTCGTCTGTACCAGCCCTTTTGCATCAATATGGATAAATGCCTCTGGCGGGATAAAGCCAGACCGGAGTGTACTCTCAATGTACATTTCATTGGGGTAGTAAGCCCCAAATATCAGACTATTGTCGCTGGCCATCGCCCTTGCAACGTGCCTTCGAGTGACCTTAATGAGGAAATTGTCAATCCTATTCAACTGAGCCCCATCGTATAGGACCTTGTTGGGATAGTATTTTATATAGTTGGATTCAGGCGTTCGGAACAATCGGAGACAGGTCCTAAGACATTGTCTCAGGTCTACGGGCAATGTTAAGGTACAAATGTTACAAAATATGAGTCACTATTTTTTTATATACCCTTCGAATAGGGTATAAAAAAAACTTTAAATTGAATCTTATTTTTCCTCAACGGTGGAGCTTTAATCAGGATAAAGGGAATCTCATTTTACTGCCTATGGGATTCACTGGTTCGACCTCAATTAATATTGGCAGGCTTTCGGAACGCTTCATAGTTCAAGGTAATCTAATGCTGGTGGTGTTTTTAGGGTTCCGTAGGCAAATGGCAAAAAACGGAAACCTTATAGATTCGTCAAGTCTGTCTGTCTGTCTGTCTATCCGGGAATGTCACAGCCACTTTTTTCCGAAACTATAATATAGCTCTGTTGAAACTTGGTAAGTAGATGTATTCTGTGAACCGCATAAAGATTTTCACACAAAAATAGAAAAAAAAATAAATTTTGCGGTTCCCCATACTTAGAACTGAAACTCAAAATACAAAATTTCATCAAACCCATACATCTATAGATAGGTCTTCAGAAATGATATTGAGGTTTTTAATATCATTTTTTTCTAAACTGAATAGTTTGCGCGAGAGACACTTCCAAAGTGGGAAAATATGTGTCCCCCCCTGTTACTTCTAAAAATAAGAGAATGATAAAACTAAAAAAAATATATGATATACATTACCATGCAAACTTCCACCGAAAATTTGTTTGAACGAGATCTAGTAAGTAGTTTTTTTTAATACGTCATAAATCGTAAACCGCAATTTACCTTTCATTCAATCAACTCAAATATAAAAACATAGGGACGGGCTACAGTCCGCTTGGGCGAACTGTTGGATACCCTATTCTTATTCCTATCCCTCATAAGTGGGCGTGACAAAAGTCTAAGTATGGTTGAATTGTTAAGAACGCTCTACATATTTTGTTATATAACATTTAAAGGATTTTATCAAAAAAAACGCTCCCTAGCTCAAACTTAGGTGTTTCAATAAAATTGTTTTATTTAATTGTGGGCGTGTCAGTAGGCGGATTTTAAAAAAAATACATGAGAATAAAGGGCCCCTAGAGAGTATATATTATAAATTTCAGCTCCCTAGCTCAAACTTTGAATTTTCAAAAAAAAAAAAAAAAAAAAAATTGTGGGCGTGTCAGTGGGCGGATTTTAAAAATATTTACACATGAGCATAAAGGGCCCATAGAGAGTATATATTATAAATTTCAGCTCCCTAGCTCAAACTTTGGATTTTCAAAAATTAATATACCCTTAGAATAGGTTAAAAAAAAAATTGTTTTATTTATTTGTGGGCGTGTCAGTGGGCGGATTTTGAAATTTTTTTATCCTGAGCAGTTTTAGGAGTCATAGATCATATATACAAAATTTCAGCTTTCTAGCTCAAAATTCGATTTTTTCCAAAATTTTGTTTTTTTTTAGTTTGTGGGCGTGTCTGTGGGCGGATTTCAAAAATTCGTAAACTTGATTATTTCGGGACCCTAGAGAGTATATGGTTAAAATGTTAGCTCTCTAGGTCCAGTTTAAAGGCCTAATTTTTGGCTACAGACGGACGGACATGGCTAGATCGACATTACTATCGATGCTGATCATAAATATAGTAACTTTTAGGGGTCTACGGGCAATATTAAGGTATGTTACAAACTATGCGTCAAAATTAATATACCCTTAGAATAGGGTATAAAAAAACATTTAATATCATAAACATAAACTTTATGCGTAAACCGTGAACCATTATTTTCTAATATTAAATCTGTAATAGGTGCCTAAGTAAATAATAATTATAATTCGCGCGGAACCCTTCGAGTCCGACTCGCACTTGGCCGCTTTTTTCTTACTTTTTTTTGTGAAAAGCACCCTTTAGATGCCTACTCCTTATCAAAGCCTTTCTCATGTTATATGCTAATATTTATTCAGTTGCAAACCGAAATTTCAATAAATAATATTAAAGTACCTACCTAAAGTGCGCAGATTTTCTTTTTAGCAATAACTAACTTATTGTGATTAATAGTAAGGCCCATAAGCGCGAGTGTTGATCAAAAAGAAAATTGCAAATGATTCGTAGGGATAAGTGACTGATGAGACTGAGAAGTCTTGGATGAGAACCTAAGAAAGAGGACGTACGGCGGATGAAACAACAAGATGGAATTAACGGTGTCGTCGACAGTAAGGATAACAAAGTGTTGAAAAAAACATAGGGACGGGCTACAGTCCGCTTGGGCGAACTGTTGGATACCCTATTCTTATTCCTATCCCTCATAAGTGGGCGTGACAAAAGTCTAAGTATGGTTGAATTGTTAAGAACGCTCTACATATTTTGCTATATAACATTTAAAGGATTTTATCAAAAAAAAAAACGCTCCCTAGCTCAAACTTGGGTGTTTCAATAAAATTGTTTTATTTAATTGTGGGCGTGTCAGTAGGCGGATTTAAAAAAAATTAACAAATGAGAATAAAGAGCCCCTAGAGAGTATATATTATAAATTTCAGCTCCCTAGCTCAAACTTTGAATTTTCAAAAAAAAAAAAAAATTAATTGTGGGCGTGTCAGTGGGCGGATTTTGAAAATATTTACACATGAGCATAAAGGGCCTATAGAGAGTATATACTATAAATTTCAGCTCCCTAGCTGAAACTTTGGATTTTCAATAATTAATATACCCTTAGAATAGGGTATAAAAAAATTATTTTATTTATTTGTGGGCGTGTCAGTGGGCGGATTTTGAAATTTTTTTATCCCGAGCAGTTTTAGGAGTCATAGATCATATATAAAAAATTTCAGCTTTCTAGCTCAAAATTCGATTTTTTCCAAAATTTGGTTTTTTTGAGTTTGTGGGCGTGTCTGTGGGCGGATTTCAAAAATTCGTAAACTTGATTATTTCGGGACCCTAGAGAGTATATGGTTAAAATTTCAGCTCTCTAGGTCCAGTTTAAAGGCCTAATTTTTGGCTACAGACGGACGGACGGACGGACGGACATGGCTAGATCGACATTACTATCGATGCTGATCATAAATATAGTAACTTTTAGGGGTCTACGGGCAATATTAAGGTATGTTACAAACTATGCGTCAAAATTAATATACCCTTAGAATAGGGTATAAAGATTGTGGCCGATGTACCCTCTGGGCTAACAGCAGCTCTCAAATCCCCGAAATGGGTTACTTGCACCGGAATATCTGGCCGAAAGTGTCAAAGCAAGGGTCTGGCTCTACACATTGGGGTTTGCGCCGTCATGGTAAATTGCTTATCATGTCTTACAAAACAACTCACGTAGGTACTGTGTGCATGTCTCAAGTCGTTTTGCAACACACTAAGCGGCACATATAAATGTTTCTTCTGGCCCGGTAGATCAACAAAAGACTATATTTTCAAACTACATTTTGTAAAAGGCAAATGAATTTGAAGTAGAGACGCACCATCTTTTGATCAAATTTTAACCCACATATGATAGAGTTAACCATCAGGAGCTCTTGGTGGCGATGGCCGAATACGGGATCCTAGCAAAACTAATCCAGTTTTGTCGCGTGACACTTGAAAACATCCGGTGTTCTGTTCATTTAAAAAAAGGCAAAATTGGTTGGTATTAAAGTTAGTGACGACAAAACCAGGTACATGCTAGCAACAAATAGATATGTTGAGCACCTAGGACACAACGTCCCTGTCTTGTCTGGTATATGCCTCGAATTAAGTACCACCTAATGCCTTTACAGATGCCGTAACTGTTATCACCCTGTTAGCGATGTTACTACCATGCTTATTTAAGATTAGTTTTTATTTAACTGTATGCCGAGATATATGGTTTAGGTGTTAGTTAATTTGCATTACGAAATTGCTATACTGTACTTGATCAAGCTACCTGAAGGGATAAGCTCATATCCGACAATAAAGTGGCCTATCTTATATCGAACTTCAAGCTATAAGTAATCATAAAGCGTTTCACCTGCAAAGTTTTCATTGAAATACAAAATATTTAGGCATAAATAGCAAGGCTATATGTATGTCTCTTCAAGAACGGAAGGGAACCTTAAATTTTATGCCTACTCCGAATGGCTTTGAAAAGCTAATAATGACAATTATATACGCAGAAAAATTGACTTCAACCGAGTGCAATTTTTGCTTTGTTAAAAATAAATGGGTTAAAATTTACTAGGTCTCTGTAGAAAGCAAACGATTAATTTTTGTTAAAAACCACCCTGTTAAAAAGGTTAAATACGTACTGTTACAAATAACAAACTTAATTGTTGTTTGCAATTAAGTTGCTAGATTCATATTAACCAAACAGTCTCGTGTTAATGTTTGGTTAAACTCAAATGAGCCTCTTGGTAAGGAAAAACCTACTAAATTTGGGATTTTATTATGCTGATTGGTTATTAATAACCGTTCTACACATGCTAATTAAACCAAATGAATGTTTGTTAAAATCTAACAATCTCTCTGTTAAAAACGACCAATTTATGTTGCTTTTATTTAACCAATGACGGGGTTCCATCGAAATATGAATCGGTTATATTGTGCGCAGATACTGTTGATTTGAACAGGCAACTCGACTAATTTCTACCATCACATACTGATGTTTCTTATATAGCTATACACATTCTATCAAGAATAACGACGCTGCTTTTTCAAAAATCATAACGTTCGAACGGTGTGTGCATTGTATCTGTTGATTTCAACAATGAACTAGGTAAATTCAAGTAGCAAATTACATCTAACTGGCAAAATATAAGTGAACTGGTAAATAAATTTAACGTGAAAAGGAAATATGTAAAAATAAACCGGTGAGTATTTTTTTATAATAATTTATAGAGTAAAACTGCTTTTTCCTTTAAGATAGTTTACTTTTCAGATGAACACGAGTTGAAAACCTTCAACGAACATTGTTGGTTGTTAACCATCTAGGTTATTCAACTTAGAAAATTGGTACCAAATAAGCTGGCTAATTACAAGTGAGTACTGTTTTGGAAATTTTGGAATTCATCATGTTCATATAATTCGATTTCCCATTAAGTATTTAACAAATACCAATAATAATAAATAAATATATTTACGTTCTAAATTCAAAAATTGTATAACCGAAAAATTATAATAAAATTATATTATATGAAAACTCAGTCTTTCGTTTTAGGGTTTATTTGATTTTTTTTCCTTTAAGATGGTTTACTATTCAGATGCTAAATAGTGTGATACCTGCAACCAAGAATGTTATATACAATTTAACTAGCTTGGTGGGCGATTTCAACCAAGAAAATTAGTAAATTGGCTCCAAATACACTGGTTAATAACAAGTTAGTATTTTGGTTAAATTCAACCAAGTGATTTAGCTAAATTCAACCCTTTAATGGGGGTTAAATTCAACCAAGAAGGTTGGCTAATTTCAACCAATTGGGATTGTTTAATTCAACAAAGTATGTTTGTTAATTTCAACCCATTAAGTTGGTTAAATTCAACCAAAATTTTTGGCTGATTTCAACTAATTCAGATCCTTAAATTCAACTAAGTATGTTATTTAATTTTAAACCTTTTAGTTGGTTAATTTTAACCTATAAGGTTGGCTAATAACAACAGAGTAAGTTGGTTAAATGCAACGCAGTAGGTTGGTTAATTTTAACCAAGTGAGTTGGCTTATAACAACAGAGTAAGATGGTTAAATTCTACCCACAAGGTCGGCTAGTAACAAACAAAATAAGTTGGGTAAATACTACAGAGTTAGTTTGCTATTTACAACCGAGCAAATTTCGGAGGGCAAATTTATAAATCTGTTATTTTTAACCGATTTCTCTAAAACAACTTGACTTAGTTATTTTTAACTTTCCACTAACTCTGAAGGAGGGATGTTAACATTATTTAGAAATTGTATTTGGGTTATTGGCATACACTTTCAAAACCCCCAAATAAAGAAATGGCGCCATGTGGCAAGATCTTGATGCCAAATTCACATCATCTCGTCGCGGAATAACTCTCCATTCAAATTTCGTCTTCAGTGATTCTATTGTTTCGTTGGCTGAGTGGCAGGTTGTGCCGTCCTGTTGAAAGCACCTGCCTTCGAGATCCATTTCAGAAAAAACGTTCAAATTTTTATTTAAAAATTCTGCCTAACAAAAATGTGCACCAAGCACGTAGTGGGTCCATGGCACGTAGTGGGTCCATGAGACGTTGGTGGATCACTCTTGAGTTCTCAGCTCCCCAAATGCGATAGTTATGTTTGTTGACTTTGCCATCAAATTTGAACAGCACCTCATCCGAGCAGATGACTTTATTCGAAAAACCATTCTGCGTACGTTCTACGCTGCGCATGGTCTACTGGCTTCAAATGTTGTGTCAACTGAATATTGTTAGCATGCTAATCCAGTTCTTTAGTTAAAATTCGTTGCAAACTGCTTCGTCAAAGTATCAGTTGCTGCGAACGAAGGCAAAACCAGATGGAAGGTTCTGATCAGCACTCTCAATAACTGCTGCAATGTTTTCGTCCGAACGAACACGAGCCGTAATTTTCTGGGTCTGAACTGATCCAATCGCCAGAAACTTTTTGATTACACGCACTTTACGGCGAAACGCTATATTATGGTGAACGAAAAACCACCGACATTTTTGAACCGTTTCCGCAAAATCCTCCCAGTTTCGTTAGTGGATTCTCACAATTTCTATGCGTTGTGTGTCCGTGTGATTCTCCATGATTAAACTTTAATTTTCAGACATAACAGCTGTTAAACAACACCGCTGAAAGACCGACACAAAAAGGGAGCTAAATTCAATATATATTCCTATAAGTCTTCCCGGTTCACAGGTTTTAATTTTGAATCACATAATTGGTGGTCTTTGCGCTAAAGTGGGAACAATCTTAAACCATTTATCGCTCGAGCCGATTTTCTACGCAACATTCCGCTCTGGAAAGAGTAGAAATAGTTGAATGTATATATATTCTTGATGTCTTGATTTGAAATAACATCCAGACACTGGGCTTAAAAAAAAAATTTCCTCTGCTCGTCCTTGAACTGAAGATGACGTGGAAAAGGAAAGAAATAATTCACACTCACTTGTATTGTGAATTAGCACAAACTCGGTAAATATCGGGAGAATGGGTTAAGTGTGGTATAAATCCGCACTGATGTTCCACCACCAACACATCTTGGTGAAACACCATTGGAATAATGTCATTTATGTTGTCAACATATTTTTGGATGTTTTTCAAACTTCAACAAGAGGTGGGGCAGTGTAAAAACCTATAGAGGGTCTTGAACTTGGACTCTTTTGGGAATTAATCCAACGAATCACCAACTGAGTCACTGTGCCGTGCCCTCTCTGGCCGTGCCTCTCTGGGCCACTACACTACTTATTTTAAATATTATTTCTACTTCCCCTCGTCGTTTAGATGTGCTTATGGTTCATATTTATTTTGCGTAAAATAAATAAATATCATAAGAAGAATAAACAAATAGGGCGTTGAATCGTTTTAAACGCTGACGTTCAACCTTTCGCGGATTAAAATTCCCAATTGAAACACATTCAACCCACTTACTCTGCCTGCAGGCAATTCTACTGCCACAAATTAAAATGACAACATATATATTTATACAGATATATTGTTGTTTTATTATTTACTTTTAGCTTATGAAGACAAAAAAAAGATGCAAAGTTTAACGCGAATGTGGCAGATCCATATCAAACGCACCAAGAGTCGCAGCAAGTGCAACAGCGAAAAAAGTTCAACGAACCCTAACGTTTGGTGCGGAAACCCATCAGCATACGACCATCCCACTCACTTCCCATATTAGAGTGAATTTATGAACATTTTTAATAGTGTTTTGCTTGCCCGGAGGCTTTAATTTATGTCACAAAATCATTTTCATAAAAAACAAAAAAGTTAAAAATAAAAAATAAAAATTTAAAAAAATAGTGAGGGACAAAATCATGGAAACAAAATCATGGAAACCCCGACAACACTCGAAGGGAAAGACATTCATTTGAATGCGAGTGCATGCAAACGAGTTCCAGATATGAGCCACTGCCGGATACCAACCGAGAAGCTAAGTCCACTGCTGCCACTGCGTGTGCATCGCATAGTAAGGATATATGCATTGGTGAAATGGCGATGGGCACAGGCGAACCCTTCTCATCCGCTCCCTATTTCTCTTTCTGCGAAGGATGTAGGAGATAAGTGCCACAGGCTCAGCCAATTTTTTCATCTCTTTTAATATTTCGCAATTAAAATGTGATGATATTATGTCATAGTGAAAAACGGACACACGGGACGGGATTTTTCACTATATCATTCATTCAGATTCGTACGTTGCGGTGCGGTGGTGCACGTGTGAATGTGTGTGCGAGCTTGCTTGCAGGGGTTCTGTTTTTTTTTGTTGGTACTAAAGTGTTAAGGGCTAGAGCACAGAGGGTGCATCATCCATTCAGAAAAATAAAATAAAATGGAAGATATCCTTTATGCTATGGACGGCTGAAATAGACAAATTGCGTGGGAGATTAGTTGGTTGAGGGTGTAGAACACACACACACATCCTGTGGAGGAAAAAGGAGGATTTGTCAAAGGTTTTAATGGATTTTAGTTTTATCGCGTGCTCAGAGAACGGACTACATTGACACATCTGTATTCATTTGTCTGAATTATTTTAAATAAAATTCTTTGCTTTTAGGGTTTAATTCTTAATTAATTTTATTTGCCGCAAGAGATTTTCAATGATCTGTCTTTAAACTTTAACGTGTCCTTTGATATTGCAATACCGACCATTGAACCTGGAGGTATGCACCACAAGGAGGAAGATATTGAACCTCTGCCTATAATACAAGAGCCCACCGAATGATGTCCTAAGACATCGAATCCAAGGGTGAGTTGCATATGAAATGAAAGTTTAGTCGAGAGGTATGCAAAATTACCAAAGGTTGTCGGGAATTTTTGCCCATGACTTAAAAAACGAAGCTACTTCCGGTACGTTATTATTTCAACTTTTCATAGTGCTAAAGGAACAGAATAAATGAGTAACCATTCGAAAGACCACATTAAATACTTCTTGAAGAAATTGGGTTGGCTTGGCAGTTCCAATCTGCCCATGTACCCCTGACAACCCAACTTTGAAGTACGCATATTTTTCGTTGGGCTCTTAGGCATAGTATGCGAATTAGAATTATAACGCAGTTGCAAGAGGGTATTCAAATTAACCGCAAAAATGATATATCCCAAGAATTGCATACAACTAGAATTGGCAAGGACCGAAAAGCTCTTGAAAGCATTGTCAGCACAATAAAAGATAATATAAATTCAAAAGCTCAATTTCATAACAGAGTGTGAGACAATCGCAGATCGTTTTCAAAAACCAATTAAACGCAACGTTATTCTCAATTTTAAGGCAGATTGCATCAAAAGAGTTCAAACTGACGTGAATAAGCAAGCAATAATTAAAATGGAGCGAGATATTTTTGGGCGCCTTTTAACGATTGCCCTTGAAAAAAGGTAATTTAGAACTTTGCCGTTCTTATCCTTTAGCTCCTGTACCACCAGCTCTCTGTCAACCCACAGGAGAGATCCATAAAACTGATAAATCTGTGCTTGCTTGAACCTTGAAATCTTTTATTGAACCCTCAAAGTCTGTATTGGCAGATGCAGAGATCATTGATGGTTTTTACTTTTTACATCTTTTGGGAACATCCGTGCCGCAAACTTTCGGAAAAATTGCTGAAGCAATTTTAATAAAAATTTGCGCTACAAGTTCTTCTGAGATACATTTGATTTTCGATAGATATATATCACCTTCAATAAAAGACTCGGAGCGCTTAAGTAGACATGAGCAGGATGTTCACTATTCCATTAATGGACCACAACAAGCCAGGCCAAACAATTTCATTAAAAGTTTGAAAAATACTAGATTCAAAGAAGCAATTGCGAAGTTCTTGTTAGATTATTGGGGAAACAGTTCGATGGCATGTATACTTGGAAATAAAAAAGTATATATCACAGTTAAAGAACAATGTTATGCATACCATTCAGAAGGAAATTATGTCATTAAGGCCCAGGAAAATGATTTTGAGTGTTTCCACGAGGAAGCAGATACGCGGATTATCCTTCATATAAGTAAGTGTTCTGAAAATTCAAAAATCATAGTAAAGGCTTCAGATACAGACATTTTAGTAATATTGTTAGGTAACATGTACAAGGTGGCGCAAAAGTCATCACCCAGTGGCGGTCACTAATCCGACTGAAAACTACATAGGATAGATGTCAAACGTCGTGGATCATTTAGAACATTGGCACCAGAATTGCCTAAGGCACACCCAAGGGCTGAAAACCCTATCGGAAGATGCTATAATTTTTGCAAATAGCGGCAAATGTCAATTTTACTTTGACATTTGTGAAGTAAACAGATGACAACTTTTGCGCCACCTTGTATAAATTTCCCAGTAAAGAGGTTTGGATGGTAAATGCTTCTTCCAAAAACAAAGGCCATTATTGTATTACCTGCGTTGCCTTATCAGTAATTCCTGGCCCAAATTTATGTCGCGCTTTAACTGCTTTTCACTCTTATACTCACTGTGGCTATACATCAAGTTTCTTTCGTAAAGGCCGTTTCTACTTCTTCAGAAGAATAAACGATTTCAGGATGTGTTTGCTTCACTGAATGATTTGGGGGATATTGATGACGATGCAAAAATGAATCTATTACAAGAGTATACTTCACTGATTTATGGAGTTTAAAGCTGCAATAATGTTAATGTTGCAAGGTATGTTATATTTCAAAAACTTTATTCGAACAAATTCTGCTGCATGAGAAATTATACAAAATATAAAGAACATTAAAGGTTTTGATTCCAGGCTTATTCCTTCATGCTGGAATTATTTAAAACAAACAATTTTGCGTACTGTTTACGTAAACGTAATGTGGCAGAATGCTACAAATGCTACCTGCAGTATAATGAACGCGCAAAAATGTGAATGGGTATTAAAAGAACGGCTTGAACCGCTATGGTTTTTAGGAAACCCAACACCATTAAATGTAGATGATATTCCGCAAATGGACACCAAATGCCAATCGTGGCTTCTTTTAAAAACGAGAAATACACATACATAATTGCAATTTGCGGTATCAATTATGAGGAAAATACCCATGACCTAGTATACGTTAATTGCGCTAAAATCATGGGTTGTATATACATACATGTGGGCAAATTATTAAAGACAAAGTTAAATTGTCGCGAAACGCGTATACTAAAAAATAAACGCGGGCCGAAGCCCGCGCGAACACCAACCGTTCGCTAATTAAAAACACGACAACTTTCAAGTAAATAACCGATTTATTCTACAAGCTCCGCACTGTTCAATCTCCAAAATAAGACTAACTTAATAACTACAATATTCCCTCTGGATAGCTCTGTTCCCAACATCAGAACTGCTGACTCCTCTATTCCGGTAATCGCACGCGCATCCGTTGAGTCGCGCATGCAGGTAATCCGATTCCATGCACTGTGATCGTGAGAACAAGTCTGTGCATGAAAGTGTCAACTCAGCGAATACCTTATGATTCGCTGGCATGCACCTGACTCGTGCATTGTGTTAACTCCTCCCCCTTTAAAGATCTACGTCCCGTAGATCATATGTGACGTCAGAGGTCGATGGCCAAGCTTGTCCCGTCGGGGGCTCTTGGGGCCTATGAATCCTTTCGTCGGGTACAGGATCGGTTCCCCTACCGAAAGTGTGTATGGATGGGAGCTTCAGGTCCAGGTTGATCTTTCGCCATATGGTCCATGCCACAATTATAATCAATAGGACGATTGATACGTCCATGATGGAAGTTACCATGACATGACTGGTAAGGTTCTTCAGTCGTTCTATGTTCTTAATACTTAGGCCGTGTACGTGTTCGAGGTCAATCTTTTGAACTCGATTCGTTATGTTTGCAAGGACGGGCGGGAGTACCTGGACATGGGAGTAAGTGAAACTCGAAAATGTTTTGTTTTCCAATAGGATCGTTTCGTTGTCCAGTTGAATAACGTATGTTCCGTCGAGGGTTCGCGAGCCATTCGTAGCATTTAGTTGGCCCTTATAGTTTGTCACGAAAATCATATCTTCCTTGACTAGTTCAACTACTACCCTTGAATTCGAACGGAAGGTACATGCAGTATGTCCCCCTTTCAAGAGTCTGACCAAACAGCTGTCCTCTTCCAATTTTTTCAGCGATTTCTCGTCGCATATTACCAGGCTATTGATGAAGAGGCATTTCCCAATGATGCCAAATGTCTCCCGGTGGTTAACCAACATCCTGTCAAATTCCAAGTCGATTTGTAATCCGTTGGTGATTGCTGCCCTCGTTAGAAGCAAGTTGAACTCCTCGTCCTTTACTTTCGGCATTGAAAGGACATAGAGTAATAATGACCCGTTCGTGTAGATAGACGGGGACCCGTACTCTATGGCTTCGATTTCATTAACGTATGGTAGCGTTTCGATTTCGCTAATGATCCTGCCGACTTCTTCCCGATCTAAAAGGTTTGTGTTTATCAGGTCGCTTTTCGCCATTTGACAGGCTCGCACCATTTCATCGACCTTGTCCTTTATAATCATGATCTCATTCAAGATGTCTTGTTCGTATCTTCCAACTGTGGATGCCTCGACTACGTTTTTAAATTGGTCTATCATCCAGTTGACCTTCTTTGAAGTTTCGTTCATTGTACCGAAAAGTTCACTGTTGATTTTGTATTGTTGGTTATTGTTGCTGATAATGTCCTGTTCACTTGAGAGGACTTTATTCCAATCCGCTGCGTCGGGGTTTCCGGCAATCCATTTCCAGGCCGATCCTATCCAATCGATTGACCTAGGGCTCCGATCCTTTTTGCCCTTGAGCCGGATTAGCTTTTGGCTGATTTCCTTAGTGTAAAATGCGATAGTTGTTTTCTTCTCCGGGCTTCTAAAGCCCTCCAGATTTATTGACACGTTGACTGCCTCCATCAGGCGATCGAATTGTGTCAGGTCGATTACGTGCACCAGTTTGAAGTGCCCGTCGATGATCCAGCCTTTGCCTTCTTTGATCGTGACCATTGGCGATTGGTAGTTAAAAATCTGATAACCGTAGGAGGTAGCTAGGAAAATTAGTGTTAGGATTACGACGTTCATTTTATTTTCCGTATTCGTCCGGTGGGAATTACGTTCGCGTTCTCTACGGAAAGAAAAGCAAATTATTAGTTCGCATTCTTTTGTTGGGTACAGCTCTTTCGGAAGGATCGTGTTCTCCGTTTTAGATGCGAACGTTTATAATTGTAGGCATCCTACTAAGGCACGATTTGCTTCACACGAATCCTTTTGATTCTTCTGTGATCTCCAATCGTGTTCTCATGGGTACGATGGAAGCTTTTCCGAGTATCGTTCTATAAACACTGTGTTCTCATGGGTACAGTGATTTGCGTTCAATGGAACGTATAGATCTCGGATCCTGTTTATAGGATAAAGCTATCACCAGAAAAAAAAGGATGTCGTCTACAGAGCCGTCCCTGCTCGGGCGCCAGTTAAATTGTCGCGAAACGCGTATACTAAAAAATAAACGCGGGCCGAAGCCCGCGCGAACACCAACCGTTCGCTAATTAAAAACACGACAACTTTCAAGTAAATAACCGATTTATTCTACAAGCTCCGCACTGTTCAATCTCCAAAATAAGACTAACTTAATAACTACAATATTCCCTCTGGATAGCTCTGTTCCCAACATCAGAACTGCTGACTCCTCTATTCCGGTAATCGCACGCGCATCCGTTGAGTCGCGCATGCAGGTAATCCGATTCCATGCACTGTGATCGTGAGAACAAGTCTGTGCATGAAAGTGTCAACTCAGCGAATACCTTATGATTCGCTGGCATGCACCTGACTCGTGCATTGTGTTAACTACAACCCTATATATTTGTAAATAGTAAGATCTCAGCTTTAATGTGATACCAATACCAACATTGGCCTATATGCTTATAGTCAATCGAAAAATATGTGTACTTAAAAGTTGGGTTATCAGGGGTACATGGGCAGATTGGAACTGCCAACCCAATTTCTTCAAGAACTATTTAATGTGGTCTTTCGAATGGTTACTCATTTATTCTTTTCCTTTATCCCTATGAAAAGTTGAAAAAATAACGTACCGGAAGTAGCTTCGTTTTTTAAGTCATGGGCAAAAATTCCCGACAACCTTTGGTAATTTTGCATACCTCTCGACTAAACTTTCATTTCGTATGCAACTCATCCTTGATTTCGATGCCTTAGGACATCATACGGTGGGCTCTTAGACTACTATATGAAATTTAAAAGTACTTAATATTACAAAAATATAAAAGAACTAGCGGAACCCATCGAACACTGTTTCGCCCTAGCTTCCATTAGTCTTCTTAAAACCTCAAAAAGAAAATTTCACTTTATTTTATAATAGAAGTTCATGAATGATTTTTATTGTTTCTCCATGTCCAGCTTCAACTTGCGAACGTTATAAACCTGCTCCCAAAAGGGCATTCGTTATAGGGCCCATACACTACACATGCCTGCATGCACAAGCACAAAAATGCGCGAACACGCTTTCCCCATATACTACGCATGCAAACTGCACAATATTCAGTCGTGTGTTCACCGCTGAACAGAAAACTTTGAAAAATGTCAAGCTCCGACACCACTGCTGATGATATCGACACCATCATTGGTGTACAACCAGTGCAATTGTGCTTGCATGCAAGTTAAGATACCCCACGACAATATAAATCAGATCGAAGAAATGCTGAAAAAGCATAACACAATCCCAAACCAATTAACTCTTCGATTCCTAATCGAAGACGTCGTCCGACGCCAACCACCGGAAATAGAATAACAAACAAACAAACGAGGATCGACTCCACTCCACATCTGTATAAACATTCAACATTCAACATTCTCAAGAGCCCACATCTCTATATACCAACAGAGCGACGGCAGATATCAAGTAGTATATAAGATCGGATTTAAGTGACAGATTTTAGATTGTATCAACCCTCAGACCGATCAGGTCATTTTTCCCTTGTTGTAAAATCCCTTGTGAATAATAAATGAGTTTTTTTAAAAACAAATTATAAAACCAGAGTTATTAATTTGCACAATGTAGCACACACACCACACATGCTTGCATGCAAAAGCAAGAAAATATCAAAATTTTTTGATATTGCTCATGCAGCTTGCACAAACACACAGTTCACACCATACACTGGCAGATTGCATCACAGGGCTCGTGCTCAGGCTACTGTGGGGGTCACAGGTGGCGGATGGTGAACGGCCTGCAGATATGTAGGTTAGCTGCGAATAACCAATAAGCAGTCCCCGACCAAGAGCGGCAGAAAAGGAGGGTGTGACTGAAAAGGTTGCAGGAACCCCTATGAACTTTCTGTGACAAGACGAGTCAGCGCCGCCTTTAACAAAGTGCTACCCCATTTCTCAACTCATAGTCGAGAGATGGCTTCGTGGGAAACCATATTCCAATGGAATCGTCTTTGAGCACCGCCGCTCTAGGCATTACGACTGAACCTAGTAAGGTCGTAATTACGGTATACTGGAAAAACGAATCGGATTTTAAGATATGTGGTCTGACGTTTGTAGTATTCTGTTACCTGAGTAGGCAGGAGTGAAATCCGGTTGAAATGGCTTTCAGGCTAATGCTGCAAACGCCCCCGTCCCGTTAAAACCATGGCAGGCCTTGCATGGCCTCACTGCTTGCATAGATAACCATGGGATCTTTGGGTGACTACACATTCGGACATCGATAACGGTTTTGAGTTGGGACCCAACAGAAATGAACACAACAAAAACAACAGAAGGAATTGCCGGAGAAGAAAATGGAGTGAATCCCTTTCAGAGGAATTCAAAAATGATGCGGTCACCAACTGGCCAAGTAACAACACTGCAAATGGACACGGTGCAAGGAGAGCTACCTCGCGCAGAGAACAATGAGGCAACGCGAGGATCTGATTTTCATAAACTTGGAGAGCAGATTAGAGCGTTAGTGGACATGCTGGAAGATGGAAAACGGCGATCGATTCATCAACCGATGAGAGATGCCATCGAAAGCATAAAAGCTCTCTACGAACTGTCTGCGATTCGACTGAAAGACGAGAGGGCAAAGGAGGTGATTAGAAAAAGCAACTCCTCAGAAACATCACCCTGGCTTAAGACGACCCTGAAACCCAAAAGAAGACATGATCCAGAAATCGAAACCCCTGTGCCGAAAAGGAAACAGGAAAATCCTGCAGTAGAATCCAAAGAGAAAACTGCAGTGGCCGGCGTTAGAACCCCGGGGAACAGCCAAAAGAGGGCCAACGCTGCTAATAAGAACAAAAACAAGCAGTTGCCCAAGGAAGAAGGTCGATCTAAAATCTCCCACAAAGAGCTAGCTAAGAAGCACCAGCCGGCTAAGAAAGTTAGACCCGATGCGATCGTCATCGAATCAAAGGGGGACTTGTCCTACGCGGATATACTACGCAGCGTTAAGGCAGACCCCAAGCTGGAAGAAATGGGCAAAGCAGTATCCAGGATTAGGAGGGCACAGAAAGGTGAACTTCTCATACAGCTCAAAGAAGTTGCACAAAAGTGCTGAGTTCAAAACGGTCATCAGTGAAGCCTTAAAGGAGCGAGCAAGCGTAAGATCGCTCTCTCATCGCGTTATTATCGAGTTCAAGGACGTGGAAGAGATTACATCGAAAGAAGACATATGCGAGGCAATTAAAGCGCAATTTGGAACAGTGGTATTGCCAACAGATATTCTGTCCCTGCGGAAAGCATACGGCGGTACACAGACCGCAACGGTTAGTCTTCCAGCAGAAAGCGCAGGTAAACTGTTGGAAATAAGGAAAATAAAAATATGCTGGGTTGTCTGCCGCATTCGTGAGCGGATATCGCTTAGAAAATGCTTCAAATGTCTAGAGTTTGACCACCTAGCCAAACAATGCAAAAGCTTAGAAGATCGATCTAAGCTTTGTAGGAGATGTGGAACGGAAGGTCACATAGCAAAAGACTGCTTAAGGGAGCCATCGTGCATGTTTTGTAAAAAGAACCACCTAGATCAGGCGAAGCATATAGCCGGAAGCAGTAAATGCGCGGTATTTAGGAGAGCCATCACCAGCAGAAAATCATGAAGTTTATACAAATAAACCTAAATCACTGCGAAGCAGTCCAGGATCTCCTGGCACAAACAGCAAAAGATAAGAAAGCGGACATAATTTTGATCAGCGAACCATACAAGACTCTCGATAGCAACGTATGGATCATTGACAAATCGGAAAAAGCTTCTATATGGATAACTGGAAGACATGCTTTCCAAGACACCTTCGAACAAGCGAACGGATTCGTGAGAGCCAAAATAAATGGAATAAACTTCTACAGTTGTTACGCTAGACCGAGTTGGACGACAAACGAATACCAAACGATGCTAGATAACCTGGCAAGGGATGCTTATGGACGGTCCCCAGTTATTATTGCTGGCGACTTCAACGCATGTTGAACAGAATGGGGAAGCAATCGAACCAATGCCAGAGGACGTATATTTTTGGAAACATTTGCGCCTCTGAACATAGGCTTCGCAAATAGAGGCCGGGTTAATACATATCGTAAAGCAGGAATGGGTTCGATTATAGATATTCCCTTCGCGAGTAACTCCATCCTACGAAGCAAAAAATGGCGAGTCAGTGAAGAATATACGCAAAGCGACAACCAAGCGATAATATTTGAAACTGCTGATAAAAATAATCTAAAACACCCCAATCCAGCGGAAATGGAAATGGAAAGACGCGCTCTTTGACAAGGATACGTTTGAGGAATTGATAAGCACAGACAACCAAGCACAGACAGAACGAAACGGCAGAAGCCATGTCGGCCCAACTCGTCCGTGCTATCACTACAGCCTGCGATGCAGCAATGCCCAGGAGAGTAAGCAGCAAAAAGCGTGCACCATGCAATTGGTGAAATGAGGACATTAAAACATTGAGAGCAGCGTGCCTAAGAGCCAGGCGAAAGTACCAATGATCCAGGGGGAGAGCTGACTTTCAAGAACATCTGAATAACTTTAGAATAGTGAGGCACGAACTAAAAAGGGCTATCAAGGAAAGTAAGGCAAAATGCTTTGAGCGTATATGCGACGAAGCTGACATCAACCCCTGGGGAACAGCATACAGGATGGTTATGACGAAGCTGAAGGGCTGTAGAATAATAAGATGTCCAAGAATGTTGAAATCTATAGTAGAACACGTTTTCCCAAAAGACCAGCTAGTATATGCAGCATAATAAGAGAGGTTAATCCAGACGATATAACTGTTATTACTCTGGAGGAGCTGCTAAAAGCATGCAGCAGTGACAACAAGGCGCCAGGACCAGACGGAATCTCAAACAAGGCATTGATGGTGGCTGTTACAAAGAGACCAGACCTCTTCATATCAACAATGCAGAGGTGCGTAGAGGAGGGAACCTTTCCTGATAAATGGAAAATGCAGCACTTTGTCCTGCTTCCGAAAGGAAAGAAGCCTCCAGGAGAACCATCGTCTTACCGCCCTATATGCCTATTGGACACCATGGGAAAAACCTTCGAGAAGATAATCTATAATAGACATCTCGCAGTGGCTGAAGAGAAAGGAGCCCTCTCAGACCGACAGTTTGGCTGCAGAAGAGCGCGTTCTACAGTTGATGCTATAAGAGCGTTGGTCCAAATAGCTGAAAGTGCCATAGAAGGCGTAAGATGGCTCTACGGCACAAAGGAGTATTGTGCAGTAGTTACGCTGGACGTCAAAAACGCCTTCAATTCCGCGAACTGGTCATTCCTAAGAAGATCTCTCGCCAGAATGGATACACCATATTACTTGCTGAGGATAGTGACGGACTACTTTAACAACAGGAAGTTAAGGTATTATACTGACAAAGGAGTCAAATACTACAAGGTTACCGCGGGCGTCCCACAGAGATCCGTACTGGGGCCGCTTCTGTGGAACATCATGTATGACGGAGTCCTACGATTAATGCTACCTCGCGGAGTATCGATAATTGGATTTGCCGACGACATTGCCATCGTGACAGTAGCTAAACAGATCCATGAAGTGGAATCAGCTACAAATGAAGCAATTTCCACGATAAAACACTGGCTAGTATCCGCCGGACTAGAACTAGCCGACCATAAAACAGAAGCTGTCCTTATAACAAGTCGAAAAACCATTCAATTCGTCAATTTCCAGGTGGGGAACCAGATCATCAGATCCAAAGAAGCAGTCAAATATCTTGGAGTCATGCTAGACAACAGACTGCAGTTCAAGACGCACGTGGAGTATTTTACAACGAAAGCATCGCAAATACAGGGAGCTCTCTCACGCATACTACCTAGCATCGGTGGACCTGGATACGCTAGCAGCAACGTTTTATCAAAAGTAGTCAGTTCAGTCCTTCTTTACGTCGCTCCGGTTTGGGCGGGGGCACTGGCGACGAAAGAAACAAGAAAGAAACAAGGACAATGGAAAAGACAATCTGTGGTTTTCGAACCATCTCGGACGAAGCGGCCTTCGCCATAGCTGGAATGATACCCATAGACATTCTAGCGGGCGAGATGTTGAGGATCTACAACAGGAAAACGCCGGGCGGACAAGATGCAAGTGAAATGGTAAGAATCAAAGTAGAAGAAAGAGCAGCTTCAATTGCTATATTGCAAACCAGGTGGAACAGCACTACAAAAGGCAGATGGACATACAAGCTGATCCCGTCAATCGAGACCTGGACAAAGCGAGCACAGGGAAACAGCCACTACTACCTTACGCGGTTCCTGACTGGCCACGGCGGCTACCGCAAATACCTACATCGATTTGGACACGATAGCTCGTCATTTTGCCGAAATTGTCCAGACCAGGAGGAAGACACGGGGCACGCAGTTTTTCATTGTAGGCGATTCGTATCATGGAGAACAAAGATGATCGTAACATACGTACTTCGTCCAATGAGATGGTGAATAGTGATTTTTGGCTCTCCTCTACCAACTCCTGGTTTCATTTTACAGCTAGTAACTCCTTGTTCAAAAAAAATGTCCCGATGGAGGGATTTCAGTGCTTGAGAGTAAACAGGAACTTTGTAGAATATAAATGATTATTTACTATTATTTATGATTATTTATTATCTGTCCTTTTCAGAGCAAAAATACTTACTTATCACAATCGAACTCATATTTAGACAAAACTGTTGGGACTTAGTTTCTGCTCCTTAAGACAGCCTTTGCAATATCCCTGGAAATGCATCGCTTGCATATGTAGGTCACCAACTAGCTTGCCGAGGTTGGTTTTTGCTGTTTGAATGTGTTTGTCCACATCTGGAGAGGAGTTTACAGGTCGTTTCTTAGCAGATTGTAAGTTTGTGGCTTCAGTGCCTTGAAAAATGTACAGATCATCTACTTAAAAGGGAAAAATTCAATTACATGAAAAGAAAGATATGAAAATAAAAACTTACACAATTTGTTTTACAATGTAGTCCATCATGAGTGCAATAGGTTGGCTCTCGGCCGGAGTATGTTGAAAGCAAAATCCATGGAATTGTCTTCGACTGACAAATAACTGGAGAAACAAATTTTATCTAATAGTTTGTAAACTTAAAAAAGAGGTTTCTTACTTGAATCGTCTTATCGAACCATCGATTACCACTGCACTTCTTGAACACACAGCCATGAATAATTACTAGAACATTTTTCTCATTCGCACTTTTAAGCTAAAGTTATTTTGTGTGCTTGCACATTGTTCTTTAACTACACAATTTATAAGAATAGTAACAAATACATTATTTAAACTTTGGAATAAAAGCGAATCACAAAGTTCTGTTAAATCCAAATGACACAAAATTAAACTCACCACACCTGTAGAGTCATGCTATAGGCGATTGTGTTCATATGAACCCCAACCTTCTATGGATGCCCTGACCTAGCACTCAGGCAGACATAGTCGGTCCAGGTCCTGAAAAGTCCTCCTCTGAGTCCTCCTTCATCGGAGATCTCATTTCCCGTGATCCCGTTATGAATCGGGACCCAGAAAAGTCTAAGTGAATTCAGCCTTCCGATCGAATTCAGAGAGATTTTGCATTCACGAACCATTTTGGAGGTGATTAAGGGATTGAGCAAGGCCTTAAGCGCAGCCTGACTCTCGCTACAGACGCAGATACTTCGACCCCTCCACCTGTTCCTCGATAGTATAAGTCTCTGTTTGGAAGACTGACGCATGCTTGCCTAACGTAACGTATTTACGTGAAAGCTTATTCCACCAAACAACCAATGCGTATGATAGAAATGATCATCATATCATATCATCAAAGTATCATAGCCGTATAAATCCATAGGACTCAAGGTCAAGACGCACGTGGAGTATTTTACAACGAAAGCATCGCAAATACAGGGAGCTCTCTCACGCATACTACCTAGCATCGGTGGACCTGGATACGCTAGCAGCAACGTTTTATCAAAAGTAGTCAGTTCAGTCCTTCTTTACGTCGCTCCGGTTTGGGCGGGGGCACTGGCGACGAAAGAAACAAGAAAGAAACAAGGACAATGGAAAAGACAATCTGTGGTTTTCGAACCATCTCGGACGAAGCGGCCTTCGCCATAGCTGGAATGATACCCATAGACATTCTAGCGGGCGAGATGTTGAGGATCTACAACAGGAAAACGCCGGGCGGACAAGATGCAAGTGAAATGGTAAGAATCAAAGTAGAAGAAAGAGCAGCTTCAATTGCTATATTGCAAACCAGGTGGAACAACACTACAAAAGGCAGATGGACATACGAGCTGATCCCGTCAATCGAGACCTGGACAAAGCGAGCACAGGGAAACAGCCACTACTACCTTACGCAGTTCCTGACTGGCCACGGCGGCTACCGCAAATACCTACATCGATTTGGACACGATAGCTCGTCATTTTGCCGAGATTGTCCAGACCAGGAGGAAGACACGGGGCACACAGTTTTTCATTGTAGGCGATTCGTATCATGGAGAACAAAGATGATCGTAACATACGTACTTCGTCCAATGAGATGGTGAATAGTGATTTTAGGCTCTCCTCTACCAACTCCTGGTTTCATTTTACGGCTAGTAACTCCTTGTTCAAAAAAAATGTCCGATGGAGGGATTTCAGTGCTTGAGAGTAAACAGGAACTTTGTAGAATATAAATGATTATTTACTATTATTTATGATTATTTATTATCTGTCCTTTTCAGAGCAAAAATACTTACTTATCACAATCGAACTCATATTTAGACAAAACTGTTGGGACTTAGTTTCTGCTCCTTAAGACAGCCTTTGCAATATCCCTGGAAATGCATCGCTTGCATATGTAGGTCACCAACTAGCTTGCCGAGGTTGGTTTTTGCTGTTTGAATGTGTTTGTCCACATCTGGAGAGGAGTTTACAGGTCGTTTCTTAGCAGATTGTAAGTTTGTGGCTTCAGTGCCTTGAAAAATGTACAGATCATCTACTTAAAAGGGAAAAATTCAATTACATGAAAAGAAAGATATGAAAATAAAAACTTACACAATTTGTTTTACAATGTAGTCCATCATGAGTGCAATAGGTTGGCTCTCGGCCGGAGTATGTTGAAAGCAAAATCCATGGAATTGTCTTCGACTGACAAATAACTGGAGAAACAAATTTTATCTAATAGTTTGTAAACTTAAAAAAGAGGTTTCTTACTTGAATCGTCTTATCGAACCATCGATTACCACTGCACTTCTTGAACACACAGCCATGAATAATTACTAGAACATTTTTCTCATTCGCACTTTTAAGCTAAAGTTATTTTGTGTGCTTGCACATTGTTCTTTAACTATACAATTTATAAGAATAGTAACAAATACATTATTTAAACTTTGGAATAAAAGCGAATCACAAAGTTCTGTTAAATCCAAATGACACAAAATTAAACTCACCACACCTGTAGAGTCATGCTATAGGCGATTGTGTTCATATGAACCCCAACCTTCTATGGATGCCCTGACCTAGCACTCAGGCAGACATAGTCGGTCGAGGTCCTGAAAAGTCCTCCTCTGAGCCCTGTCTAGCAAATTCATCGGAGATCTCATTTCCCGTGATCCCGTTATGAGTCGGGACCCAGAAAAGTCTAAGTGAATTCAGCCTTCCTATCGAATTCAGAGAGATTTGGCATTCACGAACCATTTTGGAGGTGTTTAAGGGGTTGAGCAAGGCCTTAAGCGCAGCCTGACTGTCGCTACAGACGCAGATACTTCGACCCCTCCACCTGTTCCTCGCAAACATAGGCCATGGCCATGAGGATAGTATTTATAAGTCTCTGTTTGGAAGACTGACGCATGCTTGCCTAACGTAACGTATTTACGTGAAAGCTTATTCCACCAAACAACCAATGCGTATTATAGAAATGATCATCATATCATATCATCAAAGTATCATAGCCGTATAAATCCATAGTACTCTTTTCGGTGATAAGCCCCATGTCTTGCCGAAAATGCCCTTGCATTGCCACAAAACCGACAGCGCCTTGGCAGTCCTCAGCTCAACATGCCTGGACCAAAGGAGTTTGCTATCCAGGATGACTCCCAGATATTCGTTGATTGTATCTACGGCCGCATGCGCCCTGGCGCAGACATTCGCTAGGCATAATCCAACAGAAAGCACGGCAACATCATCTACGTACACCTGAGCGTACACGTTAAAACAGAGAGTCCAGCAGCATGCCATAACATTACGGCCACAATCCGCATCCGCAACCAACGTTCAATTCATTAGCATTGCTTTTGTGTAGGAGAGATAATATTGGGTTGGACGAATGGAGGAGAAGAAACAACAGCGAACTTTATGAGCGGTACCAAGATGTGGATGCAGTCTGAAAAGCTAAAATACGTCAACCACATTGACTCCACATCATCGAGCGAGTGGTTTACAATGCTGCAGCAAAGTGGATTTTCGACTCCCAGCCACCAGGTTCGATGCGAAAAGGAAGACCGAATCTTTGTTTTAAAGACCAAGCGGTCCCGGATGTGAGAGCGCTTTGTCTGTCAGCTGAAATTAGCGTGTCAGGTATCGCGGAGGATTTAAGACTGCAGTGCCCCTCCACAGGTCGGGAGCCCGTTAAGTTAGCTCAGTTCCATCAACACTAAGGACAAATTAATTGACTGTCTATTAAATTTAAAAGCACCCTGAGAAATGGAAAATTCATGCATTTTTAGAAATTCGATTTATTGACTCTCCATTAGCGATTTTAATAGGGGCTGCCTACTAACTAATAGCGCATTAAATTTAAACCCGGCATTAGCTAAATAGTCAAAATCGACCTTTTAACCGCTAACAGAGGTTTAATGTAGCGTTTCAATTTATTCACCCTCCATTAGCTTTGACAGATAGAAACGCACACTCAGAGTGAAGAAATTCGTCTATGTATATAGGTATACACTATACATGCATGACGCATGTACGAGTATGTACTATCCAATTCAGTGTGCGGTTTTGTAAAAGCCCACTCCATGCGTACTCATATGAAATCAATGAACCAAATAGTATTTCTCAATAATTGATTGCCAACCTGTGGTACAGAAACCGAGCAAATTAAATCTGCTACCTTAAAAAGTTAACCTTTTTCAAAACAAGTAATGGGTTGTTAGGCGAATGTCATAAACCACGGAAACATACAATTTTTCGGTTTTATATCGTCGCCCTAGTGACACAAGAACATAACTACATTTTTAACGATTTTGGACTGGGTATGACACCTTTCTTCATTATATCATTCTATATATTGTGGCAAACAATTGTACCTCTAGGGGAAGTAGTTTAGAAGTTAGCACTTGCCGTATCAACATTTTTTTCGAAAAATAGTTGGAAAAATAGTAAAACAAATCACAAAATCGTCTCTCCTGAAAACTAGCAAATATTGACATACGTTTTTGTGTCACTAAGGCGACGATATTATAGTACCTGAAGTTATTTTAGTTAAAAGTACCAATGATGTTAAAATCGCTGGGAATTTGTTAAAACTCATTCAAATTTTTAAACTGCCATTTAAAGCGGTCCATTAATATATTGGAGAGTGCGCGAATCAAAAATTTAATGGTGTGTTCTTAATGCCGCTAATAGCTTAACGCCGATTTTAGCTAAAACTCCATTTTCCAATGTTTAATGGAGAGTCAATAAATTGGTCCTAAAACAAAACAGTCACATGATTTTCATAACACCAATCCGTTTATTTTAAGTAGATAACTTCTACTGAATAAAATAAATATTAGGGATTAACGGCCCAAAGGGCCAAAAAGGGCTTTAAACCTAGCGTCTCCAACCACTTGCTTGTGCGAAGTGGGGGCCCACAATTTTAAGCCGAATCCGAACGGCAAATTTGAGAAGCTTCTCATGACAATTGATACTCTTGGATGTTTGTCAGACGTTCGCAAGAGGTGGGGCATTTGTAAAAAACTCTATAGATAAATTAATTGGCCCCGGCGGGATTTGTGTCGGGCACCATTCAGCCACTGCGCCCGACTACTACTAAAATGCGTGAGTCAAACATCAACCCCAATATAGAGTGTGAGCAATACCATATACGCGTAAAATCTCTCTCCCATTGTCCAGACACCAGGCCAGTGGCGGACTAAGCGCGTCAGAGGCCCGGGCGGCAAAGCAGAATGAGGCCCCCCAGCTTTAAAAAAAAAGTAGTTTTACAGGCTTTTTATTCAGTTAACCTTTGAGGTGAGGAAAATAAAATACGTACCGATCGACAAAAAAAAAATAGATAAAACACATCAAAAATAGTATTTTTTGTGTGTTATTTATGTATATTCGTGCCTTCAATTTACTGAACTCCTCAATAACTTCTTTGGAAATTTTTCTTTCTATTGAAAGCACGGCTAGATTAACCAGTCGCTCTTGATCCATTGTAGGTCAAAGATAATTTTTAATTAGTTTAAGTTTCGAAAAACTCCTCTCGCATGATGCAACCGAGATGCAAATAGTCAAGAAGTATTGAAGTATGAGCGATATACATATCGATTCACTGAAGTCCCATTTTATTATAAAGTAGCTGACCATGCTCGCCTTGCCTCGCCAGTCTTACACTTCTAAATTTGAAACAAAATACTTGCTGATAAGAACTGATAAAGAAAAGGTCGAGAGTGTCCCTTCTCATTATATGGATATACTCTCACTGTGACTCCCTCTCAATCTTAATAACATTTCATACCCTATCTTTGTCAATCCCATGCGCTACCAAACACAAACTACATAAGATGCATACAAAAAAGAAAGAAAAAGCGCACAGCACAAAAGGTACGGAGAGAGAAACAGATTTGTGCCGCACACACACACACATTTTCCTTCACTCAACGCTGCGAAAATCCAACGATCAGCTTCAATCGAACATTTTACTTTTTTTGAATTGTATAAAATTTATAGTTTAATGCTTATTGTTCAACTTCAGGATAACCTATAAAGATGATTTATATTTTAAAATCTTTGTACATACCTAATTGAACTTTATATTAAAAAAAACCTATTTCATTTGGATGAGTCATTCCAAAGCTAGGAGCTAGAAAGCATTCGAGAGTTAAAACTTTTCTTAGATATCAGCTTAGATCTCCGCCTCCGGACAGCGGATGAAGCATTTTCCCGCCGGTAAAAAGTAGCCTATGTTCATCAGGGATAATGTCGGCTTCTAATGATAAAACAATTTTTCAAATCGGTCCAGTAGTTTCGGAGCCTATTCAAAACAAACAAACAACCACATCTTTCCTCTTTATAATATTATAATAGATTGAAGGATTTTGGGGCCCCCCAAAATCGGA
Source organism: Portevinia maculata (assembly GCA_949715645.1). Classification (NCBI taxonomy): domain Eukaryota; kingdom Metazoa; phylum Arthropoda; class Insecta; order Diptera; family Syrphidae; genus Portevinia; species Portevinia maculata. The sequence goes on from OX454526.1 coordinate 261,568,536, forward strand.
GGCCCGGGGCGGGCCGCCCCTTCCGCCACCTGGTTAGTCCGCCAGTGCACCAGGCTCAGGCTCAAGCATTGCAGAAAATATAGAAAACATTTACGTCAAACAAACAAAACAAGAAGAAAAAACATTCCCTTAACCAGGTACACAAACAGTTCCATTTCAAATCACCCACCGTCCATTACTGCTCTATTCCAACTGAGCTACCGCACTATTACCTATACGATACTGAAACATCTAAAATCTATTCAATTGCCGTCGCTCCAATAATGCCACTTCCTCCAACAACAGGCAGCACGAGTAATAGCAGTAAGTGTGGCGCTTCTTAATGATACACTTAGACGCCTTGCGGACCCAATAAGGTAGTGTGCTAAGTCAATTAGTTCGCATAAAACAGATCCTCTAATGACATAGTGCATCCGTTCGGATCCGTTCTCTTCGCCAAGCCCATTTCAGATTGTTAAAACCAGTTCTCTATCCAATTTACAGCAGCGAGAATCCACACCTATACAGGGTCCTATACACTTGCGTGTGGGTCGGGCAGCAGCTAGTAAACAACTTGGAGGCGCCCAGTGGAAAAGTGATGATTATGCCGTAAAATCATTTAATTGGCCATCAATTTAGTGATTGCTCTTCCACGGCGCGGCGCAGCGCGAAGATCAGTCAGATGAATTTAAGCAAAACCGATATCAGACAAAAACCACTACCACGATACGTGCTTCATTTGGTTATGTTGAAACTTGGAAGAACAATAAAGTTTGCCGCAGAATCATTGCACCCACGATACACACAGCGAAAGAGGGCATCCGGAAACTCGCAACCAGACCGATGGGCGAATTCTAAAACACAACAATGAGGTGCGACAATGACCCTGGGCGCACAATCCTTATGCGATTAGAATTCATCGACACAACAGCACCATGGAGCCGTTCGTACACTTCCCACAGAACCGCGAAGTATTTTTTCCCACTTGTCCAGTGGAAATGGACTGATGGAGTATGTATGGCATTGTTGTTTTGCTATTGTTGATGACATTAGTTTCGGTTAGAAAACTTTCGCGTTTCGACGATGTCAATAGGACGTGTCAACGTGGGGATTTTTTTTCTGTGCTCCACAGCGTTTAGGATTCTATTATTTGAAGGAGTGCGGGAAAAATGCAGCAATTAAATTAAGTGCATTTAGGAAAGATCTCGTGAAAGGATGTTTCATTTTTAGGTGTTTGGCACTTGAATGCGTGTGTTGAATATTGAACTTACTCATCGTACTTCACTGGATTATGAATGCGGCGAACATAAAATTACTTTTATTTGGAAATCTTTTATGCGTTGCTACCTGGCGTAATCGAAGTTGAAGGGACCCACAATCTTATTCCGAATCCAAACGGCAAATTGGAAAATCTTCTCATCAAAATCTATACTCTTAGATGTTTTTCAGACGTTCGCCAGAGGTGGGGCCGTGGAAATTTTTTTTTTTTAGGTTTGGCCCGGCGCGTCTCAAATTGAACCTGAGACTTCTCCATTAGTAGTTCCAACACGTTGGGTTAGTTTAGTTTCAATTCAATTCAATTTTTATTTAAGTGAAAAAACATAGTACAAATAAGACTTAAGTCTTTTATAGTACATAAAGTTAAAGGATAGTTAAAATAAGAGGTTTAAAATGGATATGATATCGCATACAGGACTGCGATTTCTGGGGAACCAATTGAAACCAAATTTCAAAAAGAAGAAGCTAAGCACTTTCCCTCGAACAACATCCCATCTCCCTAGAGAATGCGCTTAGCATCCTGTAGTATGTGCAGCTAAATTCCTCCATTTCCCGAAGAAATATTTTCCCAGGAATCTCCTCCGATTATGTGAATATGTGTTATGTCTTTCTCGTCTTGCAGGTCCCCACTGAATCTGCACGTATCCTTGCCTTGCAGTGCAAACCGTTTGCCATGCTTCCTCAGAAGACAGTGTCCCGACAGAATTCCACGGTTCCGCTGTTTCCTGGTCATTGTGAGAATTTCCCTAGATCTTTTTTGATCAAAATGTGGTCAAAGAACTTTATGCCAACCAAGATTCGCCCATTTAAGGTCAGCTATCAGCTATCGTCGCGGACGGCATGCGGTCGCCGCGGCATCATTTGGTTCGATTTAAAGCAATGAGGAAGGTACTTCAATTTTTTTTTTCAAAACTACGAAGAGTTTTGCAATATCAATCAATCAATCAATTTTTTTATTCATTCATTCAATTTAGACCCATTTTACAGTATTCTTAACAGATATACAATACATGCTTAACAATTTTTGAAGTAAATCTTCTTTACGCACGCTTGATTTGGAGAGTAAGCTGGCGAATACGACACGGAAGTGTAGACCAATGTAGACTTCCGGCGTAACGGAAGTGTAGACAAACGTAGACTTCCGTTACAACCCATACAATTTAGTCGGCGGAAAGGTTCATGAAATGGGTAAGCACCCTTGAATCTCCTCAATAGAGGGCAATAATAAGCTCATCATCTATCCAAACCGATCCAAAGGAGAAAGCTATATCTAAAACAGTTGCCGACAGATGGAATTTACCGGAAGTGAGTAAAGTCATTGTGTCCATGAATCGCAGTTCATTAGTTGGAAATATAGAGCGCTACTCTCCAGGGGCCCCTGATGCTCATGTGTAAATATTTTCGAAATTCGCCCACTGACACGCCCATAATTTAAATTAGATGGGGCGAAAGAAGTTTTACTTGAGTGAATGAATAAATAAATACATTCTATAGTTAATACAACTAGTGCCGAATGTAGAGTCAGTCAACAACATATAAAATTTTAGATTAAATAAAAAAAAAAATATTGTGTGGTGGAGCGAGAAAAGTAAAAAACTCATAATAATTCGATGTACTATGTACAAGCTACTAAATAATTAATTTCGATAGATTTATCAATCTCAATGAGGCCAAAATTAAACAGCCACTTCTTGACCGCTTTATTAAATGAATAGATATTCCTAGAGCGCCTTATTTCTATTGGTAATTTATTAAAAATACGAGGAGCTACAGGAGATAAGTATTGTGTGGAGGAATGAGAGCAAGGCTCATAGAAGAGCTGCGAAGACCATAGGTATTCGGATCATGATTTAATGAGTAACCGATTCTAAAGAAAAAGATTTTTAAAACTTTGTAGAAATAGAGATGCTTTAGAGGCAATATAAAGGAATGTGTAAAGAGTGGGAAACTATGTTCATGGCGCCTTTTTTTCCAGATAATTCTCAGCACATATTGTAAGACAAGCAAAGGTTGCATTTTGTTTTTGTTTGTTCCGCCCCAGCACGATAAACCATATTGCAATTTGGATTGAAGAAGAAAATAATAAAAGGTTTGTAAAAGTTTTTTTGAGCAAAAAAGTCTCAAATGGTAAAGCGTTCTGGTTGTTTTCATCAGGTATTTCCTTAAGGAAGTAGTATGAGCACCCCAGTTTAGCCTGCTATCGAACTCGAGTTCTAGATACTTAAAGACCTGTACGTGGCCAATGACAAAGCAGCTCGGTAGGCAATCTTTGGAAGAGTTATATGTGCAAGCTATTTCGGAAAGCGATTCACAGCAATTATCAGAGTTTATCAACACATTATTGCAGTACGCACTATGAAAATTAGACATAGGAGGTTCTAAATACAAAGAAGTATTAAAATACATGATTTTTGTTTTGTCACTAATAACTAGCTTATGCACGCGGAACCATTGTCGTAACATTTCTAAATCATGGTTGATATCAGCTATTACATCTAACCAAGAGATGCTGGAATATGAACAACCTATATCATCAGCAAACCCTGTAAATTTTCCTTTCATATTAAGGGTAAAAAATAGAGTCAATGAAAATTAGGAACAATATTGGCCCCAGAACAGATCCCTGTGGAACACCAATTCTAATATCGCAGCACTCACTAAACATATTTCCTATTCGAACCATTCGTTTCCTGTTGGTGACATAGGACTCAATTTATTTAGGAGCAAATCCCCTAAAACCAGCTTTCTTCAATTTATTCAACAAGATTTTATGATCAACAGTATCAAAAGCCTTCGTAATATCCACGAAAAGAGCTGCAGTAAGCTTCTTACTGTTGATGCTTTCATAAACTGAGCTGCTGAAGTTAAGAAGTGCATCCTCAGTAGATCTGCCAGCTCGGCATCCATACTGACTATGGCTAAAGAATGAGATACCATCAAGATAGGACACAATTTTTTTCTTCCATATGCGCACCACACTTGAGAATTGGCGATCTGAGAATAACTGATTTACCGTATTGATAATAACAGAATCACCGCATTGAGAATAACGGATTCACCGTATTTAATGATGAAAGCCATGCTAATGCCGTTGTGGTCAATGGGCGAGATGCATCGCACTTGTTCGTGTCGAAGGATGATCTTCTGTGCATCTTCGAGTCACTAAAGAATAAAAAGTCGGCGGGGGCGGATGGTGTCAAAAACTTTGTATTGAAGCACCTGCCTCTGGAGGCTGTAGAGTGTAGATATTTGTACCACTCTGATTAATAATGCGCTGAATAATGCAGATTATCTGGCGCATTGGACGGTAGCTGCGGTACGCCCTCTCCCGAAAAAGGGTAAAGATAGGAGGAACCCTGCCATGCTCCGGTCGATTAGTTTTCTTCCGAATATTAGCAAGGTCTTTGAAAAGGTTGTCAATAGAGCCCTGTTGAAGTAGGTCAAGGACAATATCGTTATTCCGGACAACCAGTTTAGCTTCAGGGCGGGGCAAAACACTATTCATGCCGCGTCGAAAGTGGTTTCCGACATTCAACAGTATCAAAAGCCTTCGTAATATCCACGAAAAGAGCTGCAGTAAGCTTCTTACTGTTGATGCTTTCATAAACTGAGCTGCTGAAGTTAAGAAGTGCATCCTCAGTAGATCTGCCAGCTCGGCATCCATACTGACTATGGCTAAAGAATGAGATACCATCAAGATAGGACACAATTTTTTTCTTCCATATGCGCACCACACTTGAGAATTGGCGATCTGAGAATAACTGATTTACCGTATTGATAATAACAGAATCACCGCATTGAGAATAACGGATTCACCGTATTTAATGATGAAAGCCATGCTAATGCCGTTGTGGTCAATGGGCGAGATGCATCGCACTTGTTCGTGTCGAAGGATGATCTTCTGTGCATCTTCGAGTCACTAAAGAATAAAATGTCGGCGGGGGTGGATGGTGTCAAAAACTTCGTATTGAAACACCTGCCTCTGGAGGCTGTAGATATTTGTACCACTCTGATTAATAATGCGCTGAATAATGCACATTATTTGGCGCATTGGAAGGTAGCTGCGGTACACCCTCTCCCGAAAAAGGATAAAGATAGGAGGAACCCTGCAATGCTCTGGTCGATTAGTTTTCTTCCGAATATTAGCAAAGTCTTTGAAAAGGTTGTCAATAGAGCCCTGTTGAAGTAGGTCAAGGACAATATCGTTATTCCGGACAACCAGTTTAGCTTCAGGGCGGGGCATAGCACTATTCATGCCGCGTCGAAAGTGGTTTCCGAAATTCAGTGCAATAAATGCAAGAACCATTGCCCAGGTGCATGTCTGGTTGATTTTGAGAAGGCTTTCGACACCATATGGTTAGAATACTATCCTAACAGGGTCCTATACGATGGGGCTCAGTTGAATAGGATTAACAATTTCCTCATTAAGGTGAATCGAAGGCACGTTGCAAGGGCGATTGCCAGCGAAAATAGTCTGAGCTTTGGGGCTTACTACCCCAATGAAACGTAAATAGAAGGTACGCTTGATCTCGCCGGAGGCATAACCACATTAATGCAAAAGGGCTGGTCAAGACGAGGGATGGTGTCCCGGTATTATACTACCGCTATAGCAGCGCTAGAGATAAGTGGCTCATCTACGGACGTCGCCAACGCTCATGAGCTTCTTCGTTTTAGTATCGCAATAGCGGAGAGGGAGTAATTCGATACGGAAAGGCAATTCGCTGAATTTCGCTGGCTTGTTGAGGGTGGAATGGTCAACATGCCCTCTCAGGAAGATGCGTTACTCTAGGTAACAGCCTCTTAGTTTAAAAGTTACATTAGGTTAGCTAATGCGTTTCTGAAAGAGGACGGGGTCGCCAACGTGTGGTGGTGATTCCGGGGTGACTGACGCTGTAAGGCGTGTGCGCACGTGTGCACGTTGACTACTGCCAGGCGCTCGGAAAGCAATTGTGATTTTGACCACTTTTTGCTTAAGGCAACGAGCTTAGTTTTTACACCAAAAGGGAATACTTATAAGATAAAGTTAAATTTAGAGTGTCCGAATAAGGACAAATAATACAGAATAGGTATCCTCTTAATTTTAAGTTAGATTTAATAATTTTTTGTCTAGTATATAAGTTGATTTTTAATAATCAATCTGTCGACATCGAGGTATGGAAGCTACATCTTCTAAGGTCAGTATTCATTTGCATATTCAAATATTCCAGAAAATATAGGCATTAGTTGCAACCCAGTTTCACTTGCCCTGCCCCTGCAGACAAAATAATGTAAAGGAACAATAAACATTTCTTTAGCTTTGAATTCAAATCACGGAGTTTCCATCTGCTAGTGCTAGTTTTCTAGACCACAGATTGCCCATAAATTGTATCAACAGTACACACATCTTGAATGGACTTCCAATCCTCCATAAAGCTGCCACATTCTAATGAGTTCTTATTTTATTGGATTACGGGCCGAACATCGCGTCATGAATTTATTTTGAGATATTTATTTAGATACACACGGCGCGGCGTGGCGGACGCGCATGTGCAGCCGCAAAATGTATCTGCAACAAACTGCCCAGGGTGCAATAGTCTCGGTCGTCCTTTCTTTTTCGGCAATGTTATGTTGCCGCTACACTTGCGCCGAGGCACTTTGGCTATATGAGAAGTTATAACGATTTTTTTGAGAGCCTGAATTTGTTGTCCAGCACCACAGCAGTATGTAGGTGCACACGAGGGGTTCCATGAACCCAAATGGTACGAGTATAGATGTGTATTCAGATGAAGTTAGGCCGCAAGGCTTTGAAGCCTGTTCCGACCTGAGCTCTTGCGCTACATTGTTATTAACGAAAATAAAATACCCGAGGTGCTAAAAGAGAGCAAAAATATACCATGGTCACTTTGCACTTCACATATGTATCTGCATAAATATTATATAGTTTGCTGTTTTAATTTTTATTTTAGTTTTGTTTCCCTTTCTCAGATTTGTGTAGAGGCCAAAGAAACGTGCGCAACAGAAATGATGGCTGTGGGCAATTCTGTTGCGGAACGCCTAAGGGCCTTTGAAATAAATTTTCTCGTTGTATATGGAAGATGCCGACAATGTGGGCTGGAAAATAATATTTTGCCGTGAAAAATGAGGCTAGCAATGTATGCTAAAAGCAGTTTAATCAGTCTCTGGGATCGGAACAAAAGGTGTGGTATGTAAGTGTGAGTGCAGAATGACTGTAAATGTGTGGCTGTCTTATTCACTTTTTACCCTAAGGGGGTTTCGGGTGAATATATTTTTTATTTGTTCTCAAAGTTTTACTTGCAATATTAACATGAGAATTCGTATGCAAATGAGGGAATAACTTTTTGATTAATTATTGTTTATGTTTGGCATGCAGAGGTTATGTTAGGCTGCATGGTTTTACTATTCAAACAGTTCTTTAAATGGGAGGAGTGGTGAACTTAAGTGTGCCTCGCAAATGGACAGGCGCATTATGCGGAAGAGAGTTAAGATAAAGCTGGGTATGGTGTAGATTTTTAAAAGTGGTTCCGACATTTGATGAACGAACGGCTTTTAGAAATTGTTAGTTAGTTGGGTTAAATTTTTTGAATGTTTGAAGTGATTGCGCTTTTCCGATATAAGATTAAAGTGCGAATTAAACTTCTTGTGACCATTCGAAAATGTATCATAACCCAAGGAAACAGCCCAAGGATAACAAGAGCTGTTTTTGGCTATGAAATCTGCATGTTAAAAAAATGTGCAGAGGATTTCCACAACTACTGAGTCAATCGCAAACACAAAAAGTACTTGCCAGCTGAAAAGCACATGATTACGGTCTGAACAAATTTAACAAACTATAAGTAACCAATCCTTTCCGAAAATATATAAAAATGCAAATTCTTTATAAATTGATAATTAATTTCTTCAAACGACGCACGTGTAAGTGAAAAAAACAGAAAATGGGGGAGAAAGAAAATTGCCGCCAGCACTGATTCCTTGGAGATTCCTACCTGAACCTGCCTACTCGAACTAGACTTCATCTCACGCCAATTTCAATAACAGGGGCTAACGCTAAGCTCAGGACGAATAATTTCTACAACTTTTTTAAGCATTACCCTTACATAAACCAACAAACCGAGAATCGGAGAAAAAATAAATAAAATTGTTGACCTAAATTTTAATTGGATCCGCCGCAAGCTGTGTAGAAGGGTCAGTTTGTTTTTTGATTGCATTCGAACGAAAACATTTGCAAGAAGCGATGGAAGCGTTGAGGGAATTCAAGGGCGACAGACCGAGCCTAAAAATAAAAATAATAATTACACGAAAAAAATAAATTGAAAATGTCCAGGAAAATTAAAAATACACCTTCAGGATGTTACACAGGAATTTCGTATTTAAATATTATAATTGCAAACCAGGATTATTTGGTTAATTACTTTGATGCTGATGCTGAAAAGTGATGACCTGAGGAGGTTCCTGCTAACCCGTAATTTGTTCTTCTTCTTCTTCTTTGCTTCTTTTTGTCTTGGAATAACCCTCAAGATATTGACAGATATTCGTCAGAAGAAGAAGTATAAAACACTTCTTTTAATATTTCGAAGAAATTCAATTATCTAAATGCAAACTGGTTTACGACCAAAATAAGCTCGTACTTCATAGTGCTCTTGAAACAAATCCAACATGTGGAAAATAATAACCACCTGCAAAAAATGAATCTGTAAAGAATTAATTGTTGGCAGCACTCTGGCCACTCCCTTATCTTAATATATTCGATTTTGCACGCAACACAAATAATTTGCATCACCCTTTGCCTGGCACCCAAGGTCGTTTTATTTAGCGTATGGATTTACAACAAAAGGATATTCTTATTTTTATCAATTCAAAGTTTGTAACCAGAAAACTGTTTCGGTTGAAATTGCCATCATTCAGTATACTTTTTGCCTGACATAAATATCACTTAACGGCCAAACAGACTAGAATGCTAGGTAATGTCGTAGAATTTCACAGCACGTAACGTCAAACCAGAAAAAATGTAACAAGTTGAGCTGTTCTACTACTATTAGTGCAGTGAAGTTAGGCGTTTTTCTTTTTAATCACCTTATTTCTGCTGAAATGAAAACTGTAGTATTTCCCATATAACACTCTTCTAGAAAAGCACTAGAGTACAAATTAACGAAATGAATTCAACGGAAATGAAGGTCAAGTGCAATTAACTACGGAAATTCGAGGGAAATGCTGATTGGTGCACTGCAACAAATAGGTAACTAGCTGCAAGCAAGGTTACGATATTGGTATCCAATTATTGTCAAGTTAGTTGTAATTAGTTTTTCGATTTAATTTAATAATAATTAAAGCTCAAGACATTTGGCCTTGTAGTGTTTTTTTTTCGCTGAAAACAAATTTGTTGTGATTTTATTAACTTACTTTTTTGAAATATAATTCAATAGCTTAGACAATGTCAAAAATTTAATGTGATTTATGCGTCCGCAAAATAGAAACGATAGAAAATTGGTATTTTCAAATTTTTGACTCAAAATTCTTTTTTCTTAAAAGTTTAAATTTAAATAGTGTTAAACAACTTCACGTAAATAAAACATTATTGGCCCAGCAAGGCTAAGTAAAAAAAAATATAAAAAAAATAATTTGTGGAAAGTTATAATAAAGGAAGATATCGATACGAAAAATTTTCAAATAAAACATAGCGAGGGGCTACAGTCCGCTTGGGCGATACCCTATTCTTATTCCTATCCCTCATAAGTGGGCGTGACAAAAGTCTAAGTATGGTTGAATTGTAAAGAACGCTAAACATATTTTGTTATACGACTACCTTCAAAAGGGAAGAACAATCAATGGGGAATATTATGACAACTTATTGGACCGATTCAATGACGATTTGAAAAAAAACCGGCCTCATTTGGCCAAGAAAAAAGTTCTTTTCCACCAAGACAATGCAAGGGTGCACACATGTGCAGTTGCCATGGCAAAAAACCATGAATTGGGCTATGAATTGCTCCCTCATCCACCCTATTCTCCAGATTTGGCTCCGAGCGACTACTTCTTGTTCCCAAACCTGAAGAAATGGCTTGGTGGAAAAAGATTTGACTTCAATGATGAAGTCATCTCGCAAACAAAGGCCTATTTTGAGGATCTCGACAAATCATTTTTTTTGGAAGGGATAAAAAAATTGGAGAAGCGTTGGACAAAGTGTATAGAGCTCAAGGGAGACTACGTTAAAAATAAAAATTTTTTTTTATCAAAAAATCTGTGTTTTATTCCAAAAGTCACGGACTTATTGACCCGCCCTCGTATAACATTTAAAGGATTTTATCAAAAAAAATGCTCCCTAGCTCAAACTTGGGTGTTTCAATAAAATTGTTTTATTTAATTGTATATTATAATAAAGCGCTCCTAGAGAGTATATATTATAAATTTCAGCTCCCTAGCTCAAATTTTGGTTTTTCAATAAAATAGTTTTATTTATTTGTGGGCGTGTCAGTGAGCGGATTTTGAAATTTTTTTATCCCGAGCAGTTTGAGGAGTCATAGATCATATATAAAAAAATTCAGCTTTCTAGCTCAAAATTCGATAAAATTTTGTTTTTTTGAGTTTGTGGGCGTGTCTGTGGGCGGATTTCAAAAATTCGTAAACTTGATTATTTCGGGACCCTAGAGAGTATATGGTTAAAATCTCAGCTCTCTAGGTCCAGTTTAAAGGCCTAATTTTTGCCGACGGACGGACATGGCTAGATCGACATTGCTATCGATGCTGATCATAAATATAGTAACTTTTAGGGGTCTACGGGCAATATTAAGGTATGTTACAAACTATGCGTCAAAATTAATATACCCTTAGAATAGGGTATAAAAAGTTAATACTTACTTAAGAGGCTCCCGACCCGTGAAGAGTCTCTGCTTGAGAAACTGCAGTCTTTCATCCTCTGCGATCCCGGGCACGCTGCTTCCAGTTCTCTATACCGAGCGCTCTGGCATCCGCGATGGCTTGTTCTTGAAAACGGAGGTTTGGTCTTAATTGCATTCTCGAACTAGGGGGATGGGAGTCGAAGATCCTCTTGGCTGGAGCATTATTTTCCATTCCTTATTTTATTTAGCTTTTTGGACTACGTTCACATCTTGGTAACGCTCATAGAGTTCCCGGTTGTATCGTCTCGTCCATTCGCCATCCTCACACACAGGACCAAATATCCGACGGGGAATTTTTCTTTCAAAAGAAACCGATATTAAGTCCCCTTTTTATACCCTATTCTAGGGGTATATTAATTTTGACGCATAGTTTGTAACATACCTTAATATTGCCCGTAGACCCCTAAAAGTTACTATATTTATGATCAGCATCGATAGTAATGTCGATCTAGCCATGTCCGTCCGTCCGTCCGTCCGTCCGTCCGTCCGTCCGTCCGTCGGCAAAAATTAGGCCTTTAAACTGGACCTAGAGAGCTGAAATTTTAACCATATACTCTCTAGGGTCCCGAAATAATCAAGTTTAAGAATTTTTGAAATCCGCCCACAGACACGCCCACAAACTCAAAAAAACAAAATTTTGGAAAAAATCGAATTTTGAGCTAGAGAGCTGAAATTTTTTATATATGATCTTTGGCCAATGAAACTGCTTGGGACATAAAATTTTCAAAATCCGCCCACTGACACGCCCACAATTAAATAAAATATTTTTTTTGAAAAACCAAAATTTGAGCTAGGGAGCTGAAATTTTTAATATATACTCTCTAGGGGCCCTTTATGCTCATGTGTAAATATTTTAAAAATCCGCCTACTGACACGCCCACAATTTTTTATTTTTTATTTTTGAAACTCCAAAGTTTGAGCTAGGGAGCTGAAATTTATAGTATATACTCTCTAGGTGCCCTTTATGCTCATACTTAAATTTTTTTTAAATCCGCCTACTGACACGCCCACAATTAAATAAAACAATTTTATTGAAAAATCAAAGTTTGAGCTAGGGAGCGTTTTTATTTACAAAAGCTTAGTTTTTTCGATAAAATCCTTTAAATTTTTGTCACGCCCACTTATGAGATATAGGAATAAGAATAGGGTATCCAACAGTTCGCCCAAGCGGACTGTAGCCCGCCCCTATGTTTTCTACTTATCGTCCAGCACTCGGGACCATAAAGCAGGATGGGTAGGATTAAGGTTTGATAGAACATGCATTTTGTCCTTCGAGTGAGGAGTTTTGAACCAATTTGTTTTGCTAAACCGAGGTTGCAGCGGTTTCCTGAGGTAATTCTCCGCCGGATCTGCACTAAGCTGTCATTCGTGGAGTTGATATTAACTCCTAGGTAGATGAACTGCTTAACTACCTCGAAGTTATTGAGGTTTTGTCCTGGTGGTGGATAGATCTTTGTTTGTTTGTTGATAGCATGTGCTTGGTCTTGTCCTTATTCACTTCAAGACCATCCAATTTCGCCTGTTCTTTAATCGCCGAGAAAGCCTCTCACAAGGCATGCTGGGAACGGCCGATGCGAGGATGTCGATATCGTCCGCATACCACAGTAACTGGACGGATCTATTGAAGATAATGCCTTCCGTGTTGACACCTGCCCTTTGCACTATTTTCTCTAGAACAATCCGGTACAAGTTTGGAATAATACGGAAGATCTGCTTCCAGACTGCACATAGAAAAGTTATATGATTAACTAGGATGTGTGTGTCATGGTGCCTGTTGGCGAAATGTGAATGGATGGCGATCAATAACTGTCACCGCTGAGGAAAATAAATATGCCGCCGGTTATGCAAATGAAATGTGTGTGTGTTTGTGTTGTGAGGTGCACGCCATATTGTATCTTAACGAAGTCTAAAAACGAGTTGTCAGGTTTGTAAGATCGACCGAAATCACATATTGAAAATTCATGAATCTTGAGTTAATATCTTACAAATATTCAGCGCTTAGACGCAGACCAGTTCCAATGCCTGAACCATAAAAAGGCTGCAACAAAAACATCAGGCAATCCGTACAACAGATCTCATCGATATTAAACAGTATATTACAACAAAAAGTTAACGTCGATATTTACCCGACAACAACCGCTGTAACTGCTCGTGATGAGGAAGGTGATGAGCCTATGCTTAAGGGCTCAATTCATATAATCCGTTGGTCCGTCGAAAGGGTAGATCCAACGTCCGTCGAAAGGGTAGATACACGCATTCTCTATTAAGGTGGAACTGGACCAACGCATGAATGAGCGTCGACGGATGAAGGGCCCAGCCCATAGAATAAGTCGCATCCGTTGTTTCGAGGGATCGGTCGAAATAAAGGTACTTAACGGAAGGAACCGTGCCATAGAAGCCAACTTTTTCAGCCGAAAGCACATCGGTTGGACGGACAGCATTTGCGGATGATGTGAATTTTGCTTATGGTGCAAACAGTGCCTTAAATCTCATCTTCGATGTAAATTTTGATGACTGTTTTTGGAGAACCTGGTTTGCAGAGCATAAATTGGTTAAAGCACAAAAACTAAAATTATGTTTTTTATTTTAATTTGGGAGCTCAAAAAAGTTTCAAAGCAGAGATCTTTTTTCATGCAATTTACTGCCGAAGATTTGAAATACTGCACCTGTATCTAACTCTAATTTATCATCTCGTACTTTTCATAGTTGTCTCAGCTGCAGCTATAAATATTTTCAGATTGAAAATGTTAATGAATTTAAATATTTGGGCCTTGTCATTGACTCCAAATAAGTGTTAATAACGACACGGAAATTTCAAGAAAATATCGTCATGGCAACCTCAGAAATTTTTTTTTCTGCGAAACAACGCAACTACTGATGAAGATTTATAAGGGAATTTTTCATTCTAGATTACAACATGAAATAACCTGCTGGGGAGGAATTTACTTTAATAAAATTCAGCCTCTTTTGTCACTTCAAAAACACGTTGTGAAAAAAATTTCGTTTACACCATAGTTTACCATTTTCTCATAACTGTGAACATTCTTCCTGTCCGTCACTTATACAGCTATCAAGTGCTTAAAATATTTTGTAAAGGGTCTTTCATTAAGGACTTGACAACTTCTTTTTTAAATAAAATGCAAATTACATATACTTGAGATATCTAAAAATATTTTATTGTCTTGAATTACTATCAAAACATTTATGAACGGAATTCGACTTCGTTCATATGTCCACCACGGGAACGTATGCAGCGGTCGATACGTTGAACCCAATTGTATATGACTCGGCCGCACATTTCGACCCATACGGCCGCTATTTCTCGTTTAATATTGAATCTGAGGTCCCCTAACGTCACCGGCTTGTTGGCATAGACCAATGATTAAATGTAGCCCCATAAAAAAGGTCAAGGGGCGTTAACTCACACGATCTTGGCGGATAAAAAAAGGATCCGTTTCTCGAGAAAACACGTTCACCGGACTGAGACCTTAATAACTCAATTGCTGCACCCGACGTGTGACTTCGGACACCGTCTTGTTGGAACCACATATCACTGATATCTAATTAATGCAATTGTTCAAAGAAATAACGTTCCAACATGTCTCTGCAGCGAATACCATTTACCGTGACGTGACGTCATTTTCATCGACAAAAAAACGGCCCAATGACGCCACCGGCATGAAAACCGCACTAAACAGTGACTTTTTGCGAATGAAGTGCTGTTTCAACAAGAACATAAGGGTCCAGTTACGCATATTTTGCTTATAAACAAAGCCGTTTAACCAAAAATCACTTCATCGCTGAAGATGATTTTGCGATGAAATTCTTCATTTTCTTCCATCATGTCCAGAGCTTAATTCGAGAGCGTACGTCGCTGCATATGATCATGTGGCTTTAGTTCTTGAGTCACCTTGATCTTGTTAGGGTGTAGACTAAGATCCTTAAGCAAATTCGCCATAATGTGGTCTGGGAGAGGCCAAATTTTTTAAAACGCCATGAAACTGACTGATTTGGCTGGTTTGCGACGGATGCCTCTACGGCAGCAATATTCTCCACACTTCGGGCAAAAGGTAGTCTCACTGGCACGGCAACATCAAGAAGCGAATATTCTGACTCAAATTTGTTCACTAGACTATGAAACCGAAAAGAGTCCTATGGATTTATACGGCTATGATAAGACCATTTATAGCATACGCATCGGTTGTTTGGTGGAATAAGCTTTCACGTAAATACGTCACTGCTGCTTTTGCCAAACTCCAAAGGCAGGTATGTCTCGGCTGCACGGGGGCCTGCCCCGGGACGCCTGGCTCCGGCCTAAATGCACTATTGAACCTTCCGCCCCTTGATGTTTACATCATGGGCTGTACAATCAAGGCTATCTCACGTCTTAGAAGAGGTGGCTTTTGGTATAACTCGCACTGGAGATTTGATGAACTTGCGCAACGGTTGTCCTTCGACTCCTGTCTTATGGATATGCCGTCTGATGCGATGACACCGGAACTTCGGCTAAAGCGCAACTACGATGTCGACTTTCCTCGCGTCCAGGACTGCCTCTGGCCGGACTCTGAACCTGGAAGGGAATGCAGTCGAATCTTCACCGATGGCTCCAAAACCGATCAAGGATCTGGTGCTGGTGTCTTCGTGGAGAGTGATAACGTAAGACTTTTCTTTCAGTTAGGTAAATATGCGTCAGTCTTCCAAACAGAGACTTATGCTATCCTAATGGCCATGGACTATGTTACGAGGAACAGGTGGAGGGGGAGAAGTATCCGCGTCTGTAGCGACAGTCAGGCTGCGCTTAAGGCCTTACTCAAACCTTTAACTACCTCCAAAATAGTACGTGAATGCAAGATATCTCTGAATTCGATCGGAAGGCTGAATTCACTTAAACTTGTCTGGGTCCCGGGTCATAACGGGATCACGGGAAATGAGATCTCCGATGAACTTGCTAGACAAGGCTCAGAGGGGGACCTCTCAGACCTGAACCAGCGATATGTCTGCCTGCGTCCTCGGTCAGGGCTTCCATTGACGGTTGGGTTTCCTATGAACACAATCGCCGTTGGCATGACTCTCCAGGGTGCAGACAGACTAAGCAAATGCTCCCCGACGTCTGTGGGAAATCCGCGGCATTCTTGTTGTCTCTCAACAGAAAAGACTGCAGACAGACTACTGGCGTTCTTACGGGACACTACGCTTTTGCCAAATACCTTAAGGTGCTAGGCCTAAGTGACACCACCAACTGCGAAGCCTGTGGAGAAAGCGACGACACTGCGGAACATTTCCTCTGTGATTGTCCTGCTTTTGCTCATATCAGGTGGCAGGTATTTGGTGCGGATATGGTGAGTGCTGTAAACCTAAGCTCCTTATTATTAAAGCGCCTTCTCGTTTTTCTTAGAAAAACGAGTAAATTGCCACAGTAAAATGTGGTGTGTCTGCCTGGTAGTACAATGGACCAGTATTGAGTCTGAGTGCTCCAGTGCAGAAAGTCTCACACACC
Organism: Portevinia maculata; assembly: GCA_949715645.1. NCBI lineage: Eukaryota > Metazoa > Arthropoda > Insecta > Diptera > Syrphidae > Portevinia > Portevinia maculata. The sequence goes on from OX454526.1 coordinate 261,585,183, forward strand.
CCGACAAAAAAAAACCACCGACTCGGAATTTCGGTAAAATTTTAATTATTTGTAAACGTTCTTCCTTCTTGTACTTCACCATGATGAAAATGTTGACTTTACTGAATATTTGGAGATTGACAGTTCTGTAATCGATTAAAGGGTGCGTTCACACTGAAAGTTTGAATCTGTCAAGTAGCTAATGAAAGATCCTTTATAAGGCCAGGCTTTCATTGGACGTATTGTTTATTTGTTGAAACCAGGTACATACTTCGTTTTGTCTTGTTGACCTCAAGGCCTGTGAAAGTTCATGGATTCCGTGTTGACACCTGCCCTGCGCACTTTCTGCTCTAGACCAAGTGACATGATATCGCATTTCCTTGCCGAAATCCAGTGCAAGTTTTGAATAGTTCGGGAGATTTGGTTCCATACTAGACATTACACCGCGTGTTTTCCAGCGTCACGGGACACAACTCTATGGGGTTCTCCGGTATCCCAAATTCGGCCATCGTCACGTAGAGCTCCTGACGATGAATATCATCATATGCGGTTTTAAGGTTGATAAAAAGATGGTAGGTGTTGACTTGAAAATCGTTTCGCTTTTCCAGGATTTGCCCCAGTTTTAAAAAGTGGCCTAATGTCAATATTCCGGGCCAGAAAGGACACTGGTACGTGCCTATAAGCACGTTGTAGAATGTCTAAAGACGTTCACACGATACTTTGAATAGGATTTTGTATGCTGTATCTGAGAGGGAAATGCCTCGATAGTTCTTGTAAGACAAAGGATTGTCTTTCTTGTTATTAATAAGATGAGGCAATGAAGGTGATATTTCGGTCATGGAGCATAATATCTCCGATCTACAGTAGGCTAATGATTTGGTCTACTCGCACTTCCTAAACATGACCTCTGGTCAAACCATCAGAACCGGCGACCTTGTTTTTCTTTTGCATTTATAAAGCTTAACCAATCTCTTTTAGACTGAGTGTTGGAACCGTTTATTCATTGATTGCCCTCTCACTCATCCTCTGTTCGGTATCTATTTAACAGCTGTTTCAGCTGCTGGAAGTGCTACTTAAACATATAGGGCCCGTTCAATTTGCAAGGCAGCAACTACGAGTCCCTACCAGGGCCGGCTCCAGCGCCGATTTAGAGAAAGCGCCCTATTTTGAGTTAAATACTCCTTGAAGTTGCAATATTGCAAGTGATTTGAGTTAATGTGCAAAAATTCAGCACAAGTGTGATGGATGTTGCTATTTTGGGCTTATTTGAACAAGTTTTTTGTTTTAAATGCAAATGGCAATATCCGCGCTAGGTAAAATTAATATTTCTTACTCCCAGCAATGCGCCCCGGAATTTTGGCGCCCTGTGCATTTGCACATCTTGCACATATGGTTGGGCCGGCCCTGGTCCCTACTCAATACGAATAACTCACGTGACAATTGTTTAACAAGTGAAACAGGGTTATCAAGTATGGAACTCGCAGTTGCCTTACAAATTGAATGTTTCCATTTTCCATTCCCTGTTCTTCGGTGCCCAGGTTTCTTTCGCTATTTCGAGCGCCTGTGTTCCAGTCTTAAAATCGGCAGCCAATTGCTTTTTATAAAACCTCCGGGTGGTGTTTCGATCGTGAGACTCTTCAAATTGCTGGAGCTGATAGACTGCGTAGGACCTCCTTCCTTGTTCTGGTACAATACTCTTCTTCTTCTCTAGCTGTCCTCGTTTTGCATTGCAGCTGCAACAGATGTGCTCTTTCTATCACCATTTTTCAGTGAGTTCGCTCATCATAATTTAGAGTACAAAGTTGTTTTGATTAAATCACAAAGTGCAGACACATAAAATGAATCCCAGTTAAGCACTGGTTGTTTCCTTTCAAATCACTGTTGATATTCGATAAAACAGGCGTTAATAAATATTAGCGCCGCGGCATACTGGCTTTGCTACATTGAAAGCTCCGACTTTTATCGCAGGGTTCAGAATATGAAATGTGTAAAAATGCTTGATTAAAGTGTGTTATTTTTTTCTCGTCCGTTCTTAACATGGCGCCACAGCAATTAATTTTTCATAGATACTCTGTTTGCAATTCATAAAAATATTGCGAAATATTCAGATTGAAATAGTTATGCCTCATGACTCATGTTCATCTTAACCGTGTTTGTCACAGCTAGCGTTCTTGATGTACAGTGTTTCTGAATTAATAAATATCAAATATATAACGAAGAAGTATAGTTTTTCTGTTCGTGTAAAACCAGACTTCATTCAATTTTTTATTAAAAATACTAACATTCCAAAGGAAGTAGGTATTAATTTTAATATTTATTAACTGATTTCTTCATCAGCTAAGTTTAGTCTAAAAACACCCAACGACTGCATAGCTAACTTGTTGCAAGATATAAATTTAATTTCCATAAACTGTGAAGGAAGCATAGCAGTTCCATTCATTTGCCCAGCACCCCCTTACCTCGAGCTGTGTTTTTAAACAAATCCCCAGCGCGATATTAAAACTTCATAACATCTATTCAAATATGTTCTTATATCCTCGCATAATACCTGGAAGGGATATGTGAGCTTTTCTGTTTTCATCAGTTCATTGTTGTAAAGCAGTATTTTTATCTACACACAGCTCTATCCTCTTGTAGCAGGCATCACATTGTAACAGTATTCCAATGTTCAGAGTATGGACAACTTAACAGGGTAGTGTGTATGGTATAGCTCCCTTAGAACAAGTCTTAGCCTCTGCAGCGACATACCGACAACAAATCTATTCATTCCGTTGAAGGGAATAAAGGAAGTCCAAAAACGAAAAAAACGAAACCTAGAGCTGTTTACCAACATTGAAGTAAAATTCCTGGAATCCAAGCTCAATTATTCTGAGTTATTGGGAAAAATAATATCTTGTAGAATGACTGCATGATATAAGTGTATATATTTACCTATACCAAGCTACACGCATATCTTACCTATAATTCTTTTCATATGCATGCATATTCTCTGCATCAATGCGTTAGACAACTTTGAAAAACAATGCGGACATCAAGAGTGATAAGGTAGTTTTCGGTAAACAAGTGAAGTTGTATTGGCAACAATGTTGCCAATTTTCAGTATCAGCTTTGTATTATTAGGGAGTTCTAGTAAATCTGACCGTAGTCAAGCGCCAAAAATCCAATGATATCCATAAAAATTTTGAAGTAATATGTCGTGGAAACTTTTCGTGCAGGGACGGGGTAAGAAATAGGAGGGGAAAAGTCGGCCGGTTAAAACCGAAACTGGTTATTTTGATTTGGTTTACCGTTTTTTTTTTCAAGTCCAATAACTGTGTGAACAAATACTTGTTATTTACTGCCAATTTCACAACAGCAAAAATGTGGACAACACTGAAAACTACTTACTTACTTACTTAATGGGTTTCTGCCTGAGACACTGCAGCCTTCCATCCTCTACGATTCCGGTCACGCTGCTTCCAACCAGACCAAGCGCTCTGGCATCCGCGAGGGCTTGGTCTTTGAAACGGAGGTTCGGTCTTCCTTGTCTTCTCGAACCTGCGGGGCTGGAATTCGAAGATCCTCTTAGCTGGAGCATTATTGTCCATTTGCTCAATGTGGCCGAGCCAATGTAGTCGACGTATTTCGGCATTTTGGACTACATCCACATCTTGGTACGGCTCATAGAGTTCGCGGTTGTATCTTCTCCTCCATTCGCCCGCCTCGCACACAGGACCAAATATCTGCGGAAGAATTTTTCTTTCGAAGGAGCCCAGTATCAGCTCTCCATTCCTGCTTATCGTTCAGCACTCGGCGTCATAAAGCAGAACTGGCAGGATAAGGGTTAGGAGTTTTGAACCCAGGGTAATTCTTCGGCGGATTTCCACTAAGGTGTTATTCGTGGAGCTCATGTTTTACTCCGAGGTAGATGAACTCCTTAAGTACTTCGAAATTGTTGCTATCAATAGTGACCTTTTGTCCTAGGCGGTGGACAGATGTTTGTTTGTTTGATATGAAGATAGTGCCATCCGTGTTGACACCTGCCATGCGCACTATCTGCTCCAGTACGAGATTGAAGAAATCGCATGATAGCGCGACTGAAATATAGTTCTTTTAGTAATTAATAAAAAAAACACAAGATCAACTTTTCAGGAGAAATGTTTATGTTTATTGAAAAGACAGACTGCGATTGGGATACTACACTCATTCTGTGTAATTCGCCTCTATTTAATAATTTACAATTTCTGTTTTTTTTAATCGGCAGACGCAATGTCAGCGATTTAACAGCACAGGTATTTTTCTGTGAATTTGACAAATATAAAAATACAGTTTTCTGAATTTCTAAGAAATGAGGAAATGCACTTCAGCTTCGTGCTAATGACCGGATGAAGTCATCGTATTTATCGGCTCGTGCTGGCACTGGTGCTGGCGTAGGCATATACGTAACTCGCGTTCCCTTGCCGAAATCCAGTGCATGTTTGAAATAGTTCGAAGGAGCTACTTCCAAACTTCACGTTGCAGCGCGTGTTTTCCAGATTCACGCGACACATCTGAATCACTTTTGCCGTGATTCCGAATTCGGACATCGCCATATAGAGCTCCTGACGATGTATACTATGATACGCGGATTTGAAGTCGATGAATAGGTGGTGTGCCTCGACTTGAAATTCGTTGGTCTTTTCCAGGGTTTGCCTCAGTGTGAAAATTTGGTCTATACGATCTGCCGGAAGACACACTGGTACGAGCCGATAAGTGTGTTGCAAAACGGCTTAAGACGTTCACACAGTATGTTGGAAAGGATCTTATATGCGACATTAAGCAGGGATATGCCTCGATAATTCTTGCAAGACATAGGATCGCCTTTTTTGTATCCACCTTCTCTGTAAACCTAATAAGTAAGAAGTCGTTAGCTAGTTAGTGTAGTGGTAAGAAGGTGATATTACTAAGAAGCTACAATATAAAATTGTTGCTTTTTTAGAAGTCTAATACGCACAATTACTAAAAAAAGGTTACTTTTGGAAAACTCCTTTTATATTCCTTCACTAATTGACTAGTTGTTCATTGTTACTTTTTTCTATTGTTTTCTTCTCCCTGTGATTTTTGTTTCGATGTTTGTTGAGTTGAGTTGTTGGACTTCTTTAATTTTTTTTTTTTTTTTTTTTGAATTTAATTTATAACATAACAAATTTATTTTCAATTTATCTATATTTATATAAAAATGAATGGCCCTGCGTCAGTCTCGCAAAAACTCGATAACGACCCGGCCGATTTGAATGATTCATTTTCTGTTTTGTTCGTCACAATACAGGGGTGGTTAAGAAAAAAAGGAAAATCGGAAAACCCTATAGGAAAAGTCTGAAAATCGAAATTTGCGTTTTGTAACGGAATTTAATATAGAGAATATAATTAGATTTAATTACCAAATGAAATGCTGTCCGTTGGTGAGCTCATTACTTAAGAATGGTTGGACCGATTTGGTTAATTTTTTTGTAAAATGTTTGTAATAGTCCGAATAAGGATTTAATGGATAGAAAAGTTGGAGAAGTTACAGCGAAAATAGGAAAAAACGTGTGGTTGTGCCTAAATATATCAGCGAAGATTCGTACATTTTTTTTTTTTTTTATAATGAACTTTGTAGTATTTTTTGCCTCAACTTTTGGTTATAGGAGAATTTGACACAATTAATGCGGGCATTGCAGTCGTTTCTGGCTCATTTATAGATTTATAATTGTTTTTTCGTCAAAAAGGATAATGGATTTTGAGAAAAAAATTGGTTAAGCTAATTGAATAGCATTTTGCTAACATTTATTTTGTCAGCCAGTCTGTTAATGTAAATTGACTTTGCAGGCTTAGACATAACCACAAATTCATTCAAATGTTTCTTAGCGTGACTCGAGCACTTAGTTTTGATATACGAGGATTTAAATATTGTAAAGTTCTGAGTGAACAGTGAACAATTCCGTGCCGTTTTACATAAGTGTCCATTACGATGCCAAAGAGAAGACGAGCTGACATACTTCACGTGCGAACTGCACTGATGAATAGCGAACGACGGATAATGAAAACAGTACTATTGACATGTCCTAATTACGTTCGAGAGCGACTGAAAATGAACGACAAGCGAATACATTGATCACGCGACGTTCGTGCACATGAAACACAACACCAGCGAGTATGCCACAATGAACATGGCCGATTGCGCCGACGTGGTGTTCCCATGAACCTGGAACGAGCTTCATTCCATTACGATTCGGAAACAATTACAGTGCGGATAGATCAGTAACGATTTGAGAAATATCCGTCGTTTGTCCGCATTGTAAGGCGTTGAAATGCAGCGGCGAAACTACTAGATTGTGTTGTGCAGGTGGGAAAGTGAAATTGCCACATTTGCTCCCGCAGGCCTTTGGAAGTTTGCGGAATTAAATTGGAGTTTCCGTGTTTCGTGCATGGACAATTGTATATCGCGTGTTCGCGTATAGGAAATTCATCATCCTTGTTCGTTTACGCACTGGAAACGAAACGAAAAACATAGTTTACCGGAAAGCTTTCCATTGAATGTAAACATCATTTCCCTTCCGTTATGTAAATAGAAGAGATTGAATTTATTTGAATTACGAACGAGTTTCACTTCATCACCAAACGAAGCTCAAACCGTAAACGGTGCGGTCAATACCTATTATCGATATCAATGAATTGGAGTTCGAAGGTTGATTGGGATTCATAATCGCTTATGCAGTCCAATCAAATCAATCTTAGATGTAGAGGTTAGTGTGTTGGCTTGTGACCCGTGCGGTGTAGGTTCAATCCCCACGGGGAACAACAACATACGCCACCCATTCACATGCCTCTACACCAAAAGAAGAATTTCTGCCTGGTAGTACAATGGACCGTTACCGAGTCTGAGTGCTCTCGAGTCTGAGTGCTCTCGTAACGTAACAAAAAACTTTAAAAATAGTTTGTTTTTCTGAAAAACCGAAAACCGCTTTGCCCAAAAATCCTCTGGGTTCAGTCTACTTCTAATATAAATGTCTAGTAGCCTTTGAAACATTTTTAAAACGAATGAGGTTAGACTTATAGGTCAAAAGTCTTTGGGGGGTACCTCCTGTCTAGGGATGCGCGCTTAAGTGGAAGCCTCATTGAACTTAGAGTAGCCAATGGATGCAGTGAATTAACTCCGCCACTACCAACCCAAATTTATAGGCGTTTATCACAGTTGGGCTTGAGCTTGGCCTATCCTCCTTATAAAGTAAATTGAGTTTTTCATCGGATCAGCTCTTCTTCATCTTCTTCCTTAATTTCGAAACTGTGATCAGGATTAAAGGAATCATAACCTTTCCACTTTTCTTCATCAACATTTGTCCGCCTGTGGGCCTCGCTGGTTCGACCTCAATGAATATTGTTACAGGCCTTGCGGTTTCGGATAACTTTATAACTGATGCCAATCAATTGCTGGTATTGTTGCAGTTGTGTAATTGAGGAATGTTGAGGTCTGCCTATTTATTTACGATTTCGACACGTTAGGTTATTATTTGATCTTCCTTTCGTTTCAAGATGCTGAATGTGTCGCAATGCTCACATGAATGGTCAAACAACCTAGATGTGACTTCTGCCCTTAATTGTCTTTTATGACAAGCGGTGTTATATTTAGTGATATTCTTAGCCCGTCAATGCAACCGATCAGATATTTCGAGTACTATTACACTGAAATCCACTGATCCACTTTGCTCACCAAGATAGCCCAATGCTGTCAGCGGTGCACGGCAATTACTTCGACCCTAGTTGAAACCTATAAAATAACTCAGTCTGGTAAGTGAAGCGCAGACGAACTATTTCCCATGTGAAGCTATTTTCCGTGAACTTATTTCCCTGCACTACTGCTGTCAGAAACAAGTTTGGAAGTCGGGGGATAACATTTAACTTTAAAATAAAAAAAAATAAATATTAGGCATTAACCCTTTATGTGACTAAAATCTAGCTTCTCCAACCATTTGCTTGTGCGAAGTGGAAGGGAGCTACAATTTAATCCGCAATCCAAACAGCAAATCATAGAAGCTTCTGATGACAATTGATACTCTAAGATGCTTGTCAAACGTTCGCAAGATGTGGGGCAGTGGAAAAAACTTTAAGATGTTACTTGGCCCCGCGGGATTTAAACCTTTAGATAAGTAGTCCAACACACTACTGCGCCGCCGCCAACAGATTTTACTTTAATGGAGTAAAAAAAACAGACGAATATGTACTTCACCGAAAGAGATAGGCCCGATGCAGCTTCCTAGAGACGAGATATATTCGCCAAAGAATGGAGCTGCGAGTATCATATATAAAAGCTTAAATCAATATATGTACCTATGGAAAACTCCATACCATTTCAATAACTTTTTACTGCGAAATGTCAACACTACTCGTCTTATACCAAAAAGGAGGTGAAACCGATTCTATTTCGGTTGAATTTCCATCCAAGGAATCCATGTTTTATAATTATTACTTCACTGCATTCGGAATGGGACTCCCGTCTCCTATGCCAAACTTAATTTTCAGCATTTGTGGTTGACTGATGCAGCAGTCCTGACGAGAGTCAGCAAGGAGCAAGGGCGAAAAACACACACAGGAAAACAGCTTTAGTATATACATATTATTTGTGGTGCACCATAGAAGAGTAAAACCATCCGCACAATAGCAATGCAATGCCCATAGTATGCCAAGAAGTATCGGTACTAAGCTAGCTACAGAGGAGTCCATCATTGTTTCGAAGGAATCCAGAATCGTATTTCGGTACGCTACGGCATCACGGTGATGACAGCCTCGAGGTGAGTCCCGTTGGTGTGGAATCATAAATATAAAAAAAGACCCATACTCACTTGCTATCTTTCTCTTTCTCTAGGTCTCGGTGTATGCTTGTCGGTACAAAAATTGAAGAAATCCTTTGGGCAATCTTTTTGTATCCTTATCCTTGCAGACAAATAATTCATCGCCAGCGCCCTGAGCCTTAAACACAAATTGGAAAATATAAGAACTAGCTGGGTGGTGCTGGAGCTAGTGCTGGTTGGGATGGATTGGGTGTGGGATCCAAGAAAGATGAAATCGGGATACACATGCAGGTAGCTCACCTCTCTGCACCTTTGTACTCCTTTGCGAAACCATGTCATTTCGTTGGCCCGATTTGGCATCAAGGTGAAACTGATGCTAAAGCTGGACTCTTTTTTTTATTCCTTTCGCTCTCGTTGGCTTCTCCGCATTTTCGTGTTCTTGTTATTTTAACTACGAATATTTCGTCCATTCGTTATACAATACTTCATAGTTAGGATTAGCGTTTCGGGCTACTTCCACTGTGGATTTTTTTTGGTAAATGTGTGTTTTATTGGATGACATTTTAGGTTGCTCGTTGTTAAGTTTGTCGGTAATTATCGCCAAATTTCAATTTTTATTGTTTATTTCATATTTCATATTTTATTCATCAGTAAAAACATTTATAATAGACTTTCAAAATCTTTCAAGTTATAAATGTGAATTTTGTAAAAAAGCCTTTGGATTATGATACTTCATGTTAACTGAAAGTACCTGTATTGTTGTTTTATATTAGAACAAGAAAAGGAATAAAGTATGACTTGGCAGTGAGACTAGGAAGGCGATAAGAACAACATTTTTGAGGTGAGTTAATGGTGCCTTCATAAACACAGCGGGTAAGTGTTATAGCCCGGGGCGAATGAAGCTTAATTCAACTTAAAGAAAGCTGTTTTTTATTTGTTCGTTTTTTAATGGTCGCTTCGAATCAACGCATTTGTAATATAAAGCCAACCCATCTGAGTAGAACCAGAAAATGATTTACACGAGCCTTAAATGACTGCAATGCCTTTTTCAATCGTGCCAAACTCTCCTATTAACACAAGTTAAGTGAACAAATTAAGCGTCTTTCATTAGCTACTTGACAACTCCAAACTTTCAACATTTTCATCTTGGTGAAGTACACGAAGGAACAAAGTTTACAAATAATTAAAATTTACTACCGAAATTCCGCGTCGGTGGTCGCACCTTTAAGAGCGTTAACGCCAATTTTCGGCCGTAATTATCGTCCCAGTAGACAAGCAATTCATAGTCTAGTGAACAAATTTGAGTCACAATATTCGCTTCTTGATGTTGCCATGCCAGTGAGACTACCATTTGCCCGAAGTGTGGAGAACATTGTTGCCGTAGAGGCGTCCGTCGCAACCAACCAAATCAGTCAATTTCACGGCGTTTTCAAGAAATGGGCCTCTCCCAGACCACATTATGGTGAATTTTGCGTAAGGAACTTGGCCTACACCCTTACAAGATCATGCTGACCCAAGAACTAAAGCCACTTGATCATATGAAGCGACGTACGTTCTCGAATTGGGCTCTGGACATGATGGAAGAAAATGAAGACATCGCAATATCATCTTTAGCGATGAAGTGCATTTTTGGTTAAACGGCTTCGTCAATAAGCAAAATATGCGTTACTGTACAGGTGAGAACCCTCATGTGCTTCATGGAACTGTGCTTCATGAAACAGCACTTCATTCGCAGAAAGACACTTTTTGGTGCGGTTTTCATGCCGGTGGCGTTATTGGGCCGTTTTTTTTTGTCAACGAAAATGGCCGTCACGTTACGGTAAATGGTATTCGCTACAGAGACATATTGGAACGTTATTTCCTTGAGCAATTGCATGAATTGGACATCAGTGATATGTGATTCCAACAAGACGGTGCCACACACACAGTTCATCGAAAGTGTTATCTCATTCAATCATTGGCCAACAAGCCGGCGAAGTTAGAGGAGCTCAGAGCCAATATTGGACGAGAAATAGCGGGCGTATCGGTAGAAATGTGCGGCCAAGTCATCGAAAATTGTGTTAAACCTATCGACCTTTCCCGTGGTGGACATATGAATTGGCCACCAAGAGCATGCGATTTAACACCACTGAATTTGTTCTTATGGGGTTTCTTGAAGAGTAAAGTTTATGCCGATAATCATCTAACTGTTCAACACCTCAAAGACAACATCATCGAGCAAATGTCACTTATTGAACCATCATTATACGAAAAAGTGATTCAAAATTTAGGTAAAAGGTTGACAGTCTGCCGAGCTAGCAGTGGAGGTCAATTGGACAACATTCTTTTTCATTATTAACCGGAACCAATGGACATTAATTTCCAATAAAAATAAAATAAATACAGATTTCACGCAATCTATGTCTTTCATTCAAAATTTAAAATGATACCTTAAATTTGAACACCCTTTATGTTCCCGCTATTATTTATTTCATAGCAAGGAGTACTCGTACTTTTATCAGAACATTTTGCCAAAAAGAGATAAAAATATTTAAAAACATAGGGACGGGCTACAGTCCACTTGGGCGAATTGTTGGATACCCTATTCTTATTCCTATCCCTCATAAGTGGGCGTGACAAAAGTCTAAGTATGGTTGAATTGTTAAGAACGCTCTACATATTTTGTTATATAACATTTAAAGGATTTTATCAAAAAAACGTTCCCTAACTCAAACTTGGGTGTTTCAATAAAATTGTTTTATTTAATTGTGATCGTGTCAGTAGGCGGATTTAAAAAAAATTAACACATGAGCATAAAGGGCCCCTAGAGAGCATATATTATAAATTTCAGCTAACTAGCTACTTTGAATTTTCAAAAAAAAAAAAAAAAAAAATTGTGGGCGGATTTTGAAAATATTTACACATGAGCTTAAAGGGCCTCTAGAGAGTATTTATTATAAATTTCAGCTCCCTAGCTCAAATTTTGGTTTTTCAATAAAATTGTTTTATTTATTTGTGGGCGTGTCAGTGGGCGGATTTTGAAAATTGTTATCCCGAGCAGTTTTAGGAGTCCTAGATTATATATAAAAAATTTCAGCTTTCTAGCTCAAAATTCGATTTTTTCCAAAATTTAGTTTTTTTGAGTTTGTGCGTTTTTTTCGATAAAATTCTTTAAATGTTATATAACAAAATATGTAGAGCGTTCTTAACAATTCAACCATACTTAGACTTTTGTCACGCCCACTTATGAGGGATAGGAATAAGAATAGGGTATCCAACAGTTGGGCCAAGCGGACTGTAGCCCGTCCCTATGTTTTTTTTTAGTTTTATCGAAAAGTCAAAGATTGAGTTAGGAAGCTGAAATTTAACCTTTAGAGGCCCTCTATGTGTAAATATTTTTAGAATCCGCACTCTGACATTTTTTTTAAAAATAACCGTTTTATTGAAGAAATCATTGGCAAAATATATATTAAAGTCGTTTTGAACAATTCTTTTACCTATATAAAGTTTTTTGCCATGCCCACTTTTAAGGGACATTTTTTTACAAAAACTTTGCTTTTTTCAATAAATAGGAATAGGGTATAACACGTTTCGGCCCAAGTTGACGGCTTTTTTTTTGTTAAAGAAAAGATTCGTCCACAAGTTTGAAATACCTTAATATTATATCATTAATGAAAAAAAAAATCAATATATATTAGCTTTATTAGGACAAGAAATTTACATAAACTTAAAAATAGAAACCTAAAAATTCATAGTAAATAATTTAAAAAGCTACCAATACTAGATCTTTATTCTTTAATTTTTCACGTTATATTTTTTTTTTTGTGTGGGAAAATGGTAATATATTTCGAGAGTGTATTTTGATCTAATAAGTCCATCTCTGACCTTTTAACCAACTACTGTAGTTGAAGCTTCGGTCACCATCTTCACACAGCGCTCAACAGCTTGAGTATGACAAGGGTAGTTTGGAAATGGCATGTCAATGGAAGATTTGTTTTGCAAAAGTTCTTCCAATTCCTGATCATTCATTCTATCAAGCAATGGGGGTGATGTGACTTGTGGTTCAGCCCAGATTATTAAGTCAAGATAATCATTTGCTTCACAATTTAATTTTGTAAGTTTAAAAATTCTAACTGAATCCCCAACTCGCTGTTTTTTTCTAGCCGAGATGATTCTTCTAAAGCCTAATTCTCTAATTTCTCCAGGGTTTCTGTTGGAAAGATCTATAGGACAGGAACCTTTGCTTATAGCGTCACACATTTAAAACAAATATATTTGATTACTTAAGGAATCTTGAATAGTTTTGGATAAAGTAGGTAGGTTACCTGGGATTGGTGAAAACTCAACAACGGGAAGGTCAGCACAATTTTCCAACGCCTTTCCAATCGGTCCCGAATAGAGTTGAGGTCCTAATGTAGCTCTATCCAATTTAATAAATAAATAACTTAGTGGCAATTCGTTGGCATGTAGTTGACATATGAACCATTGCAACGGTCTCCGCAAGTTCAAATCCATAAGCCGGAAAGCCCCACTTCTCCATCCAGTGTACCATCTCAACCAATAACAGATAATTTGCTCAAGTCTAGGTGTATGTCCGAGAGAAAGGAGTTTATCGAGTCCGCTATAGTTTTCCCTGTTGGAGAAGGTGTGCTTATAGTTAGATGTCCTAGGTAGTATGATATCGGCTCGGTGAGTAGTGAACTATGCTCCTTTACTTTGATCACTCTGTGGAGCTCGTTGACCTCGTTTTTCACAAACCAATGTCTTGCCTTTTCTTCCATCGAAATAAACACTTTCTATGGATGAAAGACATTCTTCAGTTTGGAAAACTTCACTTCGCCGTTTTCTGGCCCTGCGAACGTAACTTCGATCTATTACGTTTTCGATATTCTCTGCGGTTACCAAGCAAACATCTTGTAATCTTGTATTTTTTTTTTCTAAATATTTGCATTAAAAAACATAGGGACGGGCTACAGTCCGCTTGGGATACCCTATTCTTATTCCTATCCCTCATAAGTGGGCGTGACAAAAGTCTAAGTATGGTTGAATTGTTAAGAACGCTCTACATATTTTGTTATATAAAATTTAAAGGATTTTATCAAAAAAAAACGCTCCCTAGCTCAAACTTGGGTGTTTCAATAAAATTGTTTTATTTAATTGTGGGCGTGCCAGTAGGCGGATTTAAAAAAAAATAACACATGAGAATAAAGGGCCCCTAGAGAGTATATATTATAAATTTCAGCTCCCTAGCTCAAACTTTGAATTTTCAAAAAAAAACATTAATTGTGGGCGTGTCAGTGGGCGGATTTTGAAAATATTTACACATGAGCATAAAGGGCCCATAGAGAGTATATATTATAAATTTCAGCTCCCTAGCTCAAACTTTGGATTTAAAAAAAAAAAAAATATTTATTTGTGGGCGTGTCAGTGGGCGGATTTTGAACATTTTTTATTCCGAGTAGTTTTAGGAGTCATAGATCATATATAAAAAATTTCAGCTTTCTAGCTCAAAATTCGATTTTTTCCAAAATTTTGTTTTTTTGAGTTTGTGGGCGTGTCTGTGGGCGGATTTCAAAAATTCTTAAACTTGATTATTTCGGGACCTTAGAGAGTATATGGTTAAAATTTCAGCTCTCTAGGCCCAGTTTAAAGGCCTAATTTTTGCCGACGGACGGATGGACATGGTTAGATCGACATTAATATCGATGCTGATCATAAATATAGTAACTTTTAGGGTTCAACGGCCTATATTAAGGTATGTTACAAACCATGCGTCCAAATTAATATACCCTTAGAATAGGGTATAAAAATGATTTTAAGTGGTGTCCTTACGGCGCCTTTTAAGAAGTATCTCGAGAACTACTTATCGTACATAAAAGTTTTTCTTATCTGTTTTATAGGAAATAGAATTATCTTTCTCTTTTGTTTAGAATATTTTTTTTGGGAATTATACTTTCAAAATTAAAGAGTCTAAAACAAAAATTAAGGCTTTTTTTGTTAATTTTGCAAAACTTTGAGTTGTAGTAGAGGGCTAACAAAAGTGAAATTAATTTTTTTTATTATTTTTTACGGTTAGTTTACGTAATTATGTAACTTTTTAACGCTATTCGAAAATGAAAATCGAAAAAAAAAATTTACGCTCCACCCTATATAGATACTCTTTGCCGTGTAGAGTCGCCCGGCTGCAGGAAATAACCCCCCAATGAAGTAACCCCCCAAATGAAAGATGAAATAACTCTCCAAAATTTGTATGGAGGTGGGGATTTATTTCATGGCTTTTTGGGGACTTATTTCATACTTCAAATTGTGGGGTTATTTCATTGTGAAATAAGTCCCCAAAATTTATAAAAAAAAACCTCGCACCTACTCGAAAGCTAACAGTGACCCCAAGCAGGGGGGGCCGCCATATGCATTGCACTGTTTATGGGATTTCCATATAGGATTTGGGAACTTATTTCATACTTATTTGGGGACTTATTTCATACCATTTTGGGGACTTATTTCATCTTTGATTTGGGGAGTTAATTCATTTTTCATTTGGGGGGTTATTGCATTCATCCACTTCAGGTCGGCAGACTTTGTGATTAGCTCTCTTAAACTACCCTTT
Source organism: Portevinia maculata (assembly GCA_949715645.1). Taxonomy (NCBI): domain Eukaryota; kingdom Metazoa; phylum Arthropoda; class Insecta; order Diptera; family Syrphidae; genus Portevinia; species Portevinia maculata. The sequence goes on from OX454526.1 coordinate 261,600,534, forward strand.
ACTACCTCTACTGCTATCTTAGTGTTATCCTGTTCTTGCCATCTCATTGGCTAGCTCCAAAACATTTTTGGACATTTTTTTATGTCTTTGTATAAAATTATAGAAACGTCTGTGGAGGAGACATGAACGATTTTTGACAAGCTATAGGAAAAGTCATGCAAATGCAAGTCTGAAGAACAACTGAAAATACTATTAAAATGCCAATGAGTCAAATCTCTATTATTTAAAAAAAAAAAAAATGTTCATGAGTGAAATGCATTAAATTTTAAGAATTTAGCCTAGCATCATCTTTATGTAAACTAAGCAGCATTTCTATTGAATAAAAGTGCTAACATCATCGTATACAATTATTTCTAAAGTAAGCCAGTTACGATATGCTATATGGTTTCCTGAAATATTGAAAATTAAATAGTGACTTTAATTTCAATATGGCCGTTTACATTTACACTCAAACTCGTCATATGAAAGCTATTTTTGTATTGTAAGAGTGTTGGGCCACATTTTGAAGAGGATGGCGTCTCAAAACAATGCTTAACGATACTGAATTAACAATGCAGCATTTTTATATTAGCATGTTGCCTTTCATTAAATGCACTTTTAATTCAAAAACGAATACGTTTCCCTTTTGAACTAGGTTTCAGTTTGCTTTAGTTTCAGTTTCAGTTTATTTATTTATTTATTTAATCTGGTGTGCACAAATAACACTTTGTCTTCTACAGTACTTAAATTTAGGATAATTGAAGGATTGCTTTTATTTGGTAGATAACCCACAAATAGCAATAATTGAATAATACAAATACATTATAGCGGTAAACAGGGAGGGGTTAGAAGGGGAGGAGAAAAGTATGAGAAAGAGGAATAGAATGTTAGAAGAAAAAAAGAAATAACAAGTTGTTACATTTCCATGAGAAATACTCTAAAGCGGCATTTTTGAATTGTGTCGCTCCGATTATTTGTTTTACTGCTGTAGGCAGGGAGTTCCAGAGTCTGGTGGCAAAGACGAAGAAATAACGAGAGGAGTTCAAATAGTTCGAGGAGGGAGTTATAACACTAAACGTCCTTGCCGAACGAACAAATTGAAGTTTTCCAAAGAGGTATGGTGGCGACCTTTTGTGTATAATTTCGTGCAAGCAAACACAGCACCTTATATTTAAAAACTGCTGAAGTGAACAGCCAAGGACATTATTGTGGTAATTGGATATGTGGTCGTGTCGACGAAGCCCGTACACATATCTAACCATATCATTGAATGCAACAGTTAATTTAAGCTGAGATAAGGAGTCCAGTTTGCAGTATACAGCTGATGCATAATCAATGTAGGGAACCAGTAAGGTTTTAACTAGTCTCAGCCTCGTATTTACGGGAGTAAAACTTGAGAACAACCAAAGTTTACGTAGACCATCGTAAATACGTCCCACAGTGTAGTTAATGTTACTTACTGGGAATAGAGAGCGGTTAATCAAAACCCAAATTGGTAACAGTGTCTGCAAAACTGCAGTTGTGTATCGTTAAGGTAAATTGGCGGCAAAAGTTCGACGTTGTGGAGCTTCTTAGATATTAAAATTAGCTGGGATTTTGCTGGGTTGATGGTCAAGCAATTGCGAAGCGACCATTGGTTAATTGCTAATAGATCATCGTTCAGTCTGCTAACCAGATCCTCTACTAGACCTGTAGGTCTAGATAAGTATATTTGCGCATCATCCGCATAGAAATGAAAATTAGCATTTGAGTAAACTTTGGGAAGGTCATTGATGAACATGCCGAACAAAATAGGACCCAAATTAGAACCCTGAGGTACCCCTGCAAGTATGTCCCTCACACGAGAGCATTTATCACCAACGCTTTGACAGCGATTGCTCAAGTAATTACTGATGAGGCTCAGCGAACTTTCACTGAAACCGAAAAACCTTCGTAGTTTCTCCGTATGAATTGAGTGATTGACTGTATCAAAAGCTTTGGAAAAGTCAAGGAGGCAGAGTACTGTGATGAAGTCTAGGTCATAGTTGAATATAAGGGTTGACCGTATTTAAAACTACAATGCCTATTTAAATCAACTATTTTTCAACGTCAAATTGAATATGCTTCAGAGAAATTCATGCATTTTAATTCAAATACGATCGTTATAAATTTTAGATTCCATTTTTCGCTCAGTGCATAAACTGGAAAATATCCATGTGCAAAGACAAATTTTAAAATTATGTAGTTCCTTACCGCACGAAAGGTTAAAGAAGCAAGACATTATGTATACACATACTCGTAGGTACAAGCTGTCCATTTGGATAACAATACATTCCTTCAAACACAATGCCAAGCCTGTCAAACTATTCCCACGGCAGATAATCACTCTTTCTGTACAAAAGTTGATCGACCCATCTGTTAATGTGCTCGCAACATTCCATCCGTTTGAATCGTTTACCTGTAATTTACGACCGCAAAATCATCCTTAATTTTGAAAAGGGGTTGAAATATTTCTTAATAGCTTAAGTTCTCTTTGCCCTAATTTTAAGTTCAAGCAGGCAACGTATACAGTAGAGGGCGTAGAAATGCCCAAGCCCATGACAGTCTAAAGGGTCGTTCATACAAAATCAGTCTTACCAATATGTTTGAATTTATAATATTTTTCGCCTCTATACAAAAGATATCTAAAAGGACGGCGTCATTAATTTAAACTCCAGATTGAATTTATTATTGGTCTCATCAAAATCAATATAAATCAGATTTTATTTGTACCAAACCAGTTGCTCAACTTGATTGAAATTGTGTACAGACAAACGATGGACATTTTTGAGAATATCATGTTTCTGATACTCTTGACTTTAAAAGGACAAACACTTATTTTATAGCAAAGAAGTTCGATGGCAGGAGAGATATACATATGAAAAGAACAGTCTTTGAAGAAAAGATGGGTCAGTGCTGTTATAAGCGCAACTATGGTAGCAGTAGCATTATGCTTATCTTAGATGGCTCTTGTTATATAATGATATAATGTTATGCTTTAAACAAATTCTGCAGTCGTATGTTATAGAAGGAAGTGCAAAGGGCAGGTGTTAACATTCAGTATCTTCAACAGATTCGAGTTCTTCATTTCCGGCTGCTCCCAGCGTGCCGTTGTAGAGGCTTTTACGGCGATTGAAGAATCTGCGAAATTGGTTGGTCTTGAAGTTAAGGACAAGACTAAGTACATGCTACTAACAAATAAACAAACATTTGTCATTCGCCTAGAAAAGACCGTCATTGTTGATATCAACAACTTCGAGGTAGTTAAGGAGTCCATGCACCTTGGAGAACACATCAACAAATAACACAAATCAAAACAAATCGTTCCAAAAGTCCTGACTCGAAAGTCAAAATGCATGCTCTACTAAATATTAACCCTAAGGGTAGGCGTAAGTTCTCTGGTCGGCGGCTGAATCGAAAAAGTAAGCTGACAAAGGCGGCTGCCAATAGAATAGCATAAGACATTGTTTATATAAAAATCGAGATTAACAAATATTAGATTACAAGTCGTTTACGACCCAATAAATAATCTACGATTATATCAGAAGATTAAAGCTGTTAATTTTCTCCCAGCTTTTCGCTCCATTAAACGTTTGGATTATTTCTTCAGCCTCGAATTTGTTCTTTCCGAAAATGTTTCGTCGGATTTGTTGGAGAATTGGACACAATCCTAGAATGTCTGCGATATTTTTTCTTTCATGTGTATTGCAAATTTCACATTCGAATGATTGGTCTGCTCTGTGAGGAATGAAATTCAGCGCAAATATTTTCCTTCTGGCTCGTAAAATTCAAGATATCATGTCCGAGGAATTCTTGTCGTTAAAGTAGTTTAATTCACCTCAATTAAACTCCAACCTGGTATAATATTCTCTATATTCCGAAGCTTTGGTCTGGTCGATAAAATTCTGTCGATATATTTCGTCCAATTTGGAAATAAGGGAGTAAAGTCTTCTTTTAAAACCCGTTAGGTCGTCTGTATCAAGTTCGGTTCATCCAGAGAACTTTATAGATCAATCCACGAAGTTAGATTATTTGTTATGATATGAGATATTTTAAAATCCTCCTGATAAACCTAGAGGAGTAGTCCATTTAAAGTATTTTTTTGAAAATGTAACCGAAATGATTCTTGAGTGAGTCGATAAATACGGCGGCACTCCTGTTTCAATATGAATTATGTAATTTGGTGCCGTGGAAGAAAGAGCGAAAAAGTGATCCTGCTAATTCCATTTTTCGTTACTAGCGTATCTACCGCGTTCTTTTCTAAAAATCATTCTGTTTGATTTGATAAGGTTAACTGATAACTTCCAAGTATCGCAGTATCTTTGCAAATTGTTAATCATATCTTGGTGTTAGTTAGGAGATTCCGATAAAGGAACTATGTCACCATCGTACAATAGGCCCGAAATAATTTCAACATCAATGGACACCCCTCTTTCTACGTGCTCCGCAATATCCTCAATAAATACGGTGACTCGGCCTAGGTAAAGTGTATAATAATTTTAAAAAAAATCATGATTCCGTTCAATGCCTAAAATTAGCCGGTATTCTATAGAACTCCGGCATTTCGGCAATGCCTTATTTGAGATATTGGTATATTTCGAATGTTCCTACCGTTATTCGAATATTTTGGGAAAAAACATTTTCTTAACTTCACCCCACTTATGCTAACTTTGAAACAGATAAAACTCGCTAGAGCTGTTCTCAGTGTGTAAAACTGTTGCATTGTATAACCTGTTATTTAAATCGATAAAAAAAATCGCCAAGAGATGTTAACCAGCAAACCTTAAAAGCGTCATCAATCCCTACAGCCGTTAGGTCGAGAAGCTCGTTAGCTGACGGACATTCGGATGGAATCGGGAGGAATATTTTTTGGAATTCTCTTTTATCGTAATGTCGTACCTCATACTCAGTTTGAGCTAGCAATTTCAGCAGGGTTGCGCTGGCAATATCCTTCTGTTTAGTATACCAATGTATCTGAGCTAGACAAGCTCATAAAAGAGCTCTTGGAGAAGCGTGAGCAGCTGAGGCTGAAAAAAGTGCAGCAACATCAACAACAAACAGTGCTGAGGGAGCAAATCCAGCAACAATATCAACAGAAGCAACAACAACGACAACAGCAACGAAACCAACAAAAACAGCAACAACAGCAGCCAAAGCAGCAATTGCAGCCAAATCAGCAACAGCAGTCAAAGCAGCAGACGCAGAAGAACCCAGCAAGGAAGGAAAAAATTCCCCCGATTAATGTAAGTAACTTCGATATTAGTGATAGTATTAGGTTATGTAGGTTAATTACTAAGAATTTTTATGTTAAGAGGCTTTCTGCCAGTAAACATGTAATTATGTGTGATGATATTGAGGAGTACCAGAGAGTGCGCACCGCCTTGGGAGAGGTAAAGACCGAGTACTTTACGTACACCCCAAGGGAGAAAAAGCTTAAAACCGTGGTATTAAAAGGAATCGATCCCTCAATTAAAACAGAGGAGCTCGAAAAAGAGCTTAAGAATTTTGAAAGCGATGACCTCAAGTTCGTGGGGGTCAAGCCGTTTTCCTCGGCTGTGGCAAGTGGTGGTAACCGTTACTTACCATTTTTCCTGGTCCAGCTTACTCCTGACAGCAAAATTGACAGGCTGCGAAATATCCGCTTCCTGTACTATCATGTTGTAAGATGGGAGAAATTAAAACGGTCAGATCGCATACTTCAATGTATGCGCTGCCAAAGGTTCGGGCACGCCGCAGCTAACTGTAACATGCAGTTTAGATGCGTCAAGTGCGATAAGGACCACATACATGGTGAATGCTCTCTAGGTAAGGAGAGAGTCGAAGACCGGAGTGTACTCTCCTGTGTGCTCTGCAGGAACTCTGGGCATCCCGCCAACTTCAGGGGTTGCCCAAAGTACCAAGAACTGAAAAAGCGAGTCCAGGCCCGCAAACAGCAGTCTGAAGACGATAGGCGTCAGAAGAGTCGCTCGTTCACAAATTTTGTGGCACCCAACGTGTCCTTTGCCCAAATGGCAGCTGGACCGGGTCAAGCCCAAATAACATTAAACCAGCCAAAGGTAGCCCAAAAGGCACCAGAGGTGGATCTAGACTTAAAATCGATCCTTCTGTCTCTGCACGGAAAGATCGATAAGTTCCAGAAACAGTTAAATGAACAAGCGGCCCGAATTGACTTTATCTATTCGGAGTTGTTTGTGGGGTCTGGTGTGCCATAAATCTAATGGCTACGCTGGATGAGGGAAACTTAAAGATCCTTGCTGTGAATGTTAATTCACTAGTCAGGATCGAGAAAAGAACGTCACTTGCCAACTTGTTGAAAACCGAAAACCCGGATGTGCTTTTGGTTAGCGAAACTAAGCTAAATCAGAAGCACAAATTGGGATACAAAAACTATCATGTAATAAGAAGAGACCGGCCACACTCCACTCAAGGAGGTGGGGTTGGAATCTTAATTCGAAAAGGCCTGCGCCATAGGGTTATATATAGCGGGGACGTGCGTAGGTTCCAGTTGTTGGAAGCATGCATCATATGCATTCCTCTCCATAGCCGGAGGAGAGTGTATGTGGTGTCGCTTTACGCACCTGCAGCACCTCCACCCAACCAATTTATGACAGAGCTCGAGACACTTTTTCGTACTCAGACATGCTATAGCGTATGCCGACGATTTGGTGGCATACAGATCAGGTCCTAAAATCGAGTTCATTAATATCCTTTTGCAGCGTGACTTTGATCAAATTAAGCGATATTGCGACGACTGGAAGTTGAAAATCAACTTTCAGAAGACGGAAACAATCTTGTTCAGAACTCCATTGGCTGGGGCCTCTAGGGATACCAGAAAAAACTGGAAAAAATTGGCCATTATTGGACAAAATGGGCAGCCATTGGCGGTGAGAAGCGCAGTTAGATATCTAGGTATCTGGCTTGACCAGTATCTATATTTCGATAGACATATAGTTGCTTGTCTTGCTGGGGCCAAGAAGGCTTATGCTCTGACAAGGAGACTGTTTCATAGCAGTCAACTTGACTCCAGAGTGAAGGTCATTTGCTACGTGGCCCTTATAAGGCCGATCATCGCTTATGGTTGTCCGTTATGGTTTAATATAGCGCCTAGCTATATGGAAAAGATTCGGGTTTTGGAGAGACAATGTCTTAGGACCTGTCTCCGGTTGTTCCGAACGCCTGAATCCAACTATATAAAATACTATCCCAACAAGGTCCTATACGATGGGGCTCAGTTGAATAGGATTGACAATTTCCTCATTAAGGTGACTCGAAGGCACGTTGCAAGGGCGATGGCCAGCGACAATAGTCTGATCTTTGGGGCTTAGTACCCCAATGAAATGTACATTGAGAGTACACTCCGGTCTGGCTTTATCCCGCCAGAGGCATTTATCCATATTGATGCACAAGGGCTGGTACAGACGAGGGATGGTATCCCGGTATTATACCACCGCTACCGCAGTGCGAGAGATAAGCGGCTCATCCGCGGCGAGGACGTCGCCAATGCTCATGAGCTCCTCCGTTTTAGTACCGCAATAGCGGAGAGGGATAAATTCGATACAGAAAAGCAATTTGCCGAATTTTGGTGGCTTTTTGAGGGTGGAGGGTTCAACATGCCCTCCCAAGACGGTGCGTTACTCTAGGTAACATCCTCTTAGTTTGTAAGATAGATTAAGTTAGCTAGGGCGTTTCTGGGAGGGGCCGGGCTCGCCAACTTGTGGTGGTGCTTCCGGGAGGTGATTGATTCTGTAAGGCATCAGTCAGCTCACGGCGGCGCGTGTGCACGTTGACGACTGCCAGGCGCTCGGAAAGCAATTGGGAATTTGACCACTGGTTTCGTAATGCAACGAGTGCTCAGAATCCTAATTATAGTTAGAATATGTTAAGTAGTTTAAGTAAGTAGAGTAGGTAGTTTGTAATTTGTTTTTTTTATATAAAAATATAAAATTTGATAAAGATGCCGAGTTTTCTTAAAAATTTTCTCGATGAAAACATAATATGTAAGATTAGTTCGTAAAATAGTTTTTAGGCCGAAAGGCAATAATTATAAGATAGAGTTAAGTTTAGGGCGTCCGCATAAGGATCAATAATCTAGAATAAGTATCCTGTTAATTTTAAGTTAGATTTACTCATTTTTGTCTAGTATATAAGTTGATATAAGCTAATAATTAATAAAAATGAATTTAAAAGTCAAAAAGTCAAAGTATACCAATGTATAAGACAAGGTTAAAAATAAAAACTAATATATTGGCCAAACGCAATGAAAAAAAGGTACAAACTTCTAAAATATCATTTCAGTGAGTCCATTAGGATCTTTAAAAAAAAACAAGGATACTATTTTCTGGATATTGTGACCCTCTGTAAAAAAAACTTAAAGACACTGTTGAAAGTGGTTTCGCTCGTAATAAAAAATGACAAAATATAAGATACCTTTACTAATTACCACAGTTATAAAGTTTTGTAAGTGCAAAATCGAATAACAATAACAATTCCGTGTTTGGATTTAAAAAAAAAAAATCAGATATAGCCAAAAGATGTTCACAAATTTTTGATTGTCAATTGTCGCTTGCCTTGCAAAAACATTACAATGTTTTTGTTTTTGAATTGTTGGCAGTTGTGGTAATTGTTATTCGTTGCAGTCAATCAGCCTTCTTAAGTCTGATTAATTGAGCTGCTTTAATCAGGCGAGTACTCTTCGATTCCTCCTGTACATTCGTTCATTCAAAAAGTGTTCGACTGTCGGTATCCGGCTTAATTGTTTAGCAATCTTCCCAAAGGGAAACGAGGAGAAAATTATTATTTGATGTCATTAACGTCGGAAACGTTTTTTTAAAAATCAGTTCCGGCGATTTCATACTGTTCTGGCACCAACATCTGATACAGAGCCTAAAACCTTGTTTCTTTAGCCATCCGTGTATGTGAAGTTATATCTTTGACACGAATGAAAGGGATGAAGTTTTACACCGATTTCAAATTGCGAATTTCAGAAGCTCTTTATGACAGTTTTATTTCTTGTTTGTTTGTCAAACTTTCGCAAGATGTACGACACTGAATGAAATTTTAGATGTTCTCGGCTGGGATTCGAACCGTGTGCAAGTAGTCCAACGCACAATATATCTCGAATAGTATCCTAAAGCTTGGTACCCATGGAAGACTGCACATTTAGCCAAGCACAAATTACGAATTATGCTACCTTTCGGAATTGGAAATGGGCAGCACTTTGATATTTTACTTCAGGAACGAATTATTACGTGGGGTGTTGCCAGGTATTTGTATTGTACAGCTGTACAAATGCAGTTTTTTTTAGCATCTGTTCAGGTATATGACATTGCGTCGTGGTTATATAATTTTTTATTCTAAATGCCTGATTGTGTCTACCTTTCACAATATACATATAGCGGAAAGGACTGGGAAATGTTTTTAGAAAACCTTGCTGATTGAGTTTATGTCGCAAACTGTTTAAATAAAAAAAAAACATAAATACATCCTTTCATCTCATTATGTACCTGTTTGTATGATGTCTTTGTTTTTCCGATGAATGACGCCTGTTTTGCCAATGAATACGGGAATTCCAAAAAGGAAGATCTCAAGTAAGGTAGGGATACAATCATACAATGGGTTGGTTGAAACGTTACAAAGCCAAGTATGAAACATACGTCGTGGATGAAATGGCTCAAAATGCGGGACATAAAGTGCTTCGGTTGCCGCCTTATCACTGTGACCTTAATCCAATAGAATTGGTTTGGGCTCAAGTGAAAGCGTTTGTAGCAAGCCAAAACAAGCCATTTAAAATGGCCGAAAAAAGAGACTTACTAACGACAGCACTTACAAGGGTTGACAAGGAAAAATGGCATCGATGTGTCCAACACGTTGAACAGGTTGTTGAGTCAAATATGTGGGAAATGGACGTTTTTGCCGAGGAAGCAGTTGAAAGGTTAATAATAGACCTAAATAACGAGAGCAGTAGCAGTAATTACTCATCGGATTAGTTGAATAGTGATATTATAAATTAGTATTTTATGTTTTACAATTTATATAATGAATAAATTGGATTACAGTGATATATTTTTCGTTTAGATTTTTTTTTTTTGTGTTACGAAATTTATATATTTTGTTGGTCTACTGGAGATACCCTTAAAAAAACCCGCCTATTATTGTCTTACCAGAAAAGGAAAAAGATAAACGGAATTTATTTCGTTCCGCAATATTTTTATTTTAAATAGTAAGATGGTAACCCTAATAGAATTGCTCTCTGAGGTATGGTGAATTATCATACACACTACGGCAACCCTGTGAGAGCTTTAAAGAGGGACGGATTTATGTAAGTCATTACAACCAGACTAAGAGACAAACATCCTAACTTCCCTGTACTGATAATTTTTGTTGGAAAGAGTATAGGAACTTCTAAGCTGGCAAACGGATAGCGAACTTGGCCATATGATAACTTTTCTGATTAATAAAAATATGTTTTCCCTGTATTAGCTGTTTGCTCTTTATCGCCTACAATACGGCAGCACTTTACCAAATTATACTCAAAAATCGAGTGTATCTGTCATATTTCATCAGCTGACACTCATTTCTGTGTATTCCATTCCAATACTATGGTACTACTACGGAGTCAACGTATTATGAAAGCGTAATATGCCCAAATGGGAGACAGTGTTCTCTCTCACACTCTCAATGTTTCCACAGATCTATACGCATCCTCTCAATTTGTGAATGCATAGCATGAACTACAATCTGAGAATGTGTGCAGTCGTGTCCTTATACGCTGAATTCGGTGAGTTAAGTTATCCACTCGTTATCACGTCAGTGAAGGCTAACACACTTTTATAAATCAAAATTATGAGTATAACAGTATTAACATATATAACAGATGTGCTAGTGCTAACTCGCCGCTATCCGTTGCTTAGCAAAAATTTCAATTTCCGAAGACTTAAAAAAGCAGATATTTTTGAGTGTCTATACTTTTCTCTTTAACTAACATTATTTTCATCAAAGAATATCAGTTACTGATTTTAAAGTACATCAACACGTTTGGAAAAAGTTATTATAAAGGGAGAAAATGTTCACTACCGTTTTTAATGAAAATACGGAATTGAAAACTGTTGAGCAAATAAATGCTATAAGAAATTAAAAGCGACGTTGATTTTAAACTTCCCGACAACATTGAAAGAGGCCATTTAGCTAATTCAAGGCTCTTCTTAGGGACACTCGAATTTTCGACTATTTGTGTTATATTCTGTTCACAAAATTCTATCCCTGGGGTTTACCTTAATTATTTTTCGTTTACGAAATGGTTCTGAAAAAAGTGCATTGAACGAGGGTGCGAGGAGCAATTTTTGCGAAAGTCTGACAAGCATCCAAGAGGTAGAAACTTGTCGTTCGGAAACGGTCCGGAAGAAAATTTATCGGCCGCTTCCATTCCTGGAAAACATATGTATGATATTTTTTGTAAGCAGTTGAGTGTCGAATTTAGAAAGCGGTTTGTTTGAAGCCTGGTTGTCTTTTTATCCTGAGATTTTGGTGCTTTATAAATATTCTAAGCTTAAATATGAAACTAATAGAATGGTCTAGAAGATTTGGAGCACTTTCCTGGAGTCCTGTCTCTAAGACAATCATATTACTAAAGGGTGGTTAAATTGTAAGGGCCGATGTTGAATGTGAAACACACCTAAACGTCAAGATTTTTACTGCATTTTATTTGACATTTCTCAATTTCAGACTAACTCAATTTGAACCATGGAAAGATACACAATCGAGTAACGCGTTAAAGTTATTCAGGCTTATTATCAAAATGGGCGTTCAAATCAAAATGCATATCGTGCACTTCTTGATTTTTTCGGTCAATTTAATCGTCCAAATGTGCGCACAATCGGAAAAATCGTGCACAAATTTGAGCAAACCGCGTCTGTAGGAGATGTGAAAACACCAGTGCATGCTTGTACAGCTCGTACTCCAGAAAATATTGCTGCTGTTCGTGATAGTGTGACTGAAGAGCCGTCCACCTCAACTCGTCGTCGTGCCCAACAATTGCACCTCTCACGCTCGTCGTTGATAAACATTATGCATAAACACTTGCATTTACGCGCTTACAAGGTGCAATTGGCTTAAGAACTAAAGCCTCTTGACCATTTCAAGCGTCGTCAATGGTCAGAATGGTGGCAAGAAATGGCAACAGTGGATCATCAATTTTCGAAGAAAATCATCTTCAGTGATGAGGCACATTTTCACCTCAGTGGATTCGTCAATAAGCGGAATTGCCGCATTTGGGCGAATGATAATCCAAGAGTGATTGGCGAAAAACCAATGCACCACAAAGAGTGACTGTTTGGTGCGGTTTATGGGCTGGCGGCATCATCGGGCCGTATTTTTTCCAAAATGAGGCCGGCCAGGCAGTTACTGTGAATGGTGTTCGCTATCGTGAGATGATAACGAACATTTTATGGCCTGAATTGGAAGATATGGATGTGGACGATATGTGGTTTCAACAGGACGATGCCACTTGCCACACAGCTAACGAAACAATGGCTCTTTTGCGCGACAAATTCAATGGCCGTGTTATCTCACGTGGTGGCGATGTGAATTTGCCGCCAAGATCATGTGATTTAACACCGTTGGACTTCTTTCTTTGGGGTTATTTGAAAGAAAAGGTGTACGTCGATAAGCCAGCAACAATTCAAGAGCTAAAGGATGAGATAATTCGGCACATTAACGGTATAGAACTTCAATTATGCCTCAGCGTCATCGAAACTTTGGACCATCGGATGGAGGTGTGCCGCCGAGGTCGCAGCGGCCATTTGGCCGATATTTTGTTCCATACATAATTAAACCATACCAATATTATCATAATAAAAAGAAATGACAATAATTTCCTAAATAATTTGTGTTTTATTCAAAACCAACATCGGCCCTTAAAATTTAACCACCCTTTAGTATTAAGATAATGCAGGTTATCTTTAAGTTTTTTTTTGCAAAGCAAAGAAAGCTAAAGAATCTTTGAAACTAAGATTGCTCCCCGACATTTTCTTAAAACCCAATCACACACTTCGCATATATAGCTCAATACGAGCTGCATTCCATTTGGCTTTTAGATTTAATTCTCTGCAGCTTCCCCAGTTACGTAAACATTTCTCCTGTTTCAAGATCCTTTACAGAATTAGAAATTTTACTTTTGTAGATTCACTTTTTGCATCCTCTACTGTGTAGATCGAAAACGCGAATGTTCAATGCAGCAGGCACATACAACTCTCCACTCACCCACATAACATTTTACCTCTTCACACAAAAGGACCCCCGGGCTATAAAAATGATGAATTTAAACTTCTACGAGTTTGGGTTTATGTAGATAAAGTACTACCACTGGATATAGAAAATGGAAATGATGCGCCTCCGGCCGGCCAACCAGACCGTGACCCTTGGGCAATTAAATTCTGATTACTTACATCTGAGTATGCCTGGCGCTCTTATACCTTCATAACCCGCTTGGAGCCCGGCGGCTGATTACTGCAATATATACATTTGTCTCCCTGTTGGTATGTGTGTGAGCGTGAACTTGTTGTGTGCCCATATTGCACGTTCTTTGAATACAAAAAAAAATATTATATAACATTCGTGTGTATATTTTAACCACCTTCATCCCCGTCTTATGGACTGCGGCAACAAGTCCCAACAGCAGTACAGCACATTTACAAGAGAATCGCGCGTCTGTGCCTCAGCCAGCCGTCGGGTCGCGTCGCGCCGCGCTGCTCCCCTGCCCAAATGGTACACTTCCATTCCAATAGCATTTGTCAGTGGTTCGGTTCGGTGCCTACGGGACGATTCGGAATGAATTTATTTCTGTAATTTTCCTTCGTCATTCCGCTTTCTTGGCTCCAGGACATTATGTTCCTATTGTAATACTCGCTGACGAGGAGTGCTGAACTCTATGCTGGCGCTCGGGTTTGGGTGGTGTGGTGGAGATACTGGAGATCCAGCTCTTGGGCTTGGGTGGCTCTGTGTATGCACAGTGCCAAAAGGAGATTTTTCTCGTTAGTTTCTTCTTTATTCCGGTTCTCAGGGAGACGCTCTGCGGTTCTGTATGCCTGTGTGTGTTTTGGATGTAAAAGAGGTTGGATTTAGCCCGAGTCGGTTTTCTTGCTAGAAGGCTCTACTTATGAACTGTGGGTCTGGGACTGGGGTTTTTAATGCGCCTACGGCGATGCGGTGCATGCATAAATGAAAATATGTATAAACTTTTAAGGGGAGGAACATGCTGTAGCAATGTGAATCATCATAAGCCATTTGAATGAAAAGAGCTGGGTTGTTAAGCCGTCGAGAGTGGTCGCAATGGAGGTAGAGTAGGTAGGTTAGGTATGGTGGAGTGGTGGTTCAAAAGGTTATGGCTTATTTAATCGAATGGATGAATGTGGATGGTGTTATACATGGGAACCAATTGAGTGAGAGATTGAAGCAATGAAACGGATCCTTTTTGGCCGAAAGTTAATTTAGCAGTAAGAAATATTTTGGTTTTTTTTCCTTGGCGCACATTGGCATTTATTATTTCGTTTCCCAGGCTAACCTGTAGATTGGCCGCAGTTAAATTTTTACTACAACGAGGATTTTTTTTAATAACTGAGCTGACTTGTTTCTATACACTGAAAATAATCGACGCAATGGTTTTCCTCACTGAAATAACACCGGGCTACCGACTGAAAGGACTCCTCTGCGATTCTGTTTTTTTTTTTTTGACTTGTGATGGTTTTTTTGGAATACATTTATTTCTCGGTTCAGCTGATTAGACATCCCTCACATAGGTTGATATCAACAGCTCGGCTCAACAGTTCTAATTTAGATAGATACTGCTTTTCGGGTGGACTCTACACTTGCCATGCGCACTATCTGTTTCAGAGCAATATCGAAGAAATCACGATAGTGAACCCTTCTGAGCGAACACTTTAAAAAATTTCAAATAAGCGCTCTAGCATCCCCTAGACCTTGGTCTTAAAAACGGAGCATTTTTTTTCATTCAGAGTCAATGTAGTCGACGGGGATTTAGCTTTTTGGACTACATCCACATCTTGGTATAGCTCATAGGGCTTACGGTTGCAACGATAGAGCATGCATTTTGAACTTCGAGTCAAGAGTTTTGAACCAATTAGTTTTGTCAAAACAAAGAAGCAGCGGTTTCCTTGGCTTATTCTAAGTCGTATCTCCACTTCATTCGTGAGGTTGATGTTTACTCGACTGTGGATGAAATCCTTAACTAGCTCAAAGTAATTGCTATTAACACTGTAGTTTTGACCTTGGCGGTGAACATATGTTTGTTTGTTTGTTGATAGCATGTACTTGCTCTTGCTATTAACTTCAAGATTATTCAATTTCGGCTGTTCTTCGACGAATATTTTCGTCCTGACACCTGCATTGCCCAATAGTTTCCCTAGAACAAGCTGACATATATATAATATACTTGCTGGTTTCCCTACGATATCTCGAAGACAATAATCTCGAATGCAAAAATCTCGAAAGTAAAAATATCAAAAGAAAACCTCGAGAGCATAATCGGGAATAATTGAAGTCTTTTAAAAAAAAATATTTTAGAGACTATGGTAGCAATTCGCGGAAATCAAAAGTTAATGTTTATTAGATTTATTTATAAAGAAGACTACTCGAAGTAGTGTGGTCTGGAGGCGCATATATCAGGTTACTTTTTCGAATCAAACAGTGTTTGGGTGGGGAGCTTCGGTGGGGTGAAATAATGTCCATTGAGATTTTGTACGAATTTTGCCGGACATAAGGTCTGCTAGGAATTGGCACAATCTCCATTGACGTTGACTGTTGTAAAGTATCACAAGTAGATTCCATAAACATTTTAAAATTGGTGGACTGATGCAATACTTGGCCGTTAAGTAAAGATAAAGTTTTCGAAAACGAAATTTAACACAACACAAATTTAACTACATTAGCATTATGTTCGATAATGCAGTTTGCGCAAGTCATTCGTTGGGAAACGTCATCTGCATTGCAGATAATGGAGTATAAAATCCGAGGTGACAATACTTTTTGATGGCGGAAAAAATTGAATGGCTAATGTCGAGAAGGATTAATTTTAATTACTAAGTGCGTTCATTGATATTTATGTGTGAAAAATATTTTATTTTATTTTCACACTAGCTGTCCCGTGCTCGCCTTGCTTCGCCAGTCTGCCACTTCTCAAATTTAAAACAAAATACTTGCTGATTAGAACTGATAAAGAACGTCGAGAGTGTCCCTACTCATTATATGGATATACTCTGAGTGTGACTCCCTCTCAATCTCATTTACATTTCATACCCAATCTTTCTCAATCCCATGGCCATGCGCCATAAAAAAAAAAAACACAAATTGCAAAAGGTGCATAAAAAAAAGAAAGAAAAAGCACATTGCACAAAAGGTACAGGTAAAGAAGCAGATTTGTGCCGCACACACACACAAATTTTCCTCCACTGAACGCTGGGAAAATCCAACGATCTAGCTTCAATCGAACATTTTACTTTTTTGAATTGTATAAAACTTATAGTTTAATGCTTATTGTTCAACTTCAGGATAACCTACAAAGATGATTTATATCTTAAAATCTTTGTACATAATTGAACTTTATATTAAAAAAATCATATTTCATTTTGATGAGTCATTCCAAAGCTAGGAGCTAGAAAGCATTCGAGAGTAACAACTTTTCTTAGATATCAGCTTAGATCTCCGCTTCTGGACAGCGGATGAAGCATTTTCCCGCGATAAAAAGCCTTAGCCTATGTCCATTCTCAGGCTCTAGACTATCTGTGTACCGAAATAGAAAGCCGAGGGGTAAAGTCGACCCGAATAAAGCACCCAGGAATTGTGCGACAAATGAAACACATGGCAAATTTTAGTTTTAACTGTGACTTCAAATTTTATTTACTTATTATTATACTCTCTGTGCTTCCTGGCGTCGATGCGGCGTGGCTAAGCTCAGGCGGTGGACTCATTAAATCATAGGCGCTGTCCTCTTTTATAGGCGCCTCCTGCGATGAGTTCTCCCTATCACTGTGGTAGTGCTGCTTCTATGGCTGTCTGCTTTCTGGATTTCTTTTTTCTGTAGTGACACAGTACCCAGCAATTCATTGCCTATTTTTGGGTGCTACTTACTGAAAGAATAGAAGGATAGGAAAGAAGTTTGGTGCGATAGGATTCTTTTTTTCTCAACAGGTGGCGCCTTAATTGCTTTAGGGAGATCAGTTTTTGTTGTGTGTATTCAATTTATAAAAATCATGGCCCTGGTCGGGATTCGAACGCACGACCTGCCAATCACTTAGTGAATACACTACCATCGCACCATTGCCACCTTGCCACCAGTTGTTGTCTCTGTTGCTGTTGTTGCCTGTGCTGCAGTTATTGTCCCTGCTGCCGTTGATGTTGTCCTGTTGATGTGTGATCTTTAATGCTGTGTGATCTTTGATGCTGGTGTTGTCTCTGCTGCTGTTGTTGTTGTCGCCGTCACTTGTGGCTGTTGTTGCGGTCGTCGACGATGGTCTACCCTAATTTCTTCCAGCTGCACTACTGGGTTGGTTGGTTTTAGTGGCTGTATTTCCCGTCACCTGACGAGGAAAACACAAATAGCGCATTGAGCGCCGTTTTGGTACCACAGCTAACGGAACCTAAAATTAAAGGGGGAGAAGGATGTTGAAAGCTAAAAACCATCCTGTGGAGTTGAGGAATTTGATGATACAGTCGTGTCTGGATATATTGAACTATTTTTTGCAAGGCCTGTTCATAGTATCCAGTTTGTTCACTATAAAGAGGTTGAAATTTTTTTTTAATCGTTTTATTTACTCAAAGGAAAACACATACATAATTAATTAATCTATATATATAAAAGAAAGTGTCCGAAGCGATGTAACCGCATAACTCCAGATTGGCCGAACCGATTTTGATGATTTGTACTTTGTTGGAAAGGTATTTTCACAGCACGGGTTTTAGAAGAAAAAAAAATCTAAATTTCAAAATGGCTTATTTTGACCACCCAGCGTGTTACGACAGGTTTTTTTCGATTTTTTTTTAATTTTTTTTTTTTTTTTCATTTTGTAATTATTTATTTTGGCAACAACCAAATAAAGAATCACATTTGAATGTAACATATCGTATCACAATTGAACTGCCAGATAGACACGCAACGTAACGCCATCTATTATCGATCAATGGAGAAGCGAATTTTGTTTCATGTTTGGTGGCGCTGTCGGATTCGGATTTCTTCATTGCGATTTTGTGAGTTTTTGTGAATTAAAATTGATATGAGAATATATCTATATCTATTTATATATATATGTATATAAAAATCAATCCATATTTGTGTTTGTTGCCGGTGTTTGGCCAAACGCGATAACCGATTCCAATGAAATTTTTTTTTAAAGAAAGGTGACGTCTATACGAAGGATGTTATGTATGCGCGATGTCTGTATCTGCATCGGTGTGTAAATTATGTGTTTCTTAAAGAAGAAAACAAAATTGACAATGTATTTATACACTGTGTGTTTCATTGGTAGGTATTATGTGCTTTGAAAAAAAAAACAAATTTAAGTGAAATAATAAAAAGTTTTTTGTGTAATATTTTCTATATATAAAAATCAATCCATATTTGTGTTTGTTGCCGGTGTTTGACCAAACGCGTTAACCGATTCCAATGAAATTTTTTTCCATGAAAGGCGACGTCTGCACGAAGGTTGTTATGTTTGGCTATATCTGCATCATTGTGTGAGATATGGGCATTTGAGTGAGTACACATGCATATGTGCGTATGCGTGTAAATTACGACGCAGATACAGAGACCGTACAGACGTCACTTATTTTGTTATCCGAACAAGCATATGAAAGAGGGAGACCACATGAACGTTCAACCTTTTTGTGGAATTTGTGCGCACTTTCATTCTTGAGATATTGTGTGTTCAATATTTTATTCAAATAACTCTTATTGAAATTTTTTGCATTTTTTTGTGAATCGACCGCTTTTTCGCGTAGATTTTGTAATGCTAGTATTCAAGCATAATCAGTCGTGTTGGCTTCAGTCCATGCGATAGCTTTATCGAAGCTTTCAATAACTTCAGTAGTTTTTACAGTATTTGCGATTTGTTTTTCGTCTTGGTCGTCATCATCAGATTATACAATACCTTCGGCATCTTTTTCAAAATGAATAAGTTCGTTCTCTTCGATTGCATTCCATTTTTCAATATCTGAAACGTATGTTTCCTAAAATGGATAAAGCAACAACAAAATGAAAAGGTTGACGAGAACAAGGTTCAATACATTTGCTCACCTCCGGAATAGCAATTTGCAGTAAACTCTGTATGTCATGGACTTCTGCATTTTTTTCCTGCAATATTTTTTGTCGAATTAATCTCAAAGGAACATCATTGTTTTCATCATCGCTTTGAATTGTCTCAGTTGTGTTAAAGCATTCTAATAAAGGCTTCCAACATTTTGCTATGACATTTGCCTGCAGCTGATCCCAAGCAAGCATTAAAAATGAAACAGCATCTTTTAGAGTCAAAGTTTTTAAAAACTGTGTTATGTCATCCTTTCCCATAGCTAACAACAACAGGTGTTTTTTGTAGTTCAGCTTAGTTATGCGAATCACATTTTGATCCATGGGTTGAATCAAGGGCGTGACATTTGGTGCCACGTTGAAGCAAACAAAAGGGGAATCCTCGTAAAAGTACAATTTACGGGGAATACCCGCTATGTTTGTAATTCTCTTGTGATTTTTTATTGTTTTTAGCTTGAAGAAAGTTTTGTTCACTATTTAGAGGTTTTCGATTGTTCACTATTTAGAGTACTCCAAGTAAAATTTTAGCTGTTCACTATATCGAGGTTTTCACTATTTGGGGTGTTCACTATATCCAGACACGACTGTATTATTGAAGTGAATGCTATGAATGGCCGAAAGGTCATTGTAAAAGGGATGACCTACTGCGCTCCGTCTGGTTTTGGCTAGAGCCGGACACTCACAGAGAAGATGGAACACTGTTTCACTATTTTCTGTGTCAGAGCAGCTACGGCAGTGGGTGTTATGGGGGATGCCAAGCTTGACTGCGTGAGTGCCTAATGGCCAATGGCCCGTACTGATTGCAGTTAGTCTGGTGACATCTACACGCGTTCTGGCTAAGAGGTTGTTTGTTCTGGCATCATCGTAGGTTGGCTAGATCTTTCTTGAAATGACACAGTTCGTACGGTTCGTACATCTAATCTCCGCCCTTGAGATAAAGTGCAGGAGGATTTCTCTCTTTACATATCCCAGCGGAGGGAAAACTTCCTCCGCATGTGATACGCTCAGAGCAGAGCCACGTCTGGCGAGTTCATCGGCTTTCTCATTTCCTTCAATGTTCCTATGGCCGGAAACCCAGACGAGAGTCATATCTAGCCGATGACAAGCCCTGCATTCCACATTCCACAAGCTGCACTACACTACCAAAAACCAAACTACTATCTACCAAACTCCCTTCTACCAAACTACGTTCTAGGAGGGGCCAGTACATAGGCCGCAATAAGCCGCGTATCCCCACCGCCCGCTCTTACTTCTTGAGCCCGTAGTGTCCGACAAAGCGCTTCTGCTCCACACATGTTGACTGGATCCAGCTGCCATGTGTCTGGTCCGGCGCCCCGGCGGCCATCACTCGACTGAAATTGCCTTTTGTGTGCTAAGTGTGGGCGCGCGTGTTGGCATTGGTGGGGGTGTGTGAGTGTGTGTACTGTGGTAGGTTGGTGTTGGTGTGGTAAGTTTTGTTGGTGTTGTTGTGTGAGGTGTTTGGCGCTGCATTCTGCTACTGTATTATTGGTGGTGGGCAGGTGTTTTTGTGCGACCACACAATGTAGCAAAGATTACTTCGTTACAGCTCAAAAGCGTGAATATAAATACCGAATTATTCTATATTTCTTGTTTGCAAGGCAATAAACTTTCATTTTGTTCAGAATATTTTTTGTTGTTGTTGAAGCTTTCAGTAATGTTTTCTACAACAATTATCCGGATTAACTTGTTTAAGCGTTTCATGTTGATTGTGTTTAAAAACATCAAATGCGCTTGCAGAAAAAAGGTCATTTGATGATAATAAAAGCATGCGTCATAAAGTTTCGATCATTTGACGATCAGATTAATGTTTTGAAAAACGGCCCTTAGCTTGAAACATGCGAATGTAGTAGAGTATCACAAGTAGTTTCCATAAACAGTTCTACGTTTGCCCCACTGCAACCCCACCGATTGGGTTCACATTTGGATTAGGAGTAGGTGCGAGGTTGGATATACATTCAACGAAATTCGGCGCTCTTTTTTGCATATCCAACCTTTTTCGAATCAAAATTGTTTGGAAAATTTGTTAAATCTCTATGGCAACGGTGCTGTAGTAGTGTATTCGCTTACTAAATGGAAGGTCGTGCCATTACGTTATATCGAATACAAGAAATCGTAATCTCCCTAAGCAACTTAGATACCACCCGTGGGGAAAACCCTACAACTGCATCCAAACCCTTCTTTCCCATTTCTCTATTCTTTCTTATATAAAGTAGCACCGAAAAGCATGCAATGAAATACGATATTCCCGCTGCTTGCTGTTAAAACACAAATGTGTTCTTAGCACTGTAACAACAGAAAAAGCATTTTTAGCGTAAGCAAATTATAATAAAAAAAATTATAGAATTTAGGAATAGATTTAAAAAAATACCCCAATTAACTTTTTTATTTTCGAGATATAGTTTTTTAAGATTTTTGTATGTACATTTGAGATTAAAAAAATCGAAATCGTTTGCAATCGCGATTTTTGTCGTAACAATTCGGAAGAGATACTTCCACACTGTTCATTACACCGTGTGTTTTTAAGCGTCGCTCGACACAGCTGAATCAGTTTTGCCGGGATCAGCAAACGCCATTAAGGATTCCTTAGTGTGTTGCAGAGCGCGTTGAGAATTTCACAGAGTATGTTGGATGTGATCTTATATGCGACTCTGAGCAGGGATATACCTCAATAGTTCTTGCAAGACATATGATTTATGTTGTTGTAGATGGGGCATCAAGATAGTCCAGTCATCGGGCATGTTTTCAGAAGTCATACTATTTGAAGTACTTATGCCTCCAAATCGGAGGTGTAGCACTTCGACAGGCTATATGTTAAAAATGGGGATTTACGATTTTTTTTCAGACATAACTTGAGGAATCTCCACTTAAAGATTATACCTCTTAATTGCTGATATGATGGCATCCATTTTTAACATACTCTCAAATATTTGTTTTAACTGCGAGTTGCCTTGGGCTGTGAGACTACAATTAATTTTTACTCCGACAATAAATAGATGGAGTGAAAGAAAAACAAAGGGGGATTTTAGGTGCACTTTTGATCAAAAATGAGTTAAGTTTAGCTTCCATTGGACTCAGCTGAAGGAAACCCTTATTGTACTAAAAAGTGTTAACTCCGCGAGGTACAGAAGGTCGGTAAGTAAACAACTCAAATATGTGTTAGAATATTGCTCCAGTACTGCATCTACTCATAACGGATAGGGGCAATACTTAAGCATTAAGTTCAGAAAATGGAATTGAACTCCAAACATGAAACATTTGATTCGCAAATAATGAGCTCCAAATCTCAAAAACCCTCTCCTTTAAAATAACCAGCACTTAATAAATTTTTGCGATAAGCCATTGATATAAGGAGACTGAAAAGTTTCCAACAGAACTGTTTTCTGCGCACTCCTCACGTGTGCCTAATTTTACATTAAGACCCCGTTTAAGTCTGCTCAATCTTGACAACAGGTAGGTTTTCTCGGATTTTTGCCAACTTCATGAACCATAAATTCAGGCAATAATTTCCCCCATTTGTCATTCACACCGCCCTACACTGACATAATCATTTTTCAATTTCCATCGCAAGAAGCGACGACGCTAATCGATGTTTAATGAACCAAAATAAAATGTCAAATTGGCGGCAAATCGATTAATTTTCTTATTACGTTAACCACATCCGAGTATCTTTCCTGCTGTAATGTAGGTAACTATGATACGTCTTCGTGTTCGCTTAAAAAACCAATTCCCGCAAATAGCTAGAAATTGACATGAAACTGTTATTTGTATCATTTTTACAGCACGAAGTCCTTTCAACACAACGGGTTTAAAGACTATGAAAATGGGCAGGATGCTGGGCAACCAATGCGCCAATTCGTTTATGGAGAACAATAAACATATGCACAAGCACATCGAAAATCCAAAGTTGGCAAATAATAATCTCCTGGTATATCGGGACGAATTAACATTTAAATAATGAAACAGGAATGCCAGTATCTGCCTTTTATCTGCTTTACCCTTACTGCTTTTTTAAGCCATATCAGCCGGAGGGCAGTTTTTTATGCTTCAACAGGCTTTAGATGCATTTTAAAGCTTTTCAGTAAAAGCCGCTGTCCTGAGTGAGGCGCACTACTCAAGTAAATTTTAATTTGTTCGAAGAAAACACCAACAACTTCAGAGAGAGCCGAAGTCGAAAGCAAATCTGCACCCTCTAAGAAGATTGACGGAACACAAAATCTGCAATTATTAAAGAAGTTTAAGTGCCAAGTTCTAGATATCTTTTATAAATTTAAATGATAACCTATGCAAAAGTGCTTAGCTTGAATCTCTATGGGAATGTATTTTGTAATCTTACTGTGGTGTGTGGAGATTCGTTTTGATATTCTTGGAAGTGGCTGGATAATGCAACTTGCGGGAACCTTGTGTACAGAGTGCGATATGTAGATATCATGTTTGGCTGTGTACTTAAATACCAAATGGTATGTACCTATTAAATCTAACTTTTAGTGATATTAATCTTTGTTTCATATTTGTAAAATAGTTACAATTTTCTTATTTGGCAAGCCTTGTATCTTAACATTATTAACATATTTCAATCATCAAAATCATTTTTTTTTCTCTAACTTGTAATTCATTGTAGCGGAAATAATACAATAGATACATTGTTCTTAAGATTAAATTACACAATTTACAGAGATGTGGTATACGCTACCGTACTCCTTAAATATTAATTATACATGGTTTAAAGAGTTTTTCTTAAAACTTCGTTTGAGGGAAAGGCTACTATAAAAACCTTCATATCATTTTAAGAACCTGGGCTGGAAAGCAGTAGAGGCGGAGAAACGCAGAATACATCCTTATTTCATCAGCTTCAATACTAATAAACAGAGAATGGTTTCAACTATACTGACAAAAATGTATTATGTGGTATTGTAATTTGACGGTTGAGTCAGAGCTGCAGTTAGTACGACGAACAAGCTGTTCTGGTTTATTCGCAAATTGATTTTATCAGCAGAAATGCTGCGCGGTTTCTAAGAACATTTTGGAAATATGTATGTATATCCTTTTTTCGGGTTTTAAGGCCCGAACTCGGTTCAAGTAACTCTTTGTAAAATAATATTGAACACAGAAATACTTCGCGGTTATGTTGGCTTGGGTAAAATGGGTTATATATGCACAATTGTGTGAATATCACCGAGAGGGCCATTGTGAGTGTCCTTATTAAAGGTGGTTAAACGACAGGAAAATTGCAAAAGTGCAAATAAAAATTTCATACACTTTTGCAATTTTCTTGTGTTTTTTTGACGATTTAAAACCAAACGCTTTAAAAATCACCCATTCGTAGATAGTAGGACATGTAACTAATCGATGACAACAAAATTGTGGATTGCGTCAAGAGCTTCCACAATAATGCGTGAGATTGTCTGCGTAATGCCAAAAATGTATTGCAGCGATCTAAAATTGTCGGCAGTACCCAAGTAGTGTAGCGTCAGCACCAACCGATACGATGCGGAAATGCTCGATCGCATATTCATTTCCGGTTTATCAATAAACGGCTTAAGAAAAACAAGGAAACGGCAAATGTCACGTAAGAGCCCTCCATTAAAATATGGTTCATCGGCGTGCAATTCAAGCAGTAACTTTGTGCAAAAGCATTCTGTATCATGACGTAGAACATAGCCTTTTTTGCAATTGTTCGCACTCTTCATGATCAGCTTTCTCTTAATCCAACAAATGCACGGCAGAGATTAGCCAAAGCAACCCACTTTCATTTTGACGGGAAGCTTTAAACAAGCAATATTTCGATTTTTTTTTTTTAAAAAAAAGGTGACTCGTCGGACCCATCGAACACAGCGCAATATCACTTCTGAATGCTTCAGCAAAAGTATTTACCAGTGTCTGATAGCCCCGTTCAATATGCTGGATTCACGAAAATGAACTCCTATTCTTAATGCTCTCACCTAAAAAAAAATCACAAGCCGAGGATGATAGCCTCACCGAAAACATTTAACATTTAATGAACATTATGCTTTAGCGTAAATATTAGAAGTTGGGTGTAGTTCAATATGGACCATGTAATTTGGCGTGCTCGATGAAAGTTGGAAAAGTTTTTTCAAGAAAAATCTGGAAAGTTTTTTCACTCTATCGTGTGATTTACTTCCTCTAGCTTGAGCCCCGTAGCATATCACTGAACGTATCACAGCTTCGAACACATTGAGCTTAACAGCAGTTGCAAAGTTCGAGTTGGATAGTATCTAGGCCTTAACAACTTTCAAGTTTTCGCCACTGTAACTCCAATGCTCATTTCCTGCCAGACTAAAATGTCCCTTTCTGAAAACTAATACTAGGGACAGTAAAAATCGACTGTTTTCTGCCGTACTCATTGACGGTGCAGGGAAATAAGTCCACGGGAACTAAGTCCACTGAGGGACTTAGTTCCCATTAAGTGGGAAATAAAACCACTTTCGCGAAGTGGACTTAGTTCCCATGTAAGGTGGGAAATAAATTCCCAAAACTCTGAGTGGTTTTAGTTCCCTTTTAATGTGAAGTAAATTCTCACTGTCGACTAAGAACAAAATAAAATTAAAGAGTCTAGTAGGTACTTTGCAATTTTTATTAACAAAATAGAAATTAACTTCTAACTGAGACAGAGTAATATAGGTACCGTGACCTCGCAGCTACTCCAAATCAAACAGTGACCCCAAGCAGGGGGGTTGCAGGGGGGCAGCATGCCCCCCCATATGCATTGCACTGTTTATGAGATTAGTTACGAAATCGCAAGTAGATTCCATAAATAGTGTAATGCATATGGGGGGCATGCTGTCCCCCTGCAACCCCCCTGCTTGGGGTCACTGTTTGATTTGGAGTAGGTGCGAGGTACGGTTTTGAAACTTTGGCTTTATGTCACCATTATAAGCTTAAGGCTTTGCTTAAAGAGTGTGATAACTAACTTCACTTTACAGTTTTTTGTTTAATTCTAAATGTTGGATGTTAGTTCCCTCTTCTTATATTTGAATGTGGACTAAGTTCCCATAAAAAAATGGACTTAGTTCCCACTTAACATGGGAACTAAGTCCACTTCGCGAAAGTGGTTTTATTTCCCACTAAGTGGGAACTAAGTCCCTCAGTGGACTTAGTTCCCGTGGACTTATTTCCCTGCACCCTCATTGACCATTGTAAGGTAAGGTTAGGTTAGGTTAGGTTGTAGTGGCAGTCGGCAGATGCCGACACACTTAGACCAATGACAGGTCCATTGTGATACCACAAGGATGTATCATTATCAAAATTGAATCGATTTATTTTCGAAGGGGGGCCCACTTCTAAGAATGTTCTGTGAGGGATCTTGACATTGAAGTTTTTGTCAAGAAGGGTCTGGTCGTTGCCGATTTCATTCTCGGACCATTGGAACGTTGTTTTGAGGCGGATGGCCGCACTAGCAGCCACTTGCTTGCTAAAGATGTCCAGGGGTGTCAGGTGAAACAGAATGTCCATTGCAGCAGAGGGCGTAGTGCTCAGTGCACCACTCATGCAGAGACACGCTGTTCGTTGGACTTTGCTCAGCTTATCGCGATTTATCGCTTTGTCTAAGGCAGCCCACTAAACAACCACTCCGAGACAGCACTCCACAGTGTCGTCAGCACCATAGAAAAGACACTAAGGGACAAGGAATATACTCTAGCCGCCTTCTTGGACGTTGAAGGTACCTTCAACAACGTCCAAGGGGAAGCGATAGAAAGAGCCCTAGTAAACCTAAATGTGGAGAATACGATAATTAAATGGATAATGTGCATGCTTAAAAGAAGATGCATCTACTCAGAGTTAGGTGGTGAAATAATTAAGGTGTCAGCATCTAGAGGAACCCCTCAAGGCGGAGTCCTATCACCCCTTCTTCGGGTACTCGTTTTAAACGAGATTCTGATTGAACTTAGACTTAGTGGAGTCAAGGCAGTAGCATATGCTGACGACTTAGCACTGCTAGCGACAGGAAAATTCCCATCCACTCTAAGTGAACAAATACAGAACGCCTTATCTATGGTTGGTAACTGGACCAGAAGCTGCGGACTTGCGGTTAACCCACAAAAGACAGAAGTGGTCCTCTTCACCAAAAAAATGATTATACCGCAATTCAATCCGCCAACTATTGAGGGTACTCCACTACAAACATCAGAATACGCAAAGTATCTTGGCGTGATTCTGGATAGAAAATTAAACTGGAGCCTCAATATAAAAGAACGAGCAAAGAAGGCAACGATAGCCTTATACGCCTGCAATAGAATCTTCGGCAAAACCTGGGGACCTAGTCCCAAAATTATCATGTGGTTGTATACGGCGGTAGTTAGACCGATACTCACATACGGTAATTTAGTCTGGTGGCAGGGGTTGTGTAAGGCCACCAACCTTAAGACTATGACTAGAGTCCAAAGAATTGCCTGTATTGGCACTACTGGGGCTATGAGAACCACCCCTACAGCGGGGTTGGAGGTAATTCTCAATCTTAAACCCCTAGATCTTTTCGTACAAGAATCTGCAGCAAACAGTGCCTTGCGGCTAAGCCAAACAAAAAACTGGAAACCCAGTACAACAGGGCATGCACAGATTCTAGAGAAATTTACGGGTAGAAATGTATGCACAGACTACATTACTCCCAAACTAGATTTTATAAGACCATTTACTGTCTCTTTTCCCTGTAGGGAAGAATGGCAGGATAACCAAGTACCAATCCATGCAACAACGATCCCCATCTATACAGATGGCTCCAAGATGGATACCGGCGTTGGTGCAGGTTTCTACTCAGAAACGCTCGGAATATCTGGCTCGATCAGACTCCCCGACTACAGCAGCGCCTTCCAAGCTGAGGTTCTGGCGGTGACAACAGCCGCTAAGTAGGCTGCAATGACGGCAATACCACAGGCTGATATTACCTTCTTCATGGACAGCCAAGCGGCAATAAAATCGATTTCCGCCACAGAAATAAAATCGAGGCTTGTAAGAAGCTGTCGCGAAGAGCTGCGGGCTCTTGGCGCGCAGCACACTGTAAGACTCTGCTGGGTTCCCGGACACAGTGGTGTCCCAGGAAATGAAAGAGCCGATGAACTGGCAAGAAAAGGATCTTCCCTTGAATCAAGGGATGCTGACACCACAGTAAAAACCCCACCCTGTTACCTTAAACAGGTGATTGGAAATAAATCACTGATGGCAGCAAACGAAAGATGAAGTGCCCTTGATTCCTGTGTTATTACAAGGAAAATGTGGCCACTATATGACAAACAAAAGACCAAGAGAATTCTTCAAATGAAAAAGAATTCTTTGTCCTCTCTCACAGGTGTTATCACCGGACACAACATGCTGGGCTACCATGCAAGAAAATTAAAACTCAGCACAGATGAACTCTGCAGAGGATGTGGGGACGAGGAGGTGAATGAGGATACCCCGCATTTCCTCTGTCACTGCCCTGCACTCTGTCATATCAGAAACAATATCCTGGGCAGATATTTCTTCCAGGATTTAGAAGAACTCTCCGGCAAGTCTGTGAATGACTTGCGCAAGTTCATCAACGCATCGGGATGGTTTGTAAACCCGCTAAGTTTTTCATAGGTTTTTCATTAGTTCCAGATAAGGGAAGCGTAACCTCCAGGGTATCACAAAGGGTCTACATTGACCTAAGTAAGACGGGCGCAGGATTCTCTTGCCCCGTCAGCCCAGTAACCTAACCTAACCTAACAACCACCCCGTACATAAGTATCGGTCTTATTACCGAGATGTATAGCCAGTTGGTAATGCGCTAATGTTAGGTTTCCAGCTGAGCTTTCTATCCAGAATGAGACCCAAGTATTTAGCCCCGCCCGAAAAGACTAAACTTGTGCCCCTGATTGAGGGGGGATCAATGTATGGAATTTTATGTTTCCTAGTGAATATAACAAGTTCGGTTTTGTGGGGGTTAACATCCAACCCACATGTAGTTAGCTTGTTAAGAGCGTTTTGGAGAAGTTCTTTCAGGGTGTTATTGACCACTGTTGTTAACTGATATAGTCCCTCTGCTCTTCTGCGGGTTTCAAACCGGTGAGTTATTTGTAACCGCAAGTTTTGATCGTCATAATAATCTTATGCAGCACAGGGCTAACAGGGCTTTGCATTCATTCTGCATTCGGAACTTGTTTCCCATTGTTAAAAAGTTAGCATTTTCATACCTGGAAAGCCTTGTGGATCGTCTGCAGGAGATTGATTAGAAAAATTAAAAAATATGTTTCAATCATCGAAATTAGTTTTTAGGGGCATTTTCATCACTCGAAGTTGACTTTTAACTTAGGGATGTATACTGTATAGTCTATGGCGACACCGAGATACTTGTAAGTTTTTACAATCTCAATATTTCGCAGCTTTTTGAGTAAGCGTATCTAAAGGTGAGGCTGCTCTTCGCTTCATTAATTACCTGCCCATCTTCTTACGTCTTCGAACTCTTACTCCATTACCCTACAAAATATATATATATATTAGTCATAAACAGCCAATACAAGACTAACCAACCATATGGAAGGGACCCACAATTTAAAGCCGAATCGGAACGGCAGATTTGAGAAGCTTCTCATGAGAATTGATATCTTGGATGTTGTTCCGACGTTCGCAAGAGGTGGGGCAGTGGAACCTGAGACCTTAAGATTAGTAGTCCAACATTCAGTGCCATAGAAACTTCTCCTTTTAACACGAAACGTTCTACCTTTCAGGTAGTTCAAGAGCCAGTCGGAACGCTTTCCTTTGATCCCCATTCTTCCTAAAGAATCGATAAGCTTTTTATGATGACGGTTACTCAGGATGTTGTTAATCAAGTTAGAAAAATTGCCGGGGAAATGGTCGGTGCTTTTTCCTTTTAGAGCCCATTAATTTTCATTTATTAAAATATGCTTTTCTATAAATTCCCTTATACGATCTGATATGATCTGCTACATAATCGTTTCTATAGTTGTAAGTCTGTTGCCATACCGGGTATGGCCTACTAAGCACTACTGCTACCTCAGTGCAATCAGTATCGCTTAGATATATTGCGTCTTGTGAAAGTGTGTAGTGACGTCCTCAATCTGATGCTGTATTAAAGCATTTGCGAACTGTAGATGCAGCTTGTCGTGAAAAAAAGATCTCCAAATTCAATTACAAGTGCATCCATCTTTGTGTTCATTGCAAGTTACGTGGCAAACTACTTAAGTCTTTAACTCTAGCAAGTAGGTATGTACGTTTTGCCAACCTTAGTAGAATGCCGAAGGATGAAATCACCGATACCAAGGGCAAAAAACTTATCGAAGCATGTGACAACTTTAATCTTTGTCTGTTAAACGGAAGAACAAAAAGTGATAACTGTGGCGAATATACGTTTATAAAGGGAAATGGATGCTCCTTAATCGATTACGCCTTCATAAATGGGTGTTGGCATGACCTGATACAGGATATGGAGGTAGAAAGTCAGATATTCTCAGACCACATGCCACTATCTATTCAATGTGCGCTACAAGCTAATACGCCGGATACAAAAAATTTGGCGCTTCTTCCAAAGCTTTTGTGGAAAGACAGTTGGATCAACGAGTATCACCGTCAACTAGATGAATGTGTCGCTGTGGTGGAAATGGACTGGAACAATGCTTTTCAACACCCAAGTTTTCTTACAAGCATTATTAAATTTATTGCGCAACAAAAAACAAGTACCAGAAGAAAATTAGTAAAAAAGCAACCTTGGTTTGATGAAGAATGCCTAAAATACAGAAAAAAAGCCCTTGGATCACTCAAACTCTTCAGAGAACTGAACACGGAAGTAATAAAACGAATTTATACTGAAGCTAATTCTCGATATAAAACAATGTGCGAGTACAAGAAAACGCAATATTTCAATGGAATGGCGGTGGAAATAGCAGATACATCCAGTAGTAAACAGTTCTGGGCATTTGCGAAGAAACTCAACGGAAACACACACAAAGTAGGCACCCTTATGGACGTGGGCACACTTAAAAATCACTTTTGCACAATGCTTAATCCGGAAGGACCACAAATCTCATTTTTGTATGCAATGCCACAAGTATTTGATGGTGTATTGGACACACCATTCAGGATAGAAGAGCTTTTTGAGGTTCTAAAGAAAGCAAAACAAAACAAAGCACCGGGGGAAGATCGGATCCCCTACGAGTTCTTTCAAAATGCAACAAATAATTTTCTCAACAAAGTACTTATAGCACTAAATCATGTCTACAAAGAGGCAAATGTACCCGCGGAATTCCAAAAGTCCATTATATTTCCTATTTTCAAAAAAGGGGATCCTAATAATGCGGCAAACTATAGAGGAATCTCTTTTATGAACACAATAGCAAAAATATTTACTGGTTTGCTCAATACAAGACTAATTAAATGGGTAAAAGAAAATAGAAAGCTGAGTCAGTTTCAGGCAGGCTTTAGAGAAGGCTTCTCTACTGTGGATCAAATCTTTAACATATCAAAGTAGGTATTGGGACCCTTGGGACTGGGAATTCTGAGCTAGAGCGAGAGGGAAGATATGAGGTTGGAGCTAGAGCGAGAGGTAAGATCTGACCTTGGAGTGACGCGCCGGCCGCCGGTGGTGGTTGTTAGTTTTTGTTATCAGTTTTGTGTGTTTAGAGTGAATAGCTTGGAGATATTGACTTCCATAGTAATTAAACGGTTGATGCGATAAAGAAACCCCGTGGATATTGGAAGCAACGGTGAATAGTGAGTTCAAGATCGTCTTTGTTTATACGACTAAATTGTGTATTGTAGCGATCTTGAGCTCATTTGTTTGTTTAGGACATTGCATTGTATATGGTTTCTTAGTTTGATTAATGTTAGACATTACATGTGTATGGTTTCTTAGTTTGATTATTTAATGTTTTATTTGTTCAGGACAATACATTGTGGGGCGAGATAATATAATATTATCGGCGTCAGATATGGCTCGCTCCCCCTTAAGATTCGCTGACCATATTGCTCTGTGTTACTTTTATCTTACTGACCACATTGTTTGAGAAGAAATTGTGATATTTTCGGAGGTATTTTCATGTATAAAAGGCGAGTGTTGAAGGTACTAAGTAACAGTTTATTTCAAATTAGACATGCAAAGAACATGAATTTCCTTAACCAACTGGGTAAAGTAAAGCCCCTAGAGGGTCTGAAAATGGTAGAATTGGGGAAACGGAGTCGTATCTTGAAGGCGATGCGGTGTCAGACCAAGTATGGACCAAGGATCCTGGTAGAGCTGGAGGCGAAAAAGGTATTTTTGCCTCTCAGATTCAACGCAATGGAGGAGGACACCATTACCCAACTCCCCTTATATGAGATGGAAGTCATCAAAGCGGTTGGAAATTCCTTTGAGTTGGCGTTCCATCCTGTTGCAGAGGAAGACGATGAGGTGCAAGTTCCCTACTCACAACCATTTTTATAAAATAAAAAATAAATTAAAAAAAAAAAAAAAAAAAAGTGAAACAAAGAAATTAACTGTTCTTTTTCTTTTTTATTGGTTTATTCGACTTTTAAGTGCTTTGAGGTGGTTAAAGATTACCCAACCTTTGTGAAAAGATTCAATTTGCGTGGTCGTAAAATTGAATTCCGGATTAGGGATGTAGCAGACAACTTTGAACCATCTAGCTGGATTCAGAATGCAGTGAAAGGGATATTTAAAAAAGTGACTAACGATTTGGATCCTTCTGATATGGTGGGTATAACATTTACAGGGAAGAATTTCGAACACCATGGTCCTGGTTGGATGAGCTATAGAAAGGCATCCGATTTAAAGTGGAGCGAGGTATGGGATTTAATCACTAAAATTTTCCAAAGCAATTCCGAGGGCTTAAGCACGGATACTTTCCGTATAAATCTTACATCGATAAGACCTCCTAAAGGACAAGGAAATGATCGAAATAAGAAATACAATTCTTTCGATGAAGAATGCAAAAAGCGGAGGGGAATCATTGTAATAAGAAACAAAGACAACCTATGTTTACCTCGTGCGTTAGTTGTTGCAATTGCCTTTATTGATAAAGACTCAGAATATGCAAAAATTCGGCGCAATATTGGTAAATCTCAAGATCTTCGAACGGCTAATCTAATAATTTTGACCGGTGTTAGTATACCTTCCGAAGGTTGTGGTATTCCAGAGCTTCGCACTTTTCAAAGTTATTTGAAGAATTATAAGATCACAGTCTACGAATATGAGCAAAAAGGACGAAGTATTATATTCGAAGACAATACATATAACAGTGATAAGAGAATAAATTTACTGTTTTACAAAGGTCACTTCAATGTTATAACATCTTTGACAGCGGCATTTGGTTGTGCTTATTTTTGCGAAATTTGTAGTGTACCATTCAATAATAAAACCGATCATAGATGTGTAAAGTCATGCCCTCAATGTCAGCAATCACCTATATGTCCTCAAAATCTATCCGAAATTGTATGTAAAGATTGCAATAGAAGTTTTAGAGGACAGGAATGTTTTGATAACCATAAGGCTTCGGGGTCAACAGGAAACCGAGCAATTTGTGAAACAGTTAAAAAATGTGTTGATTGTCTGAAAACATATAGAAGAGATAGAGAACATACTTGTAATGAATACTATTGTAAAAATTGTAATAAACACGTTTCCCAAGAACACTTGTGTTATATTCGATGCGACACTAGAAGACCAAAATTAGGCAATGTTCTCTATGTGTTTTATGATTTGGAGAGTCGTCAAGAAACGATTATTGCTGAAAAAGTGATAAAAGACTATGCTGTTCCAGTAAAACTTCATGAACCGAATTTATGTGTTTTCCAGCAAAGATGTGACCTTTGTTTGGATGAGAATAATCTACACTTCTGTCAGAAATGTAAATTCAGACTTAATATAAAAAAGGGTCAGAATGTTATATCCGAGTTCTTAGAGCACCTTTTGAACGCCCGAAAAAGTTTCACAAAAGTTATTGTTTTGGCTCATAATGGGCAGGCATATGATCACCAATTTATTTTAAACTATATCTTGCAAAATACAAAATTTCACCCCGAATTGATTATGAGGGGAACTAAAATAATACTCATGGGATTGGGGAATGTGAAATTCATAGACTCATTGAACTATTTTCCCATGGCTCTATCAGTTCTTCCAAAAGCTTTCGATTTACCGCAAGAGTTAAAAAAGGGGTATTTTCCGCATTTCTTTAATACCATCGAAAATGAAAACTATATTGGTCCACTGCCGCCTGCAGAATATTACAATCCGGATGCCATGAAGATAAATGATCGGGATGTATTCTTTAAATGGTATGAAGAAAATAAACAAAGTGAATTTAATATGCAGCGAGACCTTGTTGCATACTGTGAAAGCGATGTACAGATCTTATCTGAAGCATGTATAAAATTCAGAAAATTTTTCCTTGAGCAGTGTAATGTGGAACCGTTTTTGGAAGCTGTGACTATAGCATCAGCATGCAACTTGGTGTACCGTCGTAATTTTCTTAAACCAAACACTATAGGCTTAATACCTAGAAATGGATACAGACAAACTGATAATCAGTCGATCCAGGCAATTAAATGGCTTATTTTGGAAGAAAGGAGACGGAATTGTTACATTCAACATGCAGCTAAGCAGCGAGAAGCGGTAGTATGTGGTGTGAAAGTTGACGGTTTTTGCAAGGAAACCAAAGAGGTGTTTGAGTTCCACGGTTGTTATTATCATGGCCACTCATGTTTGAAAACGTTTCGCGACATGCCTTTAAGCAAAGATCCGTGCGACACGTTAAATCTACGCTATGAAAAAACCATGGCTAAATCTACACGGCTAAGGCAGTTCGGGTACAAGGCAATTGAAATGTGGGCTTGTGAATTCGAGAAACAATTGAGTACTGATGATGTCAAATATTTAAAAACACATCCTTTAATACAACAAAGCCCATTAAATCATCGCGACGCATTTTATGGGGGCCGTACGGGGAACACATATAATTATTATAAATGTAAGGAAGGTGAAAAAATCAAGTACATAGATGTATGCTCCCTATACCCATGGGTTTGCAAATACGGGAAATATCCAGTGGATCACCCTAAAGTTCACACCACCGATTGTTCTCAAATCGACTTAAAAAACACGAATGGGATTATAAAATGTAAAATAATACCTCCAGAGCAATTGTTACATCCGGTATTGCCTATTAAACAAAATAATAAGCTTATGTTTACATTGTGTAGAACATGCAGCAAACAAATGTCTCAAGACGAACGCTGCGCCCATACTGATGATGAAAGAGCTATACACGGAACCTGGATTATTGATGAGGTCTTAAAAGCAAAGGATAAAGGGTATAAGATAGTAGATATTTTCGAAATATGGGAATATTCTATGATTCAATATAATAAAATGGAAAAATCAGATGGCCTTTTCAGTCAAATGATGAATAAATTCATTAAAATGAAACAGGAAGCATCAGGGTGGCCAGATAAATGTGCTACAATGGAAGAGAAAAAGAAATATGTAGCTGACTTTTTGAGTAATGAAGATGTTAAACTCGATTTTGCACAAATTTGTGATAACCCTGGGAAGAGATCTTTTGCTAAGCTCATACTTAATTCATTTTGGGGTAAATTTGGACAAAGAGAAAATCAATCGAAAACATGTATAATTAATAGTCCATCAGAATTATTCCAAATGCTTACAAATCCAACTATTGAAGTCTGTCACATTCTACCTATAAATGAGGAAAATGTTATAGTAAGTTGGTTGTATAAAGAAGAAGAAGCGGAGACCTTATCAACTGTTAATGTGTGTATTGCAGCTTATACTACCACACAAGCTCGTCTGAAATTGTATAGTTACCTGGAAATATTAGGAGCTAGAGTCTTGTACTATGACACCGATTCTGTAATCTATGTAAGTCGTGAAGGAGAACCTGATCCACAGACTGGTGAATTTATAGGGGATATGACTGACGAGTTACAATGCTATGGGTATGGAAGTTATATTACTGAATTCGTAAGTGGAGGCCCCAAAAATTATTCCTACAAAGTCTTTAGTACAAAAGATGGCACTGAAAAAATCGTGTGTAAAGTAAAAGGAATCAATTTGAATTATTCAGCATCGAAGAAAGTAAATTTTGAGACAATCAAAGAAGCTGTACTTAATGCTGCGAATGCCGATGATATCCAAATTTTATCAAATAATATTCGCCGGACACGAGAGCACGAGGTCATAACAATTGCTGAAACAAAAACATACAAACCCAGGTCAGAAAAACGTAGATTTCTCGAAGACAATAGTTCCCTTCCATATGGTTATAAAAGACGTAAATAAAGAAAAAACATTTGTATTTAAAAAAGAAGAAATTGGTTTTTATTTAATTTCCAGATAAGAATTTGTCCAATAGGTATACATTTTGTAGGGCACAGCATTTGCTATGGAGCGAACATTTTATTTCACAAGGATAGAGTCGCTTCAATTCGTTGAAATTAGGACAGCCAACTTCTTCGATATTCATCACTTCAACATTTTCATCGCAAAGTAACTCCTTTATCCATTGAACTTTTTCAACTCCTTTGACGTACAAAATTGTATTTTTTATTTTCACGCGAAGGTATTTCCGAACTTTCTTAAATTCGGTGAAACCTCCATCCCAAACTAGGCCATGATGATTTTGGTAAAGCCATTGAACTTGTCTTCTTAATGCATATGATAATTGGTCAGAGTTGAATGGTGGTTTGATGATGAAATGATGATGATGGCCATTGTGTAGTATTGCTATTTCTTTAGCGATAAACTTATTATTAGGTCCTTTGAAACCTTGTACGTCAAGTATAAAATACATGGTTTATGCATGAGTGTCTTTTCCCCACAAGAGTTAACTTTGAACTAAGAAATTAGATTTCTCGCGAAACTATTTGACTGAGTGGATTATAATTTACGATGCGATCGTGTAACATTAAACAGTAGGCTGACGTATTTGCTGGGATTGGTTTTGTTCCTGTTGTTTTGAATTCAATGCGAATATCAACTGGACCATTTTTGATTATTTCACTCTGATGTCTGCAATCTATAACGAAAATTGTCGCTTGAGATTTAAATGTATCTCTTGGTAAGAGTGGTTCAGCAACTAGTCGGTTGTAGTAGGTTTTTTGAAAGTCGCAGTACATATTGTATAGTAAACTGTAATTATTTTTATCAAAGGATAAATTTAAATCTTCACAGGGGTAAGCGTCAGAATTTAAGTATGCCTTCACGTTTGTAATATCACAATGATCATAAGTTGGATTTCCTTTTAGTAGATTACGTTTGTTAGTTTGCAATGCAAGGAGAATGTAGCGTGGCTTCTCCATTTGTGAGGTTGTCTTCACATTCCAAATATGATGATTGGTGCTGGGCAAAGTAGGATATTCATACAGATCCCAGTTACGAAAGGCAAGCTTCATAGTTTGACCATTATTAATAGGTTTGTAAAGTTTAAATTTGTAAGAATCAGACAGTGTAATATGAGGAATTTTCCATTGTATTTTAAGTAATTTTATCTTTGCTTTTTCATCATCGTCAGCAATTAATGAATTATCATCTGTGCGTGACCGTGTTAGAATCAAATCATGGCGTCCATTGGGTATTACTCTCTTATAGTCTTCAGCAAAACCCAGTAATTTATTTAGAGGTATACAAAAATTAAAGTAGAAACTATCCAGATTAATTGAAGAGTTGGGCGACCAAGATGCATTCAATAGCATATCGCTTTCGTTTTTGTTTAAAGAAATGTAGTTTTTAATAGTTGATGTTATGCCAACATTACGATTGCTATCAATTTCCACGCCATTTAATTCATAACGTATTTCGTCAAATAAGAAAGCTATTCCGTTGTTTACAAGTTTTGTTTTCGTAACTGCCGATCCATCAGATTTCGATACAGTACCTTCAATATAAATGTAACTTTCTGAAGGCAAAATATTAAGATTTTGATGTTGGACACAAATTTGTATAATGTCATTTTTCTCAAAGTTATTCAGATATGGTGAATAGGTGTGATAATTCAGTTTTGAGATACTCTCCTCAAACTTTGGTTCTTCGAAAATATTCAGCATGTTGTTAGGATTGATTTAATGTTTTAATTTATATCCCAGTGACAATAGAAATTGTTGATTTTCTATAGTAAGTTTTGATGTTCTCTTATCAGAAGATGATAGTATATTGCTAGAGTTAGTAGTGTTACCTGCTCTTTTATAACTTGAGGGGTAATTATATACTATCATTATTGTGGTTTCAAATGCAAGCGAATTGTTATGATTTCGTTTCGAAAGTTTATACGATTTCCGTCCTGATCCAAGAGATTCAATGTTATAGAACTTATCCTCTTAGCGTTCACTGGCAAATAGATGGCATTGTGTGGAACTTCAACTATTTTATATCCTGGACTAACCTGACTGAAAATTCATGTAGTATATGAGCAGGTTGACTATTGATATATGTTTCGTCAATTAAATTACATTCAACTCGTACAATATTCACTCTATTGATATTAACATACTGGTCAGATACATGCAGAATATTAGGAGCTAGTTTCTTCTTACTGAATCCTAAAAGAGAACCAATAGATCGGTCTTGTGTAAAATCGATTTCCACATTGCTGTACAGTTCACATTTCAAAGTATTATTATTGGCTTTTAATTTGATTATAACTTTTTCAACGCTATTCTCATTGTGTGTGTTCAGAACCTTTTGAATTATTTTATTAATATCCTCAATTTCATAAGAGCCCTCTGTAAATTCAGTCTTGATTTCTCCATTACCACCACCACCACCATCACCACAATGAAATAAATTATTTAATTTATCCACATTAGGTATAGAATTATAGGTCTGCAGATCAACTAAGCCACATACATAATCAGAATTTAGGACAATTGGAGGAAAGTACTCTGCAGTGAGAGTAGATTGGTTTCCGCTTAAAGTGAGTGTTAACGACATAACTATTGGAATAGAAATGAAACACAATATATTGATTTTACTCTATTTATTTATATTTTGCTCAATTAGAAACTTTAAACATAGATGACCACATATAAATGTATTGAAATTTTGACAGCTGTTATAATTATAGTGAATATTTTCACCTAAATATCGTACAACCTCTATGGGTGGTCTTAAGTTACCAAAACTATCGAAATATTTGACAATATTTTTATTCTTAATGTATGCTACCCAATGTGTCCCTGGCCCACTCTCATTGTCCAAATTAATTACACCACATTCCTTGTTATCAGATCTTACTGGTAATTTATCACTCATGTAAACACCCCTGAAGCATGGTATATTCAATTTTCCAAATTTCATAATATCAATATTGGTGAGTGGACGATTAGGTAGCGAATTTAAAAGTTTTTTGAATCGTATGGTTTAAGGAAAAGTCCAAATCCTTTTTTATATGGCTGTAGATAAAGTCCACTACCATGCTTAATTTTAATTCCTTCCATAGTCTGATTGTGACGTTTATTCTCTTCCAATTGTTTCTTGGCTACCTTTGATTCATTTATAGCTTTAACTACGCCCGCAGCTCCTCCAACTACTGATCCAATAGCCGATAGCCCAGCTAAAATAGGTAACAATGGTAAGAAACCACCAATTTTCGGTAGAGGTATTACTCGAGGAATTGTAATGCTCTTTCGTTTATTTTTAATGATCTTTTTAGCTGCTTGTAGAGCAGTTGTTGCAATTATGTTAGGATCTTCGTTTCTAGTGTCTCGAATAGCATTTCTAGCCTCCATAATGGCTTTTTTAAATAAATTATACTTTTTGCGTGGGTTTCTTTTCCTTCTCTTGGCTTTGCTGCAACCCATACCAAGTTTCGTTTTAGCTTTCATCATATTCGTTACTAATATACTATTTATTTTCTCTGCTATCGATGAGTCTTTTGCCTTTACTCTCTGCCAGGCCTTTTCAGTTAAAATTTTGTCTGCAATATGTCGTTCAGGTAGATTTTTATTGTTAGCATATGCAATATCGTGTTCGCGACAAGCTTCATCCAACTGATTAACTCCCCTATCTCCTCTAGCAAGGCGTTCTTTCATTTAGTCCCTGGCCCACAGAAGTTATATGAGGGAAGATGTAATTCAATTGGTAATTTTTCGATTAAGGAATTCACTAATCCGTACCCTTTGAATGTATCTTTCCAACTGTTGGCTTTCACACTATAATTTATCATTTTATACGACTTTCTTGTTGTATATGTTGAACAATTATGAATTTCTCAACTATAAAACATGATCTTTTATATTGATTAGTTTCATTCAATAGCAGAATGAGGTTCATAAAACAACAACAACGAGATTTTATTAAAGTTAAGAACTTTGATAGTAAAATTAAAGTACGCAGGAAACATGGAGCAATATTTCCTAATAGTATTAGAGGAATAATTGTGGGTCCATCAAATTGTGGAAAAACCAATGTCATGTTGAGCATTCTCCTCGATCCAAATGGTTTAAAATTTGAAAATCTCTACATATACTCAAAGTCTCTGCATCAACCAAAGTATACATACCTGAGAAAGCTAATAGAGTCCATCACGGGTATGGGATATAATGAGTTTTCAAATAATTGTGAAATTATTACGCCTTCTGAAGCAAATCGAAACTCAGTTTTTATATTCGATGATGTGGCTTGTGATAAGCAAAACAATATTCGAGAATATTTCTGCATGGGTCGACATAATGACGTGGATAGTTTCTACTTGTGTCAATCTTATACACATATACCAAAACACTTGATTCGAGACAATGCAAACTATTTAGTTATTTTTAAGCAAGACGAACTTAACCTGAAGCATATATACAACGATCATGTCAACTCTGACATGACATTCAATCAATTCAAGGAATTGTGTAAAAAATGCTGTAAAGATACATATGGGTTTTTGGTTATTAATAAAGATTTTAGATTGAATAAAGGCCGATATAATAATTCATTTAAAGAAACTGTATCTATATAAATCTATTCAGTCATAAATCAGCGGTTTAAATGATTACATACGATTAGAGCATTTGTCCCTGTATTCGACAATTATGGATGTTGATGAAAATTTACTTAAAGATTTAGTAAAAACTAAAAAAGCTTTAAAGAGAAAATATATGTTTCTTCAGTATGGAAAAACTACGAAGGATGCGGAACTTGAGACTACTTTTAAACCAATAGTTGAACCCTTAAAAGAAATCGTGAAAAATGTCAAAAGTGCTCATACTCAAAATGATACTGCTGCTGCAGATATTGCTTACAATAATATAGATATGAAAATAAAGAATCAACAACTACTACGACGACGTTTACAATACCCAGAAGAAGAAAAAAAATCCATTTCTAATGCAAGTTTTGACTTCTCATCTCCAGAATCAAATCAGACAACGAACAATGATAATTCATTTAGGACACCCTACGACAATAGCTTTGATCAAAGCACTCCAGTTAATCGATCATCCCCATCAGATTCGAATCGTGACAAAATCTATGGTCCACATTTCGACGTGGAATCAAATTCAACGAAATTAGGTAGATCAAGTTTTGTAATTAACGAACACAAGAATTTCGTCATTGATGATGAAATCTTCCATGGAACGAATGGCCTTTATGAATTAATATTTCGAAAAAACCCTAGAAAAGATCGATATACCAATGAAGACTTGGATCAATATCTAAAGATATTACAAAAAACAAAAGCACACTTGAAAAACTATGATAGTAACTTACAGGTTAAAGGCAACAGAGGTTATAAGTATAAACATATAATCCAACCTTTACTTCAGCACCTAACGCAGAGAGTCATAAAGAAAATTGGAAAAGCATACAATAGTAATTCAACTGATATGAGTTATTCAAATAAACCCGTCGAATATGTGTATTGGGATAACCCCAATGAACTCGTCAATAGATTAAGGCTTTTAATTGCATCTCAAAGAGCCGGCAATAATAATCTTCAAAATGAGGTTAACTCAATTGTA
The DNA here is from genome assembly GCA_949715645.1 of Portevinia maculata. Lineage (NCBI taxonomy): Eukaryota > Metazoa > Arthropoda > Insecta > Diptera > Syrphidae > Portevinia > Portevinia maculata. The sequence continues at coordinate 261,642,811 of OX454526.1, forward strand.
GAAGAATTACGTGAATCAGATATCATACACTAATAATCAATTCAATCCATTAAAAGCAAGCAAATCAGTATGGCCTCACACCTGAACCGACCGGATAGGAACCGACCGGATAGAAATCGCCCTGCATGGATTTAACCTCAACACTTGGTTCAGGAATTGGCCTATATAAAATCAATTCGCGTTGGAAACGAACATTATCTATATATTAGACATCGTTTAGAGAATAATCTTCATTATTAATAAAATGAGTGTTGACAAGTTCGGACGAAGCTCCAACCAATTTCATAGAACAACCGAGAGTTCGCGAGGACCTGCTGGCGTAGGATTTAGACTACTACCTAATGGTGATTTCGATATTCAGGGAAAATGTCTAAACAATGTTGGAAAACCTGTAAACCCAACACAGGCGGCAAATAAGGAATACGTAGATAGCAACATAGATGTTCAAGATAAAAACATGCTAAATCATCGACGGTATGTAGACAACAATTTCAACGCACTCATGGGGACTATAAATGATGAGGCACTGAAGCTACAAATCATCGAAGATAAACTGGGAAAAATGGGTGCGGATTTGCGGTCATACACCGATGAGCAAAATTTGAAGACTCTTGAATTATTAAACAAAATTAGAAAGTATATGTTGGATATTTTCGAGAAGTATAAAAATAGTGGTGAACCTATTAGAGAGGCAACAACTAGTTTTTCACCAATTTAGTACGCATTCGGAATTCGATTTGAAATCATGTCTGCAGTAAATACGTCTACGATCTTCGATGAGATGTTAACATTTCTAAAAACAAATAACCAAACTCTTCTTGAGGAACATTTCAATGAAATTATTGATTGCATTAGTTTTCTGAGGAACTTTGAAAACGTATCTTCCACCACCTCTGTTCATGGGTGTCATTTTATAAATTGCCCCTGGTCTGCAAATCTCTGTCAAGAAGGACCAGATACTTGCGCATGCTATATGGTTGAAAGCAGATTGATTAGAATTAAGAAATTGATGTTACTTTATCGACGATTGGTCAAATAAAATATCTAATAAAATACAAAACCTCTCCTTGTTTCTATTCACTCGTTTTTAGGATGAGTAAAAGAAAAGTTGTTGGTGAGCTGCACAAGCCAGCCCGAAGGAATTTCACCAGACGAAGAGTTATTATTAAGGGTTTTGATGATCTATGGCAAGCAGATTTGGTTGAAATGATACCATACAGTGATGAGAATGAGGGGTTCAACTATTTACTAACCGTAATTGATACTTTTTCAAAGTATGCTTGGGTCGTTCCTTTGAAACATAAGACTGCATCAGCTACAACACAAGCTATGAGAACAATTTTTACCAATTCAAATCGAGCACCTAAAAATTTGCAAACCGACGATGGTAAAGAATTCTTCAACAAGGCCTTCCAAAATTTGATGAATACCTACAAAATTAATCACTACTCAACGTACAGTACATTAAAAGCATCAATTGTTGAACGCTTTAACCGCACCCTTAAGGAGAAAATGTGGAAAGAATTCAGTTTCAATGGGAACTACAAATGGCTACCCATTTATAAGGATTTGCTGCATGCATATAATCACTCGGTACATAGAACAATAAAAAAACGTCCCGTTGATATAAATAAAAACAATGTCAAAGAATTACTATCAGGAGTTTATAAACGAATAAAAATTGCTGAGAAGGGAAAATACGAAGTTGGCAATAACGTTCGAATAAGCAAGTTTAAACATGCTTTCGAAAAAGGATACACACCAAACTGGACAACTGAAATATTCAAAATAAGAAAAGTTCAGATAACAAACCCTATTACATATCTAATTGAAGATTTTCAAGGTCAGCCTATTAGAGGGAGTTTCTATGCACACGAATTACAAAAGACGAATTTTCCCAACATATTTCTCGTGGAAAAGATTCTTGCAACAAAAGACGAAAAAGTATATGTCAAATGGTTGGGTTTCCCATCCACTAACAATTCATGGATTAATAAAAAACAATTAATTTAATGGTTTTTTTTTTTTTTTTTTTTATTTTATGAAATGGTCATTATATATGCTTGTTTCATCGATTTGAGATTCACTAGTTCCATGTTGGGCTCATGCCTCAATTCCTGATTTGTAAAGAACTCGATTTCACCATTACTTAAAATCCTTTCCTGTTCATATTCTCGATACTCGAAGCATGAAATACTCAAAGATCGTAGCTTATAATTGCTATCATATGTGCAGCGAATAGCTAATTCCTTGTTGTCATCGAGTATTTCTTATTTCGATCATTTCCTTGTCCTTTAGGAGGTCTTATCGATGTAAGATTTATACGGAAAGTATCCGTGCTTAAGCCCTCGGAATTGCTTTGGAAAATTTTAGTGATTAAATCCCATACCTCGCTCCACTTTAAATCGGATGCCTTTCTATAGCTCATCCAACCAGGACCATGGTGTTCGAAATTCTTCCCTGTAAATGTTATACCCACCATATCAGAAGGATCCAAATCGTTAGTCACTTTTTTAAATATCCCTTTCACTGCATTCTGAATCCAGCTAGATGGTTCAAAGTTGTCTGCTACATCCCTAATCCGGAATTCAATTTTACGACCACGCAAATTGAATCTTTTCACAAAGGTTGGGTAATCTTTAACCACCTCAAAGCACTTAAAAGTCGAATAAACCAATAAAAAAGAAAAAGAACAGTTAATTTCTTTGTTTCACTTTTTTTTTTTTTTTTAATTTATTTTTTATTTTATAAAAATGGTTGTGAGTAGGGAACTTGCACCTCATCGTCTTCCTCTGCAACAGGATGGAACGCCAACTCAAAGGAATTTCCAACCGCTTTGATGACTTCCATCTCATATAAGGGGAGTTGGGTAATGGTGTCCTCCTCCATTGCGTTGAATCTGAGAGGCAAAAATACCTTTTTCGCCTCCAGCTCTACCAGGATCCTTGGTCCATACTTGGTCTGACACCGCATCGCCTTCAAGATACGACTCCGTTTCCCCAATTCTACCATTTTCAGACCCTCTAGGGGCTTTACTTTACCCAGTTGGTTAAGGAAATTCATGTTCTTTGCATGTCTAATTTGAAATAAACTGTTACTTAGTACCTTCAACACTCGCCTTTTATACATGAAAATACCTCCGAAAATATCACAATTTCTTCTCAAACAATGTGGTCAGTAAGATAAAAGTAACACAGAGCAATATGGTCAGCGAATCTTAAGGGGGAGCGAGCCATATCTGACGCCGATAATATTATATTATCTCGCCCCACAATGTATTGTCCTGAACAAATAAAACATTAAATAATCAAACTAAGAAACCATACACATGTAATGTCTAACATTAATCAAACTAAGAAACCATATACAATGCAATGTCCTAAACAAACAAATGAGCTCAAGATCGCTACAATACACAATTTAGTCGTATAAACAAAGACGATCTTGAACTCACTATTCACCGTTGCTTCCAATATCCACGGGGTTTCTTTATCGCATCAACCGTTTAATTACTATGGAAGTCAATATCTCCAAGCTATTCACTCTAAACACACAAAACTGATAACAAAAACTAACAACCACCACCGGCGGCCGGCGCGTCACTCCAAGGTCAGATCTTACCTCTCGCTCTAGCTCCAACCTCATATCTTCCCTCTCGCTCTAGCTCAGAATTCCCAGTCCCAAGGGTCCCAATACCTACTTATCAAGTATCGCACAGAGTTACCTAAACCGGGGCAAAAAATTATATGCGTTTTTTATTGACTTTCGAGCGGCATTAGACACGATCAACCAGAAACTGTCTTTTCTACAAACTCTCACAAATCGGCTTATCGTCAAAATTTTTAAATATCCTTTCCAATCTATACAGTGCCAACGAATCAACAATATGGAACGGGAATGAGCTTTCAGATTGGTTTGGAATAGGAATTGGAGTAAGACAGGGATGTCTTCTGAGTCCTATACTATTCTCACTGTTTGTGGACGATATCTCGGACTGCTTACCAGCAGGAATTCTATACGAAGAAATTAAAATCACAGCATTGCTTTTTGCGGACGATGTGGTCATACTAGCAGAATCACATAGCTCCCTACAGCTTATGATCAATAAACTAGAGGATTACTGCAAGTACAATTGCTTACACATAAACACAGCGAAATCAAAAGTACTTATATTTAGGAAAGGAACAGGTCGCTTAGCGGCATACGAAAAATGGAAGTATGGTGGAGAGGACCTGGAAGTCGTTAAGTCGTTCAAGTATCTTGGGGTCACAATAAACCACGACCTTTCCATGAAAAAACACTTTGCACTGAAACTTGCTGAGTCGAAAAAGGCTATAAATGCAACATGGAGAAACCTCATGGCCAATTCCAGGATTAGAATTGAAACAAAAATAATGGTTTTTGAAGCTGTCATGCGTTCAGTAATGTGCTACGGTGCACAAGTTTGGGGAGGCCAATACCATGAAGACGTCGAAAAACTGTTGCGTTTCTTTTGGAAAAAGCTTTTTCGGCTTCCGTCGACCACGCCCAACTATCTTCTGGAAATTGAAAGTGGCATGCCCCCTCTTTTTGTGTACACACTCAAGTTAAATATGAGCTATATGACAAGAGTTTTAAATGAGGAAGATGATACGCGCCTGACCAAAGTTGTTGCCAGAAAAGCACTGAGGACGAAAACCCTTTTTTTTCAAGGATTGGGAGAATATTTCGACAAGATACAATATCGAACTAGCTCTAGAAGAAAATTATATTGCAGAATGGAGAAACATAACTACAAGATTTGTCCTGGAGGTAGAACAGGCAATCAGAATGGAAGCAGTAACACGAGCGGAAAGCTCCAGGTCACGCCTTATATACCGGCAACTCAACCATCAACAGATTAACCACTGGAACACTGACCTTAGTACTGCGCAAATCTCAATGGTAATACGAGTGAGAGGAGAACTACTCAAACTTAATTATATGCCCCATCGCGATGATCTTCTTCAACGCTGTAGCCTTTGTAACACTGGAGAGAACGAAGACGTGAGGCATTTTCTTGGATTCTGTCCCATCTTGAAGGAAATAAGGCGTAATCACTATGGAGTCGACCTAATGGGGATTGATGATATCAAACGCGTGCTTAATGATAGCAGATATTGGAGTACACTTGCTTCTTATTGCCAGACTGCTTTAAGGTATAGAACCAGAATATTAGATGAAGGTTTTTAAATATTATTAGAGCCTAATCCTTCTCTTTGTTTGTTTGTAAAATAATTGTTATAATTGGTTGTCAATTCTCGGCTCGGCAGACGGCTTAGCCATGCTTAAATGTACACTGTATACTATATTATATCTTTATAATTTTTAATAATGATTGAATAAAGTACCATTAATAAATAATAAATAATAAATAAAGTAGGTATGTATTGGATTGTGGGCCCCACAAGAAACACAGACGTTCCACTACAAAGAACAAACCCCTGATTTGTGATAGCAAAACATAGGTATATACGAGTAAACATTTATTTCTTAATCAAAGGTTTCATCGACATCCGTATTACATGAGGGCTACATACCGACAAAGTGATATCCGTCCGTCATGTGGGATTTGAATATGGTACGCCAACAGTTTGACCAAAAATATTGGTACTCTGAAGCGCCAATGGGAAAAATAAATCTCCTACTCGAGTCCTGTTTATACCCTATTCTAAGGGTATATTAATTTTGACGCATAGTTTGTAACATACCTTAATATTGCCCGTAGACCCCTAAAAGTTACTATATTTATGATCAGCATCGATAGTAATGTCGATCTAGCCATGTCCGTCCGTCTGTAGCCAAAAATTAGGCCTTTATACTGGACCTAGAGAGCTGAAATGTTAACCATATACTCTCTAGGGTCCCGAAATAATCAAGTTTACGAATTTTTGAAATCCGCCCACAGACACGCCCACAAACTCAAAAAAACCAAATTTTGGAAAAAATCGAATTTTGAGCTAGAAAGCTGAAATTTTTTATATATGATCTATGACTCCCAAAACTGCTCGGGATAAAAAATTTTCAAAATCCGCCCACTGACACGCCCACAAATAAATAAAAAAAATTTTTTATACCCTATTCTAAGGGTATATTAATTTTTGAAAATCCAAAGTTTCAGCTAGGGAGCTGAAATTTATAGTATATACTCTCTATGGGCCCTTTATGCTCATGTGTAAATATTTTCAAAATCCGCCCACTGACACGCCCACAATTATTTTTTTTTTTTTTTGAAAATTCAAAGTTTGAGCTAGGGAGCTGAAATTTATAATATATACTCTCTAGGGGCCCTTTATTCTCATGTGTTAATTTTTTTTAAATCCGCCTACTGACACGCCCACAATTAAATAAAACAATTTTATTGAAACACCCAAGTTTGAGCTAGGGAGCGTTGTTTTTTTGATAAAATCCTTTAAATGTTATAGAGATAGATAGATTTATTTCGCATATAAATTTACAAAGGTATGGTTACCACACATTTTACAGTATACAGAGATATGATAGTTTGTATCTTTCTTCTGAAATATTATCTACATTACATTAGTGATTTAAATTTTAAAAACGAAAAATTATACAATACTGAAGGAAAATACGAAAAAACCTCCAATTACAAAAAAAAGAAAAAGAAAAAAAAAACGTAATATATAATAGATATTAATATTTAATAAATTTATGGAGCAATTTTTGACTAAGGAAAGACGTCAAATCAGGTACTAATTAAAAACTTATTATTAAAATGATCACAGTTATAAATAAATTAATATAGATAAATAAATAAATCAATATACTAATAAATGAAAAAAATAAATATATAAATAAATAAGTAAATAAATAATCGATTAGGTTAATAAATAGAGAAGAAAATTATCACAGATATAAATAAATTAAAATAAACAAATAGATAAGTAAATAAATATTATAAATAAATAAATAAATAAAAAATAAATAAATAAATAATCGGGTAAATAAATAAATAAATAAATAAATAAATAGGTAAATAAATAAATAAATAGGTAAATAAATAATTACATAGTTAAACAAATAAATAAATCAATAATTAATGATTTATTATACAAATAAGTTAATATAGTTATACAAGCAACGAATAAACACAAAATGGAAGAAATAATAGCGTACATCTAAACTATAAGTTATTTAAATTATTTACAAGAGGATTGTCAGCAAATTCACAGCGGTCTAGGAAACGTAAGTTAAGTCTTTGAATTCTATATAAGATCAATTCAACATTCGCTTTATCGTGAATGTCCAATGTTGAGTGGTACCACGATAAATTAAGCATCATTTTCAACAGCTTATTTTGAGATGTCTGTAGTTTTTTAATATGGCACATTGCACAATTTCCCCATGCTTGGCATCCATATAACAGAATTGCCTGAAAAATTACCTTATGGATAATTATTTTATTTTCATTTGAGAGCAGTGACTTTCTATTGATAAGAGGGTACAACATTTTAATCCCAATCGCAATTTTTTTGAGGGTATTTGAAATATGAGTACTAAATGTCAACTTGGTATCTAAATACACTCCTAAATATTTTACAGCAGGTTCCCAACTAATGTCTTTCCCATTTACTTGTAAGCTGCCACTGTTATATACTCGTAACAAAATATGTAGAGCGTTCTTAACAATTCAACCATACTTAGACTTTTGTCACGCCCACTTATGGGGGATAGGAATAAGAATAGGGTATCCAACAGTTCGCCCAAGCGGACTGTAGCCCGTCCCTATGTTTATACCCTATTCTAAGGGTATATTAGTTTTGACGCATAGTTTGTAACATACCTTAATATTGCCCGTAGACCCCTAAAAGTTACTATATTTATGATCAGCATCGATAGTAATGTCGATCTAGCCATGTCCGTCCGTCCGTCCGTCCGTCCGTCTGTAGCCAAAAATTAGGCCTTTAAACTGGACCTAGAGAGCTGAAATTTTAACCATATACTCTCTAGGGTCCCGAAATAATCAAGTTTACGAATTTTTGAAATCCGCCCACAGACACGCCCACAAAATCAAAAAAACCAAATTTTGGAAAAAATCGAATTTTGAGCTAGAAAGCTGAAATTTTTTATACATGATCTATGACTCCTAAAACTGCTCGCGATAAAAAATTTTCAAAATCCGCCCACTGACACGCCCACAAATAAATAAAATAATTTTTTTATACCCTATTCTAAGGGTATATTAATTTTTGAAAATCCAAAGTTTCAGCTAGGGAGCTGAAATTTATAGTATATACTCTCTATGGGCCCTTTATGCTCATGTGTAAATATTTTCAAAATCCGCCCACTGACACGCCCACAATTATTTTTTTTTTTTTTTTTGAAAGTTCAAAGTTTGAGCTAGGGAGCTGAAATTTATAATATATACTCTCTAGGGGCCCTTTATTCTCATGTGTTAATTTTTTTTAAATCCGCCTACTGACACGCCCACAATTAAATAAAACAATTTTATTGAAACACCCAAGTTTGAGCTAGGGAGCGTTTTTTTTTTTGATAAAATCCTTTAAATGTTATATAACAAAATATGTAGAGCGTTCTTAACAATTCAACCATACTTAGACTTTTGTCACGCCCACTTATGAGGGATAGGAATAAGAATAGGGTATCCAACAGTTCGCCCAAGCGGACTGTAGCCCGTCCCTATGTTTTTTTTTGCATTTGCCTTTTTTTCAAAAATTCAGTATCACACAATAAATGTGTAACCGGTTTCAGATTCCCAACGCGAATGCATCCACTCGTAATTATCATTATTTTTGTGTATATTTTTAGAGTGCCGTTATATTGCATTTTCCATGATTCACAACACTGCAGTTCAAATGCAATAAATATTAAAAAGTTGAAAAAAAAGAAAATCGAACATTTTTGACGCAGAGGAGTAGGAATGAATTGTATGTATAATGTGGCGGAAAATGCAGGACAAAAATTAAAACACAAGACCGTACTTTAAAATATGTATGTAATTGTAATATTTGAATGAAATAATGACAACATTTTTCAGTTTAAAGGAGAAAAAGTTTTTCCGGTGTAAGCTTAAGCCAACGACCATACCACGTCGAGTTAATCGGTTCTCGTCAGATCACCGCAATTAAACGACGTTGGGCACGGTTAGTACTTAGATGGGTGACCGTTTAAGAACAACCGCGTGTCGTTGGCGAGTCCCATCTACAGAGTTGAGGTAGATAATACGAGTACATACGTGGTATCACAATGAACCTTAATTGGTCTAAGTGTGTCGGCCACCTAAACCTAACCTAACCTAAGCTTAAGCCAAAACAGACTTAAACAGATACTCCAAACATGAACTACAATGTGAATTAGACTCAACTTGAACTGTATCTATAGGTACATACTAGGCAGGCACGATATTTAGATACTGAAGTGATCATTTGACAATGAAAATAATGAAAGGTATGTAGTCTTTGTGGAAACAGTAGCTCAGTGGTTAACGGGTTTTGGTTGGTTAACGGCCGAGGTCATATCACGCCAAGGCCAGGACATGAGAAGCTTTTCAAATGTGACGTTCGGAGTCGTCGTGGGATTGGTCTTTTCCATTCGTGACCAGAAATATAACTTCGCACACACAAATGGCTGTTATTTGCTCGTACGCAATACTTTTCAGGTAGGGCGCATGGGGGTTGGTGGGGACTGGGGTCCTGAAGGTGAGCAACTTAAAGTTGCATGAGGGTGTCAATAGAAGTACATACAGTTTTGAATGTACCAAACCTTTAACGGCGAACTGCACAGGCGACCAGTAGGTATGCAGTACAGTGGGAGGGTTACATACATATTAGGCTTTAACGGGCCATACAGGGCATATAACCTATCTTCTCCAACCACTTTCATGCGAAGTGGAGGGGACCTACAGTTTTACGCCGAATTCGAACGGAAAATTTGAGAAGCTTCTCGTGACAATTTGATACTCTTGGATACTTTTCAGATGTTCGCAAGAGTGGGAGGGTTATGATCCTTTAAACCCAGATTATAACATCGTGCTTAAAGAGAAGGAAAAAGAGGAAACCTTAACATGATAAAGCACTTAGCATTCAAATTAGCAGAACCAAACCGAGCAGTTGTTTCGATTTAGGGAAGTTACATCAACAACAAACAGCGCGACATAAAAACTATTCTGAGCATCTGTATCTTTAATTATTTATTATGGCACACTCGCCATTATGGGGTTGCAGCCTTCTTGAAGATGTTGAAAAGCTCGTTCGCCACTTTAAAAGGAAAGAATTTAGTCTCCCAAGATGTTCGCTACTTTTCATTCTACACTTAGTGACTGGTACAAATCCCTTCATGTTGGACTCTCTCAAGCTCCATCTGGATTACGGGGTACGAGTCTTAGCAACGAACGAAGGGATATAGCTAACCTTACTAATTTACCTTTCCAGCATTTAAGTTGAAAGCTCTTTATCAGAGCGAAATCAAAACGTTCTCATGGGCAGTTGCTGTTCTGTAAATGACAAACATCTTTGTGCACATTTTTGCAGATGACGAGCGGTTATATCTCTCCTGTCGAAGTGACCTTTTAGCGGACTATATCCTCTGAATAAACGAGGCTTGCATGCAATAGCAAACTGGGCATTATCCACTAAGCTTAACCATATCTCGGTAAGACAAAAAGTATTATTTTCGCTAGGCATAAAAATAAAAAATATTTGGTTCTGTTTGCGAGGAGGGCGAATGGAGGAGAAAATACAACCGCGAACTATATGAGCTGTACCAAGATGTGGATGTAGTCCAAAAAGCTAAATCACGTCGACTACATTGGCTCGGCCACATTGAGCGAATGGAAAATAATGCTCCGGCCAAGAGGATCTTCGACTCCCAGCCCCCTGGTTCGAGAAGGCAAGGATGCCATAGCACTTGGTCTGGTGTTCGGCTGTAACGCTTTGATCATGTATCTATATGTAGTGTGGGCGCAGTGGGTCAGTTTTGAGTGTTTCCGACTATTAATTGAAGGGTCCGGGGTTCGATTCCCGCCGGGGCCAAGTAACATTTAGAGTTTTTTCCACTGCTCCACCTCTTGCGAACGTCTGGCAAATATCCAACAGTATCAATTGTCATGAGAAGATTCTGCCGTTCGGATTCGGTGTAAAATTGTAGGTCCCTTCCACTTCGCAGAAGAAAGTGGTTTGAGAAGCTAAGTTTTAGGCCCTATATGGGCCGTTAATGCCTAATATTTTTTTTTTTATTTATCTATATAGGTATAGTAATAAAATACCGGATTGTCTCTCAAAGGTTTTATTTACTGTAGTTGCTGTATTTTGCTGTCATCAGGAATAAACACCCGGCATGCCTTTTTGAAAAGTGTAACTCTGCTGCATTTAGCAGAACAAACAATATTATTTTACCTTCCATTAGCGTTTTGGAAAATTTGACGTTATTTTTCGTTCATTCCATTAAACTATCGAATTCTCTGCATTTGTCCATCCGAATAGAATAAAACGCAACCTTTGCTAGTCCAAATCAGAATGACAATATATTCAATGTATAAAAGTAGTTCATGTATGTATGTATAGTAGAAAAGTAATAGTTAAGTTAAAAGAAAAAAGAGTTCGTTCACCGAATTATAATATTAGAGTATTAGAATAATGTACTAGATAACCTTATATCGTAAAGCAACATATTTTGAATTGACCTTTTAACAAGTATAAACCCTACAAAAGTTTTAAAAAGCAATAGAACACTATGTTCAAGTAGCTTTACTTAGAAAATATACCAATCGCTTCATATTTCTTATATTAAATTGTTCTTATTAAAAAAGTAATGCTTTCTTGACCACTTATTATTTAAATTAATGTATTATGTACTCATAATAAGAATTTTATTCTATACCTTGTCCATAAATAAATAAAGCAAGTTAATATTTCCAACGATATTTAAGCATATAGCGTCGAGGGAATCTGGCTCCAATGATATCCACAATAAGTTAAGAAGTTGTGTTTTTTATAGAGGCATACAACTTTTTTTTAAAAATAAACCACAACCAATTTAATGGAATGACTAAATTTTGGCTTTATTAGCTCACAAATTTCATGGCATTTAATGTTTAAAAATAATTTGTGGCATAGCCTCAGCGATTGCGCCTTATGAACGCCATCCTGTCGGTCCAATTTTGCACAAGTTTTTCGAGCATACCAGGTCTTATTTCGTCAATAGTGCGTCGATCGTTGGCTTCTAAGTGATCAATGGCTACTAGTTTATTAGCATGGACCAGGGATTTGACGTCCCCACAAAAAGTAGTCCAAATGTGTGAAATTATTCACAGGTCCATTTCTTGAGATGATTCGGTCACCAAACTTTTGGCTTCACAAAGTCATGGTTGGACGCGCTGTATGGAATGTTGCGCCGTCTTGTTCGAACGATTTCTCGCCCGAATGTTTCCAATGACATGAGGAATAAAAAAATTACGAATCATTTGCGTATAGCGTTCGCCATTCACGGTAATGCTGGCACCACGAAATCTCGAAAGCAATAATACAGAAAAGAAAAATCTCGAAAGTAAAAATCTTGAAAACAAAAATCTAGAATTGAAAAAATCTTGAAAGCATAATCTCGAAATACAAAAAACTAGAAAAAAAAAATTTCGAATCCGCGCGCGCGAATTGTAACCATTGTCTTAAAAATTAATATATTCTTTCGAGATTATTTACTAGGTACTCTTTTTAACATCCACGATTCACTAGCAAGCTGCCCATGCAACTGTAAAAAAGGTACCTCAAATTAGTGTTGTTTGGGATCGTGTGTTATCACAACGCGAGTGCAAATAAAAACAATTAAAAACATAGGGGCGGGCTACAGTCCGCTTGAGCGAACTGTTGGATACCCTATTCTTATTCCTATATCTCATAAGTGGGCGTGACAAAAATTTAAAGGATTTTAACGAAAAAACTAAGCTTTTGTAAATAAAAACGCTCCCTAGCTCAAACTTTGGTTTTTCAATAAAATTGTTTTATTTAATTGTGGGCGTGTCAGTAGGCGGATTTAAAAAAAAATTAAGTATGAGCATAAAGGGCACCTAGAGAGTATATACTATAAATTTCAGCTCCCTAGCTCAAACTTTGGACTTTCAAAAATAAAAAATAAATAATTGTGGGCGTGTCAGTAGGCGGATTTTGAAAATATTTACACATGAGCATAAAGGGCCCCTAGAGAGTATATATTAAAAATTTCAGCTCCCTAGCTCAAATTTTGGTTTTTCAAAAAAAATATTTTATTTAATTGTGGGCGTTTCAGTGGGCGGATTTTGAAAATTTTATGTCCCAAGCAGTTGTATGGGCCAAAGATCATATATAAAAAATTTCAGCTTTCTAGCTCAAAATTCAATTTTTCCCAAAATTTGTTTTATTTAATTGTGGGCGTGTCAGTGGGCGGATTTTGAAAATTTTATGTCCCAATCAGTTTTATGGGCCATAGATGATATATAAAAAATTTCAGCTCTCTAGCTCAAAATTCGATTTTTTCCAAAATTTTGTTTTTTTGAGTTTGTGGGCGTGTCTGTGGGCGGATTTCAAAAATTCGTAAACTTGATTATTTCGGGACCCTAGAGAGTATATGGTTAAAATTTCAGCTCTCTAGGTCCAGTTTAAAGGCCTAATTTTTGCCGACGGACGGACGGACGGACGGACGGACATGGCTAGATCGACATTACTATCGATGCTGATCATAAATATAGTAACTTTTAGGGGTCTACGGGCAATATTAAGGTATGTTACAAACTATGCGTCAAAATTAATATACCCCTAGAATAGGGTATAATGAAAGTAAATGAAATCATTACAAACAAAGGAAATATTCAAATCGAAATCGATGGATATATTTACCGGTGCCGTAAAATAAAGTAGATGGAAATAATGTTGATCGACTTTATTTCCATAAGAAATTGGAAGTAATGTCAAAATTCACCATTTTCTATTCTCGACTTTATTTCCAATTACGTAGTAGAACAAAAGAGTAATAATATCGAATAAGATTTCGGAGATCGACTTTATTTTACTTGAGATTTCGCAAATCACCCCATAAACAGTGCAATGCCTATGGGGGGCCATGCTGCCCCCCTGCAACCCCCCTACTTGGGGTCACTGTTTGATTTGGAGTAGGTGCGAGGTTTTCAGGAGTGCAAATCTGAAATCGGTTAGGAATCTTTATCTGTGTAAATAAATTAAAAGCGAAACAAGGCCGATTCGACTTTATTTCACTTTGGCCAAGTGAATAAAGACCGAACATGGAAATTCGGGTTATTTCATAATTCGGCGTTATTTTACTCGGCGAAATTTCACGGTAACTTATTTACTATTGGAATTTTTCCAATTTTTTTTATGTTTTTTTTTTTTGTTAAATATTGATTTGTTGTTGTGCTGAATAAACTAAATATTTAATGCGTTTTCCTTAATTTTAAACTCTTTAAATAGGTAAGAAAAAAATCTCGAATTAACTTTTTTTCCGAGATATCGTCTTTCGAGATTTTTGCATTCTAGATTAAAAATTTGTTTTTTCTAGATTTTTTTGCATTCGAGATATTTGTCATTCGAGATTACGTCATAATCCCCCCGATGACGCCTTCGGCATGTAAACTACACCAAACAGTAATTTTTCGGGATGAAATGGAGTCTCATGAGTCTCATGAGGATTGTATGCTCACTCCAAAATCGATAATTCTGTTTGTTAACAAACCCGTCCAGAAATGAGTCTCATCGCTGAAGATGATCGGACGATAAAAATCTGGTTCAACTTCCAGTTGATTCTCAGCCCATTCACAGAACACACGACGCAATTGATGGTCCGCTGGCTTTAATTCTTGCACCGGTTGAATTTTATATGGATGCAGGCCAATATCTTTCCTCAAAATTGAACTGGGCGGGCAGAGACCGATTTGCTGAGAACGGCTTCGGATCAATAAATTCGGGTCCCCTCTAACACTCACGTCTACAGCGACGATGGCTTCTTTTGTACGCACTGTACGGGCTCGATTTAGATGAAAATTATCACAAAAAGCAAATGTGGTCATGAATCGATCCGTAGTATTGTGTATTAGCTGCTCAGATTGACGATTATGCGCACCGTAAATTTGACTAAGTGTTCTATAAGAATTTTGGAAATAAATTTGCACGATTACCACCTAAAGTTGTTTCCACTGCCCACCTAAGGTCTGACAAATATTAATTGTCATAATAAGCTTCTCAAATTTTCCGTTCAGATTTGGCAAAAAATGTTCGGCCCCGTTTACTTGGTAAAATCAAATGGTATAAGAAACGCTTATACCATGAGTACAATGAACATGAACCTTGGCTACAAAAGGTGATATAAAATATTATCATCTTCAACAACCGGTGTTTAAGAAAAAAGTTACTAGAAGATTTATGAGAAATTTGCATAGGTAGGGGAAAGTCGTGTACCTTGGAACGATTGTACCTCGGAACGTTCGCTTTTTCTCGTACTCTCTATTTGTATTTGCAAAAAAGTTTGAACTACAGTTCATGCCGAATCTTGTTGCAACACTTTTCATTTTGTATTCGTACGCTGTCGGTGTCGGGTCTGAAGTAAAATCGCGTAAACCTGTTTTTGTGCAAAAAAAGTTTTTTTTTTTTGATATTTTTGTAAAGTCCGTACACACTTTACGTAGGGCTTTTGAAACTTATTTTGAATAATGTGCGAAATTGCATAAGTTTGGTTCAAAAAGTAAGTTAAATCTCTTAAAATAAGAAATGTTGCAATGCCTCAAACAAAAAATGACAATGACGTGTACCTTGGACCGAAATCTTGGATTTACCTTGGAACGTTCCGAGGTACACTCGTTGCGATATATGGTCTTGTATTGCATTTCCATTATTGTTTTTATCTTTATGTATGCCACGGAGCAAGTTAGGCGTTAAAAGAACTGCTGTGGACAAAACGTCATTGGAGGAGGCAAAAAACGACGTTTTATTTAATAAATAAACCATCGGCCAAGCTGCCAAAAACCCAGTATTAAAAAACAACTTCGTTTCGTTATCTTCAACTTCACCGAAAGTCTGACAATGCAACTTTTAGCTATAATTCTAAAATTGCTTACAAACGAATACTAACTAATGAAGAAGAACTTTCATTTGTCGAATATCTAACTACAGTAGCTAAATTGCATTACGGTCTATCGAAATATGATACGAGGAAGTTAGCATTTCATTTTGCAACAGCAAATGGAAAAAAGTTCCTGAATAGTGACCCATTGCCATGGGTAACAATGACACACATATATCTTTACCAGTAATTGACCTTGCCAGAAACCTTGGTAAAAGGTTTTAAGGTTACTGGGATATGCTCTTTGAATGAAGAAATTTTTGACGACACTGAGTTCCTGAGCAGCTATGTGACGGATCAACCATGTCCTAAAACATCAATTGTTGAATTTTGTGATAACACAATTGACTAGCGTAGTGGTGAAAACCAATTAACAAGTCTATCAACTAGTCATAAGGCAGTATCTTATTTTCAAGGTTTCTTATCACCAAAACAAATTCGTCCGTTTCCAAAGGCTGCACAACGGAAACCAAATGTTGCACGCGGAAAAAAAGAAGGGGAGGACCAGAATTCTCACAGACGCTCCTGAAAAAGATGAAGTTGCAGCCAGTACATCACCAAAAAACGAAATCATGCGAAAAAAAACAGTTTTAAAGGATCTGCCAATAATTTCTAGAGCTCCAACATATAGACAGGTTAAAGCCAATAAAGTACCCGTTCAAAATGAGGACAACGATTTAACACTTGACGAAATTTTCAAGCTAGCAAAGGAGGCCAAATTTTAATTCACCTTAATGTACAAAATGTAAAATTGTTTGATGAATTTTTGATTAAATGTTTTATCTTTTAAATTATATTTTTATATGTATTATGAAGAATAAAGCTTAATTTGTGTTCCTTATAACACTTAATTATTGCTACATTATATTCATGTTCCAAGGAACAATCCCATATTTATGTTATTTTTGTTCATAAGTCAGTGTTGTTCCTTGGAACATTTAGAAACAAATTTTTAGTTCATTCAATTTTATTTAATTCATTCATTCAGTGATATTTCAATCGTAAAATATGCTGCAAGTCGATGCGTAATAGATTTTGTTTACCATAAGAAATGCCAATAATTCCGCATACTTTTTGTTTTTTGACGCAAGTGTAAGACTAAAGGTGGTAGAATTCAGTATGTACAAATTGTTCCGAGGTACACGACGTTCCCCTACTTTTATAATAATAGATAAATTATGTACAATGCGATTAGACATCGCATACAACCAAAACGAGAAAATTTCGTGTCACCCAATCGTGGACTTTTACTGGTATTTCAAACGGCTTCTAATCAAAACAAAAGGCAGGGGTGCCTTGAATTTTAAAGTCACGTCGAAGTAAAAAATAACCTCTTTAAATTGTACATCCGTGCATTCTAATGATATCCGATGTTCGTCGTACCTGCATATATTCCTAAAGTTTCTATTATTTGAGTTTAAGTTTTACAACTGTTTATTGCGTTTGGCAGCATTATAACGTGAGTGACAATTATGATACTTCATTCTCCCGCAAAACCGATATTATGTAAAAAGAAATACTTGCATAGCTTTTATATACCTTCCCAATGCCCGAGGTTGATTTAGATACTACCAAGGCCCTTTTATCTACTCCCAATTCATTGTGTCCGTATGGGAGTTTCACAGTGGTGTAGGTTCCCCTTTACAATTTATTTCGAAACATACTTTCAAATGACTAGCTGCCAGTTGCATTAATTTCGTGACAAATTATTTGTTGTCATACTGAATTGCATTTTCATTTATTTTTTACTGTCATTCCATCCGTCCTTTCGAATATTTTGTCATTCTGTCAAAACACATTCGCGTTATAGCTAGCTGCTGCTGCCATCATAATATAACACGCCAAATGCAATGCACATTCTCCGTGACAGGGATCCTTTTTAATATTTTTTTATGCGCAAAAAACAAAAACAATCAACAACAACGGCTTGAAAGTTGATATTTTTTTTTCTATTTTATTTGGCCAAATAAATTGGGACCATTTGAAAAGTGTCTGTCCGTCAGCTTGTTATTTTAAAAAAACATTGAATGAACGTTAAAATAACGTTGACACTAACTAACATCGGATAGATCCCGACAACAACAAAAAAAACAACCAAAACATCCTCAGCAACAGCTCCGACAGCACTAACACAGCACCATTCATCCATTTGGATGGTCAAAAATTTATATTTCTGCATCTAATGCATAAATAAAATTAATTGCATAGAATGGTGATGGTGGCGCAGTTCGTCGTTTTATTCTAAAATTCAAAACGAATGCACCAGGGATGGTGAAGCAATGAGTATATGCAATAGCATCCTGCATCAGGCACCAGAGTAGAAACATTTATGTTTAAATGCAGACTATTTTCATATTTCATTCAGAAACATTCGACAATAAAAAAATATAAAACATATTAAAATTAAAAAAAGAACCTTGGCAACAAAAAAAACATAGGTAGTCCCTGGACATCGATGGTATAGCAAAAAAAAAACCGCAAGCAAGAAGAATTATGATGAGTGGTGATGCAAGTGCACAAAAACTGCATCATTGCTTTATCGCGACTGGGTGGTATAACCAACAACCAATAGCCAACTAGGGATAACTGCGCAGAAAAAACAGATTAAATAGAGAAGGCCTTAAAAAGAACTCCTCCTGATCCTGTGACAAAGCATTAAAAAAAGAAGAGCAACATTTAAAAAAATAAAAAAACTTTTTTCAAAATATGGTGGCACTCGCATGGTGGTGCAACAGCAATACCTATGTTATGCAGCTTTTATTTTATTTTATTTTATTATTTTGAGCGCGCAATCACTCCCAGAGGGGTTCTTTTTTATAAAAATCATTTTGTGAAATAAATTAACTGCCCCAAGGAGGGATATACTATTGGAAAAACAGTATAATAATGGAACAAAATCTTTTACACAAATACTGAATTTCATTCTTTATGTATGAACGCATTTGGTATCCCTGAAAGCAAACAGAATTTTTAACTAAATTATAAAATGATTTATAAGAACTTTAAGTCCGTGTTTTCAATATTCGACGGGGTGTAGGTTTTTTGGTATTCATTTTTGTAAATGCGGGCAAAAAAGTTGAAATGCTTACAAAATTTTGCCGTTACTACAATAAATTTAAATTAAATTTTAAATAAAGTTTTCTAAATATGTATGTCAACAATGTGTATTCTTCTGAGAGGATAATACACACAGGTATTCCTCAAGCACCTGTTTTGCTTCCCACATTGTTTAATATATTTACTTCCGATGTTCCAGAATTACCAAACTGCAATAAAGCATTTTTTTTTTTATTTTTTGTCGGGATGCGAGACTTTCTACACTGGAGCACACAGACTCAATACTGGTCCATTGTACTTCCACTTTTACTGTGAACATTTACTCGATTTGCTAAGAAAGACGAGTAGGCGCTTTAGTGATAAGGAGCTTAGGTTTACAGCACTCACTACATCAGCACAAAATGCATGCCACCTGATGCGAGCAAAAGCGCGGCAATCACATAGGAAATGTTTCGCAGTGTCATCGCTTTCTCAACAAACTTCGCAGTTAAGCGTAATGGCCCGTAAGAACGCCAGTAGTCTGTCTGCAGTCTATTCTGTTGAGAGACAATAAGAGTGCCGCAGATCAAGGAGAAATCGTTTAGTCTTACTGCATCCTGTAGTACCATCTGCGATTGTGTTCATAAGAAGCCATAATCGTTTATTGAAGCCCTGACCGAGGACGCAGGTAGACATATCGCCGGTTCTGAGAAGTCCTCATCTGAGCCCTGTCTAGCATGATCTCATTTCCCGTGATCCAGTTATGACCCTTCTCTCTTGCATTCACGAACCATTTTGGAGGTGGTTAAGGAGTTGAGCAAGGCCTTAAGCGCAGCCTGACTGTCGCTACAGACGCAGATACGCATTATTCGTTCTTAGGGGTCAGATATGAGGTTATTTTATTAAGAAAAAAGGAAGGGGAAAATCCTAAAAGAATTTCTCCTTTCGAGGATCTAGACAGCTTATCTTAAACTATTGTCAATACACAAATAAAATAAATAGAAGTTCCTTTAATTACTAATTTAACCTCCATATCCATCCGGTCTTTGTCTGTGATAGTTAAATTGAGAATTGTGAAATCTGCAGCCCTGATTTAACTG
Source organism: Portevinia maculata (assembly GCA_949715645.1). Lineage (NCBI taxonomy): Eukaryota > Metazoa > Arthropoda > Insecta > Diptera > Syrphidae > Portevinia > Portevinia maculata. The sequence continues at coordinate 261,663,045 of OX454526.1, forward strand.
GTTCCGATATGATAAGAGTTTCGTGCTTTAGAGACAATTACAAAATTGTTTATACCCTATTCTAAGGGTATATTAATTTTGACGCATAGTTTGTAACATACCTTAATATCGCCCGTAGACCCCTAAAAGTTACTATATTTATGATCAGCATTGATAGTAATGTCGATCTAGCCATGTCCGTCCGTCCGTCCGTCCGTCGGCAAAAATTAGGCCTTTAAACTGGACCTAGAGAGCTCAAATTTTAACCATATACTCTCTAGGGTCCCGAAATAATCAAGTTTAAGAATTTTTGAAATCCGCCCACAACACGCCCACAAACTCAAAAAAAACAAAATTTTGGAAAAAATCGAATTTTGAGCTAGAGAGCTGAAATTTTTTATATATGATGTATGGCCCATAAAACTGATTGGGACATACAATTTTCAAAATCCGCCCACAATTAAATAAAACAAATTTTGGAAAAAATTGAACTTTGAGCTAGAAAGCTGAATTTTTTTATATATGATCTATGGCCCATAAAACTGCTTGGGACACAAAATTTTCAAAATCCGCCCAGTGACACGCTCACAATTAAATAAAATAATTTTATTGAAAAACCAAAATTTGAGGTCGGGAGCTGAAATTTATAATATATACTCTCTAGGGGCTCTTTATGCTCATGTGTAAATATTTTCAAAATCCGCCTACTGACACGCCCACAATTATTTTTATTTTTATTTTTGAAAGTCCAAAGTTTGAGCTAGGGAGCTGAAATTTATAGTATATACTCTCTAGGTGCCCTTTATGCTCATGTTTAAATTTTTTTTTAAATGCGCCTACTGACACGCCCACAACTAAATAAAACAATTTTATTGAAAAACCAAATTTTGAGCTAGGGAGCGTTTTTATTTACAAAAGCTTAGTTTTTTCGATAAAATCCTTTAAATTTTTGTCACGCCCACTTATGAGATATAGGAATAAGAATAGGGTATCCAACAGTTCGCCCAAGCGGACTGTAGCCCGCCCCTATGTTTATTTTTATTTTTGAAAGTCCAGAGTTTGAGCTAGGGAGCTGAAATTTATAGTATATACTCTCTAGGTGCCGTTTATGCTCATGCTTAATTTTTTTTTAAATGCGCCTACTGACACGCCCACAACTAAATAAAACAATTTTATTGAAAAACCAAAGTTTGAGCTAGGGGGCGTTTTTATTTACAAAAGCTTAGTTTTTTCGATAAAATCCTTTAAATTTTTGTCACGCCCACTTATTAGGGATAGGAATATGAATAGGGTATCCAACAGTTCGCCCAAGCGGACTGTAGCCCGCCCCTATGTTTTTATGTGCTTTTATAGACCGCATGAAAATAGTAAAGATGTGTTTGTTGAGGAGTTGAGTTATCTTCTCTCTTGTGTAGTGAACGCTCAAAAAATGTGTTCATTATAGGCGATAAGAATATAGACATTTTACATGAATCTGTAGTTGTAGAAAGATATCTCATGTTATTGTCTGCGAATGGGTTAGTGTCCTGTATTATTGAACCAACACGGATTTCTAGTAGTACACAAATTTGTATTGGCCACAGGTTGGATCTAAATGCCAATCTCTCCTTGATAAATCAGATGACGCAATTACTGATCATTGTATGACTTGGCGTTTTATAAAAAATGATACGACTAAATGTCCAATTAATCCATTGCCTGATTTATCAACTCAGAAAACCAATTTGAATTGCCTTAATGCTCGCTTGATACAGGAAAACTGGTGTGGTTAATACAGGGAAAACAATCCCTTTATTGCATTCGACATATCTTTCAACATTTCGGATTGTCACATTGAGATTTATTCAGTAGTATCAAAAAAGAAAGGATTTAAACAAAAAAGACTAAAGCCTTGGATTTCTGATTATTTATTACAGTGAATTGCAGAGAAAAATAAACTACGGGCAAAATGCAAAAAACAACCCAATAATACGAATCTGACCATAATGCATAATCGAATTTGTAAAGAGGTAGCATCTGAAGTGCCTATATGCGAACTATTACATAAACAAATTTCATTGTGCTAAAGGTAATACAAGAAAGGAATGGGTAATCATCAATAACTTGTTCAATAGAAATATCAATTTTGATGAACCTTCAAAAATGAAGTTTGAAAATAGGGATATCAATAGTTCTGCAGAAATGGCAGAAGATGTCTTCAATGATTTTTTTACTAATGTACCGATCAATACTCTTTCTCATGGTGGTTACTCTACAGCGTCTCAGTTTTTGTGCTCAGAAGGCTGTCATAAAAGTGAAAGTATTCAACAAAATAGTTTTTTCTTTAAGCCAATCTCCTCTTTTGAGTTTTATAGACAAAACACTTTGCTGGATAACTCAAACTCCGTTACACTGAATAGTTATTCAAGTGTTTTTCTGAAGAAAATCAGCTTTACTGTTGTAGATGTTTTAGCTATCATTTTCAACAAAAGTATTTACTGCTCTCTTTTCCGGATAGATTGAAGATAGCTGAGGTTATACCTATATTCAGAAAAGAGGACAGGACGAAGTTAAATTACTATAGCCCGATCTCTCTTCTTCCGGTGTTCTCAAATTGTTTTGAAAAGGTGATAAAGAGCACAGTTGTTTTGTTTTTCTGGAGAAAAAACGAACCAATATGGCTTTAGATCTGGCAAATCGACGGAAGATGTGCTTGTTAATTTCTGTAGTCAGGTGCATGATAGTTTAAATAGCAAAAAAACACCGCTGCACTTTTTATAGACATCACCAAAGCCTTTGATACCGTTGACCATAATCTCCTATTGATCAAATTGGAGAAGGCTGGTCTCAGCGGCTTTAATCTTTATTTATTTACTGCATATCTCAAAAATAGGAAACAAATGGTTAAAATGGAAATTCTTTCAGTGTCGAGACGTTCGGATCGGTGTTCCTCAGTGATCCGTTCTTGGTCCTCTGCTATTTGTAATTTTCATAAAGTCTATTTTTAGCCAACATTTAAGGTGTAAGCAAACTGGATTTGCTGATGATATTGCGTGCTTATATTTAAATACGTCTGTACTAGACTTAATTGCTGCTATTAAATAAATTACAACTGTTAGAAACAGTTTATTATAGTTTGGTACAATCTAAGTTGCAATATGGGCTCGTATGTTGGGGTGGTACTTATAACAATAATTTACAACCCCTGATAGTATCTCAGAAACATATTCTACGATTAATATGGAAAAAACCGCCGTGAACATAGTTTTTGTTTGTTTTGTAATTCAAAGATACCCCCGCTAAAACATCTTCACTTCTACAAAGTTTTAAAAATATTTTACGTAAGAAGTGGAAACTTACTAAATCAGAATTTAACTACTTATGGGCTACGTAGCACAGAACGATGTTTAGCTAAATTCCACATCACAATACTTATCGCTTCTTACATTTTTATACTTCAGTGGAGCCCAGATTATTTAATAGGATGCCTTTTGAATTTCGAAGTATACAAAAATTCTTTTCATTCGACAGAGAAATTAAAAAGTGGCTATTTAGGTTTAAGTTTAATGAAATTAATAATTTAATAAATTTAAATAAATAATAATATAATGTAGTTTACACAAAAAAAAAATATCTTATGCGCTTATATTTACTTGGATAACATTATCAGATTGCTTATGTATCTTATCAACCCACAACAATTGTATTTATCTTCAGTTTTTAATTTCCCTTAATTTACAATTATATAGAAGTGGTAAATCATTGGCCGGGGACGAGAAAGCTAAAATCAAAGCTTATCGCGAGTGTGACTTGTCTATTCCCCAAATAGCTAAACAAAATGCAGTGAAGCCGCAAAGTAATACCAACATGTCTACGCAATCAATTTACTATGGTAAAAACATGAAAGGGTGAACTGTTTGTGCCGTTACCGTTGATGACAAAAGAGCAATTTTGCGACTCGCGTCAAATTCGCACGATTATGCAGTCAAAATAAGAGAAAAAAGTGGTGTTATAGCTTGTTTCTACGGTAATGCGGGTTATTTCAAAAGCTAAACACTTGAAGCGTTTAAAGCAAAGAAAAAAACCACCGCCTAACCCGTCCCGTAAGGAACAACGTCTTTATTTATTCATTTTTATTATTTATTTTATTTATATATGTTATTACTTTCTTATTGCCTTAACTCAAAGTACTACAAAAGATATTTATCTTAATGTACCTTAATTTTGTATAATAAAATTGAATTGAAATTGAATTTGTTTCTGTCGCGCTAATATGACTTGGGGTAAGGACTGGTACCGTGTTGTTTTCTCCGATGAAAAAAAAAATATTTCGAGGGTCCTGACGGATTTAACTCGATCGATTACACAGCCGAGTGTGCGGTGTTATGGTTTGGGGAGCCTTCACTTACTATGGCACTTTAGAATTGCAGTTTCTGACTCCTGGTATGAATGCGCAATCTTACATTGGTGTACTCAAGTTTCCCTTCCATGAATGAGCTATTTGGTGACTTGCCGTGGATCCTACGACAGGATAATGCACCAATACACAACGCCAGAGTGATAAAACTTTACATTGAGCGCCAAAATGTCTCAATTTTGGACTGCCCACCATACTCTCCCGATTTGAACATCATCGATAATGTTTGGGGATGGCAAACAATATTCAAATAAAAATGAACTCATAAAAGCAATTAAATGTAGCTGGGGCTCCATTTCATTGGATTATATCAAGAAACTGTATGATTTTCTCCCTAACAGAGTTTTTGAGGTTATTTATTACCAGGGTGGAAGCACCCATTACTAATTTGTATACCCTATTCTTAACCAACGACCATACCACGTCGAGTTAATCGGTTCTCGTCAGATCACCGTAATTAAACGACGTTGGGCGCGGTTAGTACGTAGATGGGGGACCGTTCGAGAACAGCCGCGTGTCATTGGCCAGTCCCATCTACAGAGTTGAGGTAGATAATACATACGTGGTATCACAATGGACATAAATTGGTCTAAGTGTGTCGGCTTCTGCCGACAGCCACATAAACCTAACCTAACCTAACCATACCCTATTCTAAGGGTATATTAATTTTGACGCATAGTTTGTAACATACCTTAATATTGCACGTAGACCCTTAAAAGTTACTATATTTATGATCAGCATCGATAGTAATGTCGATCTAGCCATGTCCGTCCGTCCGTCCGTCTGTCGGCAAAAATTAGGCCCTTAAATGGGCCTAGGGAGCAAAAATGTTTAACCATAAACTCTCTAGGGTCCCGAAATAATCAAGTTTACGAATTTTTGAAATCCGCCCACAGACACGCCCACAAACTCAAAAAACACATTTTTCGAAAAAATCGAATTTTGAGCTTGAAAGCTGAAATTTTTTATATATGATCTTTGACTCCTAAAACTGCTCGGGAGATGAAATTTTTAAAATCCGCCCACTGACACGTCCACAATTAAATAAAACAATTTTATCGAAAAGTCAAAGTTTGAGCTAGGGAGCTGAAATTTATAATATATACTTTCTATGTGCCCTTTATGCCTATGTGTAAATATTTTTAAAATCCGCCCACTGACACGCCCACAATTAAATAAAACAATTTTATTGAAAAAAATGTTATATAACAAAATACTAAGAATTTTGTCACGCCCACTTATGAGGGATAGGAATAAGAATAGGGTATCCAACATTTCGCCCAACGGACTGCAGCCCATCCCTATGTTTTTTTTTTATTTTTTTCTTAAATTTAATTTAAATTTTGTTCCTTAATATTTACCTAAACCTGAGAGTGTTTAACTATTCCTAAATGCTAGGTTTATGTGGGGGGTTTTATTCAAATGAGCTAAAATTTAATACAAATATTTTGAGTCCTATCACTTTAATATGTATATGTATATGTATATGGTAACTTATATTCCTCAATGTTCATTTATGTAATATCTAGTGTAAGTTCACTTATGTATGTAATGCTAATTATGTGATCAGTGATTTTAATTAAATGAAATGAAAAAAATGAAAATACTTCGTCCCCTCCATCTGTTCCTCGCAACATAGTCCATGGCCATTACGATACAAAAGTCTTTGTTTGGAATACTGACGCATGTTTGCCTAACGAGAAGAAACGTCTTATGCTGTAGCTCAGCATGAAAACACCGTAGTCAAGGTGTCAAAGTCGGTAAGGTAGTTGAATGAAATTAATGGTCACATAGATCTGACATTTTTTTTTTTTTTTTTTTTATTTTTTTTTTTTTTTATAAAAAAGGAAATCCAAATCCCAGAGCACTCAGACTCGGTAACGTTCCATTGTACTACCAGGCAGAAATCCTCCTTTTGGTGTAGAGGCATGTAATTGGGTGGCGTATGTTGTTGTTCCCCATGGGGATTGAACCTGCACCGCACGGGTCACAAGCCAACACACTAACCTCTACACCGTCGCCACCCATAGATCTGACATCCTCCAGAGATAAATTCAAAAATGAATTGTATTATATTATTTAACTTTAAAATTTTGCTTGCATTGTAATCTTTTGACCTTGAAACTCGTAGATGGAAATATAAAATAAATAAATTTAAATTTAAATCCCAATCAATATAATAGTTTTCGGTTATTTTCGTATTGCACGGAGAGTATAGAGTGAATACAACCTTTGTTTATACATATATATATATATAGAGAACCTCCCAGCAGTGTGGCCTCAGAGTCATCGCACAAGGCATTTACTTGAAGCGTTCTTTATTCTACCTGAACGATTTTAGTGCATCAAGATTTAATCGAGAGTTTTTAGCTTTATCAACATCCAAGCAAACAAAAAAAAAATAATAATTTACTCAACACCAATTCATGCATTTCTTGCATCCATAAACGTAAAAAAATGCAAAAAAAATATGCCACACACGTCTTAAACTAATATCAAAAATGTATTAGACTCTACTTTTCTCCGATCCGATATAGTCGGCTTAAACCAAATAAGGTAACCAAACAAAACCTTGCTCCCCTGTAAACGCCCTTGAAGAAAATTTCAGCACTTTGGGGCCAAAAGCCATACCGTTCAGTAGTAACTTCATGCCCTCCATGAATTTATTCATCCATTTGCCTAACGTATGGCAAATCATCTGCGAGACGATTCTATTATCCGCACCAAGATAGAAACTAGCTAGCTCTATAAACCAATACAAAAGAGCGTCGCTCCATCACGCAATTGGAGGTGATGGAAGGAACTGCACATATAATATAGCGCCTATATCGCAGCTCGGGGGATTCCGTTGTTATCCTAGTCAACCCCCATTTCATAGATGCACGTTCAACCTACACAATATGACTGCGAAAGAATGATGCGACCACGAGATGCACTGAGAACCAGATATATTCATATTCACATTACCGCTGGCGTTCTGGCTACAAAAAAAAAAAATGTAGACAATACTCCCGAGCCCTGTGATGCAGCCGCATAAGAGTTGTAGGAATAGGTGGGAGTTCGCGACGCACCGGGCTAAGAACGAGGGAATAGACAAATTTCTCTATGCCAGCTAACCCTAAGCATAGTTACAGAATAATTTACTGAAGTAGGTGATGGTGGTGGTAGTGATAGTGGAAATGGGATAGGGGATATAGTTACAACAGGAAATCTACCCGCCGGCCATTTCATAGAAAATCCAGCGCAACTACTGGGAAATGGTTATGTAGGAAACTTCATAGAAATTTTCTTACTTACAAAAAGATTATTGAGTCAAACGACGAGTAAGAGAACAAGATGAGGGATAGAGCAACATGATAGGGTCGATGGGAGAGCGACTAGCATGTAGACAAAATGAAAGAGAGTCCAATAATCAGCCCGCGGCAATTCGTTGCCGAGAATATTGTGTTGAAGTCGAGCGAGAAAGGTTGTGCTATGCTACGCTTAGTGGCTTGACGAATAGAAAAATTAAGGAAACACTGAAAAGGTGCAAGGTAGAAAGCACATTTCATTTAAAAGGATTTTTCAATTTTGTCTCGCATTCGAGTAATCGAATTTCAAAAATCTTCTGTGAAATTTATGATTTGTGGAGACAATTACAAATTAATTAAAAGGCACACCAAAAAAGGCTCCGTATTGGAATCTCGCCGATGAAAAAGAAGAGGGAGGGTCCTCCCAGGACGGTGCCATCACAATTCGGCGAATTGCTTTTCGGTATCGAATTCATCCCTCTCCGCCAATGCGGTACTAAAACGGTGGACCTTATGAGCATTGGCAAAGGCCCCACCGTGGATGAGCCGCTTATCTCTCACGCTGCGGTAGTGGTTGTTATATTCCGGGATACCCTTTTGCATCAATATGTATAATTGCCACCGATGGTTAAATTCAGACCGTATCTAGTGTACTCTCTATGTATATTTCATTGCGGTAGTGGGCTCGAAAGATCCGGCAATTGTCGATGGCCATCGCCCTTGCAACGTGCCTTTGAGTCACCTTAATGAGGAAATTGTGAATCCTATTCAACTGAGCCCCATCGTATAGGACCTTGTTGAATTGTATTTTATATAGTTGGATTCATGCGTTCGAAACAACCGTACTCATGTCCTAACACATTGTCTCTCCAAAACCCGAATCTCTTTCATTATCATATAACTAGGCGTTCTATTCAACCATAAGCAATGATCGAGCTTTTTTGACCAGCAAGAAACCGAGCTTTCCGAGTGCTGATTAACGGCTCATGAGTTCGGCTTCGGTACTTGTAGCAAATATGTAATCTACATTTATTTACTGACCACAAGTTGGTAATTAATTTATTAGTTAATGGCTTTTACGACTTATAGGAATTTCCGTTTGCAAGATGTGCAATTTCGTAAAAAAATCCTTTTTTTTGTGGGTAAGCGGAGAGATAAATCAATTGAAAATGCGTAAGCCGCCCTAAATTTCAATGTTGAACAGAACAGCTGTTATACCGATAGTAAAAATCATTCTTTTCTGTGCTGAGTAAGAATTACCTTCAAGAAGCGACAGTGAACATGTCGATGGCACGACGACAACTGAAGGATGAGCTCTTCTGCGATTTCGGATTGATTGCGGGGATTTAAACATGTAAAGACATGTTCTCGGTAATTCCAAAAATGTCATTTACATGAATGAAATATTATTATCAAGAAAGTTGAAAATGCATACTTTACCCTACCTGGTGATAAAACCATGGATATGACCATTGACCAAGTGTCATTATGTGTCCGATACGTTGACTTCCACGATGACTTCCGCCAACGGATTATTCGTGAAGATTTTGTAAGATTCGTACCGATTTATTTCATATAGTACGGAGCACTGTCAAATGCGAAGTCAGCCCGTTCTGTTCGGAATTGTCTTGGGATTGTGATGAATGTGACGAACTGTTCAGAAACCATTCAATTGTGACAACATTTCTTGAAGACCTCATCCAAGAACATGCACAGGAGAGCACGAGGAAGAGGCTCATTGGCCTTTGTGAAACAAGATTCCTTGAACGACATGACAGCATAATATCATTCGTCGGAATATCCAACATTATGGGGTTAGAAAAAAGTATGGGGAATTTAGAAACATTTCAAAAACACCTTACCACTTACTTGCAGCACGTCTGAAAAGCGAGTTCATTGTCAGTCTCTTGCTTTGTGACAGACTTTTCAGTTTCATGCTTTCTTTGTCAGTTCCACAGCCCCGGATCTTCAATTTTTATTAGGCGGGGCAAAAACTGAAAAATGCCGCCCCCGCCCACTTATATTTATTTTTACATTTATCTTCTATATAATTTCAGCTATCAGATGTCCACTATACTCTATCCAGCAAAAATTGTCAGTACATGACTTATTGAGGAGCTTTTTTTCTACCAGTGGTGCCTGTAGATACTCTTACGGCACTCAAACGCAAGAATTGCCACTGAAATAAAAACCAAACCACTGTCATATCAAGGAATTGTTGTTGTAATTTTCCTAAAATTCGCATGCAACCCACCACAACCAGTCTCCCACACAGCCGAATGGGAATGAGCATGATCGTCTTGTGTTCGCTTGCTATTATCATCCACCAAAATAAGCAGTGTGTGTGACTGAAGCACATCAGAAAAAGAGTATTACCATCTCTACAATGAAGCATATCATTAAGGGGTTTTCTATGAGAACGAATTATTACGTGGGGTGTTGCCGTTCGGTTTTAATTTGATTGTGTTTGTATTGTACAGCTGCACAAGTGCAGTTTTTTTTACCATCTGTTTAGGTATATGACATTGCGTATGGTTATATAATTTTGTATTCTAATTGCCTGATTGTGTCTACATTTCACAATATACATATTTACATATAGCGGAAAAGACTGGGAAATGTTTTAAGAAAATCTTGCTGATTGAGTTTATGTCGCAAACTGTTTAAATAAAAAAACATAGGGACGGGCTACAGTCCGCTTGGGCGAACTGTTGGATACCCTATTCTTATTCCTATCCCTCATAAGGGGGCGTGACAAAAGTCTAAGTATGGTTAAATTGTTAAGAACGCTCTACATATTTTGTTATATAACATTTAAAGGATTTTATAAAAAAACGCTCCCTGGCTCAAACTTGGGTGTTTCAATAAAATTGTTTTATTTAATTGTGGGCGTGTCAGTAGGCGGATATAAAAAAAATTAACACATGAGAATAAAGGGGCCCTAGAGAGTATATATTATAAATTTCAGCTCCCTAGCTCAAACTTTGGATTTTCAAAAATTGTGGGCGTGTCAGTGGGCGGATTTTGAAATTTTTTTATCCCGAGTAGTTTTAGGAGTCATAGATCATATATAAAAAATTTCAGCTTTCTAGCTCAAAATTCGATTTTTCCAATTTTTTTTTTTTGAGTTTGTGGGCGTGTCTGTGGGCGGATTTCAAAAATTCTTAAACTTGATTATTTCGGGACCCTAGAGAGTATGTGGTTAAAATTTCAGCTCTCTAGGTCCAGTTTAAAGGCCTAATTTTTGCCGACAGACGGACGGACGGACGGACATGGCTAGATCGACATTACTATCGATGCTGATCATAAATATAGTAACTTTTAGGGGTCTACGGGCAATATTAAGGTATGTTACAAACTATGCGTCAAAATTAATATACCCTTAGAATAGGGTATAAAAACATAAATACATCCTTTCATCTCATTATGTACCTGTTGGTATGATGTCTTTATTTTTCCGATGAATGACGCCTGTTTTGCCAATGAATACGGGAATTCCCAAAAGGAAGATCTCTAGTAAGGTACGGATGCAATCATACAATGGGTTGCCTATTTACAGATATATAGACATGAACGTGTGGGATATATATTTTATACACAGCACAGGATAGAATTTAATATAAAAATATGCATAATAAAAATAAAAATCAAATATATTATTGCATTTGTGAATTGAAATTAGAAATTAACTCTTCGAGCTTTTTGTGTAGCAAATAAATCTATGGCCCTGTCATAATTTAACTCGTGTGCAATTCGATTTTCTATCGCTAAGATTGCAGCACTCAATAAGCGTTCCATAGAAGATCGCAAATAATTTTTAATTAGTTTTAGTTTGCTAAAACTTCGCTCACAGCCTGCGGATGTACTAAGCGTAGAGTAAATTTGCAGGGCAATACAAATATTAGGAAAAGCATACTGCAAATCATGCGCATAGATTTGTTGCAAGAGATAGAAACCGTTAGCCTTTTCTATATAACCAATTAAAAGCGGAGCTTGCTCTTTAAAAACGTAGAGTTCCTGGCAGAATTCAACGGCGGTTAAATCTCGCTCGTATTTTCGAGCCAGATCTGCTCCATACTTTTGCAGTTCTTCAATTGACATTTTCAAAATATTAGTAACATTAAGAAAAGCAAAATTCAAATTCAGCACAATAGCACAATCAAATCTCTTTTTAATTTCTGATATGATTTGATCAAATACCATCATTATTTCCGTAGAAAATAGTTGAGCAGGCTGGAGTGTTTGTAATTCGTCTTCACACATCTCATTGAAATGATTTTTGCGTTTCGGAATTAGTTTGTTTTGTAAAATAGGGTCAACACCCTAATTTCGCGGATAATATTCGCCCAAATAGTTAAATTAAGAATAAACTTAAAATATTTTATAGCAGTTAAGAGATGACCTGTCTCGTACTTAGTTTCTGGACCATGAGAAGTTTGCTTAACTTCTTCTAAGGCTTCCAATATTTCTGGCAAATTTTTTAATACCGCATTCACAGCACCATATTTCGCCGACCATCTCGTCTGACTGCTTCCTTTTAAATTTGTTTAAACGTATTTTTTCATAATGTCCCACCTAATAGTGGAGCCAACAAAAAAGCAATATACCTTTTGAATCAGTTCAAATAGGTTAATAGCTTCCTGGCATGATGAGGCAGAATGAACACCTACAAGATTTAAGGAGTACGAACTCGTCCAGCTCATTTCATTGTGCAATCCTGGCCTGTACTCCTTTTTAGATTTATTGATGCGACACTAATATAGTCAGTATTTTACCTTCGGTTTATCGACAAGTACTAAAAAGTAAACATAAACAAACAACACACATGTTTAAAACAAAACACTGTCGTGGAAAGATATCGACAAGGGAGTTTCCGAATATAGCTTCATCCCTCTCGCACACATGGTAATCAGACGCGTACTGCCGCGATCTGCGATTCCTGCGGGAGACCGGGCGCGTATTTTCAACTATGCCATACAATAATAATAAATGTTCGTGCAGCACGTCTCACTCCGCGCTCTGGGTATCGGTCGAGTTGATATGGGAATGAAATTTCTGTACTTGTACTATTATTTATTCCGTGGTCAAAGTTAAGTAAATGATGAGTTGTCCATTCGTCTATTCGTCTGTAAAGTGTGAATTTGGCCGCCCTCTGAACTTGCCGCCCGGGGCATATGCCCCGGCTTGCTCCCCTAGATCCGGGCCTGCAGTTCCAGAAAAATCACGAGAGGGAAAAAATGACTGTCATTCGGTGACATTTTTAGAGCAGCTGAAAAGCTGGCAAAAGAAGTATCGATAGGAACTCAGAGTTCTGAGACTCCTGACAGCTCATTATAATTATCAAACAAGCTCTGTTGAATCGTTCGTTTATTTTGCTGTTTTATTCCTGGCGTCGATACGCTGATTCAGAATTTGTCGGACAAATTCCTCAACGAAAATGCAGGAAACCTTTCAAACTTACAGATCTTTCTGCCAGGTTTTGGCGCAATTGAAAAAGTAGATGACTTGGATCATTTTGCTCCATACTTAAATGAATCCGCTCTGAAAGCTCAAAATAAATTGTGGTGTGCAAAATTATCAGGAATCGAGAAAGATGCCGGGGTTTTAGAAGTTTTAAATCTTTGTGACACGAACAGATTTCCAAAAATCTAATAACTTTGAACAGTTTTGGCGAGTCTTCCGGTCACAACGGCAAGTGTGGGGGGATGGGGTAGTTTTTGACACTCAAACGAACCAAAACTTACATACGGACAACGAACGATTCGTGTATTGTCAATCCATGTTGCCTTAGGTGCTCATCCGAATAAAGTTCTCGAGATTATGGCAGCAAAGAAATCTCGAAGATTGAAATTCTGAATTTCCTCACTTCAACATGTATACGCGTAGCTTGTGCGACACTTGAAAATATACGGAGGATATGCATTTTTTTCTTTATTAGTGAAGGTGAAAATCTCGAAAGATATAATAGGGTTAGAAACCCTATTCGTGTTCGACTCTAACCGCATTAAAAATCCCTCCTAATCATGAATAATCTAAAAAGATCGACAAATGATTTAAGTTTCAACGCTCAGTTGCGATTGAGAAGGTATCTATTCTAATTTAAATACGGGTCCTCGTATATTTTTAGATTATAAGTTCGTGAGGTTTAGTTCTTTTTAATCTACGAATATTATATCGTATATTTTAGGAATAATATGCATCTGCAGATGATCGCTTGTGCCTAATTGTACTATTTAATTCCTTCCGATACAAGTTCAATCTGCAAATCCCGCTGTGTGATGCATAATAGCTATTGAACAGTAATTGAGTAATCCAGTGGTGAAACGTTGTACAAAGCATCCAACCGGCAAAATAAAAGTGAACTGGTAAATAAATTTAACGTGAAAAGGAAATATGTAATAATAAATCGGTGAGTATTTTTCTATAATAATTTATAGGGTAAAATTGGTTTTTCCTTTAAGATGGTTTACTTTTCAGATGAACACGAGTTGGAAACCTTCAACGAACAATGTTGGATACAATTTAACCACCTAGGTTATTCAACTTAGAAAATTGGTACCAAATAGGCTGGCTTATAACAAGTGAATACTGTTTTGGAAATTTTGGAATTCATCATGTTTGTATAATTCGATTTCGCATTAATTATTAAACAACTACTTTTTTTTTATAATTAGCGTGCGCTAAAATGATTTGTTTTATTTTTCTGTAATTGATACAGTATCCTTATAATGTTGCCACAGCGCAGGCATTTTCGTTGCTGCAAGCACCACCCAGCTAATGATTCATTGTCTGTTTTTGGGTGCTGCTTACTACTTGAAAGAATAGGAGGTTAGGAAAGAAGTTTTTGGTGCGATAGGGTTTGTGTTCTCCACAGGTGGCGCTCTTTTTGTTTAAGGGAGATTTGAATTGTTGTGTGTATTCAATTTTACAAAGCATGGCTCTGGCCGGGATTCGAACACACGACCTGTGACCATCGCACCATTGTCACCTGCAAATATAAATATAAAATATGAAATTATAATAATAAATAAATATAGCTATTTACGTTCTAAATTCAAAAATTGTAAAGGGTTTTTCAACAGGGACGCTACAAAAGTAGAGCGACTTGCCGCTCTTTTAACATTTCTCTTCAGTAATCTTTGCCATTTCATGGTGGAAAGATATACGAGCCAACAACGAGTCGAAATTATTAAAATTTACTATCGAAATTCGGAGTCAGTGGCCTCAACGTTAAGGATTTTCATCGAAAAATCATCTTCAGCGATGAGGCTCATTTCTGGCTGAATGGCTTCGTCAATAAACACAATATGCGGTATTGGTCAGGCAGCAATCCACACGTACTCCATGAGTCATCATTGCATCCTGACAAAATTACGGTTTGGTGTGGTTTATGGGCCGGCGGCTTCATTGGGCCGTACTTCTTCCGTGATGATCAAGACCGGCACGTTACTGTGATTGGGAATCGCTACCGTTCAATGATAACCGAATATTTTTGGCCCCAATTGGGTGATATGGACTTGGACGACATGTGGTTCCAACAAGACGGCGCCAAAAGCTACACAGCGAATGCCACAATCAATTTATTGGAATTCAAGTTTGGAAACCGTGTTATCTCACGAAATGGTCCAGTCGCTTGGCCGCCTCGGTCGTGCGATTTGACGCCGTTAGACTATTTCCTGTGGGGCTACGTCAAGTCTATGATCTATGCCAACAAGCCAGCAAGGATTGATGAACTTCGTACGAATATCGAACGTGAAATTGCAGCAGTATCGGCCGATTTATGCTTGAAAACCGTCGAAAAATGGGTTCAGCGTCTGGACTTCTGCAAGCGTGCCCGTGGTGGCCATGCAAAAGAAATCGAGTTCCATACATAATGACACGGAACGTACTTTCACAGGAATAAAGAATTTCATTGATATCCGAAACCGTTTTTGTTTTATTTAAAAAAAACTTTTGTAGCGCTCTTATTGAAAAACCCTTTATAACTAAAAAATTATAATAAAAAATCCTTGTAGCTAATATACGAAAACTCAGTCTTTCGTTTTCGGGTTTAATTGGTTTTTCCTTTAAGATGGTTTACTTTTCAGATGCAACGGAGTTGGATACATTCAACAAACAATGTTAGATACAATTTAACTAACTTGGTGGGTGATGGTTAACCACGAAAATTGGTAAATTGGTACCAAATAGGCTGGCTTATAACAATCCAGTATTTTGGTTAAATTCAACCAAGTGAATAAGCTAAATTTAACCCTTTTATGGAGGTTATAATATAATAAAAGCTTTGCCGTTAAGGAAGAAAAAGATGTCGTCTTACCAAACTCTGGGTATTACAAGTTTGTGGTTGTAGTTTGTAGTTTGAAATCGGACACGGCTGTGATGTGATTTTTCCCCTAAGTCGCCTTTTACTACAAACCTTGTTTTTGGGGGACGCTTTTGTGATTTCTTATCCCGAACCCGCATGGGCAACACTGTCCAGTTCTCATCGCCTCAAATGCCAACTCAGATAAGGAATGTCTCTTCATAGATAGGATGACAGACTCTAGCCTATGCCAAGTTAGTGGAGTCACAAACTGCATGGGTAGGTAATTAGACCTGATTTTCACAACTGATCCTATTAATTCCTCGGTCTCGCCTTGTCCCTTATCGCTCTCTACCATTGATAACTATCACTCCCCTCTCCTTCTTTCGTTTTTCCACGACTCTCCACTTCAGCCCACATCTACCGCAGCTCTCTCCTCTTATGATTTTCACAAGGCTAACTTCCGAAAAATTAATTCCTATCTCAGCAAGTGCTCTTTCGACTTCGCCAATCTTTCATTAAATGATGCTCTGTGCACGTTTTACAGAGAATTATTTAATTCCATTTCGCACTATGTTCCCATTTCTCGTCATAAAACGTCATCCACATCTCCCCCTTGGTATAATCATAGACTTCGTTCCTTACGAAACAAGAGAAACAAGCTATGGACAGTTTTTCTTCGTACCAAGTTTTCTTAGGACTACTGTAACTATCTCGGTATCTATCTACAATTCACCCAGCTTTATAACTCTCTGTACCAACGTTATATAAATAATGCACAAGTCAACTTAATAAATGACCCCAAGTCCTTTTTCCGATTCGTCAACAACAAAAAAAAAATCAGACTGCTACCCTCCTTTTCTCTCTTATGAAAACGTATCATCCACGGACCAACATACCATTGCCAACTCATTTGCCGCATTTTTCAAGCAATTTTTCTCTGACAACTTATTTGTACCATACTCTACGTACTTCAGCTACTTACCTAACTTCTCTATCGGCCCCTTTCTCTCTCAAACTATTGACCATACTCTCATCGAAATCAAGTTACAAAAGCTAAACTATGATCTCACCCCGCAATTTTTCTCAAGAAGTGTTCTTCCAATTTGTGGTCACTCTTTCTTTCCTCTTTCGTCTATCTCTTTCCCAAGGAGCATTTCTCCAGATTTGGAAGACCGCTTTCATAACCCCGACACAAAAAAAGAATTAAAAAGTGATATCACTAATTATCGCCCTATTGTCAAACTCTCACATATTCCCAAAATCTTTGAAAGTATCATATACGAAGCCTTAAGCTTTCGATGCAAGTCTCTTATTTCGCCGTACCAACATGGCTTTCTGAAAGGTAGATCAACCACTACAAATCTTGTCGAATTCGTGTCATTTGCCTTGTCAGCATTAGAGAACGGCAACAAAGTTGAAGTTATTGCAACTGACTTTAGCAAGGCCTTTGATAATATACCTCATCAAATAATTCACTTTAAATTGTCCGCTCTTGGGTTTGAACCCATTTTGTTAAAATGGATATCTTCCTACCTGGAAAACGCAAGGCAGTCATTTGGGTCCCCTTCTCTTCATCCTCACTATAAACGACCTTGAAAAGGTCATTAATCACTCCTCCTTTTCTCTATACGCCGACGAAACCAAAATCTTCAAACTCGTTTCTTCACCTCATGACTCATCTCTCCTTCAACAAGACCTTGATCGGTTTGCAACCTGGTGCCTCAAAAATTGCTTAGAGCTTAATATTCCCCAATGCCAATCTATTACCTTATCGCGCAGGCGCAACAAATCCCCTCCCCGTCACTACCTTCTTCATGGTCAACCAATCTCTTTCGTTCAATCTCTCCGTGACCTTGGGATATTGCACGACAGTGAGTTAAATTTTCGTTTACATATTGACGAAATAATTCGTAAAACCAACGCATCACTTGGCTTTGCTAAACGCTGGTCTAAATAATTCTGCAGCCCCTACGTGACTAAATCCCTCTACACCACTTTTGTTCGCCACCTCCTTGAGTACGCCAGTCAAGCGTGGTCTCCTTTTCATCAAGTTCACGTGCTCACAATCGAGAACATCCAACGTCGCTTCCTTCGATTTGCTCTTCGGGGATTGCCTTGGAATGATCCTTGTATGCTGCCTCCATACCTAGATCGCCTAAATCTCATTAACATGAACTCCCTTGAGGATCGTAGGGACGCTGCGGACATTCTTTTCATTTATCGCCTTCTCTCAGGCTCCGTCGACTGCGCCTCTCTTAACAACTCTATTTTCTTTAACACTAATCCTCGTAATTTACGCTGCCCTCGTCTCTTTTACCTTCCAACCCATCGAACCTCATATGGCTCCAACGAACCAATCTCCCGTATGCTGCAGAAGGTTAACTCAAATCTTTCCGTCTTTGATTTCAACCAAAACCCTGCCTGCTTAAAATCGATCTCCTTCACCATTCCCCTAATCCTTAAGCCTTATTTTTAAGCCTTCTTATTTTTTAAGTTTTAGTTTTTAAGTTATTCATTAGATGTTAGTTTTAGCTTGTAGTAAGCCAAATAAATGAGGGCTATCTCTGCCCTCACCAAAATTAAAAAAAAAATAAAAATTAAAAATTAAAAAATTATATATTTTCAAATACCCAGGGTAAGGATAGAAAAAAACTTTAAATATTATGCTGAACGAGAAAAATGATTTCTCACTAAGGACACCAGGAGTCATGTATACTGAACCATACCGTACAGCCTACATGGAAGTAACGAGAGTATACATGTTCTTTCTCACAAGTTCCGTTGACCTTGGGAAATCCAAAGATGATCAAAATCATAACACATATGAGTACATGACCGGCTATTAACGGGTTTGCTATTTACTAGACACTGTACAGGTCTTTCATCGTTCTTGCTGTGATTACTGTTATCTATTGTATTGTTAAGCTTATATTAAGTAGACATTGTATAATTGATATTCATTCTGATCTTAGCGTTCATACAATAAAGAACCATAAAATAGAAAGCGACGTTTTTATTTCATTTGTGTACATAGCTCAGCGTTCGGCTACTGACGGGATTTCATTAAATCCATAACTCCGGGTACCATTTTGGATTTTGGACACATTAGAAGTATGCAAGTCTCTTATCTGCAATGTAATGCCAAAAGTTGGAATGTTGTACTTTTATACATCTGCATTTAGGCTCTAGGACATTTTCTCTCAAAAATTTAAACAATTTCCATGAAAGATGAATTAATGTTCCACCATAATCGACTCGCATCAGTCAGACCCTTATGATCCAAGTACTGCTTGTTGGCGCTGAAGCATGGACCCATGCAGATGAATATACTTTCTGGGATATCCAACGGAGTTTATTCGACTTGTCAGCAAATATAAATAGAATTGACGAAAGAATAAGTTTCCCGGGAAAAATTATTGGCTGGATGTTGCTTCGAAAGAAAAATCCTCCGGGTGGTATTCATGTATGTTAACCCTCTACTGCACGCACTATGATCCAATAAAAAAAATAAAAAAATTGTCATTTTTGTTATTCATTTTGTACAATTAAGAGACTAAAACAAAAAAAAAATTGTTTAAACAAATTTTATTAAGAGATATTAACTTTTGCCATATATGGCTGGTTGTGCACTTACACATTTTTCAAGCGAAATTACCTTTGCCATATATGGCCGGTTGTGCAGTTACACATTTTTCAAAATAACAAAAAATAAATAAATATAGAATTCAGTTCAACGGTAAGTTAAATTGTCGCGAAACGCGTATACTAAAAAATAAACGCGGGCCGAAGCACGCGCGAACACCAACCGTTCGCTAATTTAAAACACGATAAGTTTATAAGTAAATATAGGATTTATTCAGCGAAAGCTCCGCACTACACAATCTCAGAATTAAGACTAACTTAATAACTACAATATCTTCCTCTGGATAGCTCTGTTCCCAACATCAGAACTGCTGACTCCTCTATTCCGGTAATCGCACGCGCATCCGTTGAGTCGCGCATGCAGGTAATCCGATTCCATGCACTGTGATCGTGAGAACAAGTCTGTGCATGAAAGTGTCAACTCAGCGAATACCGTATGATTCGCTGGCATGCACCTGACTCGTGCATCGTGTTAACTGGTATAACAAAACAAAAACATTTTCTTCAATATTCAGTACAAAATAAATTAATATTAATTCTTTAGGAGTGGCCTGACTTTGAAAACTTTGTCGTATCCAGGTTGGCCAAATCTCACAAATTGATCATTATCAGCGAAATGGAGACATCTTTTTATTTTCTCCCACCGCCTACATGGCATGGCATTCAAAAGGCTGTCCTAATTGAGAGTTCCTCCAATAGCGTCTAGTAGAAGGCAGCTTGATGAGGGACGTGAATAAGGTTACACCGACAAATTGTTCCATTTCACTTCGAGTAATGCTGACTGGCTTATTTATGTTATCTTGCAATGCTTTTCTATTGGATTCCTCAACAATCATATCAAACAGTTCTCCCGTGAAAAGAAAAGAAAAGAAGTAAGGGGGGTTTCTAGAGAGGACATTTCCTCTGGAAGCTCTTTGCTCCCTAAGAAGGGATAATCGCTGTCCATGAATGATGCACGAGACTTGTTCTTCCATGTTACCTTTTGCTTCTTCTTATCTTTCGATCTCAAAGTGGACAATGGTTTATCATCGTCAGAATCGTACTCGCTTTCATCGGTTTCAGGCACCTCCAGATGTTCTGTATAGTCCATCTAAATGGCCTGCTCATCCTCCGATTCGAGTATTTGATCCTCACTCTCATATCCATCACCAGGAATACCGCAAAATCTGTTTCCGTAGAAAGAATTTGACGAGATCATTATTTTCTCATTGCAAAAAAAGCGAAATTTTTTTATTAGTATTTTTGTGAATGGATAAGGAGCCATATATGGACATTGCCAAAAACTCGCCGTGTCTTGAATTCCACAGTCATAATTGAACATTTAACACTTAAATGTTACTTACCAATATTGAATCTGACTAAAAAAAAATATAACAGCTTTTAAATTATTCTCTAGTCAATAATAAATAAATTTTTATTTTTATATTTTTGCACTGCACTCTCGCCGCGCTCACTGTTGAATTTGACTACGGTTTTTCGCGATTGTAGAAAAAAAAGAAAACTAAAAACATAAAATCACATACACAAGGAACTTTTCTAGACGATCCAAACGGTAATTTTCCTGTGGCAGTTGCGCAATCCTAGTAGTCGGCCTTTAAAAATCAAAAGCCATATATGGATTCTTGTGCGGTAGGGGGTTAAGGTACAGAGATGCGAGAAGATGCAATGAAGAATTGAACAGGCTTCAACAGTGATATTTACCTTGTCAAAAGGGTTGAATAAAGGATTCGGCCCTCAACCACTCGCTGTACGAGACTATGGAGGAAGCAAGATCAAGCTGTCTGGTGGAGGTCAGCAATGCTTAGATCATATAAAAAAATTGTTTGAAGTCCCATCTCAGCCATTAGGTTCAACATCAATCTGACATTTATCACTTGATTATTCTGTTATACTCTTAACTTGAATGAAAGAAGTAAGCATTCGGCTGCTACTAAATCGTTTTTTGATCAAATATTAAATTATTCACGGATGACCCTAATTTACTATCAAAAAACAGTGAAACAAACGGCACATTTGTATCCATTTCGGAACAAAAAAGTGCTACGGAAGATGTGAAATTTTATTCATAATCAGCATTTGGTATGCCTGCAGCTATATGGATAACCCTAGGCGTATGGGGGTATGCTATATTATTTTCAGACTCGAAAATCCATCATTTCTGTAGCGCTGCAGGCAATCTATGGGATGAAATATTATAATTACGAGGTACACAAAACCCGCTCTCGCTCTTGTTTTTTTTTATTCTTGTAGAACCACCAGCACCACATCACCTCCAGCGATAGCGGCAGCACCAGCAACATCATCTGCAAAGCCATCTGGTGAAGGTAGGTGAGGAGCCATAATACAGTGACGTCAATACACACAGGAATATTTTATTCGTTTTCGGTTGGTGTTAAATGTGACAGCCGACTAAGCCGAATGCATAACTTGCTTGATAGTGTTTGGGTATGGTCCGGTCCGGGATGGGTTCGGCGGGTCGCCGCAATAGCGATAGATATGTGTGGTAAGAGAGAGGATGTTGTGGTGGCTGACTTTGTTGTGGCTGAAGCCCGTGATGATGAGAATGGTGACCAAGTTGAAGATGCCTATAGACAAATTGTTTACCATTAGGGAAGGATATTTCCTGTTTTCCTCCATTGTCTTTCAATTTTCTTCGTTTCTATATCATACTGCGAACATTCACATTATTAAATGTTTGTTTTGATGGCAACTGGCGAATTAAGTCAACGTATTTGCACATACTTTTGGTGTTAATACTATGAAAGTATTTATTGTTATGTTAATTAGTGACACACTGGTACAGAAGAGTAAATTAAATGTTCTCTTCGCTTTGGTATGCACTCTCTTGACGAGGATGATAGTAAACATGAGGGAGGGAGTGGAAAGTAGGCGAAATTATTTATTAATGAGACAATCATTTGGGTTTAATTAGCCATTATTAACGGCTTTGGCCCACATTTGAATATGTAGCAATGTTGTGATTCGATAATTTGATGGATATGCGAACAATTAAAATGGTGTTAAATGAATTTACAAATGTATTTACCAATTCCTTTTTTTTTTTAATAAAAACACAAGTTGTAGCCAAACACACTGTAATTATAACAAATTATTAGGTTGTATCTGAGTGACCATTTATAAATGCAAAGCTTATGCAAGAATTACTCAGCCACAAAAAGGTCTGAAAGTACCTTCATATAGCCAGACACATGGATAGCATTTACAAATGTGTCTAACCTACATCTTTTAAATACATATAAGTACTCTCACAGAATTTGAGGAGTAGGTAGGTAGTAGGTAGGTGAACAAGAAGAAGGACAACAGTATTTTAGTTCAGCAAAATTTATTATATAATTGAAAACCCAAAAAAATTGGTAAAAAATAAACAAATTTATCAGTATACGCACAGGAAAATATCAGCTGAAGTAGACAGATTGAGACTCACTGTGCTCTCGCCTAGTACAGGCATCAACAATTAGAGGTCTCGGTATCGGAGCATCATCAAAGATATAACCGCATGTTTACCAAGCTTTCCAACAAACAACCTGTATTATAAAAATGATGAGTGCAGATCAGCAAACGGAACAGGTCAAAATTGGTATGGGGATTAAAAAGTCTTAAGCCTGAAGAAGGGATGAAAAGAAGATCCTGCGCAGAATAAATCGGAATCACGCAGTCTCACTGCTCAAGAAAATCAAAAGGTCTTCCAATCAAAACAATACTCGAAGATCTTATAAGAAAAGTAAACAATTGTCTGTTGACTTTAGGTTCGGAACGCAGACTTATTGAAACAGCGTATAAAACCAAGTCACCAACGTCCTAGGAATGCAAAATATGTTGAAGCAGGATTTGAGGTTCATCTAAATGGGCATTTTGTAAAGAGGCACAAGAAGAGAACCCACATCAAGTATCGGTTCCATCACCAACTACAGAAGGGATAATTTGTACTTACTTAACTCTCTCACGACCCGTGAAGATTCTCTGCATGAGACATTGCAGCCTTCCATCCATACGCAGTAAGAAAACGCTTCCCCATGGTGCAACGAAGATCTCTCCAGTCTCAAACAGATGACTAAAGCGTTTTTCAATATCTGCCACAAACACAATTTCTGTCGGCCTTATAAGGACTGTCTAATTCTGTATAAGAAAGCCATGAAGACATCCGAAAAGGAGGCCTGGATGGACTATTGTCATTCGATAGAAACCCTTAAGGACTCCGCTAGGCTAAGCAAAATTTTGTCGAAGGAGCACTCCAACCCTTCACTTTCCCGGATGCAGCGATACTAGTACGGAACCAGAGATGTCTCGGCAACTACAACCTGCTCCCAACAACAATATTACTTCAATAATTTCCGAGGAAAAGATTTCCTGGGCTATTAACAGCTTCTCTTCGTATAATTCTCCGGGCCCTGACGGCATAATGCCTGTCATGCTACAGAAACCGCAAAACCTATCAATACCTTGGTTAGCGTCGATCTTCCGAACAGTTTAATACTAAATCACGTACCACACTCCTGGAGACGCGCTAGGTTGGTGTTTATACCGAAGGTGGGCAAATGCGGGCACGTATCCGCGAAGGGCTTCAGACCAATTAGTCTAACCTCCTTTATACTCAAAACCCTAAAGCGTGTCCTAGAAATCCACATGCGAAGCTCTCTGCCAGAAATATCGCTTTCCAAATCACAGCACGCCTATCTCAAGGGCAGATCCACGGAAACGGCTCTCCATGAGGTAGTGCGAATAATTGAAAAATCCATGCACTACAAAGAATACTCCCTAACCTCCTTCTTGGATGTAGAGGGAGCCTTCAACAACGTAGACGCGAAAGCTGTTCTTGAATCTCTAGTTGAACTGGGCATAGAGGAATCTATTAGGCAATGGATAGCCTCTATGCTCTGAACAAGAGTTATTCAGGCAACACTAGGCAACAGTCACTTAACCAAATTTGCCCATAGAGGAACGCCACAGTGTGGCGTCATTTCTCCGCTACTCTGGCTAATGGTTATGAACAAAATTCTCGTAAAACTAGACAGGGAAAGGGTCAAAGTTGTCGCGTATGCGGACGACGTAGTGATACTAGTGTCAGGGAAGTTTCCCTCCGTGATAAGTGAAATCATGGGACTGCTCTAGATAATGTAAGCACCTGGGCTGCAGTTGTGGCCTCGGCGTTAACCCGAGCAAAACCGAAATACCAAAACCAAAATACCCGATTTTACCCTACCCCGCCTAAACGATCAACCACTTACACTATCCTCCAGCGCTAAGTATCTGGGTATCGCGCTCGATCCAAAACTTAACTGCAAACACAACATTGAACACAGAGTGAGGAAGGCGTGCATTGCCTTTGGAAAGAAGTGGGGACTTCAACCAAAGCTGACCTTGTGGATGTATACAGCTGTAGTACGTCCAATCCTCACCTATGGATGGATCACTAGTATGGTGGCCCGCTTTGAGTAAAGGTTACAACCTCACAAAACGGAAAAGATTGCAAAGAACAGCCAGTGTAGGCACCACGGGTGCACTGAGGTCGGCCCCAACGGACACCCACACTGTGCTCTTGCACCTTTTGCCTCTTGACTTACACACAAAGGATACCGCACTATGCAGTGCGGTACGACTCAGAGAGTCGGGGTGCTGGACTGTAAGGCCATACGGCCAAAGCAACATTCTGGACTCGCTACGAGAAGGCTTGGTCTCGTTTCCAACCGACTACATCACACACAGAGCTCGTTGGAAGAGGGGCGAAGCGTTTCAGGGTTACAATACTCTGGGTTCCAGGGCATAGTAACATAACAGGAAACGAGCGTGCAGATGAGCTGGCCAGGCAGGGCTCAGCTCTAGACGGCTCAGTCGCGGCAAGGGTTCACATTCACATTCCACATACTTCCTGCAGAAAGCCAATCTTCAATGGAGACGGTTAACTAACTGCATCATATCAAGGAAGATATGTCCAACTTATGACAAAAGAAGAACAAAGGATCTTCTAAACAGAACCCGCCCGATGTCGCCAGATTACGAATCACTGGGCATTGGCCAATTGGACACCATGCGGCCAAACTAGGTATCCCATTTAACCTCTACTGCCGAAGTTGCGGGAATGTAAATGAAAGCGAAACTCTCTTCCATTTCCTCTGTGAAAATCCGGCACTAGCAAAAGCCAGACTGCGGGCACTGAATCAACCATTCTTCGACGACCTTAGCGCTATATCGGGCAAAGGGATACAAGATCTTATACGTTTTCTCAACTCCACAGATATGGATATAGCCACACATCAAATCCTCTACAACCACTACAACGAAATCCCAGAGGATGCAGGGGTGCAGTTCTTTATTGTCCAATTAGGACCAAAAGATTGAAAAATCGAGTCAGCTTTTCTTTGACCACTTTGTGCGAACATTTCGAAAAACTCTCCTTCAAATCACGAGTCAAAAGTCAAAGTTGACATATTGGGAAAAGGTTTAAGCGTATCGCTTCAGATTCATGCTTACTTTCACAGTCGACTCGGCTTTGCTGAAACGGCATTTTGCACCAATTTGTGTGTTTCTGCGAACTTTGGATAAATGATTAAATGCTCTGTGATAAACTTAATGATTCAGACAACCGAATTTTTCTGTAGAGCGTAATTTATGGCTCCATTAAACTTTACCTCTTGCCGCTAAATTGTTATTTAATAAAAAGGTTTAATTATTTTCAAAACAATTACACCTGGATTCCAAAATGTTTGTCACTTCGATTTCCTTTATCAAAGGTGTAGTGCGTTGGTTAATTGCCTTTGTTAAATGCGATACATTGTCGCCTGCACGGGAATAACATTTTCTATTTGATCTATCCGTGTTTTGAATAGTTTCTTAGGATTCGCCATGAAGGGTTAGAAGAGTGGATGACTTGGCCAAACAGACATTGAAGTCAGAAAACCATTCAAATTCACATATCGCTGTTAGCCAGCTGCATTTTAAGTAAGAGAGTTCCCAAGAGAGTCAGATACATTCACATATCATCCATAATGCCTCTCTTAATAAATGTTTTTATCCCTCCTATTCAGGTTCAGCTTCAGATTCAGATACAGAGGGCTACCAGTAAACAGACGTACATCTACATCGACAGCATTCGGATACAGCAGAAATTTAAAACCTTCCGCCTTGTAGAATTTTGAAACTCAGTCGACATTGAACCGTTTATTGGTGCTGTTGGTCGTATATACCATAACTTATTCAGAGAAAAAAGCAATATTTCCAAGAATCTTTTTACCAAAATTTGAAAGTTTCGACCAGTTTCCTTAGTTTTTTATCACTTGTTTAGTTTAATGATTAATCTGTTATTTTTTGAAAAATAAATTAACAGTTATTATTTTAATTAGTCGCATTTAGCGATATTTTGCTATCACTTCCGCAATACAGTAATTCCATTTCCGGTACTAATTGGCTTACAGAAAGCATTAAAGTCGCGTTTGTTGGTGTGTTTATTTTGTGAACGTTATTTGTGAGGTTGTTTTCACATTGTGTGTTGAAATGTATTAGCACACGTGGTTATATAAACGCTAGAGGATATTTAGATACCTGTTGCGTATTTCTAAACAAAACGACTAACTATTGTGTGTGTCAACTGAATGTGTGAGCGCGATACAAGTTGGATATTTCTAAGGAGGTGCTTTTGGCCTCTTAGTGTGTGGTTCAAATTGTGGAAAAAGAACTAATAGATTTTTATTCTTTTCACAAATGTGGCAACGATTGCGGGTAACCATTTTAATTCCAATGCCAGTCTAATTGAGAGGTAAATATGACTTTTATTATATTGGGATTATCGAGATTCTGGTTCCAAAAATTGTATTTATAATAAAATTTCGAAATTACATTTTTAACTGAACTCTGATGGAGTTTATGAATTTTGCGTTAAGATCGAGTCGAATGAAAAACTATTTTTGTAATTTTTGTAAAATTTAGATAGCATGGATAGCTCGAAATACATCATAACAGTTTTTTGTAAGGAGATTTTCCTACATAATTATTTTGCATGGCCAGGTTTAAAGTTGAAATATTACTCGTATCTACTACTTTTCTTGCGGCCACCAATAATTTATCATACTCGTGAGCATTGAAAAATGTCGTAACGTCTTGCACTCCGTTACTTTTCTATTTCATGCAAGGGACTTCCTCTCATCGCCCCCAGGGAACAGGTACCTGGAGTTATGAAATCAGGAACATGCGAAGAAAGAAGAGTTTCCGGCACAAACTAGCACTTATTTATTACTCAAGTCACAATATCGAACAATTATGAGGTTTTTTTTTACCATTGAGGATCCTTGCAACTTAGGAATTCTCTAAGTCACCTTGAGAAATATGATGTAAACTATCAACTTTTGCACTTTCAAGATTAATGCATTTTGGCATAAGCATTGCGTCTTATGTTACATTTAGCTTTCCAGTAATTTTTTGCAATAAAAGACAGACTTGGCATAAGTGAGAAATCACAAGGCGTTGACGGCTCATTATAATACAGGAAGTGTTTTAGAGAAGCTACGCTTTTAGAAAACGGTTTTTAGCGAACTGTTTTAACTCTTAATATGATCGATCCACAATTAATTTTAGTCTGCATAAGTTCCGGTCGCTAAGGATGTCTCAGTTTGAACGTCATTCGGAAGAACATAATGCAGATTAATATTAAAGTCTTTTCAGAAAATAATGGCGCATCACAAGGCTCCAAGAAACAACTCCAACACGAAACCCAAAATAATCGTCCAACATTTGTTGATATAATATCGTCAGAGTCGTTTTATATAAAATTTAAAAAAGTGCGGCGATAAGGAGATAGACTTTCAAAGCGCCAGTACTCCTTCCAGAGCATGAGTTAAATATCTACAGGGTGCAACATTTTTTATATCGGTATGTAAACATTAAATAACTTTGACATTAATCAACCGATTGACTTCACTAGATATGTTTTTGAAACGTCAATTCAGTACAACTTGGAGCCGATCTCTTCACCAAGATGGTGAAAGTAAAAACGTTGCACACCAAGCTCTCTTGTCGAAAATGCGTGCATTTCGAATCAATGATACACATCAATGAATTAGAAACTACCTTTCGGACCGTTCAATTCAAGTTGTTTTAACGGTTTCAAGTCTGCAACTCACCAAATAAATGCTGGTGTTCCCCAAAGCTCTGTTTTGTCTCCGACTCTCTTTCTCATTTTTAAATGATGTCCTGTCTATTACCTTCAATCCAATCCACTCCTTTGCCGATGACAGTACCCTCAACTTCTCATATTCATTTCTTGGTTCACGCCCCTCATCTTCGGATGTGGAACTCGAACAGCAACGTATGTTAAGCTCCCGATCTCGACGGCATAACTCAGGGGGGTGTAACTAATAGAATTAATTTTAATGCTTCCAAAACGTCACGCTGTCTTCCGTCATTAAAGCAAAACCCTAATACCATGCCATTGTCCAGGAATGGCTTTTGCATCGATGACACCGAATGGGTTTCCATTCCCGGTATGTGTGTTAATGACAACTTACGTTGGAATGACCACATATTCGATGTCGCCAAGAACGCTGCGAAATGCCTAGGCTTCCTTAAGCGCTGCAAGAAATATTTCACTCCCTCTGATCTGGCTACTATTTATAAGGCGTTTATCCGGTGACCGGTACACCAATTACTTATTAGGAGCTACTAGACAGGATTCAAAAACGTGCGATAAAACTCATTGTGCGACTGTAAGATCGCGAGGTCACTTGACCCTCTTAGTCATCGTCGCAATGCCACCATAAGTGCTGAAATGAAATAGCCTGTTGCATTCCACCCCTGGTACATTTCAACCGCAATACCCGCTATGCAAGGAATGCGCATCAGTTGACCCTTAAGCCTGTATTCGGGCGTACAGTAAAATACAAGGATTCTTTCCTTAGCCGTACAACACGAATATGGAATGCTCCTCCGCGCTCCATTTTTCCTACACGTTATAATGTACAAAAAAAAAGTACAATAGCGCCCGAGATGCTCGAAAAAGTGATGGAAACGCATCAAAAAGGTCAATAGAGGCGGACCCTTGATGGATGTTGTATTCAAAAACTAGTTCAAATAAGTTGTAAAGGACCAAATTAAATAATATATGGAAATCTTTTTTTTTTTTTAGGTTTTTGAATGGTACGTGAATAACCGATGTAAAAGATAGCGCACCCGCTACATACATATATATATTTTTTCTAATTTCGTGCACCGTACCTTTTTTCCAATGCGGGGGTAATTTTCTTGAGTCGCATGACTAGGTCGGGTGTGCATTCTATAAATTATTATAATTTGATGAAAATTATTTCGGAATACGCTTAATCAAAGAAGCCCGCTAAGCGATACTACAGCACATAGATTCGCACGGAGTCATCTTGTCAAAAATAAAAATATTTGTTATTGATAATCCTCTTTTATGCCCTTAAACCTAAGAGGATGACTTAATTCTTACAACATTTCCTATCAAGGATTAAATATCTTTTCTATTCTACAATCACATAATTCAAGCAGAGGTTCACATGTTTTCTTAAGCCTTTAAAACGATATTATAGTTGAGGGTTAAACTTGAAGGACTGGTTCATTTGGGCTTTCGGCATCCTTAAGATGGTATGAATTCATCGGTATTTGTTGGCCTTTTAAGCAGGTCTATATTATAATTCATGAGTTGAAATTATTTGTTAATCCGTAAGAAGAAGCGAGGGCTAAACGCATTTCTCTGGCTTTGTAGATTCATAAATATACAAGAGAATCAATTTTCAAGCTAATACGAAGAGTAACCGGATTAAGTCTTCGAGACACATAGAGCGTTTTAACCTCGCGTTTCACCGCCACATTATATTACACTGCAATACAAAGCGGTGGTCACACAGAGATCGTTTTTAACACCGCATTGAATTCACCGCTGCGTTGTATTAAAATACAGATTATTTATCTGACGCTGAGCGTTAATGTCATTTGAATTGAATTTTTTTGCTATAATAGAAAAGAAAATTCAGTTTTGCTATTTCAGGGTCGTATGACGGCGAACAATATTAAAAAATCTTTATCCGTGTTGGTCTACCGTTTGTGATAGTGAAAATATAGATTATGAAATATTTATACGCAGTTTTCACCGCATCCCGTGTGACGTTCTCTAACGAGCTTGGAACGTCTGTTCGAAATAGTCTTTCCATGGTGATTTGCCAAAGTATAATAAAAAACATTGGGGCGGGCTACAGTCCGCTTGGGCGAACTGTTGGATACCCTATTCTTATTCCTATCCCTCATAAGTGGGCGTGATAAAAGTCCAAGTATGGTTGAATTGTTAAGAACGCTCTACATATTTCGTTATATAACATTTAAATGATTTTATCGAAAAAAACGCTCCCTAACTCAAACTTGGGTGTTTCAATAAAATTGTTTTATTTAATTGTGGGCGTGTCAGTAGGCGGTTTTAAAAAAAATCGACACATGAGCATAAAGGGCCCCTAGAGAGTATATATTATAAATTTCCGCTCCCTAGCTCAAACTTTGAATTTTCAAAAAAAGTTTTTTTTTTAAATTGTGGGCGTGTCAGTGGGCGGATTTTGAAAATATTTACACATGAGCATAAAGGGTCCTCTAGAGAGTATATATTATAAATTTCAGCTCCCTGGCTCAAATTTTGGTTTTTCAATAAAATTGTTTTATTTATTTGTGGGCGTGTCAGTGGGCGGATTTTGAAAATTTTATATCCCGAGCAGTTTTAGGAGTCATAGATCAAATAAAAAAAATTTCAGCTTTCTAGCTCAAAATTCGATTTTTTCCAAAATTTTGTTTTTTTGAGTTTGTGGGCGGATTTCAAAAATTCGTAAACTTGATTATTTCGGGACCCTAGAGAGTATATGGTTAAAATTTCTCTAGGCCCAGATCGAGATTACTATCGATGCAGATCATAAATATAGTAACTTTTAGGGGTATACGGGCAATATTAAGGTATGTTACAAACTATGCGTCAAAATTAATATACCCTTAGAATAGGGTATAAAAAAGTCAAACACACTTTATTAGTATGACAGATAGTTTGACAGTTATCCCTATCAGAGGTATTATACATACCTCTATAAAAAAAGCGGCCAAGTGCAGGTCGGACTCGCCCATGAAGGGTTCCGTGCGAATTATAATTATTATTTACTTAGGCCACTATTACAGATTTATTATTAGAAAATAATGGTTCACGGTTTACGCATAAGGTTTATGTTAATGAAATTAAATGTTTTTTTTTTATATTTGAGTTGATTGAATGAAAGGTAAATTGCGGTTTACGATTTATGACGTATTAAAAAAAACTACTTACTAGATCTCGTTCAAACCAATTTTCGATGGAAGTTTGCATGGTAATGTACATCATACATTTTTTTTAGTTTTATCCAATTTTTTGCCATTTGGCTACGGAACCCTAAAAACGCCCTATACTACCGAAACTATTTTTAAAATTTAAGTTATTACACATTTTAAGTTTTATTTAAGTTTCTGACACTGTAAATATTAGGCATTAGCGGCCCATATAGGGCCTAAAACCTAACTTCGCCAACCATTTGCTTTAGCGAAGTTGGAGGGACCTACAATTTTAAGCCGAATCCGAAATTTGGGAAGCTTCTCATGACAATTGATACTCTTGGATGTTTGTTAGAAATTCGCAAGAGGTGAGGCAGTGGACAAACTTTAAGATGTTACTTGGCGCCGGTGGGATTCGAAACTGAGACTTTAGATTAGTAGTCCAAGACACTAACCTCTGCGCCACTGCGTTAAGGGCAAACTAGGAAATATAAAACTTTTATCTAAATAGGGAAAGTATCTCACGATACCATCGGCCAAGCGGCCAATTTCACCCTCTTATGCTCTCTGGAGTGAAACTTCAAGGACAATTAACAGGAAACCTCATGTTTTGAAGTGGTTTCTTCCGAACAGTCAAGTTGGAACACATTTCCCGCCCAAAGATGAAGGTGTGTGGTGCATCATTGGCGATCAGCGGCATTGCCTCAAAGCTAGTGTTCACCATCACTGGGGAATAATTTGATGCTACAAAATGATGATCCGCAATAAACTTTAATATTATTGTTGCCGATGAATTTACAAAGGCTTGACTGCTTGATGCACTAGGCCTCGGTTCGATGTCTTAGCCTTTTTTGGGCAAAAGCTAGGCAATAACAAAGGAGGTGTTCCGCTAATTCTAGTTCGGTGGTGCTTTGGCGATTTTATTAAGATTGTTGCTAAGAAAGCAATGATTTGGATTTCCTTTTTTTACGAAAAATAAAAAGTTTTAGAGTTCTCAAGAGCCTTGCTATAATTTGATGTTATCGGGTGTCAGGATGCAGAAGGAATTCGCGCCTGTTAGTCGGTATTTAGAGCCTTGACGAAATAGTTCATCAGCGATTTGGTTGCCTTCGTAGCTATCATGACCTGAAACCGAGAAAAAAGCGACGTTATTGTGAACAGCAAGATGCTTGAGAACATTCAAAATGACTGATTATACTAGAGTTAAAGTTGCATGAGTTTAGAGATGTAAATGATGTTTGACTCGGGGTTATATTGCAAAGGCTTCGGGTTAATTGTTGTGTGGCCAAGGGGAACCTATATTATTCAGTGCGACCTGGTGTAATTGCCCTTACGTGTACCATTCCGAATGCATTCCATTTAGCAAAGATTAGCCAGTATCCCATACAGAACGATTAGATATAGTTGATTTTGAATTATCGATAAAAGTTTACTTTCGTTGCCATGAAGTCAAGATTTTAAGGTCCCTTGGTTGAGCAGTTTTCTTAAGTCGTTTATGCAATGGAGCAAGTTGAGAAGATCATTTAAGGCTGTAGACTGTAGTTGGGCAGAAACGCATGACACATCTGAGGTAAACAAGAAACTCGGTTAACCCTCGGCTGCCATGTTTCCTGGTCACTACCAGGTATCGTTGATCGGCTGGTATCAAGTTACGGAAGCAGAAGGTTCATTGCCATTGGCTAAGTTAACATGTAGCAGGATGAGGTGTCCCAGAACTTTCACTTGTCAATCAATTACTTGAATTCCTTGTTCAAGAAGCGCTTCAACAACGTCCGTTCTCTGCACATCAAATGATCCATGGGAGAATTACAATGTCTGTACTATGGAGGCTACTTACTTTGCATTGAGATTGTAAAGACATACAAAAGAGCTAAGATTTTTGAAGATAAAGGATTATTTGCTCTGCATATTAGGTATGTTTGTCTTTTTTTGATTTTTTCTTTAAGGCTGTAAATGCATAATGGACATCCGAAGTTGGTTCCCTTAAAGAAAATATTCCAAATCGTTGCGTATGTAGCTGTCGGCCTTCGCATCAAATTTCCACAATTTATTCTTTAGCTTATTTGCTGGCTGGTTAGCAGTTGGTATTCGCCAAGGATCTATTTATACTCCGAACCGCTACGAACACTCACTGAAAATTTCCAAAGAACGATTTGAGTCTCTGTACTTTTCTGCGTGCATTTCTGATTTTGTTCTGCATCAGTACGGTGATTTTCAGATGGTTTCTTATAGGTTTCTCTCAATCGAAGTCTACAGTTAAGCGATTAATCTGCTTCACTCCCCAATTATATAAAATACCTGAACCTTTACTGTACCTTCTGTCCAGCTTCAAGTCTTACACCTCATCCGTATTAAAGTGCCATTTCAGTTTCAAAATGTTCAACATACACACATCCTCGGGCTAATAAATTTTTTACCTTATTGCTAAGTTCTAGCAAAAATCAAAAACAATGCCTTCTACCTACCAGTCATGTTGTCCTTTTAATTAAAAATAAAATAATAATGAAAGTTGCGATTGGCGACTGTTTTTTTTCGTATTACATATTTACACTCTTTTTTGAGAAGGCGTTCGTGTACAGTTCTTTGCACACAATAAATCCATCCAATAAAAATCTCAACAATTTTGGGTGTTCTTTTCTGTCATCTTCCAGAAAGTCTGAAAATTAAAAATAAATGAAATAAAATCCAAATACATAATAATATAAATGTCCGAAACAACATATTGATAAACGAAGCCAAACTGAGAGCGAAAAAAAAAATATCGGGCACAGAAATGCAGTTCAGCCCTGCGGCCCCAATGACGAGAAACAGAAATTACAACTTTAAGGCCTCCATTCCTCTCGTTGGAAGATTTCATCTACCAATAACTCGAATACCTATAACGTGGCATCAACTAATAAATAAAAGCATACTCCCTAAGGGTAAGGTGCGATTGAGTGTATTAAGAACCTACATATACGAGTATAAGTAAGCAGTTGAGGAAAAAAAGTAAAATAAAAAATAAATAAAAACCGTTGAATTGTGTATATCAATACCGAGGCCAATTTGACCGCACCGCAGAAGAAAGGTCATTTAAATGCCGTCATCTTAATGCTGATGTTGTGTCGTGTCTTAACATTTATGTTTTTCTTATTAAATATTTTGAGCGCTGATTTACAAAGTCAAGCCCACAGGGCTGACATGTTATGGTGAAACGCTCAGTCAGGATTTAATTGGGAAAAGCTGTGATTTTTTTTAGTCTGTTTTTCGAAAGTGCTTAAATGTAGTTTCGTGAAAAAAGGGTTTCTCTGGAATGTCCATCATAATCCAACAGATGAATGACATTTTTCAGATGCATTTTGGCAGTTGTTTGTAATTATAACGCACTTCTTATGAAGAAGGTAAATGTG
This sequence comes from Portevinia maculata, assembly GCA_949715645.1. Taxonomy (NCBI): domain Eukaryota; kingdom Metazoa; phylum Arthropoda; class Insecta; order Diptera; family Syrphidae; genus Portevinia; species Portevinia maculata. The sequence goes on from OX454526.1 coordinate 261,698,346, forward strand.
GTCCGTTTTGCCAAGATTCGTTAACTATTGCTGCCATCTTTAGAGAATGATCTACATAAGTTAAGCAATGCAGCAATAGGTGCATAACCCCACTATTTGAATTGCGTTGCATTCGCATGCCTTGTCCTTTAGAGGCTCTGTGGGTTAATCATCAGCACAATAACGGAACGTGTATTTTGAAAGGAGGCCAACAAGAAGCTGGGATAGGTAAAGCTCCAAAGACTCAGCTCTCCTTAAATCAATTGTGGACAAACATTAGGTTTTGCCTATCAAAAGCAATCCTTTTGACTTTATTATCCTTGCCATAGTAGTAGGAGTGCATGGGACGAGGACTAAACACCTCAAATGATGATGAGAACAGATGAAAATTGAATTGGGAAAGCTCAAGAAAGTATTGAAAACAACAAATAAATTGTGCAATGCGGGTATCTTGATATTTTAAGATGAAGCCAATAAGGGAGACAGAGAACCGAAGATCCCATGTATGAAATAACTTGTCTTTGTGCAGCTCATTTCTTGAAACGTTGACAAAAGCTGCTAATAGATAAACGTGGTCATGAATAATGAACTGTAGGAGGGAGCCAGGAAAGTGACATTAGTTGTTGCTGCTTATTTCAGACCTGGATCATTTACTTGACTTCGAAAGTTACGGACTCCGAAGTGCATCTTTATTCTTCCCAGACTATGCAGCCATCATAAGCGAGGATCTAACATCCCTGCAACGAGTATTTGATGGGTGGATATTTTGGAGGGGAATGAATATCGTTTGATCCGAAAAAAACACAATACCCGTCCTGCCGTTCTCTGATCCACTCCTACGAAGTAAGTGCTTAGAAAAATTAATAAAAAACAAACTACTGGAACATGTCGATCAGTTTGATATCCTGCCACAAGACCAGATTGGTTTTAGTACTGTTTACCAGGTTGACAGGATAATAAAAGATATTAAAAGTAATCTTGCAGTAGGAAAAAGTACAGGAATCGTCCTTCTTGATGTTGAAAAAGCGTTTGACTCGGTGTGACACGAAGGACCCATTCACAAACCCCTTGTATTAAATTTCCCACTTGATTTCGTCCTTCCTTACTTAACGCACTTTCAAAGTTTCTGTAAATAATTGGTATTCCGTTGTAATTAAAATCGTTGCAGGTTTACCCCAAGGATAAGTTCTTGGACCGTTATTGTATATTATATACACATATGATTTTCCGAAACCCCATAACTGTAAAACCGCATTTTTTGCGGATGATACCTGCATTTAGTCAACAGATTCAATTGGTTCCTTAATTGAAACCATTCTGCAATCTGCTGTGAATTTAGTCAAATCATATTGCGATGATTGGAAAATAAAATTGACGCTTCTAAGATACAGGCTCTCGTTTTCACTGGAAAAAGGAAAGCCTGTTACTTTCCAATCAATAGACTTCAGTTGAATGGGGTTCAAACTGAATGAAAATCGAGTGCCAAGTATCTTGGGGAACACCTGGACAAAACTTTGACCTTTAGTCTGCATATTCAAGAAACACTTAATAAACTTAACATGGCGATAAAAATTCTATAGGTATATCCATTTATAAATCGTAGGTCCAAATTGAGTGTTGAAAACAAATTGCTGCTATTCAAACTAATATTCCAAAGCATAATGCTATATGGTTCGCCCATCTGGGCAACATGTGCTAAGAGTCATATTCGCAGGCTGCAAATTATGCAAAATAAAATTTTTAAAATGATGCTTAATCTTCAATGGCACTATTCTACGGAGGATCTCCATGAAGAGGCAAAAATTGAAAAAGTTGAAATTCGAATCACTAAATTATATGATCGATACAAAGTTTTGTGCAGTTGCTCTAATAATAACTTAATTTTAAATTTAACAACTTAAGGTGTTGTGTTTAATTTATTAAAGTGACCAGATCCAAAATGTCAAAATGTGAGACAAGGTAAAGAAAATCACCAGAAAATAATATACACATTATATTTTTTTTTTAATGTGGGACAGTTTCAATTTTATTTAATGAGATTTCAGAATGTAAAGAAAAATACTTATTTATACATTACTGTGATATATATATTATTTTGATGTTCATAGATTTTATTTGTTAATTGTTAATTTACTTGTTTAATTATTTATTTATCTTCTTATTTATTTATTTATTTATCTCCTTATTTATTTATTTATTTGCGTTAGTATTTATTTAATCGATTATGTAAACAACATCTTTATTTGTGATCACACGGATCCACTTCTCTCTCCTCAGGAAAAAAATAATTTATTAATTAAATAAAGGTTTTTTCATGTAGCTTTTCCGTCTAAAACAACCTTGAATCTGTGATAATACTATTGTATAAATGTTATAAGTTTTTCAGTAGTAAAGTAGAAAATAACATTTCTCTGTAAATTGTGCAATCTAGAAATACGAAACAAATGTACAAGGTGGCGCAAAAGTAATCCTCCTATCAGAAAAATGCTATAAATTTTGCGATTGGCCCCTAATGTCAGTTCTGTTTTGACATTTGTGTAGTAAACACATGCGAAATACACTTTAATAAACAATGTTACGCTACACTGCTCCAGAACGCGGAATATTGGTGACTATTTATTTGATTTTTTTTTTTAAATTACAGCCAAAAAACATCGGAAGGTTATTTTTGCGCCACCTTGTATATCAGTTCAGCTACAATAAAAGTTAAAATATCATTAATCAACGAATGGCGAATGAAGTGGCGTAAGAACTCAGTCATCTTCCATGACCAAAAACCGCCTACAATGAACGCTGAATGGAAGGCTCTAAACATCTCAGTTGTACATCCAGTGTCAAATATAGTTCACAATGTTGGGAAGCTTGCAAAAAGTACAGATATTAATTAACGGCAGCTGAGATGAAGATGCTTCGAAGAAGTAAAACAAATTGATCGAATAAGAAGTTCAAAGTGACGAGAAATCCTTCACGCCAAAGAACCTATATCAGAGAAAATAAAACGCGAACAGCTCAGATGTTATTCTTACCATCATATTCAAAGATTAAATCCTAAGAACCCCATCAAAATGAGGTGGAGAATTTACCTGAAAACGGGAGGTTGGATGGTATATTTTAAGGTCCACCTGTTAAACAAGACAAGTTCAAAAAAATTAGCTCGACTTTTGCTGGTTTAAATCTGAATTGATGTAATGTATCGGAGAAGTAGCCACGCTCCATAGCAAGTCTGAATCCATTTTGAAAATAGGCCACACAATTCGGTTCGCAAACACTTAAATTATGCATATTCATTATTCATGTTTGAGGATAGGTTGGTGCTTAAAATTTAGAGCTTTTCTTATTCGTTCCATATTCGTTAGTCATCGTCAGCTTAAACATTTTGCTCTTCAAAAGTGTTCATTTTTTGCTAGGCAAACCTCTATTCTGGCGCAGCTACCTACCATGCGTAGTCAAATGAATCGAAGTAAATGTATTATACGCATTTACAAAAAAAAGGTGGACTAACCTTAGTAAGGCGCTTGGTATTCAAAGCCTTATGCCCCAACCTGAATAATAATAAAACTAAGAGCATTTTGAATTTAAAAAGATCTCAACTTTGAGCGATCCGATCCTGTCTGGACACTGCTTTCCTAAGAGGTATGCCTAAAGAATAGGGATCAGAAACATAGACGCATAGAAATACTGCGATCACGATGATATAATGTGATGCAGCATCAAAAGACTAAACAGCGATTCTGGCAAGTTTATAAAGGGAAATAAAATGCTTTGAGAAAACGGTTTAAGATGTTGACGACATTTTTTTTATTTATTTAATTATTCAATTAAATGGCTGTACATACATAATTAAGAATTAAATTCTTTTTTTTTGTACAGGTAACAAGAGGATGACAAAATTCATACTTAAAGATAGTTACTTTAAACGTTTACACAGAAAAAAGATAAGGTAAAGATAGTATAAGAAAATGAAAAATTAAAAATTAAAGCAAAAAATGAATGTGCTCTAGCCATAGAGTGTTAAAAGTTGCATGCAAAGTGTTAAAATAATTTATTTTTACATGTTCCGTCCGCGTTTATTTTCCTTAGATTTTGTGGGAGATTATTCCAAAGGAGAAGTGCATGTACAAAGAACTGCCGACTGCTGACCAAAGAACGATGAATTGGCGGGACTATTTTAAATGTTTTTTGGGAACTATTAATCGTATGAAGATAATTCGGTAACTTAGACGTAATAATTTTATGTAATGCAAGGACTGTTCTGTATTTTTGTAGGGCATTAAGGGAGCACCCATTTATTCGTTTAGTATATAATGAAATATGGTCATATCGACCATATCATAGATTAAAAACATACCTTGCACAATTATTGAACGCAACACTTAATTTCCTAAATGATTCGGAATCTAAGTTTGGGAACATTTCACAGCCACATATGATAATAGGCAACACGTAGGACTCTATAGTTGAGTTATTTACTTTCAACGGTGAAAGAGTAATGTTGTTGAGTGGTTTCCTGCATAATCTTATAGCTTTGGTTTTGGATGCGTTTAGCTCAATTTTATTGCGTTGGGACCAAACAAAAATGTTGTTTAAATCGCTATTCATACGTTTAACGGCAAAAGGGTGGCTGGATTTACTTACTTACTTACTTAACGGGCTCCCGACCCGTGAAGAGTCTCTGCCTGAGATACTGCAGCGTTCCATCCTCTACGATCCCGGGCACGCTGCTTCCAGTTGTCCAGACCAAGCGCTCTGGCATCCGCGATAGCTTGGTCTTTGAAACGGAGGTTCGGTCTTCCTTGCCTTCTCGAACCTGGGGGCTGGGGTTCGAAGATCCTCTTAGCTGGAGCATTATTGTCCATTCGCTCGATGTGGCCGAGCCAATGTAGTCGACGTATTTTGGCTTTTTGTACTACATTCACATCTTGGTTGTGTTCGCGGTTGTATCTTCTCCTCCATTCGCCCTCCTCGCACACAGGACAGGTTTTGTGAAGCATACATTTCGTCCTCCGATTAGGAGTTTTGAACCCAGTTGTTTTGCCAAACCGAAGTAACAGCGGTTTCCTAGGGTAATTCTTCGCCGGATCTCCACTAAGGTGCCATTCGTGGAGTTCATGTTTACTCCGAGGTAGATGAACTCCTTAACTACCTCAAAATTGTTGCTATCAATAGTGACGTTTTGTCCTAGGCGGCGGACAGATGTTTGTTTGTTTGTTGATAGCATGTATTTAGTCTTGTCCTTATTTACTACAAGGCCAACAGATTTCGCCTGTTCTTCAATCGCCGTGAAAGCTTCTATCACGGAGCGCTGTGATCGGCCGATGATGTCAATATCGTCCGCATAACCCAGCAGCTGAACGGATCTGTTGAAGATAGTGCCTTCCGTGTTGACACCTGCCCTGCGCACTATCTGCTCCAGTGCGAGATTGAAGAAATCGCGCGTCCCCTTGCCGAAATCCGGTGCGGGTTTGAAATAGTTCGGAAGAACTATATCCAAACTGCATGTTGGAGCACACAACAACAATAGTATCATTTAATTATCTTAATATCTACACAAATGTAAAGCCAATTTTTATACATGTATTGATAATAAATAGTAAGACATCTCATTTGAATTTATACCAATTACTTGAATATTTGAATTCGGCGCCAATAAAAACTAGTTTCTCCATATTTATCTGAATTAATTGTGTTCTAAATTATTATTGAGTGTACTAAAAAATGTTTCTTGTAAAATTCCAAATCAATAAAAGGGTAGTTGGCTTTGTACCTACTCTCATTTCGACCACATCGTTTTCAATATTTGCAATCGTCGTCTATTCGCTTATTCGCTTTAACTGTAGCAACTTAAACTCGGCATTGAATCGCTTAGTCGCGTACACAAAAAATCCTACGAGAAGTAAATTTTTCAAAAGAACAGTCAAAAAAGGCTTTGACTGTACACTGCACGTTGCACCGCGTGTTTTATGGCTGGATTTATTGAATTTTATTGTCAATCGGCGAAAAAATTAAATTCGCAATTTTCAATGCTTCTTGTAAGGTCATTTAAATAGAGTGTTAATAATAGGGGGCCTAAAACAGAACCTTGAGGCACCCCAGATGGTATATGTAGCAGTACTGAATTGTTATTAGCCGTGTTTCTTTGCACGCGGATATAGGGATAATTTGAAATTTGCATGTAAAATACTACAACAACTTATCCTATATACGCTAACTTTAGCGGGGATAGCTATCGCCGCTAAGTCAGTTAGCGAGGATAAACAGTGCTTCCAAAACCAATTTTCTTCGCTTCTGATGAACTCATGCGATGAATTTTTAAGGAAATGTCAAAGTTAGACATCCCTCCGACCACTAAAAATCCCGCCGAATATTTTGTTCGTGATTTTATTATTATTTTTTTTCAAACTTCATTATGAAGGTAATTGAATTTAGCAAATCTGTTAATGTGAAATTGTTTTTCATAATTTTAGAATATGCTTGGCATCAATTTCAATTGGCGGAAGTAAATATTTTTCAATTTCAGGATTTTCAACACAAATTTCTTAACTACAACTACAACTGCTGCCAAGTTTTTTTTTTGATGAATTCTTAAGCGGCGATAGTCGTTTTCTGATGCCATCCCTATATCCGCGTGCAAAGAAACACGGCTATTGTTATGATAGACCGCCTGTGTTGTATTAAACAAATATGATGCCATAAGATTGCAAGCAGTATCTTCGAAAGTAAATTGACTCTTTAGTTTTTGGATTAAAATAGAGTGGTTTACCGCGTCAAATGCCTTAGAGAAATCCAGGAGCACCATTAATGACATCAAGTCATCATCAAACCCTGAACGAATATCATCACTTACTTTCAAGAGTGCAGCAATACAACTATGTTTGGATCTAAGACCAGATTGATACCCCGTCAGAAGCTTTTATTCTTCCAGGTAGGATTTCATTTGACGACTGTTAACTTTTTCAAAAACTTTGCTTAAAAATGGAAGAATAACAATTCGTCTATAATCATTATTATTAGGTGAAGATGATTTCGGAATAGGCAATACTTTGGCACTTTTCATCCTTCAGGAAAGACACTAGTTGTTATTATGGTGTTATATATGTGGGTTACGTGCTTGCCTATTAGAGGGAGGAGAATTTTTATTAGATTAGGGTGAATTCCATACAATCCGATTGCCGTAGACTTAATAGAAAGTATTAGCTTTCCCACGTGAATTGCATCCACACATTGCAGGGAAAATGACCGTTGCGTATTCATAACAAATGAGTCAAATTGATCCTACGACATCAGAAATGAGTCAACATATTTTTGGTTTACCTCATCAAGATTAATATTTATATTTCCGGATGCTTTGGTGGGACAGATACCGGCTTGTTGTATTGTTTTCCAAAAAGCTACACTTGATATGTTAGCATTGAATTTGTTTTGATAGTAAGTGCTTTTGTTGTTACGTATAAGGTACTCATTTCGGACATGCCTGAACTCTTCATGCATAAACGGACAATGATATCTTCGCCATCTATAAAAAAGGAGGTCCCATTCATTATTCTTGTTCTGAATTTGCTGGTTGAACCAAGGTACATCGGCATTTTTTATTCTCTTGGTTTTTAAGGGAACATGTTTATCAAATAAATACCCAATGTTCCTATTTAGGACTAAAACTTGAATTTTAACGTCGGATGAAAGGTAAATGGCCGACCGGTTAAGACTAAGGCAATCATACTGCACAAATAACGCACAAAATACCTGCGATTATATTTTGCCTTTTGGGTGAATGAATATTAAAAATATCCTTATTAAACGCACACAGTTGAAAGTGTCATAGATGCAGCTTTAAACGGTCGGTAAGTAAACATTCAATTATGTAATTGATGTCGTGAAGTACATCGTACCCGAAGCTTATGGTTGTCCATATTATATCAATTTTATTACACGTAAAAAGAATAAAGCACCGCCCGCTCCACTTTTTGTTTGAGGTCACAAAACCAACAATTTTACGAATAAATATTTTCATTTCATTCATTTTAATTATGCAATTAATTTAATAGTTCCCTCCTTTGGATGGCATTTTATTACCGATATCTCCGAGTGCATCGTGGAGTTGAATTTGTTTGTCTGTATTCCTTTTCAATTCTTTTTTTGAAATTCAAAGGAAATCCGCAATCTTTGTCAGCGATCATAGAAAGCAACGTAAAAGCGATGAGGGTTTCTACGTGTTCAACACTCGCGCTTTTTTTTACGCGCACTAATGGGATTTTTTTAATAACCTTATCATGTATGGGCGGGCGTTAGGTAAATTAGGATTAGAAGAAAATGAGAGTTGCGATGCACGTTGGTTTTAAATGTTTGTAGGTTATAATGTAATGGAAAAATAGAGCGTGGAAGAGTATTTCACATTCGTGTTGTACGGCAGAAGAAAGATTCTTTGTACTTCACTGTACGTCCGAATACAGGCTTGAGTGTAAACTGATGGGCATTCATTGCATGCCGGGTATTGCGGGAAATGTTCAAGGGGTGGAATGCAGCTGGGTATTTCGTTAGAGCACTTATGGTGGAAATACCGATAAAATAACGAAGGACAGGAGACATTGCGACGACGACTAAGAGGGTCAATCGATCTCGCGATGTCTCGGTCGCCAATGAGTTTTATCGCGCGTTTTTGGATCCTGTCAAGTAACTCCAAATAAGTTATTGGTGCACCAGACCAGATATGAGCGTTGTACTCGAGTTTCGGGCAAATAAACGCCTTATAAATTGTAGCCAGATCAGAAGGGGTGAAATATTTCTTACATCGCTTAAGGAATCATAGACATTTCGCCGCGTTCTTGGCGACATCAAATATATGTAGTCATTCCAACGAAGGTTGCCATTGACATACATACCGAGAATGGAAAGTCTTTGGACTTCATGGATAATGGCAGTGTGTGTGGGTTTTGCTTTAATGACATGAGACAGCATTGTGTTTTGGAAGCATTAAATTCCACTCTATTGGTTGTACCCCACTGAGTTATGCTGTTAAGATCAGAATTCAATGAGCTTAACATACGTTGCCATTCCAGTTCCACACTCGAAGAAGTGGGACGTGACCCAGGAAACGAGTATGAAAAGAAAGACTGTCATCAGCAAAGGAATGGATTGGATTAGAATTAACAGACAGGAGATCATTTATAAAAATGAGGAAGAGAGTCGGGGACAGGACGGAGCCTTGTGGAATACCAGCATTTATTTGGTGAGTTGCAGACTTGAAACCGCCCAAGCCAACTTAAAATGAACGGTTTGAAATTTAATTTCTAATCCATTGAAGAAGATTATCATCGATTCCAAAGCACGCATTTTCGACAAGAGAGCTTGATGCCAAACTCTGTCAAATGCCTTTGAAATATCAAGCACAACAATCTTACTTTCACCACCTTGATGAGAGATTGGTTCCACTTTTCGGTTAGATATGTCATCAAATCACCAGTGGACCTGTTGCTACGAAAACCATACTGCTGGTCATTAAGAAGTTTTCGTGATTCAAGATATTTCATTACCTGACGGTTTATCAGCGTTTCCATTACCTTAGAAAGAAGGGACGTAAGTGCAATTGGTCGGTAGGAGGAGGGAGAAGTAACCTCGGCTTTTTTTGGTACAGGCTGGACAAATGCTGTTTTCCATCTTCCCGGAAAGAGCCCTGAAGAATAGGATGGATAGAAAAGCTTTCGTAGTGGTTTCGCCAGCGTAGAAGAACACCTCTTCAGAACGATTGGGGAAATACCATCTGGACCAGCGGATTTGTGTATAACAGGATCTCGAGGAACTCTAGCCACAGTACGAGTGCGAAAGTGTATTGGTCCCATGGAGTATTCTACGGGGTCGAGTATAGGGGGAGATAAAGCAAAATCTGTGAGCGTTGAGCTAGCTGCAAAGTTAGCAGCAAGCAGATTGGCTTTATCCAAAGAGCTGACGGCTGGAATATCGTTGTAAATGAGTGTCGGGATGGACGACGAGGCCGAATTCTTGATGTTTTTGACAAACGACCAAAAGTTTTTACTACCCGTGGGACTTGGTAGTATTTTTTTCCTCAGCTTTTGGTCGGGGGAGAATTTTACACGATTAATAAGGGCATTGCAGTCATTTCTGGCTCTTTTGCATTTTTTCCGGTTTTCCTCAGATGGGTTGGCCTTATAAGACCGAAAGCTTACCTCTTCTAACATGATAGCCTCTTTGCATCTCGAGTCACACTACGCGTTTACCTTGGGTTTGATACTTTTTTTTTGGTTAGGGATAAAGCATTTCATACCCAATCAAATCATCAAATCATGTTTGTTATCATATCAGCAGCAGCATCCACGTTGCTGTCGAGGAAGCACAGCGACCAATTAAGCAAGCTTATAAGTTTAGCAAGTCATGCCCGAAAGGACAAGACCAGTACCCGGTGGCTAATACGCTGAGGTAAAATAAGCACAATTGATGAATTGATGTGTATGAAACAATTACAACAACTGGGCATCGCCAAGTTGATGCCCATCAGTGCCTACCCTATTCATACAACATCCAACCACTCACGGATAAATATATTGCTGCAAAAATTTTAGAAGTCATATTCTTTACCTTGAAGGTATTAAAACTTACTAAATTAGTCATGAATGTGCAAATTGGAATATATTTAATATTGCAGGGTTTTGTTCTTGGTCAGAAACTTCTTTGCTGAGACACATCTATTCGAATAATATTTTTTTCCAATTTAAAGCAATATGGCTGATTGTTTTATATTCGCACCCTAGGGTACTTAGTTCCGATCCGTAATGTAAATGTCTATTAAATTTGAATGCCCTGAAAAACAACCACAACACAACTGCCAAATAATGTCAATTTTAATCTAAACATCAATATTAATGGAATGCGTACATTATGGAACATTTTTTTGAGCTCTGCGAACAGAATTTTCCCTCAGAATGTCATGAATTTGACATGCTGCCATGCACATATAACAAGTAAATAAATAAATACAACCCCAATGGGTAAATATCCACAAACGTTAAACATAAAACATATCAAATTCGATATTACAAAAAGCATCGTTTGCTAGAGATGATAAATACTCGGCACTCGTATGATACGAGTATCTATGTAGGTATTTATGCAAATTTATGAAATTATTATCTCAAACACCCACCTCCGAAATCATAATCCATCATCAAAAATAGTGTTCTGTTTATTCAAATTGCTGTTATCAACGATTTAATGAAAATATTCATCAAATTCAATAGCAAAAGATTAACTATATTAAAATATGCAGGAGGCAAGGGGAAAGTGTGCCATAATGCCTCTGAGCAGAGTAAACAAACCTCAAAAATTGTGGATAGATAGACGCTGAATAATTCTCATTAGAATATTTATTGGAAATTGAATTGTACGATAAATAGTATTTTTATTGAATTATCAAGTTACTCATTGTTTTTGTTTTCATTTCAGCGAAAAGCGCGCTGTCATTTGAATTTGGACGCTGAGACCAAAGTGCCAACAATCCTTGGTATTAGTTGGTTGCTCCTGTATTCAATCCATCTAAATTTCTAAGAGAGCATCCTATTCAGTGTAAGAGTCTTTTGAGAGAGTAAGTTTTTTTCTGCGCATTGCTCTTTAAACGCAGCATCCACCACCAGCACACCATCATCAACCATCAACATCTGCAGACAACATTTCACGTACGACGAAGCAACACTAGTGGCGTGTCAGTGGTGGCTACGGCTTCAGTTTAGTTCAGACGTTCGGCTCGAATGCAAGTCAGGTAAAATAGTAAATCGGTTTTGGATGATCTTTCAAACTGCGGTCTAACATGTGCTTGTTTCCTCTTTGTGCACTCGTGTCGCAAATTCGAATGCCAGTAACCCGCCCTGAATGTAGGCAACTCCTCCGCAATACACGCGATTGTCTTTTTTTTTTTGTTAAATTTTTTTTTTGTAATGACCTTCAGACGAATGGTGTGGTGAGCTCTTGGGCGTATTTTTTAGGATTTTGTTTTCTTATTTTTTATTTCGGGTAGTCGACAAAGGGGTGAGCAAGGAAAAGTGCAAAAATAAAATTGCAAAGAAAACATTTAGTACAAACGGACAAAGAGGAAAAAAGCACGTGCTTCGTCGAATGTGTGTTTTGAATTTGAATTTTTTTTTGTTTTGGAAGAGGTTTTGAGGAGGTTTGTTTGCTGAAAGTGTTGCATATTTTGAGTGGTGTGGTGTGTTGATATTGAAGTGACTTTTTTTATAGATTGTGAGACTGTTTTTTTTTCTTTATCTACGCTTAGAGACTAGATATAAATTTGTTGACTTTTGGGTGTTCTTGTTTCGTAGGACATCATTTGTTGCATTGGATCAGCGGACTTCTTTGACAGTGGAGCCGACTTGCCCAAAAAGGTAAGCTGATATTTTTTGAATATAATTATTAGGAATGTTTTTTAGCTTATAACGATTTAAAATTATATTTTTTTTTTGTGCGAATATAAGTGAAATAAAGCGGTGAGTTTGCAAGACTGCTTTTTGGCACAGCTTATACGAGGCGTATAAAATACCAAAATAAATTAAAATGCAACGAAAAATAATTTAGAATTTATTTGTTGATTAACATATAGCCTTAGATAAACAGCTAAACGTCATATTGGCGCGGCAACAAATGCATCTGTTTAAAAAAATTGGGGACGCAGGTTGGGATACGTTTTGTGCCTATTTTAAATATAAAATATTATTATCGAGCGTTCGGTTTCCTTAAAAAAGCGAAATTTTAAAGACACTTTCAACATTTTCGCTAATTTTTTGTGTAGGTACTTCTGCGCGTTTTTTTTCGATAAATTTGTGGCACTGAAGTGTTAAAATATATCTTTTAAGTACTGATTAAGCAAGGAAAGTTAAGTATCTCACTTTTAAAACCCCAACACGTGCACTCAGAGGTGAATACTATAAAATCAGTATATACTTCTTATTTTCTTCCACACCTTAGTATAATTACACTAATGACTCCCACATCCGTCCGTCCGTCTGCATGTCCGTCTATGATCGAACTTCCTGGCCTGGTAACGACTGGATGAATTCTCCTCTGATTTCGTATCATTTTACAAAACGGTAGCAACCATACAACTTGTTTTTAACATCACAATTTTTTGTGGGCGCAGTGGCACAGAGGTTAGTGTATTGAACTACTAATCTAAAGGTCTCAGGTCCGATTCCCGCAGGGGCCAAGTAACATCTAAAAGTTGTTTGCATTGTCGGGCCCCTTGCGAATGTCTGACAAACATCCAAGACTATCAATTGTCATGAGAAGCTTCTGAAATTTGCCTTTCGGATTCGGCTTAAAATTGTAGGTCCCTTCCACTTCGCACAAGCAAGTGGTTGAAGAAGCTAGGTTTCAGGCTCTACATGGGCCGATCATGCCAATATTTATTTTTATTTTTGATTTTATAACAACCAGCTTCTATGAAGAACAAAATCTAAAAATTTGGAAAGAAAAATTGTTGTATTTCTTGAACAGTGTATGGTACCTTCCTTTTTTGAAATGGCGCGCATTTCTCAAAAGGTACTTGTGTTGCCGGACGCTGTAGATATTAAATAAAAACATGCAAACAAATTCAACTCCCAAAGAAATTATTTTCTGTAAAAACAATTTGGTGACCTAGCCCAACCAACATTACAAATTTAAAATAACTTATAGCAAATTTCATTGCTCAACTTACTCGATTTCTCCATTGTTGGGTTTTTTTTAATAAAAAATGAACAAAAATATTAATGTCCACTAAATAGCGCAAATGCATTTTATATGCTGCCTAAGTGCATTTAGCTGACGACTTGTTCATCCGTTCGTATGTGAACAACTCATCGACTACCAGGACTTAAGCAAAAAAGAATATTATCCGTGATTCTCATAAAAGCGAATGCCCTAAATTAGTCCTGAAAAGCTGTTTTCTCTCTACTTGCCTGTGAATTGTTATTTTCTCAGAATCGGGAATACGTTTAAAATATTTGTTTGGTGGAATTTATATGTAAATACATCATTTGTTGCCTTGCAATCAGAGATGGTAGAAATGCGATTTTTTTTGATTTACTAAATTTGTTACGTCTGCTACATAAATGAGGTAGTTAATGTAGTTAAATGTGGTTAACGTAATTAAATGTAGTAGACGTAGCGCTGGACGTCAAAATGTAGCTTTAAATGTCCAATTAACCACCAAATTGACAAATTGAATCGAAAAGATAACTGTGGGGGAAAAAGAGTACGTTTGATAAATAGATGTACGCTGGTGCACTTACAGACACTGCTTCGCAAATTGTTTGCACAACCTGAATCATATGAAGACTTCACCAGCTACAGATACTGATAAACCACGGAAATTAAGTAGTTATTGTTTAATGACAATTTCATCTAGTCAATAGAGGAAGAAATTTATATCTACGATCCAGTTTGCAAATTGATCAACAAGTGTCAAGATGATACAACTATTTTCTCTAAGCTGTAGATTTGTGGCTACAGATGCAATTGTCAGGCAAATATGACCACTTTCTCAGCGCAAGGAAAGAAATGGCGCTCTCCATCGATGCAATAGCGGCATATAGCTTGTATCCAAGATATCTTGCCAAAAATTTAACAACATCGCAGTGAAACGAGGTTACGCTACATTTCGTTGAAATATTCTCAGCTGGAGAACTAAATGATTATGACAAATTCGTCAAAGGTCAGGGCATTTTTGCTTCATTGAATAAAATGCTAAGAAGAAGTGGTTATGGTTATAGTGGCGAAGGCAACGGTGGTGGAAGTGAAGTTTTTTGTGACAAAGACTTGTTGGAGTTTGGCATCCAGACAGCATCTAGGCATATAAAAGTATGATCGTGCGTCCATACAAAAATCCAAAATAAGCTTAACGAAGAACATTCAAAGAAACTCATTGACATACATTATACTCTTCACATGAATGACAAAAACAAAAAAAGATGATTATTAAATTGGCGTTTTTCTTCATAAAGCTTCGAATTCCTTGATTTAGCTCATTTACGCAACATGGTTCTTATGTCGTTCAGTGTTTTTCACTATTTATTTTTTTTTTGTAATTCTTATTTAAATTTAACGTTTTGTGTGTAGGTAGCACACGTAACAAATGTAGGTAGTAAATTAAACAAATCTGACGTGTAGTTTACCCGATTAACTACGTGTAGTTAATCGAGTAGACTACCTGATGTAAACTACTCTGCCATCTCTGCTTGCAATAGAAAAGTGAATGCTTAGGTAATTTCTGTGTTGTTTGCATAGGAGAAAACGAAACGCGACGCCAGGTAGCGGCACCTGCATGTGATGCTGAAAGCGGAGCGCTGTATGAGTCAAGGTGATGCCCCTTTTAACCTGCGAAGCGACTGAAAAACTTTTAAGCTAGGTTTTGGTAATCATTTGGTGGGCGCACTGGTTAGTGGTGAGTGTGGTGGACTACTAATCGACACAGGTAGTAATAGGAACTAGGGCCAAGTAAAACTTAACGTTTTTTTTCACTGCCCTTCGCACTTCGCACAAGCAAATGGTTGGAGAAGCTAGGTTTTTGGCCCATGCTTATTTAAATTTTGAACTTTCTCGTAGGTATATGTACTGAAATTTGCAAGTCAAACTAATTATAAGGTACGATATTACGACTACAGGGAAGTTCAAAAAGGCTTTCAATAATTTATCTCCGTCGGTCCGTCTGTCCGCCTGTCAACTAGGCTCCAGCCGCAATGGGTAGACGGATTTTGTTCTTAGTTTTTTTTCCAAAAGACTCGATTAACGGCACCTTAGGAGCCCAATAAATGCTGGCGTCGAAATTTGATATATTAGTAGATACAAGCATATGTAAGAGCATGTTCAGATTTTACAAATATATTTTTATAATTTTTTTTAAAAAAATTTTCTTATTCTGTTGCTAAAATTTTGAAAAACATCCCCTTTCTTATAAACGGCGTTAAGAATTTTGATCATTTGTGGAGTTTTATACAGTTAGAGTAAATGGTAGGAAATGGCGGACTCAAAAATGGCTATAGCTCGAACACGGGCGGAGAGATTTCAAAAAAATTTGACAATCATTATTATTTAACAAATTTGCATACTAAGATTTTCAAAAAAAAAAGAAAAATTAAATGTTATAAATTCATGTATAACAGTTTCTAAATTTTCTTTAAATTTCACTTGTCTCAAAAACGGGCTTACATTAATCTCTGTTGGTGTTTTATATACCTTTAGTAAAGGTTAGAAAATATCATACTCAGTTTTTACCAAAAGACTAAAACAACGATACTTTCGAAACACGGCTATATCTCAAAAACGGGTAAAGTGATTTACCTGGTTTCAATAGACACAGTAAGATCGAAAGCTACTATGACAAAGTAAAACCCGTTCCTAAGATCACAATCACAAAGTCAATTACTATTTTGTCTGTTACAACCGGAAATTAGGTTCATGAATCCGCCTTATTTTAGTCAGTTTAAGAAAAAAATCTATGCCGTCACGTTACAAAAAACTGTGACATCTATTAAGTGCAAACGTTTTGAAATTCGAAGTCATAAGATTTGGATCGGTGTCGAGCACATATCTTTCTAGCTCAAACTTTATCTTTCGATTCGGTCGTGTCAGTGGGCGGATTTTAAAAATCTTAATACATGAGCATTAATGGCCGGTAGAGATGACATATTCCAAGTTTCAGCTTTCTAGCTCAAATCTCGATTTATCCGACTATAAATTATTATTTGTTTTTTTTTTGAGATGTGGGCGTGTCTATTTGCGGATTTTAAAAATTTCTGACACTTGATTATTTTGGGTCCTTAGGAAGTATATGTTACAAATTTCAGCTTTCTGCCTTGAGTTTGAAGGCCTAATTTTTGCCGACGGACGGACAAGTCTAGATCGATATTACTATTGATACTGATCAGGAATATAGTTACTCTTAAGAGTCTACGGACAATATTAAGGCATGTCACAAATTTTGAAACAAAATTAATATTGTATACCCTTAGAATAGGGTATGAAAGGGAAGTGAATTTGATGCTTTAGGGTCAAGGGTTAGGACTTTATATCCTGAGTCTGAGCGGTGAGTAGGCTGCTTACCTGCGTCGAATTCTTCCCTCTTATAAATACGAAGGGTAGTCTGATCCCACCCGAACCTTATCACGCCTTCAGTTTGCCCAAAGGAGCATGGGCATCCGATCAATCACTTCTATAGCGCATCTGTAGATATCTGTCTCTAATTTTTGGGGCATTTAGTTGGGTGAACTACTCGGTAATGCTCCCCTTATGAATGAAGCAACGAAAGAACGTTGGTACTTTGTTTTAATTGATGGAAAACGGGTTGCCTTCAGACAATTCTTCGAATAGTGTCCGAAAATTTCGTTAATTTTTAAAAGTGTCCAAAATCGATTATTTTTAAAAAGAGGTGTCCTGGTGTCCGAGTGCAAACAAGATGCAAAATTGACATCAAGGTGTCCCAAGGGTAACCCTGCTACGTAGGTACTGGCCACTTAAGTCAATTTACCAAACCGACAAGTGACATTTACGCTCCTGTCTGGACGTAATCAATTCGGTTTTTTGTTTCTTTTTAAAAATACTCAATCCTCTAGGTGAAGTACCTGAATTAGCTGTTTAAATATCGAGCCAAGCAACCCTTTATAAAATATTCCCCATACATTAAATTTGTATTCCTACATTTACTTAATGCTCCGCTAATAGCCCCCTTGATTATTTAATTCAGGATTAACATTCACAAGCTCGTTATGACAGAATTCACATGCCATACAAATACAACTGTGCAAACACACAAACTATGTACTCTCCATTATGCAATAGAAACTCACTACACCCCTATCCCCGCTCCTGCAAAGAAATGTATGTAAATATTCCCTGTATCTATTTGTGTGATGTGTTTTTTTTTTTGGTTTGGCTCTTATGAATTTCGAAATCCAAGAAAAAAAAATGCATGGATCGGTACTCCATCTTCATGTTCCCCCAAGAGCGCATAATGCCCTGCAGCCACACTACAAACGAGAAACGTCTGTAACAACTCTTTTATATCCAATCCAGCTTGCACTAACACACCAATATACGGCAACAGCAACAACAGCAGCGTTCCGATGCAAACGGCAAATGAAGTAAAACGAAAATTTAACTTAACCCTTAGGGCTGATGAGCGCCTCCAGTCATATAAGTATTTTTGTTTTGCTACCCAAATTAGACCCAGAGGCGCATTTTTCGGGACTCGAGGAGCGGTTGGAACAAACAAGCAATTACGTCAAAAAGATTGAAAAAGAAAATGATTTCTCTCCCTGGCACGTTACATTCACATCAAGAACGAGATCTACAGCAGCTGTATGGAGGCAGAGATGAGGCAGCAGCGCGGTGTCGGAGCTGGGTGGTGGCGAAAGACCAACTAACACCACCACCAGCAGAAACGGTAACACAATAGCAAGCGAGCTTTAGTACATACAATCCAAGCCAAGTACAGCTATAACAAATACGAATGTACTCCTCACCCAAACTTGAAGAAGAGGAGTGGGGCGGATCGGGCTCACCAGTTTCCTTCGGCGCAAATCTACCAGATACTTGTGAAATCCACTCGTAGTCGTACACTACACACACTGCAAGAGCAAGCGTACGGAACCGGAAAGTATTTACGTTCTATGGCGGGCGGAATGGGTGGTTTGGTTTGGTTGCCTTGGTACTGGGGCTCATTTGTACTCTAGTTCTTTAGCCTTGCATCCTGCATCGCTTCGGTAGCGCCCTGGGGTGGCCAGGTACCCTCTTCATCAGAAAGAGAATGGACGATTTTTTTCTACACTGCGCCGAGAGATCAAGTCAAGTTAGGGAAGGAGTGGGTGTCCTTTTTGTGTGTGTTCCTGAACATAATCAACCACCAAGACAGGACCACATCATTCTCATCATCACAGTCATTGTCATAGTCGG
This sequence comes from Portevinia maculata, assembly GCA_949715645.1. NCBI lineage: Eukaryota > Metazoa > Arthropoda > Insecta > Diptera > Syrphidae > Portevinia > Portevinia maculata. Next base: position 261,717,252 of record OX454526.1, read on the forward strand.
CACCAACAGAATAATGACGAAGGCATGTGATACTACTGCTGTACGCTGGATGCATGTGCATAACGAATAGGCCCAGGTGCCTATGACCTTTGATGGAATTTCTTACTTTTTTAATTGGAGTAGATTCTACCGCTACCGTTGTCGTTGTTGTTTGTATTATTGGGTGGTGCGCGCAGGGAAGAACTGAGGGCTTCAAAATCTAGTAGATCCGAGTTAAAATCTAAGGGATCACCGCTGGCAATACGAACGATAGAACCGAGACACTTGGCATCTACTCAGAGCTGGAAGAGGAAGGACGTGATGTTGGTGTGGTACCGCATAAATGATATAGCAAAGTCAAAACCTACCCCAAGTGTGTGGTATATGATTTCAACAAAAGACTGTTGCTAGGAATATACCGGTACCGGAACCGCTTGTTCCCAAATAATCGACCGCCGTCGTATATCAAGATTATTTCGTTGTTCTTGATACACAAGCATATCCCAAACTATTAGGTAACTTGAACCTTACGAGAAACCATTGTCAGAACAATGATGGCTGCTGGGAGATTTTAGCCGATAGCATATCATCTTCGTTCATCGTCGTCAGCGTCACATTTTAGATTGAATTGAATGAAATGCCAATGCTGGCCGGGGGATAGATTTTTGATTATATCGATATACGAAACAGGAGTAGATAGTAGTTGTGCATTTGAAGAAAATGGTCAATGCCAAATGGAATGGTTAGCCCTTGATTGCGTAGTGAGGAGTCTTGGTTTTTCGTCGATGAAATGATGATAGAAAGAATTGTTTTACTGGTTAGAAGGGAGATTGTGATTCAGTTGTGTGCCATAATAGGTTTGTGGGCCAACATTTTTCAAACGTCAAAGGTAGGTATCAAGGGAGTTTTGAGGGTGTGCTGATGTACTCCTGGGCCTTTGCACCCCTGCACATTGATGAGTTGTGGGTGCAGTGGTTATTGTGAGCGAGGGGTTTCAGATTCGAGCGCCACCCAAGAACACCCAGCATTTTTTTTTACTACTCCACCTCGAGTCGCACCCAGGCACACCTAGCATTTGTTCCACTGCCGCAACTCTTGCAAAAAGTTTATCAAACATCCAAGAGTAAACACTGCAATGAAAAGCTTCTCAAAACTAGCAGTTTGGAATCGGTGTTAAATTGTAGGTCCCTTCCATTTGTTTGAAAAATATTGCTCTGCACACACAGTTGGTGGGAGAAGCTAGACTGCAGATCTATTCGCCATTTATGTCAAATATTTATTTTTCGTACATGTGTAGGTAGGTAGGTGTGGCGTTTTTTTAAAAATCCAATTAACACTTAGTGCATGTTGAAACATTCGCTTCGATTCGGGCACTGCGAGGTATTCCAGCTCGAGGAAAATTAACTACAGTTCCTTGTTGACGAAATCGTGCCACCAGTGCAGTAATGATGTGCGCAGATGGTGGATTTCGGACATTAAAATGAAAAGCTCTTTTTGTTAAAATAATCAAGTGATTATTTTCAAAATAAAATTCAATTAGTTTGGTCCTCTCTAAAGCGCTGTAGTTCATTTTAGTAAATCTCCCAAGTTTGTTTTATAAGAACCTTAAAAAAGAAAAGAAAAAAAATTAAAAAGAAAAGAATTAGGATTTTTTCAAATTAGGAAGTCACTTTTGACCCACACTGTACTTGTGATTGGAAATGGAATACCCAGATAATACTGTGACTTAAATCAGAGTTCTCACACCCACCGGCGAACTAAGAAATGGGCCTTGCATGTTTCGTAATCACTCAGTGAAATTGAACTGATTATTATTTTTCCTATTTTCTTATGGACTACCTTACCAATTTTAATTCAATTCATTTTATTTCGTAACAATCTTTTCAAAACATTTTACAATTCAGACATTTAATACATTATCTCTCTACTGAAACATTTTGCAAATAATAAATAACTATGAATGATCGGAAGAATTGATCGAAGGAAAATACGAAAAAATACCTTCATTTGACAAAATAAAATAGATAAACAAATAAATAAATATATAAATAAATAAATAAACAGATAAAGATATAAATACAAAAATAAATAAATAAATAAATATATAAGTGAATAAATAGATAAAGAAATAAATACAAAAATAAATAAATAAATAAATAAAAAAATAAATAAAGAAATAAATATATGAATAAATAAGTAAATAATTGATAAATAACTAGTAAATGATAGCAAACGCAATAAATATTTACACAGAAATATCACAGATTAAACATTTAGCTGGTTTATGGGAGGATTCTCAGAATTATCACAGCTGTTATTAAAATTAGTAGTAAGTTTTCGAATCCTATCGAAGATCAATTCAACTTTCGACCTTCTGTGGAGATCTAGGGTTGAATTATGAAAGGGCAGGTTTAACATGATTTTTGAAACTTTGTTTTGTGATACCTGCAACTTCTTTAAATGGCATCTTGCTGCAGTACCCCATATTGGACAGGGACAACCATATAATAGGATAGCCTGGAAAATTACTTTATAAATTATTATCTTAATGTCGTTTGTGAGTGAAGATTTTCTATTAATGAAAGGGTAGAGCATCTTAATTGGAATACCTGTTTTCCTTAACGTACTTTGAATATGTTGATCAAATGATAGTTTTGTATCAAGGTGTACCCCGAGATACTTTATGGATTGCTCCCATGGTATGGTGTTACCATTTATTTGAAGCTGTCTGCTGGGAAGATTGCAAGCTTTTCTTTTTCGTGTGAAAAAGATGGCTTGCGTGTTCCTAGCATTTAGCTTAATTTTCCATTTGTTATAATATTTTTCAAGTATTTCGATCGCATGTTTTAGATTGGTCTCAATGTTGAGGGCAAATTCATGCGACGCAAATACCGTAGTGTCATCAGCAAAAATAGCTGGTTCACATTGGAAAATCTGAAGTATATATATTGAATAGAGTTGGACCTAAAACTCAGATTTGGGGCACACCAGAATCAAAAAATAACATGTTAGAAACACCACAATTTACTTGCACCTGAAAACATCTACTGGATAAGAAACTCTGAACACTTTTACATAAATACAAATTAAACTCGAAGAGTAACTTGCATGCCAGCAGAGATCCGAAAGAAAGCACGGCCCGCAACAAAGCGCGGTTATGTTTGTATGTAGTTCGGTTGCACAGTGTACACTGTATTTTTGAAATGTCACGTCAGCGAGGTGTCACGTCGGTGTAAATTGTTGGGTCGAAGTCCTTAGTCACTTTTCCACTTTTCATTGGTGGTACTATGGTTGTGTACATCCATACATTCAATTTTGGTTGCAGGCCCCACTTTTTGCCGAAGGTTTTGTTACAGGCATAGCCGTTTATGCAAGCTTTCTTTACCAATTGTTCTATGTTTAGTTTTCAGTTGAGTTGAGGATCTATGATAACTCCTAGGTTACTAGCACTGGTCGATAGGGAGTGGTGTGTGCCGTTTCGGCGAGGAAATCTGAATTTGGGTATATTGGTTTGAATTCAGTTTAGTCTTACCCGGGTTCCAAGACCACACTTTTTTGCCCATATGCTAACTTTGCTTAAGGAGTTTTCCATGATTTCGCTTTTCACTGAATGGAAAGCCACTGAAATTAAAACCTCACCATATCGTCCGCATACCAGAATGCCTTTATTCTTTCTCTGTTACTATGAGTCATAGTAGATATGAAATAACGACGCGTTAAGGTGTTCCCCTACTGGCAATGATTTCCTAGTTTTGCTGAGCATAGACACAATACATTGACAGCTCCATCAGGGACTCTTGATTTGCTTCAATATGAACGTTATTGAAGGCTCCTTTATGTCTAGAAAGGAAGCCAAGGTGTATTCTTTGTTTTATATAGATTTTTCTATTGTTCGCACTAATAAGTGGAGAGCTGTTTCTGTAGATCTTCTTTTGAGGTATACACTATGCATTTTGACATTTGTAGACGAATGGCTGGAGCAACACTTTTACCCTTTTCCTTCTGGTCGTTTTCCATTTGTATCCTTCCTGCCGTTATTTAAACCTTGTTGTTTATTCATATTGTAGCGTGTTTATACCCGTAGTATGTTCAGATTGGTTTCTTAAGGCAGTATGAACTTTAATTTTGAACAAAAGACACGAAATTTCATTAAAAGTCATTTATTTCCGTTCAGTCGAGAAAATACATTTTTCAGTTAGTTTTAAGGTACAATTTCAGCCATATACCCACCACGGCTGGATCTAATGAATGTCATCCAAGAGACAAGTTTTCGACCACTTTTTTTTAGCATTTGTGCCCATATGTCCTAAATCTTCTTTTTCTCCCTTCATGACGATGATGTTCTGATCAGGATTAAAGGGATCATAACCCTCCCACTTAACTGCATCCCTACTGGTGCCGGTTCAACCTGAGACAATAACAGCAGGCCTGCCGATTTTGAATCTCTTCGTCGCTGAGGCAAATCAAATGCTGGTATTGCTGCATTTCTGCGATCCAGGAGTTTTTAGGTCTGTCTCTCTTTTGCGTTTGTATGGGAACGTTGATTGAATTTGCCTTTTTGACAGGGTTCGAAGGATCTCTCCTTTGAACACTAACTGAGCCGGTCGCACTCTATTTTCCACGAGATATTTTCTTTGACGTGAGGTTTCTTAAGACTTCTTATTCGATCAATCTTTGTTACTTCTACTGTCATGCAAAGCATCTTCATCTCAGCTGCCGTTAATTTTCCCTCATACTTTTTGCACCTTGTCCAATATTGCGAACCGTATATAGGCGCCGGGCGCCCAACTGCGATGTTGAGCCTTCCTTTCAGCTAAAGGGGCATTTTCTATCACAGAATATGGCTAAGTTTTACAGCCACTCCATCCACCCTTACGCTTACGCGATGCTTATTGTCGTTATCACACCTTGCTTCCCTATTGATAATAGATTCCAGATATTTGAACTTTTCGCACTTGCGAATCAATCTGCTATTCATATAAATGCCTGGAATGGGTCTGAGTGTAATACGATACCCATTTCCCCCCAAAACATTCACCCATTTAGCAAGTGCCCGCTGCAGAAAAGTCCCCAGTAATGATGGCTCCATCGTCAGCAAAGAATAACTGATGCTCTTTGGGGTCCGCCACTTTTACTTTAAGCAGATAATCAAGGATTAAATATCAAGGGACTTAACACGCTTCCCTGGTGTATACCGACTTTGATTGCGAGCTCCCTTATCTTTACTCCCTCATAGATGTCCATGATTATATGTGCGTGGGTTTCTTGAACTCCTCCCTTTCTAAACAGATACTTATCTCCTCAATAACACAAATAATGTTGGCTTCCCATGCATCGATTGTTATTGTATGGCACATATCGCCATCGTGCTGGAACCAGATCCACATTGAAAAAGTCAATAATTATGGCTCCCTAGCGAATACCATTGATTCGAAGACGCTGATTTGTCTCATTTTTGGAAAAATATGTTCCCATTATTCCACCACACCCTTACTTACTTAAGGTGGCGCTACAGTCCGGGGTGGACCTGGTCCTCAACCAACAAGCGTCTCCAGCCAGCACGATCTTTGACCAGCTGTAGTTTCGCACGCTAAGTTGGTTAAGATCCCCTTCCGGTCTTCCTCTACTGCGCCGTCCCACGGGTGTGGATTCGAATATCTTCCGGGCCGGATCATGCACGGCCATTCGCTCTACATGACCCAGCCACCTCAGTCGTTGGACCTTCACTCTTCTGGTTAAATCGATGTCGCTGTACAGCCCGTACAGTTTGTCGTTGTATCTCCTCCTCCATTCACCGTCTATGCAGACGGGACCAAAAAAATAACCGAAGAATTTTCCTCTCAAAAAAACCAAGAGTGACCTCATCCGCTTTCCACTCCACCACAGCCATTAAGCCAAAAATGAGCCACATTTCTGAACACTATTTTTTTTTTAGATAAAACACCGGATGCCAGTTAATTTTGGGCCCATTCACCAAAATATCGACGCAAATTGTGGTCATGGGGCTTAAATTTTTGCATGAGCTGGATCCTGTAGGAATTGAAATCATGATCTCTGCGTAAAATTTTCCATAAAGTGAACGGACATAGGCTTATGTGAACGACGTCAAATCAATAAATTTGGATTTTCTTCAACACTCTCAAGAACCAATGCAATATTCGCTTCAGTGCGCACTCTTCTTATGCGTCTTGTTGCAAATGCATCTGGCAAAGAGAATATAATTGTGCGAAAACGGTCAACAATGCAGCGAACAGCGTTCTCAGGTCGTTGATTATGTCGGATATAACATGGTGCAAGTGTTCTATAATATAAATTTCTAAAATTTGGTAATGGAAGGTGTTTTCCTTTTCAAGTTTGGAGCAGTACACTGAGCTGTCAAAAGAAATCTGTGTATTTATTTTAGCTCACGGTCACGGCGCTCTGAGCGCACTACTTGTGTTTCTTTTTTCGCTCAGAACGGGGTTACAGCGCGCTTCATGAGCTTTGAACAAAATTACCGAGCAGTTAGATTACGCAGCTGTCAAGCTGTTGGGGTTGTTTATCTGGCGTTAAATGTAAAGGGTTATTCATTAGGGACTTGACAACTTCAAACTTTCAGTATGAACGCACCCTTAAACCCATTACTCAACTGTCAATGTCAAAATATTCAGTAAAATCCTCATTTTTATCACAGTGAAGTACACGAAGAAACAATGTTTACAAATAATTAAAATTTACTATCGAAATTCCGAGTCGGTGGTGGCAACTTTAAGAGCGTTAACGCCAGTTTTCGGCCGTAATTCTCGTCCCAGTAGACAAGCAATTCATAGTCTAGTGAAGAAATTTGAGTCAGAATATTCGCTGTTTGATGTTGCCGTGCCAGTGAGACTATGTTTTGCCCGAAGTGTGGAAAATATTGCTGCCGTAGAGGCGTCCGTCGCAAACCAGCCAAATCAGTAAATTTCCAAACAACATTATGGAGAATTCTGGGTAAGGATCTTGGTCTACACCCTAACGAGATCAAGCTGACTCAAGATATAAAGCACTTGATCATATGAAGTGACACCCGTTCTCGAATTGGGTTCTGGACATGATGCAAGAAAATGAAGAATTTCATCACAAAATCATCTTCAGCCATGAAGCGCATTATTGGTTAAACGGCTTCGTCAATAAGCAAAATATGCGTTACTGGATAGGTGAGAAGCCTCATGTGATTCATTGGGCCGTTTTTTTTCGTCGATGAAAATTACTGTCACGTTAGGGTACATGGCTTTTGCTACAGAAACATGTTGGAACGCTATTTCTTTGAGCAATTGCATGAATTGGACATCAGTGATATGTGGTTCCAACAAGACGGTGCAACAAGCCACACAGCGGGCGCAACAATAGAGTTATTGAAGTCTCAGTTCGGTGAACATGTCGAGAAACGGACCCGTCTATTGGCCACCGAGATCGTGTGATTTAACGCTTCTAGACTTTTTTGTATGGGGCTACATTACACCATTGGTCTATGCCAAGAAGCCGGCGACTTTAGAGGAGCTCAGAGCCAATATTGAACGAGAAATAGCGGCCGCATCGGTCCAAATGTGCGGCCGAGTCATCGAAAATTTGGTTCAACATATCGACCGCTGCATACGTTCCCGTAGTGGACATATGAACGATTCATAAATGTTTTGATAGTAATTCAAGCCAATCCATTTTTTTTGATATATGTACACTCATCGCCACTTGAATAGGACACTCTGTGCACTCTATTTGCAATTGCTTATAACTCGAAAGCGGAATGATAAAATAATGATATTATGCCCGTTATCTTTGTCCAACTCTTCTTCTTTCTCTGTGAAAATATTGCGAGTTCTGGAAAAGAGCCGTTATATGTATTTTTCCACTTTATGTTAAGATTCGTTGGAATTAAAGCAACATTTTTGCGCCACTTGAATAGAACATGCATTTAATTTGATCGTTATCTTTGGCACGCGGACTCATGTTCTTCGTTGTTCGATTTTTTTTGGTAATTTCGACTATTTAATTTAAAAAAAAAAACCTAAAATGGGAGGAAAAAAAGCATTAACCGAGGCGGAAAAAGGACAATTCAAAGCTTACGAGGACGCTGGCTTATCTATTGCCAAAATAGCTAAAAAAAAAAAAATAGCCGACACGTTATATCCACATTTTTAAGGAATGAGTATGAATATGGAAAAAATATGAAAGGCCGGGCACACAGCCTGCTTACTAATGGGGAAAGGCGACTTATTTTAAGAAAAGCGTCAAATCCTCACGACTCTTTGGAAAAAATCAGGGATAAATGCGGTGTCAAGGCAAGTCTTACAACTATGCGTCGTGTTATTTCGAAAGCTAAACATCTAAAAAGACTGAAAATCAAGAAGAAGCCACCTCTCAACCCGGTTCGAAAAGAGCAACGCCTCAGTTTTTGTCGCGCACATGTGACCTGGACTTCGGAGTGGCATAAAGTAGTCTTCTCCAATGAAAAACAATTAATTTGGAAGGCCCCGATGGCTATAGCTACTATTTCGATAACCTCAGCAAAGAAACACATTATTTGCACCGACTGCATAGCAGAGTTGGTGCCGTGACATAACCCCAAGCGTCATAAGCCCAAATTTTGAAATTTGGCCTTATGTCGCATTGTGAAAGTGACATAAGGCCAAATTTTAGCAGTTGGTATTATGACACATTGGAAAAGCGTCATAAGGCCAATTTGGCTTTATGACACTTTCGCTTAGTGCTGTTTTCAACAATTTGCCCTTGCACGTACGCCAAATCAAACAGTGACCCCAAGCAGGGGGGTTGCAGGGGGGCAGCAGCTGCCGTGACATAACCCCAAGCGTCATAAGCCCAAATCTCGAAATTTGGCCTTATGTCGCTTTTTGAAGTGAACGTTGTTGAAAACAGCACCAAGCGAAAGTGTCATAAAGCCAAATTGGCCTTATGACGCTTTTCCAATGTGTCATAATACCAAATGCTAAAACTTGGGCTTATGACGCTTGGGGTTATGTCACGGCACCGGGGCAGCATGCCCCCCATATGCATTGCACTGTTTATGGGATTAGTTGCGAAATCGCAAGTAGATTGCATAAACAGTACAATGCCTATGGGGGGCCATGCTGCCCCCCTGCAACCCCCTGCTTGGGGTCACTGTTTGATTTGGAGTAGGTGCGAGGTATGGTTTCGAAAATTTGGCTTTATGTCGCTTTCCGGATTTGGCCTTATGACGCTTTGTGAAAGTGACATAATACCAAATGCTGGAATTTGGCCTTATGCCACTTTCAAAAAGCGACATAAGGCCACATTTCGAGATTTGGGCTTATGACGCTTGGGGTTATGGCACGGAACCAGCAGAGTTGTTGGTGCGATGGGGGGCCATTTGCTATTATGGAACCTGCCAACTACAATTTATGTCAACCACAATGCATGCGTTGTCTTACAATGGCATATTGAAAAAGGCCTTTCCATACTTTCATACCCTTTTTGGACCTCTGCCATGGATTTATCAACATGATAATGAGCCAATACATACAGCTCGGGTAGTTAAAACCTATATACAAAGCTAAAAATGTTCAGCTGGGCTGGCAGCTATTAAGCTGGCTATTCTCCGGATTTAAATATCATTGAAAATGTTTGGGGATGGTTGACACGTCAAGTATACGGAACAGGACAACAATATTCGAGTATACCCGAACTTACCCAAGCCATAGAATTAGCTTCGAGCTCGACTTCACTGAATTATTTGGCTAATTTGTATAGATCCCTTCCAAACCGGATGTGTGAAGTTTTGGAAAAGAAAGGTGGCTCAACACACTATTAAATTTTTTTTTTGAATGTTAAATACTCCAATTATCTTAAATTTAAGTTATTTTTGTAATAAAAAGAATCAGAAATCTCTAAAATGTTTTTTTTATTAAAGTGTCTTATTCAACTGGCGCAAATTTTCGACCCAGCATTTTGCCGGTTTTTGGTTGATAATATTTTGTTAAAACTTAAAGCTTTAGCATTGAATCTTCCTTTTAATCAAATAACAGCAATTAAATTAACTTTAATTAACAAAAAAAAAAAAAAAGTCTCTAGCATGCTTGGTTTGGGAGCAATGAAGGATAGAAAGCAGACGTAAGGGGCGAGGAGTGTATCTCAAGTAGTTTGCATTGTAGCATTTTATTTAAAAAAGAAGTTGTCAAGTCCTTAATGAAAGACCCTTTATTACAATTTAATAAAATGATTTTTATTTAATAAATAAACATGATTGATAATCATAGGACAGTGAAGTGCTCAAATTTGTTTCATAAATAAATGAAAGCGCTCTGAGCTTGCTCTGCTCAAAGCATACTCTACGTGCTCAGGCTCTGCTAAGTGCACTGCTCAGAGCTTAAAAAGACAACGCCTGTTGTTGAAGAGTGTATGTCTCCACGATAAAATTGCAAAGTCTACTGAATAAAATGACATTGACAGATATAACTGCCGAAATTAGTACTGGATTAAAATAAACACCCTTTACTTTATAAGACTTTCTTTCATTAGTTTAAATTTAAAAAAAAAATTCAAAATAATATTGATTACTCATCAGAAACCAGTTGCTCTAAAGATAAACAAAATTTAGCGATCTGTTATCTTGTGCTTGCGAAAATTCGTTTCTAAAATTTGCTGAACTGAAATTATGAAAGGAGGGAGACCTTTTCAAACATGGGATCTGAATATATTTTTTAGATGCAAATTTTTGCCAGCTAAATCTCTGTAGTCTTCATACAATAGTTATCTACCACTAACTAGTAGGTAGTTCATCTCTCGGCAAACATTATCAGTAAAACCTAAATTATAAAATTCCATTAGATATCCAATTAGCTATCCATTCCGTCTAATGTAGTTAGACTGTACTGTGCATTTATGATTGCACTCTCCACCCTCTCTATATGGTTCGCTTAGTGCACATCTAATTTATTGCACACACTGTTTTGAACCGAAATATTGTTCTCTTACTTTGACTACCGAGGAGTGCGCTAATCGACTAAATTTGTTATTCGAGCTGGAAATCTAAAATTCACTAATTGACAGAGAAATACAGAAAAACGGAAAGGAGTCAATTTCGGAGCATGGGAAGAAAGCACTTACATGCTGCCAAATGCCAGATTTCACATCTGAACGAACCCATTAACGTGGTTGTCTGCTGCTCAATATTGCTGTCATTTCTGTTTTGTGTGTGGAAGTGCATCCAGATGAAAGGTGTACGATGTGCTTTTGTGTTGAAGTTAATCATGCAGAATGATGATAGAATCCTTTGCCGCAAAAACAATTTCCCGATTGGAAAAAAAAATCCCTATGCCTCTGCTCTACAACTGGCTGCATGTTCAAAGAGACAGAGCGACATAATTGAAAGTGGCAGCGGTATCGGCATAGGCAATGCCACTTTCGGTGGCTGCATTGGAGATGCGGGTAATTTTACACTTCAGTTAATTGCAACATTTGTTAATGTGCTTCTGAATTACACCATTCGTTGGAGCAAAGGCGGTTGCAGTTGTTTCAGTCGAATCCTCGCCTTTGAGCAATTTTCTCGGATAACACTAACCAATGGGAACGGGGATGAGGTTGGTCGATGTTATGACTTCAATTAACGATTTGTTGTTTTAGTTTTGTGCTTTATTCCCTGCTAAAATGTAGTTGCGCATAATTATTGCTTTAAGTGAAAAGTTCGTGCATAGCTGCAGGGGATATCAACAAAAAATCAAAAAAATTACCTATATAAAACTAGGATCCGTGGTAGGCAGGTACATTTGAGCTTGTAGGTACCTTAGCTTTTTATGGCAGAGACGAAGCTATGGACTTTTTATTTGGCCTCCAGATACTGGCTCATTTGGCTAAAGATATATCGAAGAATGTCCCCCTGGGAGTGGATGTCGAAGGTTTTTTAACTAGTAGCAAAATTAGTTTGTCAGAAAGATATTGTTGGATTGGGGTTGTGGCCAGGTTACTGTTAGATAATGTGTGCTAATGGATTGATCAGAAGGATGTTCAAAAACCACGTAAAATAATAATTTAGTGTTTTGTACAACTTCATTGATTTTCATAGGTCATCGACAAGCAAGTGTTAAAATGTCAAGACATTTTTCTTCTAGTGATAAATACATATAGGGTATCGATGTTAAGTCGATCAAGTTAACAAATTGGCTAGACGTGGCACCTCTGATAAAAAAGCATAACTTTAGACAATATTAAGTCCTTTTGCATTTTACTATCTACTTCCGTTCTGATCAGCATCCAAATTTATGTCCCTCACCATGATTTTGACTTTCAAATTTAAACTAGGAAGCCCAAAGAGTTACTGTCTAGAAGCGCTGAAAGTACAAGTGCTAATATTTTTTTGAAATCCTCTTAAGGGCGCCCCTCTTTTAGTGTTTTTTTTTTTTTTTAAAAAAACGTCTTTTTATCGACGTTTATACAGGGTGTTCCTTAACTCGTAGACACTATTTTAGGACATGATTTATGGGTATATTCTAAGGAAAAAATTGTTCTACAGTAAGGGCCTATCTCCAATTTTTATATCATTTATCGAGGATTTAAGAAAAGGCTTACTTGGGTGTACCCTGACCCATATTAACGATAATTGCGCTGTTAGTACTATTAATAAAAATTTCATTTAGGCCTCTATTTTTAGAAGAAATATTAGAATTTGTAATTGTATTTAAATAAATTTTATATCTTAACTCAGTCTTAAGATATCCAATTTTTAACCTGTTCCATTTTTCCTGCCCATGCTAATTTTTTGACTTTCGGTTCAATTTTCTTCAGAAAATGCGTAATAAAGATAACGTTTTAATATTTTTTTTGAATGAAAGTAACAATACTAAAAATAAAAGTTTACGACAAGTTTGTTGAAAAACCCACAGATTTTATGATACTTAGGAAAAGTATTTTAAGCCAAAAAGGCTATGAAAAAAATATGATTTTGTGTGGTTTTAGATAATTTTTATTTTATGTGTGTACTAAAATAGTTATAACAGGTGCTCAAAGTATCCTCCTTCCTTTTGTATGCATGCTACAGCCCGTTTTTGGATTGCACTGCGAATATTTATTGATGATAGCTGCTGCTTCACTTTTGATGACGCTACGAGAATACGGTCTTCTAATTCACATAAGAGGAAAATTCTTCGAAAAATCTTCGGTCCCGTTTGCGTTGACGGGCTATGGAGACGAAGATTCAACCAAGAACTATACGAGCTGTACAGCGACATGCCCCTGGTCAAAAAACTCCGCATTGGACGTTTAAGATGGCTAGGACATGTAGAACGAATGGACACCAATACTCCGGCTCGCAGAGTCTTCGATTCCCAGCCAGACGTCGGACGCAGTAGAGGAAGACCTCGCCTTAAGTGGCGCGCACAAGTGGAAACCGACCTCAACCAACTTGGAGTGCGCAACTGGAGACAGTTAGCTAAGGACCGGGCTAATTGGAGAGGCATGTTGGTTGAGGCCCAGGTTCATTCCGGACTGTAGCGCCACTTAAGTAAGTAAGTAAGTAAGTAATTTACATAAATTTGCTATTTCGGTTGAATAAACAAGATCTTTCATTCTTCCCCATACAAACAAATCCAATACTGTAAGGTCAGGAGATCTTGCAGGCCAGTGAACTGGTCCATTTCTTCCTATCCAACGATTACCGTACTTTTCGTCTAACCAATTCTATAAATTCTATGGATTTTTCCTGTTAAAGTACACACATTAAAACAAAAATTACCTAAACCGGAAAAAATCGTTTTCATTCATAACTTTTGCAACTTAAAGCAAAAAACCTTTTTTTCCATTTTTACCTATTCCATGTTTTCCCAAGTATCATAAAATCTATGGGGTTTTCTACAAACTTGTCGTAAACTTTTATTTTTAGTATTGTTACTTTCATTCAAAAAAAATATTAAAACGTTATCTTTATTACGCATTTTCTGAAGAAAATTGAACCGAAAGTCAAAAAATTAGCATGTGCAGGAAAATTGGAACAGGTTAAAAATTGGATATCTTAAGACTGAGTTAAGATATAAAAATTATTTAAATACAATTACAAAGGCTAATATTTCTTCTAAAAATAGAGGCTTAAATGAAATTTTTATCAATAGTACTAACAGTGCAATTATCGTTAACATGGGTCAGGGTACACCCAAGTAAGCCTTTTCTTAAATCCTCAACAAATGATATAAATATTGGAGATGGGCCATTACTGTAGAACAATTTTTTCCTTAGAATATACCCATAAATCATGCCCTAAAATATTGTCTACGAATTAAGGGGCACCCTGTATTTAGAAGGGCTTATGGTGTTCTTGACAAAATATGTAGACATATATTATGATGTGTTCCTCTGTTTTCCATGTAGGGATGGGCAAAGAATATCACAGCAGCGCCCCCTACAACGCTTGTCGAAAAATGCGACTAAGGGGAGAAATCACTTCTAAGCAATTTGAACATTCATATAAGCCTAGCGGCACATTCAACATTTTGACACTGTCCCGCATGTGTCCCCGGTATCGTAAAATAAAGAACAGACAATTATCTACAAAATAGGGAGGGCTTAAAACTCCTAAATCACACAAATGCTACACCACCAGCATTTGATTGACCGCAATAAAAAGGTGATCTTAACCCGGAAGCCCTGCCAATGCTCATTTAGGTGAAACTGGCGAACCGCACAGGAATGTAGTAAGTTGGGAGGGTAATGATACTTTAATCCTGATCATAGCTTGGCCGTTGAGGAGGAAGACGAAAAAGATAGGCTTTGTTTGTGTATTTCTTAACAATTCCCTTATACAAAGTTTTTTGCCACAACCAATCTTTGGGGGGTTTTGACAAAAAAATCTATTCATATTTTAGCAACTTTGTATGAAAGTCAAAGAAAGAAAAGTTATAAAATGGAAAAAGATATCTTACCCACTGCCACTTAGGGGACAGGAATATGCATATGGGAATAAATGTGCTACCAAGCGGACTGCAGTCTTTCTCTATTAAGGCTAAATAATTACTAAAACGGTCCACCTAAATTGAACGACCCATCCCCTTATGAGAAGTGCCTAGAATCATCATTGAATCTTGTAACCAGCTTAACATCACGGGTTCATCCATCACCCAGTCTTTTTTAACGATTGTAAAAGCTCTCACTGGCATGGATTCTTAAATCGTTGGAGCAGCATAATCAAGGTTTGTTTCGGACTTAAAGTTATAAATTCAATAGAATAACCTCCAGTGTTCAAATTCTTTAAAAGATGCTCTGCATCTTAGCTACGTGTAAGAATAATGTAGGGAAAGTTCCTTTTAGGTTAGGTTAGATAACCGGATTGACGGGGCAAACGGATCCTGCGCCCGTCACACTTAGGTCAAAGTAGACCCTTTGTTGTACCCTGGGGGTTATGATTCCCTTACTTAGGAAACTAATGAAAAACCTATGCAAAACCTAGCGGGCTTACATTTCATACCGATCCATTTATGAACTTGTGCAAGTCGCTCACAGGCTTGCCAGAGAGTTCTTTTAACTTCGGGAAGAAATGTCTAACGAGCAAGTTATTTCTAATACGGTAGAGTGCAGGGCAGTGACAGAGGAAATGAGTGGTATCCTCGTTCAGTTCCTCGTCCTCGCAGATTTTTTGTTCATTTGAAGGATTCTCTCGGTCTTTTGTTTGTTATACATAGTGGCCACATTTTCCTGGTTATATATAACTCAGGAGTCGAGGGCACTCGATATTTCATTTGCTGCCACCAGTGTTTTATCCCCAATCACATGTTTAAAGTAACAGGGTGGGGTTTTTACTAATGTCAGCCTGTCTTTGTTCAAGGAATTAGCATTTTCTCGCTAGTTCATCGTCTCCTTCATTTCCTGGCACACCACTGTGTCCGGGGACTCAAGAGAGTCTTACAATGTGCTGCGCGCCAAGAACCCGTTGCACTTCGCGGCAGCGACTTACAAGCTTCGATTTTATCTCTGTGGCGGAAATCGCTTTTATTTCCGCTTGGCTGTCAATGAAGAAGGTAATATCAGCCTGTGGTATTGTCATCATTGCAAGCTATTAAGCAGCTGTCGTCACCGCAAGAACCTCAGCTGCTTTGGTCGGGGAGTCTGATCGAGCCACATATTCCGAGTACTTCGGAATAAAAGCCCGCGCCGATACCAATATCCATCTTGGAGCCATCAGTATAGTTGACTGACTCACGGACTGGCAATTGACCCTCATGCCAGTCTTCCTCATGTCCTCAAGCCAGAGAAAAGAGGCAGTGAATGGTCTTACAAAATATAGATGGGGAGTAACGCAGTCTGTGTATACATTACCACCCGTGAATTTCTGTACAATCTGCTCATGTCCCGTTGTATTGGGGATCCAGTTTTCAGTTTGACTGAGCCACTGTTTGAGGCAGATTCTTGCACAAAAAGGGTTAGGGGTCTTAGATTTAGAATCGCCTCCAACCCCGCTGTGGGGTGGTTCTCATTGACCCACTAGTACCAATATAGGCAATTCTTTGAATCTTCTGACATCAGCACCGTCTTGTTATCAATCTTAACAAACTATACTAACTTTTGGGTTCACTGTACTGAGTGGAGATATGTTTTTGGTTCACAGATAAAATGGCAATTGAGTTATTACTGAGTTTCAGAAAAAACACCACTATCTACTATAGAAACAAGAACAAACTTCGAAATTTATTAATAATTTTCGAACATACAGGGTGGGGCAAAAGTGACTTCATAATTTACAATGATATTTTTATACCCTATTCTAAGGGTATATTAATTTTGACGCATAATTTGTAACATACCTTAATATTTCCCGTAGACCCTAAAAGTTACTATATTTATGATCAGCATCGATAGTAATGTCGATCTAGCCATATCCGTCCGTCCGTCCGTCGGCAAAAATTAGGCCTTTAAACTGGACCCAGAGAGCTGAAATTTTAAGCATATACTCTCTAGGGTCCCGAAATAATCAAGTTTACGAATTTTTGAAATCCGCCCACAGCCACGCCCACAAACTCAAAAAAACAAAATTTTGGAAAAAATCGAATTTTGAGCTAGAAAGCTGAAATTTTTTTATATGATCTATGACTCCTAAAACTGCTCGTGATATAAAATTTCAAAAATCCGCCCACTGACACGCCCACAATTAAATGAAACAGTTTTTTTGAAAAACCAAAGTTTGAGCTAAGGAGCTGAAATTTATAATATATACTTTCTAGGGGCTCTTTATTCTCATGTGTAAATATTTTTAACATCCGCCAACTGACACGCCCACAATTAAATAAAACGATTTTTTTGAAAAGTCAAAGTTTGAGTTAGGGAGCTAAAATATATACTCTCTAGGGGCCCCTTATGCTTATACGTAAATTTTGTTTAAATCCGCTTACTGACACATCCATAATTAAATAAAACAATTTTATTGAATAACCAAAGCTTAAGCTAGGGAGCGTTTCTATTTACAAAAGCTTTGTTTTTTTCGATAAAATCCTTTAAATGTTATATAATATAATATGTAGAGCGTTCTTAACAACTCAACCATGCTAAGACTTTTGTCACGCCCACTTATGCGGGATAGGAATAAGAATAGGGTATTCAACAGTTCGCCCAAGCGGACTGTAGCCCGTCCCTATATTTTTTTTATAGGTTTAATTTTTTATTAATAATTTATTTTAGAATTCCAAAGTATGATTTATGGAAATTTTTTTCGGCTAAGTATGGAATATAATGTCTCTTAAATGAGCTCACAGAGACGGGCTCTTTCTAGAGCGTTTTCCATAACACTTCGTTTGTCATCTGAGCTCAGCGCCTGTATTTCAGCGGGAATGTTCTTCTTCAGCTGCGGGATAGTGGCAGGTTTTTTATATAAACTTTACCCTTCAAATAACCCCATAGAAAAAAGTCTGGTGCAGTCAAATCCGGAGAACGTGGAGGCCAATTAAATCCTGAATTTTTGGAAATTATTCGGTTGCCGAAAATTTCCCTTAGTAGCGCCATTGTTGCGCGAGCAGTGTGCGCAGTAGCTCCATCCTGCTGAAACCACATTTCAGGACTATAAGGAATCACTGGCCTCAAAAAATGTTCGATCATAGCCCGATACCTTTCACCATTTTTGTTTACAATATTGGCGGCAACGTCTTCAAAGAAGAATGGCCCAATAAATTTTTCTGAAGTTACACCACACCAGACAGTGCACTTAAGAGAATGCAATTCCCGCAAATGGATCAACCTTAGGTTCTATTACCCCATAATGGCAATTTTGTTTATTAATCCATTTAAGTGGAAATGAGCTTCATCACTCATTATGAGATGATGAATAAAATCATTCTACTGCCTTGCCACTTCTTTTAAGCGAACTGCGCAAACAACACGTTTTTGAGGATCTCCTGGCTTTAATTATTAGACTTTGTATTTAAACAGCTGCAATTCGGTTCTTAAAACTCTTCGCAATGAACAGCGGGACACACTGAGTTGACCAGAGCGCCTTCGTGCCGATGTTTCTGAACTCTCCGCAACACTTGCAAGAATGAGTTCCATATTCGCTTTGATTCGGGCACTGCGAGGTCTCCCAACTCGAGGAAAATCAACTACAGTTCCTTGTTGACGAAATCGTGCCACCAGTGCCGTAACCATGTGTGCAGAGGGTGGATTTCGCACATTAAAATAATAAGCTCTTTTTGTTAAAATAATCGAGTGTTTATTCTCAAAATAAAAATCCATTAGTATGGTCCTCTCTAAAGCGCTGTAGTTAATTTTAGTAAGTCTCCCAAGTTTGCTTTATAAGTTAGTACCTTAAAAAAGAAAAGAAAAAAAATTAAAGAGTTATGATTTTTTCAAATTAGGAAGTCACTTTTGGCCCACCCTGTGCAATTGATTGAAAATTCAGTGTCAAATGTAACCCACTTTACCCTATATATATGATACATAATGCTGTAGGTAGCTTTGCGTTTGAATTTGCATATATGTGCGCCCAAATTTCATATAGTTTTTTTTAACAAATAAAAGTTAGACTATGTCTATCAGTCAACGGCGTCCGGGTTCAATCTCAAAGCGGGCGATACACTGAATCTTCTTTTCGTTTGACATCAGAGTTTTTTCCTCTGAAAAAAATGTAAAGAAAGATTCCTTACTACTGAGGAAATCATCAGATACTTCACTCATATAATCGCTTTGTTCTTTAATGAACAAATGCCAGCTCTAAGTTGCAATGTAAAACAAGTTTCTTAACATCTCTGTGGAGTAGTTTTGGTAGTAAAATGGTCATACTACTCCTTTTGGCAATGTAACAGTACACCAAAAATGTTATTTAACACAAATTTCATTCCCTGTTCGTCCTCTTTATAAAGTGATTATCTACTTTTATCTACCGATTACCCAGCAAATGTGTGCCACACATGTTCTACCTCTTCCCCTTTTTGTGATGTGGGAAACAATGTAGAAAACGTTTAAATAACCTAATGAAATATTTACTGTTAACATCCTTCAGGCCATCTTCTTGTTCAAGACACCAACCGAGTGAAAGAGAACCCCATACCCATTCAAACTCTGGTGGTTGACCAAGCACCTACTGCTCAATACCAGAAGTACATTATACATACACCTTCTCCTTGGCTCCATGTCATTTCCCTTCCCTTTCATTGTTCACAAAATACAGTGAACAAACCACGTGACCGAACACGTTCACACAACAGCATTGGAAAGGGAATCGGATAAATAGCAAAGCCCACACTTTCAGTGTACACAAAATGCGAAGAGGATGTAAAGGGACAACAACGACGACGACGCGAGACAATTTGACGGCAAACGACTACAGGGTGATTTTCTGTGTGAAAAACGCGAGTTTTTTAACTCTCTTTGCCCCGCACGACCAAACAGTTGTCTTGTCCAATTGCCCCAGCGGGGCTAAACAGCTTTACAAAGGAAAATCAACGGAGACGACGAATGCCATCATCGGTCTATGGTATGGGGCCATTCGATTCATGCAATTGGCATTTAACGATACTTATAACAAGAAAAAAGGAGGTATTGGGGGGAGGATCCAAAACCCACCAACAACATTACAATCACCGAAAAGAAAGACAAGAAGAGAAGAATGTGAGGCGACATTTCCGACAGTGGAAATTGCCTGAGAATCACAGTTCGAGTGAGTTTTCACGATTCACGATTGAATTATCAGGCAGCCGACGGATGGGACCAGAAAACAGGCCAACTACGCGTTATTCACAAGGTGATTTCTCGAAGAAGAACTTGTGCCAAGGCAAAGGCGACATGTTAGAGAAGGCGAATATTTGTTTACGTTTTGGATTGTGGAAAGCATCGATCGAGATCAATATTGAAATCTGGAGTAGATCAATACCGGTAGAAGGGTTTACTTAATGAAGGGAACAGGTACATCTTTCAAAGTGTCAAAATCTATTATTGAAGTTGGTAGGGTAAATGCACTTGTCGTCGGTCACCTTAACCCATATTTGTATCTATGTTATAGAACAACCGTTAGGAACCTTTCTAATGTTAATTGGCAGGAAAATATTATTCACATTTACATACAAACTTGATATTATTACGCAAACACTTTAGGTGTTTTTTTTTTTTTATATATAATTTGCGTGCGCTAAAGGGATTTCTTTTTTCTGTAGTGACACAGTACCCTTATAATGGTAAAACCACAGCGCAGGCTTTTTAGTTTGTTGCGCAAGTAGCTCCCAGCAATTCATTGCCTATTTTTGGGTGCTACTTACTGAAAGAATAGAAGGATAGGAAAGAAGTTTGGTGCGATGGGATTTTTTTTCTCAACAGGTGGCGCCTAAATTGCTTTAGGGAGATCAGTTTTTGTTGTGTGTATTCAATTTATAAAAATCATGGCCCTGGTCGGGATTCGAACGCACGACCTACCAATCACTTTAGTGAATACACTACCATCGCACCATTGCCACCTGCGTGGTTGGTTGTGGGTTCATTAAAGTATAGGGTATCTTTTAATTAATTTAAAAAATAATAATACCGGGTGTAATGGAAAAGCCGACCACTGGCACTTTCAGTCCTTGGAGTGGAATGGCCGAGCACTAAATTATTATTATAGTCTAAGAGCCCGCAGTAAATTTAGTTAACCGGGTGAATTTGCGTAAATATATTGCTCTGATGCCCATGATTGCAAATATGCCTGTCTGGCAGCACGTAATGGCAGCTGAGGCTAATTAAAAATCCGTTAAAACCCAAAACAGGAATAATTGGTGCAACCACTTGAATTTGCTGGCAAATAATAGAGTATGAATACCTCAGTTCAAACATATGTATCCAAGACGTTTTAGGTGTCGCTAAAACCCTGCCAGAATAGAGAAAGTGATGATCGATCCTTTGAATGCGTCTGGCAAAGATTTGGCGACAAGTGAAACGTCTTGGACTTATGCAGTTTTGTTTGTGACGTTTCATTCTATGTGTAGGAAAGATTTTGTGTGGTTGCGTCAATTATTTAAGGTTCAGTTGCAAGTTTTTTGTGTATAATTAGGAGATTTTAAGCGGATCTCGAATCTCGATCCTTTGAATCCGTCTGGGTCTGGCAAAGACTTGGCGACAAGTGAAACGTCTTCGACTTATATATTTGTTATCAAGGAATTTTCCTCTAAATTCTAAAATAAAAATTAAGTGGTTGCATCAATTATTCCAAATTGGCATTTTGTCAATATTTGTACTTCATCTGGCAAGCCATTGGCGACGTCCAAAAAGCCTTGGGCCTTTATACAAGGTGGCGCAAAAGTCATCATCCTATCGGAAGAAGCTATAATTTTTGCAAATGGCGGCAAATGTAAATTCTACTTTGACATTTGTGAAGTTAACTATACAGAAAAAACTTAAGACACCAATTAACATAATCCAAAAGTAGAACCAAAGTTTTTCATTCATAAAAAAAATTACAGCGAAAGAACATCGGGTGACAACTTTTGCGCCACCTGACAACTTTTGCGCCACCTTGTATTTGTATTCATATTGTTATGTCCTATGGTTTAGGAGAAATTGGTGTGGTTGCATTAATTATTCAAAATTTCATTAATCGTCCAAAATTTACTGCGGGCTCTTGGTCTATTAGAGAAGATGCGGATCGTCCGTTTACCCGCAGTATGCTGTTAAATATTCGTGAACCAAAAATGTAATTCCAAAACTTACAGACAGAGCAATACTTTAACAATTTTCACTATTCAAAGTTTCTTTTTCCATTTGGGTGCAGAATTTCACACGCAGGTAATTTATTTCATTTTTGAAAAATTTCAACATGCATAATTGAAAGTTTAAACCAAAATCCAACCCCCTTAACTGTTTTTAAACTGACCCTAGTTTAAACCTTGATAAAACCAATTTTTTGAGCTACATTCCATTTTAGATGTTGTTTGGTATTTGAAAAAAAAGGTTCTTCTGAGACCATTTACCAAAATTGGGCTTATATACTATTTTCTGTTTATTTTCAAGATGGAAAAACATTTGTTCAAATCCTCTACATGGTTCCGAGAGTTGTTTTTATACCCTATTCTAAGGGTATATTAATTTTGACGCATAGTTTGTAACATACCTTAACCAACGACCATACCACGTCGAGTTAATCGGTTCTCGTTAGATCACCGAAATTAAACGACGTTGGGCGCCGTTAGTACGTAGATGGGGGACCGTTTGAGAACAACCGCGTGTCGTTGGCCAGTCCCATCTACAGAGTTGAGGTAGATAATATACGTGGTATCACAATGGACCTAAATTGGTCTAAGTGTGTCGGCTTCTGCCGACAGCCACATAAACCTAACCTAACCTAACCTTGTAACATACCTTAATATTGCCCGTAGACCCCTAAAAGTTACTATATTGATGATCAGTATCGATAGTGTTTTCGATCTAGCCATGTCCGTCCGTCCGTTCGTCCGTCCGTCCGTCGGCAAAAATTAGGCCTTTAAACTGGACCTAGAGAGCTGAAATTTTAACCATATACTCTCTAGGGTTCCGAAATAATCAAGTTTACGAATTTTTGAAATCCGCAAACAGACACATCCACAAACTCAAAAAAACAAAATTTTGGAAAAAATCGAATTTTGAGCTAGAAAGCTGAAATTTTTTATATATGATCTATGACTCCTAAAACTGCTCGGGATAAAAAAAATTCAAAATCCGCCCTCTGACACGCCCACAAATAAATAAAATAATTTTGTTTATATCCTATTCTAAGGGTACCTATATTAATTTTTGAAAATCCAAAGTTTGAGCTAGGGAGCTGAAATTTATAATATATACTCCCTAGGGGCCCTTTATTCTCATGTGTTAATTTTTTTTAAATCCGCCTACTGACACGCCCACATTTAAATAAAACAATTTTATTGAAACACCCAAGTTTGAGCTAGGGAGCGTTTTTTTTGATAAAATACTTTAAATGTTATATAACAAAATATGTAGAGCGTTCTTAACAATTCAACCATTTTTTTTTTTTTTTTTTTTTTTTTTTTTTTTGTCGGGATGTGTGAAACTTTCTGCACTGGAGCACTCAGACTCAATACTGGTCCATTATACTGCCAGGCAGACACACCACATTTTACTGTGGGAATTTACTCGTTTTTCTAAGAAAAACGAGAAGGCGCTTCAATGATAAGGAGCTTAGGTTTACAGCACTCACCATATCCGCACCAAATACCTGCCACCTGATACGAGCAAAAGCAGGACAATCACAGACGAAATGTTCCGCAGTGTCGTCGCTTTCTCCACAGGCTTCGCAGTTGGTGGTGTCGCTTAGGCCTAGCACCTTAAGGTGTTTGGCAAAAGCGTAGTGTCCCGTAAGAACGCCAGTAGTCTGTCTGCAGTCTTTTCTGTTGAGAGACAACAAGAATGCCGCGGATTTCCCACAGACGTCGGGGAGCATTTGCTTAGTCTGTCTGCATCCTGGAGAGTCATGCCAACGGCGATTGTGTTCATAGGAAACCCAACCGTCAATGGAAGCCCTGACCGAGGACGCAGGCAGACAGATCGCTGGTTCAGGTCCTGAGAGGTCCCCCTCTGAGCCTTGTCTAGCAAGTTCATCGGAGATCTCATTTCCCGTGATCCCGTTATGACCCGGGACCCAGACAAGTTTAAGTGAATTCAGCCTTCCGACCGAATTCAGAGATATCTTGCATTCACGTACTATTTTGGAGGTAGTTAAGGGTTTGAGTAAGGCCTTAAGCGCAGCCTGACTGTCGCTACAGACGCAGATACTTCGCCCCCTCCACCTGTTCCTCGTAACATAGTCCATGGCCATTAGGATAGCATACGTCTCTGTTTGGAAGACTGACGCATGTTTGCCTAACGGAAAGAAAAGTCTAACGCTATCGCTCTCCACGAAGACACCAGCACCAGATCCTTGATCGGTTTTGGAGCCATCCGTAAAGATTCGACTGCATTCCCTTCCAGGTTCAGAGTCCGGCCAGAGCCAGTCCTGGACGCGAGGAAAGTCGACCTCGTATTTGCGCTTTAGCCGAAGTTCCGGTGTCATCGCATCAGACGGCATATCCATAAGACAGGAGTCGAAGGACAACCGTTGCGCAAGTTCATCAAAACTCCAGTGCGAGTTATACCAAAAGCCACCTCTTGTAAGACGTGAGATAGCCTTGATTGTACAGCCCATGATGTAAACATCAAGGGGCGGAAGGTTCAATAGTGCATCTAGGCCGGAGCCAGGCGTGCTGGGGAAGGCCCCCGTGCAGCCGAGACATACCTGCCTTTGGAGTTTGGCAAAAGCAGCAGTGACGTATTTACGTGAAAGCTTATTCCACCAAACAACCGATGCGTATGCTATAAATGGTCTTATCATAGCCGTATAAATCCATAGGACTCTTTTCGGTGATAAGCCCCATGTCTTGCCGAAAATGCCTTTGCACTGCCAGAAAATAGACAGCGCCTTGGCAGTCTTCAGCTCAACATGTTTGGACCAAAGAAGTTTGCTATCCAGGATGACTCCCAGATACTTTGCTTCATTGGAGAGTTGGATTGTGACGCCTTTTAGCACTGGCTGAGTCAACCCGACCAGCTTCCTCCTTCTCGTAAAGAGAACAACCTCAGTTTTAAGAGGATTGACCGAGAGCCCATTCCTAGTGCACCATTCGTCCATCACGTCAAGGGCCGCCTGCGCCTTGGCGCATACAGTCGCTAGGCATGATCCAACAGAAAGCACGGCAACATCATCCGCGTACGCCTGAGCGTAAATATTAGAACTGTTGAGTGCGTTCAACAGAGAGTCGACCAGCATACACCACAGCAGTGGAGACATGACGCCGCCTTGCGGGCAACCTCTGTTTACCCCCGCCATAACATAGCGGCCACAATCCGCATCCGCAACCAACGTTCTATTCATTAGCATTGCTTTAATCCACAACACCAATGGTTCGTCTACTCCGTGTTGTCTGGCGGAGCTGCACATGCTATCAAAAGTCGCATTGTCAAAAGCACCCTCAATATCGATGAAAATGCCCATCGCGTATTCTTTTCTGTCAAGCGCGCCTTCAATTCTACCAACTAGATTTTGGAGCGCAGTCTCGCAGGATTTTCCGCGTTGATAGGCATGTTGCATCGGAGATAGTGGGTGCAATCGCAAAGCACCTTTGCGCACGTGAAGCTCGACCAGCCTTTCCAAGCTTTTCAGCAAGAAAGAAGTCAGACTGATTGGTCTGAAGCTCTTGGCGAGCGAGTAGGCACTTCTGCCAATTTTTGGTATGAATGCCACTCTAACTGTACGCCAGGGTGTTGGAATGTATGCCAGTGCTAGGACACCGGTGAAGATTTTCTTCATAGTCGGTAGCAGCTGGTTTGTACATTGTTGCAGCATGGCTGGGTATATTCCGTCCGTACCAGGCGACTTGAAGCCGTCAAAAGACGCAAATGCGTATTTAATGGCCTCGTCCGTCACCACGGCCTTCGCAATATACCAGCTACGCCGAGTTGTTTGTCTTGGCTCACTCATAGTCTCGGTAATCGGGCCTGGTTGTGAACCAATTGTAATCTGGTTACCCGGAAAGTGAGACTCCAGCAGATAACTAAGAGTTTCCGCTTTCGTCTCAGTGAAGGTGCCATCAAGTTTTCTAAGTGAGTCCAGTTTGGCTGGTTTGCCCTTTTTCAGAACTTTAACCAACCTACTAGTTTCACCCAGCTTTTCAATCTTTTCGCAGAAATTCTTATAAGAAGCACTTTTCGATACCCGAATTAGCCTCTTATATTCCTTCTGCTTCGATCGGTAGAGATTCCAGTCTGTCTCCAAATCAGTCTTGAGTGACCTATTTAGAAGCTTTCTAGCTTCTCTACGAACTCTTTGCAGTTTCGAGCTC
The DNA here is from genome assembly GCA_949715645.1 of Portevinia maculata. Taxonomy (NCBI): domain Eukaryota; kingdom Metazoa; phylum Arthropoda; class Insecta; order Diptera; family Syrphidae; genus Portevinia; species Portevinia maculata. The sequence goes on from OX454526.1 coordinate 261,743,522, forward strand.
CACCAGGGAACCGGTGTTCTGCCAGGGGGTTTGCTTACTGGGCACGTCAGTTCAAAACAGCTAGTAATGGCACTATTCAGGTCTTGAACAGCTTCCTCTACCTTTTGTCTCGTCCTGAGTTTGGTTGGAGTTTTGAGAGTTTTCCCTAATTCCTCCCTGAAGCGTATCCAGTTGGTTTTTCTCGGATTCCTCCTCTCCTGCAAAGTTATGGCTTCGCATTCGATTTGGAATTCGATATATCTATGGTCTGAGAGGGACACCTCCGAAGAGACCCTCCAGTTAGTAACCGCCTTAAAGTATCTATTTGATAAAGTTAGGTCGATCACTTCCTGTCTTCTTGACGTCACAAAAGTTGGTTGCGAGCCAACATTGTTGATAGTAAGATCAGATGATAGAATGAAATCCAGGAGATGGTTTCCTCGCATGTTGCATTTGCTGCTGCCCCAAACAGTGTTTTGAGCATTGGCATCACAGCATATAACTAGGCCCATCTTCCTGGTGTCGCAATAGTCAATGAGTTCAGCAATTGCCCTCGGTGGTGGAGGCACTACCGAATCATAGGGGAGATAAGCTGACGCCACGATGAAGGTCTTCCAATTTCCATTCGTTTCGTAGCTAATGGCTGCAGCAACCAAATCTTGGCCACAAAATTGTCCAAGCTTAGTCGCTGAGAAAAGGTTCGACACAGCAAGACAAGCCCTTGGTCTCTCGGACCGCTCGTCACAGAGTATCGTAGTGCCACGGACACCTCCAAGGCCACAGATGCGATTTTTCCACACCCATGGCTCCTGTATGGATATTATGTGGGCTTTTGTATTCAACACAGAAAGCTTCTTACTGATGAGTGCAGTAGCAGCCTTGGAGTGTTGAAGGTTAATCTGAGTAAATCCAATCATTGGAAATACATCAGTCATACTAGTGGAAGGGCACGCAGAAGGTGCGCGCGCAGTTCCACCGACAGGAGTGCTTGAGGTCTTCTTCCTCCGTTTGTTCCTGTTCGAGCTATTGGAAGGGGAGGCAGCGTTGGTTTCAGTCAGCTGGCTGGTTTCTGTTGGGGTAACCTCTGCCGACCTGCATCTCTTTTCCGTCGCCGCCGGGGAAGGGCAGTTCTCAGCGCTTGCGCCTTCAACTGGCGGTGCAGTTTCTTCGCGCCGCACGATAGCCGCCTTTCTCCTTTTCCTCTTTCGCTGGCTCTTAGATGGACGCTGACCAGTGGACGCCGCCTCTGTGGCCCGTTTCACCTGTTCGGTTTCGCAGGCCTCGTCGGCAGCATCACACCTATCGGCTGTCTGTCTATTGGTCTGAAGATTAAGCGTATCAGGTTGAACCTCTCCGCCACTTTCTTCATGTTTCCAGCCCAGTCTACCGAACGTGTCGGAGATAGAGCTGCAGGAATCTTCGGAAGCAAACCTTTTCGCAACTCGAAGGTCAACGCCTGTACAGGCGGGGGGTATATGTATGTCGGTTGGGGCCTCCAGAATCCGTGCCCCGACCGTGGTCGAAAAGACCACGGGTGGATTTTCGCCCATGCGAGTACCACCTGGAGTATTTGAATCATTAAGTTGTTCCTGCATACTTGTTTTTTGGTTTGGTTCGCGATAGAGCTTTGACGGTGTATAAAACGCCGCTATGACTCTAAAACCTCGGATCACGAACGTATCGTACCGAGGTCCCCCTATCCACCACCTGGGGACGCGCCTGGTGGGTAACCAACCCGACAATTCAACCATACTTAGACTTTTGTCACGCCCACTAATGAGGGATAGGAATAAGAATAGGGTATCCAACAGTTCGCCCAAGCGGACTGTAGCCTGTCCCTATGTTTAATATACTATTTCATGGCGATTGAATAAAAAAAAGTTTTGAGGTTGGCCTCCGCTTATTCGAAAATTACGAAATGTTTTTAAGCTGTAACGATGAGTTTAAAAGCTGTGATAAAATTTACTTCAATATCAAAATAATCACAAAGAAAAATCGACGTCACTTTTATAAATACATCGACTAAAAACTCAATGTAGGTAATTTCCCCTCCACAATGGAAAATATTGTTTGTTCTGAGACTAGTGCTATAATGTATGTTAGCTAGTTTTTTAATAAATTGCACTAGCGAAAGGGAATTTTTAATGTATGTAATTAATTACACAGTGCGGGCAGCAGGAAAATTTAGATTGGAAAGAAAGAGGATATGCCGATGCATGCTGGTTTTAAATGTTTGTATTGTAATGCGAAGGAAAGATAGAGCTTTCCACATTCATGTGGTACGGCTAAGGAACGATTCTTTGTATTTCACTGTACGCCCGAATGCAGGCTTAAGGGGATGAGCATTTCTAGCATGGCGAGTATTGCGGTTGAAACATTCTAAGCGAGGAATACAACTGGCTATTTCGTTTGAGCACTTATGGTGGAAATACCGATAGAACAACGAAAAGCAAATGCGTCGATGACTAAGAGAGTCAAGAGATTTGGCGATGTATCGATCACCAATGAGTTTATCGCGCGGAGTTGTACTCAAGTTTTATGCGGATAAACGCCCTATAAACTGTAGCCAGATCAGAAGAGGTGAAATATTTCTTGCATTGCTTAAGGCCTCGACATTTCGTAGTATTTTTGGCTATATCGAATATATGATTATTCCAACGAAGGTTGTAATTAACAAACAAATCAAGAATAGAAAGTCCTTCGGTTTCGCCAATGTAAGTACCATTCATGTAATAATGGTGACTGGAAACATTATTGCGTTTTGGAGGCATTGAAATCTACTCTATTGGTTGTACCCCACATAAATATGCTATCAAGGTCGGAACTTACTGAGCTTAATTTACGTTGACGTTGCAGTTCCAGGCCCGAAAATGAGCGACGTGAAGCCAGAAACGCATATGAAAAGTTGAGCGTACTGTCATCAGCGATGGAATGAATTGTATTAGAAGTAAAAGACATTAGATCACTTACGAAAATGAGAAAGAGAGTCGGTCACGGAACAGAGCCTTGGATTGGGACCGTTCAATTAGGTAAGGTAAGAAAGGTAATTTCGAATCCATTGAAGAAGAGTTTCATCGATTCCAAATGCACGCATTTTCAGAAAAAGAGTTTGATGGCAAACTCTGTAAAGTGCCTTCGAAATATCAAGCGGAACGGTCTTCCTTTCACCCCCATAGTAAAGAGAAGGTTTCACTTTTCGATTAGATAAGTCATCAAAACGCCGGTGGTTGCGAAAACCATTCTAGCTATCATTAAGAAGTTTTCTAGCTTACTAGCGTTTCCATGGCCTAGGTTAGGTTAGGTTAAGCGGCTGTCGGCAGAAGCCTAGGAATGACCTAGGAAAGAAGGTTCGTAAGTGCAATTAGTCGGTAGGAGGACAAATTCTTAATAATCTTAATCTTCTCGGAAGGCACCCTGAAGAAAAGGATAGATAGAGAAGCTTTCGTAATGGATTTGCCAGCGTGGAAGAACGCCTCTTCAGAACTAGGGGGGAAATAACATCTGGCTCAGCGGATTTGTGTTTGTTGAGATCTTGAAGTACTCTTGCGATTCGTAGGCATTTTTTTCTTTTTTTCACTTCGCCTTATATCACGGTACGAAATCTGTCTACTAAAATAATCGAAATCAGGCTGATTGGGATTCTCGAATGTACGTGTACCTATTGATCGATACAATATGTCTTTCTCTGTCATTAATTGGTATGAACGATTGGTTGAAAAGACCAATTCGTTTTTGAAACTATTACTTCAACGATACTTTCTTTAAATTAATACTGCTCTATTGTATATAATTAATCAGCTCTATAGCTTTTAGTATTTGATGATCAGTCTCATTTCACCCAGTTCCAAGACAATATTTGGTTCGTTTTTTTGCAGACCTTCTCTATAGCCGATACAGCTTATTCATCGCAATCATTTTTCGTAATTTCTCTCAGGAAAGGCAAATCTATAATAGTCAGCTAGTGCCCGAGATATAAACGTTTTATATACAGCAGTTGACAAGTTCACCGCTGGCGTCGATGGTAAGCATTAGCTGCCTGCCCAGTGGGACGAACAAATGATGCGTTTAAATAGGGTCTTTCATTAAGGAATTCAAACTACTTGAGATATCTCAAAAAAAATTATAAGCTTGAATTACTACGAATAGAATTCCACTTCGTTCATATGTCCACCACGGGAACTTATGCAGCGGTCGATATGTTGAACCCAATTTCCGAGGACTCGGCCGTACATTTCGACCGATACGGGGGCTATTTCTCATTCAATATTGGCTCTGAGCTCGTCTTAAGTCGCCGGCTTGTTGGCATAGACCAAGGATTTAATGTAGCCCCATACAAAAAATCTAAAGGCGTTAAATCACACGATCTCGGCGGCCAATAGACAAACTGTGCTGTCACTGGCAGGGCAACATCAAGCAGCGAATTTCTGACTCAAATTTTTTCACTAAAGACTAGACTATGCATTGCTTGTCTACTGGGACGAGAATTTCGGCCGAAAATTGGCGTTAACGCTCTAAAAGTTGCGACCACCGACTTGAAATGTCGGTAGTAAAATTTAATTAATTGTAAACGTTGTTTCTTCGTGTACTTCACTATGTGAAAATGTTGATTTTACTGAATATCTTGATATTGACAGATCGGTAATCGGTTTAAGAATGCGTTCACGCTGAAAGTTTGAAGTTGTCAAGTCGCTAATGAAACACCCTTTAGAATTGTTTTTTCGTTTACTTAGTACGAACATCTGCAATGATAGTATCTATAGAATAGTGTCTATAGTCAATAACTAGGTTTCCTTAAGCCAGTCTTTGGCGAATTGATGTCAATTCAGGGTCATCAATTAGACGAACTGTTCCATCGAGTATTTTTAAAGAATTTTTAGAGGCCGGACTGCAGATGTGAGTGCAATACTCAACACTTGACCTAACTTGAGCTTTATAAAAGAGGAGGAGTTATGTCGGAGTTAAGGTCTTCTCAAATGTGTTTACCTCAGTACTAGATAGCAGTGATAACTTGACTAGAACTTGCAGGCGAATGAAATGATATAATGTTTTCAAGGCAAGGATTAATAATCGTTTTTAAATGCCGAATTTGGATATATATGTGCATTTCATTAAACGCCTCACTTAATAATCGGGATAACAATTCTATATCAAAGTTCTCATCATCACAAAACATTTAGGTAAAAATAATAATTTTCAAATTTATTATATACCGTTTAATAGTATTATCATGTCGACTCATAATTTGTAACAAGTCCTAATATTGATCAGAGACACTTGAAAAATACTACAATGGGGATCAGCATCCAAATTCATGTCGATATAGCTATACCCATCCGTCCGTCACCAATTTTGAAGCCCTAAAATAGGAGCTGAACATTGGAACATAATACGCTTTAGAAGCCGAAACGAGTGGAGTCCATTTAAGGCATCTATTATGGATAGCGAATAGAGCGTTAGACTCGCTAAGAATTAACATCTAAAAGTAGGCAACACTTTAAGCAATTTCAACTCAGTTGAGTTGTATCTCATACATTATTAACTTTATTGTCCTAGAATGCCTGCTGTGCAGGTCGGCGACAGTGCAGGGGCCAGTGTGTTGGCTTGCGAAGCATTCGTTGTAGGTTCAATTCCTCATGGGGACAATGACATACGCCACCCAATAAGAGACACGAATGACACCTTGTTTCACCAACCTCTATTTCAAAAACTGGTTTTCTGCTTGGTAGTACAATGGACCATTACCGAGTCTGAGTGCTCTGGGATTTGGATTTGTTTTTATTAAAATTAAAAATGTCTGATGTAACTATGCAAGTGCAAAGTGCAGGCAAACTTTGTTGCTGCGTGCTTTAGACTGTATAAAGTTCATGCTTTTAAGAGTACGCTTCACAGCTGAAAATTAAAAGGTGTAGTTCTCTAACGCCAAACAGATTTAAAGATATTTTTTTATGATATAGATTTTTTTGATTGGCAGATCGTACGTTCGAATCCCGGCCAGGGCCATTATTTTTAATTGGATTCACATAAATAAAGAGCGCCACCCGTGGAAAAAAAATACTACAAAAGCACTAAAACTTCTTTCCTATCCTCCTATTCTTTCGAATAGTAAGTAGCACCTAAAAGCATGCAATACAATACTTTATTGCTAAGTGCCGCTGATAAGGGTACTGTACATATACAGAAAAAACAAAGCCCTTTAGTATAAGCAAATTATAAAAAAAAGAGGCAAAGTTAGCAAAATCCCATCCCTGGTAATAACATATATGTTATCTTAATATTTGTTCTTAACAATTCGATCATGCAAAGTGTTCTGCCACACCCACTTTTAGGGGCGTTTTTATCAAACTTTCGTTAATTTTTTGAAAAAATGGCTCAGGACTCTCAACCCAATGCCACGTCTACTTTAGGGGATTGGAATATGGATAGGGTATCCAACGGTTCGCCCTAGCGTACTGTTGCCTTTCCTTATGTTTTAATTATGAGCTGTTGTGAGTTTAGGTCTGTTGCATTTTTCCGAAAATATAAAACCGCATGCGCATTACTAATTGGGTTCGAATTCATTTCGTTCCATGTAGAGGATTGGATGTTCATTACTTTTACGTCCTCTATATGTTGCAGTGTGTTCGCCATCAGGTATCTTCGATAAATTTACTATGGATATTGATAGCTCACAACGTTCTCTATTTGTTGATTATGTTCACTACCAGGCGTCGCAAAGGAACTTTACCAATCCCCAATCCTTCACCATTATGTATACATTCATTTGAGATTTGAGTCATTTGAATGACTCCTTCAGTATACCATAGAATCCATAAACAAAGCCAAGTCTTTACCACCATTCCTTATTCAAGGAATCCTTTTTGGAGAAAACAAATAAGCCGCCCATTCAAATAGAAGGATTATTTTCAGAATTCCAATTACAAATCATAACTTATTAAAAGTCAATGTTCAATAAAGTGGACGATGCTTGTACGAGAGCTCTAATATAGGGCGGATATACTCGTATAGCTAACCATGAGAGATAGGCCACATGTCTGGTGCGATTCGAATGTTTCTTCTCACAAATCATCAAAAATGAATATCGAATTCGTTTCCACTTCCAAAATTTCATCAAAATGAAAAATACAAAAGCAAAGCACATCCTGGTAAAGGATTAAGACACTTCGTAGAACACTGATGGATCCTTGTCGAAAAACCAATAAATACGTTTTGCGTATGTATATGCATCTGGCAATTGGAAGCAAAATAGAAAGATATGCATGTTTTTGGATTTTGTTTCTCTGATGATGAGAAGGAGGTGACTGCATTTGAAGGAACATTTTGATTCGTCTATAATAGACTTGTCATACTTACTCATGTATGAACTGAATGCTTCCTGATGTATGTCAAAGAATGTGTATTTAGGAATAGTTTATCTTTAACTGTGATTGAAGAAGGCGAAATGTAGTTAAGCTTTAAGTTGATCTGTAAAGGCACCTATCATTTGGTCTGTGATAATTAAAAAAAGGAAGTGAGATGGGGTTTCGAAGGAGTGGAATACATTTACCGCATCTTTGATTTTATTAATTGATAAACTTTGAATGGTTGAATGAATAACAGTAACTTGTGATTGCTTCCAAGGGATGTGGGAGCTTGAGTTACAGCGCTGTTTCACGGCTTCCCACATCCGATCATCAGACGGGAATTTTCACGTGAAATAAGTTTTTTAAAAAACTTAATCGTCAAGGAGTTTTCGTAAAACCTGACTTTGAAAAGGTTTCCATAGATGGAGTTTTCTTTAAACCCAATATTCAAATGCATTATTATTCGGGCTATAAGCCAATCAAATTAGTTCTTTCGGATTTCGCGTCATTTTTGCTAACACTTTCGAGCAAGGATTGTAGGGGCTTAACAGGCATTTTGCGACACTTATGGATGTCAGACACCAACACCACGAAGCATCTTCTCTGTGTTTTGCCTTATGAAAATCTAAGCTCCTCATTATGAAAGCGCATTTTCAGCTTTCTCAAAAATTGGGGTGAATTCCTTTAGTAAAGTTAGGTATCTGCCTGAAGATATAATGGATCAGTTTTGAAGTCTGATTCTTCCAGCTGATGTACAACGCTTCTTATAAAAAATGTTTGAAGTGAATTGCAATAGTAAATTTAACCAAATAGGAATTAACGCATAGCTGGCCTTAAAACTAGAAAGGACCTGCAAGGCGAATTTTAGAAGCTTATCACTCTTGGACGTTTGGTAGGCTTTCGCGGTGCGTTATTTCACATCGCCAATCGAATTAATGCCGAATTTTAGACTTCAGCCTTAATTCACTTACAAAAGCGAAATAACGTTAGGCCTTATTTCACTTTGACGGAAGTATATGCTTGCGGGTGGCAACGGTGCAGTAGTAGTATATTCGCTTGATGATTGAAAGGTCGTGCGTTCAAGTCCCGGCCAAGTTCATTACTTTTCGTCGAATATATGAAAAACTAGATCTCCTTACACCCGTGAAGAAAAACCTTAGAACTGCACCCAAACACTTTTTTCCTATCTCTCTACTCTTTCTAATAGCAAATAGCACCGAAAAGCATGCAATGAAATACGATATTGCCTGGTACTGCTTGCTGTTAAACAAAAATGCTTGCGCTGTGTTCTTAGCACTATAAGGGTACAGTAACATTACAGAGAACCCCTATAGCGTAAGCATATTATACAAAAAAAAATTGCGCATGTGCCGCTTCGCGGGTAAAAGGCTTTACAACTCTGGATACCTCTTCGACTCATACACCGGCCGGCCTCACATGCAGCTACTCAGGGCGTCGTGCGTCCTTTAAAGCTCATAATATATGAAATCGTTCAACCGATAACAGAACCTAGGTTGCCCGCAGGTTTAAGACTCTGGACTCCTCTTCGACTCACAAAAATCGAAACCCTGGACAGCTCTTCGACTCACAAAAATAAAATACTTTACTAACTGAAAGCTCACAGTGCTACTACGCGCTGCCCCAGCCAGATACTGTTATCTGTTGAACTATTTCTTACCTTAGGAGCTTTGAAGCATGTTCATGGACATACTTTCAGTTTCGGACTTCGGCTTTATTTCTCAATTGACGTTCGGCGTTATTTCATTTTTTCAAAGCGAAATAACGCCGATTGAAAAATACTAGCGTCATTTCGCTTTCGTAAGTGTCGGAATTATTTGACGCCACAGAATTCGCAAGGGGTGGGGCAGTGAAAAAATTTCAAGTGTTACTGCGTTGATTTGAACCCGAGACTGGGGTTAGAGTCCAACAGCCAGGGACGAGTGTTGAGTCAAAAGAAGGGAGGCGAAGAAGATCCTTCATAGAAATAAGAGGGCGTAAGCAGTCTCCCGCTCAAGAAAATCGATGAATCTCGCGATCATCCGGCTATTTTACAAAAAAGCGAAGCAATTGACTGCTGGCTTTAAGACCGGAATGAAGGCTCTTCGAAAACGTAGTCACCGAAGCGCAGAGAATAGTAGATGTATTTAACCAGAATTTCCAACAGTTCTAAATGGGGCCCATGTCCTGCAATGAAGAACAGATAACACCACTCAGTATGGAAGAGGCAGAAGCCGACATACTTAAGCCAATAAAAAGTCCATTGTGATACCACACGGATCTATCTTCTTCCTACTCGTTGAACCAGTTTGAGATTTTGATAAAGCTTGAAAGACCTTTAATGCCAATGCTTATGAGATCGGTTAGATCATTGTAAAAGAAGGTTCCCAAATGCAATTTTCGTCTTTAGGAGAAAGCAGGACAGGTGCAGAGAAGGTGGGGAATAGTTTCCTCGTCCAAGCAGCTTCTGCAGAAGTCATTTGTATAGACGCCCAGCCTTGTTGCATGCTAGCCTATGAGACAGTTTCCGGTCACAACACAAATTGTAGCGCCAATGTGCGGTCTGTTCAGAGAGATGAAACACTTAGAGCGTTTCAGATTCAGCTTTGGCCAAAACTGTTTTGTCGCTATACAAGTGTTCCCACTTGTACACCTAAGGATAGTTCTCTCAATGGCCTCCCTCATAAACATGAGTTTATATGTAGCAATTGGAATACCTAAGGGACCTTTATCAGGTAGAAGGGACAGTTCCCTCTAATATCTTTGTGTCCCGGCACCCAGCATGGGTGAATGTTGAACTGCTCCACCATCTCCGTGAGAGATGATTGGCCGTCAAGGAATACGATGGAGTTTGTAGGGTTAAACATACTACAAGAGATTTTATCGGAGGTGGAATATCTGCGAAGATTCGGATGTCCATAGCGAAATCACGTTCCTCTTCAACCACGATAGGACTTCTTTAATCGCCATGATTTCCGCCAGGAACACATTGCAGTGATTAGGGAGACGAAAAGAGATGCTGAGGTTCAACCTGTCAGCGAACACACCACTAACAACCCCCTCGTCGGTTTTGAATCCATCGGTGTAAAAGTTGATCGATTTACTCGTATCTTCGACAGGGGCCCTTCTTTCTAGAATGTTCTGCGGGGATGTTGCCTTTGAAGTTCTTGTCAAAAGGGAGCTGACGGGTGGTGTAGTCTATGTTGCTAGGAACATTTTTTAAAATAGAGGAGTGGCTAATTTTATTCTCGGATCTGTGGAACGTTGTTTTAAGGTGGACAGAAGCACTAGCGGCCGCTTGCCTACTAAAGTTGTCAGGTGGTGTCAGGTGAAACAGAATGTCCATTGCAGCTGGGGGAGTAGTGCGCAGTGCACCACTCATGCAGAGACATGCTGATCGTTCGACTTTTCTTAGCTTATCCCGATTAATCGCTTTGTCTAAGGCAGTCCACAAAACAACTACCCCGTACATAAGTATCGGTCTAAAGGTAAAATTACACAGTAATTTTTTAAAGTCATTTAAATGACGCTCTGACGTAAAAATTGCGTCACAAAGCCGTGTGTGATCGCCATTTTTGGGACGACATTTTAGGCGTCATTTAAATGACTATGAAAATGGCGAAGAAAATTACATGAATTTTGTGCCATTAAAATGAGGGAAAAAATGGCGGTGTGATCGCTCTTTATTGACGCCTAGGACAAATGACTACACTTTTTGGTTGCTGCGTCATTTAAATGACAGCCTCCAAAAAATGAGAAGATACGAAATTCATGCAATGCCATTTTTTTACTCAAATGACAAATGACACAGCATTTAATATGATATCTGTGCTTTCATTTGGTGTTTTTGTCGTGGGGAAAATACGTGTTACATGTGTCTGGCTGCTATTTCGGTACAAATTACTATGAGTGAAGTGTAATAAGAACTGTTGCCGTCAAGTGCCGACAATATGGACTATTTTGTCAAGTATCGTGTGAGTTTGAATACCGAAAGTACAACAAAGTCGAGCAAATTAGGCAAAACGCAGAAAACAGGAGTAAATAGGGATAGGAAAATTGGCTATTCGTGGAGCGACGAAGAAGAATCGCGTTTGATAGTGGCGGTGCAAAAGCAACGGGCGCTTTGGGATAGCTCAGTTCCAGAATACAAACTTCAACATGTCAAAACCTATTCTTGGGCAATTGTTGTACTAGAGCTGGCCATCGACGCAGTTGATTTAACCAAAGCCAGAAAGAAGCGGAATAGCATGCGCAGCAACTTCAAGGCGTTCGTGACGAAACTGCGCAAGACAAAGCCCGGTCAAAGTGCAATCGATGCAGGTGATATAAAATATCCACATTTACATTACTTTATTCGCGGTGATTAAAAAATTATGGAGCGACGTAGGTACACGCTAGCATCACTTTCTTTTTTTTTCGGCATCCAGGTTGATTGGCTGTCGAAGGACACGAAAACGCGCTGACTGCTTTTCAGTATTTTGAATGCTTTAAGTCTTTTGACTGATAAGTCAAGTGATAAGTCGTTCGACTGCTTTAAGTCTTCTGTAATATGTTAAACGTTATTTTACTGAGAGGTCCTTGCAACAACAAAAAAGTCCTTCAAACCTGGAAAACTGATATTTTTCCAAAATGTTAATAGAAACCGCACTCTATAATTGTATTGAACGTTATTACCAGTCGTGCTTCAGCTGAAACGCTCTCTCGCATATTTGTGTTCTGTTCTCCGATTTGTGACTTCACCTACCTCAACAAATAATCGAATTGATTGGCTGACATACGAAGGACCTTGCGATATAGTTCAGGTTCTTCTTCGGGCAATTCGAACAGTAATCCAGCACAAAATCCACTCTTCTCGCGACGGCTCAACCACTTCTTTTGCCAAATACTTCGCTTTCGTCGGCTCATAATCAAGGTCGTCTTCACTGCTTTCCAGCACACACGCTGCCAAATACGCCGTCTCCGCAATTTCCACCATCATCGCAAAAGTTCTTTTTGACATTTTTTATTTAGATGAGAGAAAAACACTACCTAAACGACAGTAGCTATATTGGCCATTACGAAATCGAAATAATAGGAAATGTGTCATTTGTCATTTTGATGAGGCAAGTCATTACCAACGGACTATTCTATTCATTTGATTTTGGGACAAAAATGACGATAATAGTCATTTCGTGTGATCGCCATTTTTTCGCAAATGACCAACGACGAAGCGTAGCTTGAATGTCTCTCTAATGCGACATTTTTTCCTGACATGTCACAGCTTCATTTAAATGACTCGAAAAAATGACCGTGTAATGGTACCTTTATTACCGAGATGTATAGCCAGTTTATAATCCGGCTTGTCATCTACTTTCAGAGTTGACAGTGCATTTGTGATCGGGGATGTGTTGGCGTTGTTAAAAGGGCCTTCAATGTCCAGGAATTAAACCATAGTTTAACTTGGTTTTGTATGTGGTATCTCACAATTTTCCGGTTTTTTTTTTTTGGTTTTGTTTACATCAATTTCCTTTGCGTTGTTTTGAATGAACAACCACAATTCTTACAATTTTGAAAAAATCAAAAAATTCAAACTGGATGAACTGAAACTCGTGGCTTCAATGGCACAGTGGACGAGTGCTCGCCTGAGAAGCAGCTGGTCCTAGGTTCGAATCCCAGTGGAAGTAAAAATGGATTTTCGGGATACAAGGAAAAAACACAGACCAGTACCATAGAAAAAGGAGTCTGATGATCGGTTGTGGCAGACCGTGAAACAGCGCTGTAACTCCAGCCGTCCACTTCACGTGGTAGAAATTGTAAGAAATATGGTTGTTCATTCAAAACAACGCAAAAAAAAAAAAAAAATAAACCATAGTGTTTTCTTTATGATGAAGGGAGTATTCGATTGAACGTACTAACGTATGTAAGGCCGTTTCAACAGATTTTCCTTTGCAATATGAATGTTTGAGCCGTAGATAGGAGTTTTATATACGTACGTATAGGAATATCAATCAGCCTTTCTAAGGTCTGCGATCCTTATGATTTACATGGGAGCATTTACCGGCTTTGGGTATAGAAACCACTTTAACTTCTCTCCATAACAGCGGAATGTAGACCAGCTCCATGCAGCTTGTCAGCATTAACTCAAGCAGAGGCAAGATGATATCCGAGGAGTTTTGAAGCTCTGCTGGTATTATGCCATCTGACCAAGCGGATTTGTACGGTTTGAAGCTGTGTAGCGTCCACAGCAGTTTGTCCCTAGTAATTAGACCCGTGTAGTTAGTAGTTAGTGCAATTGACCTATATCGGTTTGAATTATTAATAACGTGGGAGCTACCTGGGAAATGTGTATCCAGTAGCAGATTAAGTTTCTGGTCCTGATAGTTGCTTGCTTCAAGCACTCCAAGACACAGAGCTGATAGAGTATACAAAAAAAAAGAAGCGGTTCTTCGCTAGAAGTGGTTCAGGAGCCGTCTGCATTCTTCAAACAGCTATAGGCATAACTGAGTCGCTTGAGAGGATTTTTCTAACACTCGATGCCTCGGATGATTCTTCTACTTTCCCACAAAAGAGTCTCTAGGACGAGCGGTTGGCTTTCCTCAGTTCTTTTATCTAAGCATTGAGAGATGCTTTGTATGAAGCCCAAATGGTTTCAGCTTTTGTGAATTTGGGTTGGTTGAGACCTTTCCTACAACTGCCTCTTAGAGGTCCTAATTCCAAAGTTCACAAATATGGCTTCTTTTTGCCTCTTTGCCGGATAAGTGGGCAGCGAAGCTTTTGGAATACGGAGGTGATGTTTTGGTAGAGCACATGCACCAAATCATGAACCAAGTCTGGGTGGAAGAAATCATGCCCGATGACTGGACTATCAGCTCCAAATGCCCCATCTACAAGAAAAGCGGTCAAATCTCTTGCAAGAACTATATCCCTGCTTAATGTCGCATATAAGATCTTCTCCAACGTACTGTGTGAACGTCTCAAGCCATTCTGCAAATCGGCGCATTCCAGTGTGACTTCACACTGAGGCGAATCCTGGAAAATGCATAAGGAATTTTAAATCGAGACTAACCATCTTTTCATCAACGTCTGGAGCAAAACATGTCGATGGCAGAATATGGGATCCCGGCAAAACTAATCCAGCTTTGTCGCGTGACACGTGAAAATACGCGGTGTAGTGCCAGTTTGGAGGCAAGGCGATGCGCTATCATGTGAGTTCTTCAATCCTGTTCTGGATAAAATAGTGCGCAGGGCAGGTGTTAACATACTCTTTGATGAACTACTTCTGTCAATGCTCGATGTTGCTCGCTTGCTCGATGTGGATCCACATCTTAGTGTAGCTCATAGAGTTCGCGGCTGTACCTTCTCCTTCATTTGCCCTCGTCACAAACAGGACCATTATAATATTTCATTCAAAACCATAACCGTTCATTTAAGTCAATGTAAATCATGAATCCGACAGTTATGGAGATGTAATAAAATGTAGAGGCGGCCAATTTCCCATTCCATATCTACATAGATACCCTTAATCCTTTCTGAAACACATTTCTGCCAATTGCTTCAAAGTGAGTTTAAAATGTTTCCGAAAACTGCTTTCGGCTTAAATCGTGCGCTCCTATTGCTTTAGCGAAACCAAGTCCAAACTTTTCCCCACGAAACTCATACAAGATACAAGGTATATGTTACACACAGAAATCTCAGTTTGGGATCTCAAGTGAGGGCAGGGGATTCTGCGAAAGGAACTGCCCTACAAGTGTAATCACATTGGATTGATGTGCAGCGACCACTTGTTTCTGAATTTTTGTTTTACCCTCGACACAATCACTCATCGCAGTTCTCCAGCTCTAGTTAGGCGTGTACAGGTATACGGAGTAAATTCCGCCGCCTTCTACTTTGACTTTCCTGCAGAAACTTTAAGTCGACCTGGCATCTCGGTATATAAATACGCCTGGGAAACTGTATTTCTGATTGGAATAACATTCACATGCATTCGGGCATCGTCGGAGGTGGTGGTGGTGTATATGAATCCAAGGACACCCAATACCCAAATTCTACCCGCCGCCGCCGGTTGCGTGTATTGCTTTCGACCTTTTCCCATAGCAGTTGCGTTCGTCTGTATGTTTGGGTGTGGGTAAGCGCTGGGTTTTTAAACCCCGAAGCGGACTAAAGAAAGTTGTTTGCAAGAAATAAAGTTAGATAGGTTGGGAATTTGGTCGCTGGGTAAGGGTCGTGTTGGTGGTGGTGGCAGTGCACTCAAGTGTAGCTTTGGTAACCGCACTTCTACATCTTAATATGTTTACGAATATACTAAACGCCATCGGATGCTTGACTTCTTGTTGCTGGTTGCTGCTGCCGTTGCCAATGTCGTTTGCTCTGCTTCTCAATTCGTGTGATACTCAATGAGGAATCGGATAGGGCAAATCTTTCTCAACTCAGCCCCTCTCCCCTGGCCACCATGTGACGACTTCCTCCCTCCTTGTCTGAGGGATTCTTCTCTGCTCTCTGACTCCCAAAATTTGCCCAGCAGCTAATCGGTACGTCTATCCGACGTTGCCACCCAGCGCCACCCAACTTGGGATTCGTATACAGTCAGCGGTAGTAGTTAAAGCAGAAACCCATATACCAAAGCGTAACGTTATGGCACAGCCAGAGGTTGTTGGATTCAAGTGGGCCAACCATGGAGGGGGTGAGATCGACCCATGGCTGATGGCAGTGGCGTACTCTCGCTCAGTGTACTGTATACTCGTCGTATTCTCGTATGGCAATCATTTCCTCTCCTGTGCTCTTGTGTGCTTCTGGGTTCAGTTCACTTTGGATGAAGACATTTTTTTTGTTTTTTTTTTAAGTTTTGAAGGCAAAAACCTTATCTCAATTTTAAAGTATATGAGCTTTAGTTGGCTTGCCTTGCTCTGCTACACCTCTTCCAATATAAACTCCTCATGTGTGCTCAAATGGGTATGTGTGTGTGGCTGCTGAAAAATATAAATGTGAACCTATCCTATACAAACAGTGAGTCTGAGTACACAAATCAAAAAAATCCTTAGGGCTAATAAGTTAAGAAGAATTTCGTCCCTCTGGCAATTTGGATGGGTTTCGAATTAAATCTCATCTGATGGTGATGTAGCAGCACACAGCCAAATATACATGGATGCATGCATATATAAAAGCATTGGATCGCATATTGTATCGTAGGATTTGGAGTTTATTAGAAAAGTTGGTGCCGCGTATATTCGAGAATATTCTTCACGGTAGTTGTGTTGCGTGTAACATTCAAGAAGAGTTTTAGAAATATCAGCATTTTGGTTTGGATTTTGCAACGCACTAGGGGCTAGATTTTTGGAAAATTGTTGTGTGGCCTGGTTGCGATATAGTGTCCTTCGGAAGAGAAGTTTCTTGTTCCTACAAAGTAAAATTACGAGTTTTGTAGTGATTGTTGTATGCCGAGGAACGTAATGTGAACGAGTATTAGGGTGAACTGACGTCCTTTGAGTCAGCATACAACCTACAACTTTGGTGGAGCTTAATTTTCCACTAAGGGCGCCACATAAGGAGTGAGTTTCGCAATGAGTTATCCATTTTGATCAATCATGTCAAATCATCTGCCATCCTTTTGAAGGTTTGTACCAACTTTGGTCGTGATAATAATTACTGAATTAATCGATCTTGATTTAAGGATATGTTTTATTATAAAAGCAATATTGTATTACCCATTAGGTGTGTTTTTGCAAGCCCACATGAGCTTAGCTAAGCCAATTGCATGTTAAATGCAAGAACAAAACTGATCCTATATGGACTTAATATCTAAGCCCAAATAATTTTTGTGACTTAAGTCTTAGCCCCGATAAAGACGGTGCAATTTAAGCCGAGTTTTCCGGATTCCGTTTCATGCGGTTTTTTTTCATATAATGTGAGCGTACATAGGTATACAATATAGTATCAAGGGTAGTTTTAGTATCCTTATCATTTAATAGCTACACAGCGCGGTCGTTAAGGAAATAAGGATAAGAAGAAAAGGAGAGATGCCGATGGACGTTGGTTTTAAATATTTGTAGGTTACAATGTGAAGGAATAATAAAGCGGTAGTCCTTCTGTTCTTGACCTTT
This sequence comes from Portevinia maculata, assembly GCA_949715645.1. Lineage (NCBI taxonomy): Eukaryota > Metazoa > Arthropoda > Insecta > Diptera > Syrphidae > Portevinia > Portevinia maculata. The sequence goes on from OX454526.1 coordinate 261,760,914, forward strand.
TTGTGTCCATTGTCCCTTATCTAATAACAGAACCCAATTCGTTTAGTGCGCTCAGTTCTGATCATAATCCCGTTTCTTGAAACCTTTCTTGGCGGGGGGAAAAAAAAGTTCAATATTTTCTACATTTGAAAAATGCTAATTGGAAAACGTTCAAATCAAAGATAAAAAGGAACCTTCAAAATAGGATGATTTTGACTCAATTGTTCAAAATTGTACGCAAGCTGTTCTTTCTTGAGTTGATGAAAGCATTCCCAAATGGGAAAAAAGGGACTTATAAGAAACTTCCAGTTCATATTCTAGAACTTATAAAATTAAGAAACATTTATCGAAAAAATTTTCAAAAGTATTCTATATAAACTGATCACTGACCAAATACTGGTGCATCGGAACGAAGGATGGAACAGAAAATTTAGCGTTCTCGAAAAAAATCCCAAGCCATTCTGGAATATCGTCAAGGTAGTAAAAAACAAAAACCGTAAGATACCATTCGTAAAGGATTCTTCCAAGACATACTCTACCTATACAGATGTTGAGAAAGCAAACTTACTCGGCACAAATTTTTCAAAAAATCACCTGGTCTCTCAACATTTGGGTGAGTTTGTAACAAATGAACTTGTTGGGGACACAATCGAAAGATTTAACATGTCAAATGAATTGACTCCTTCTAATGCATTAGTAGCTGAAGAAAACTTTAGTGATGTAGTCAGCAGCCTGCAAACCCGAAAAGTAGGAGGACTAGACAAAGTTCAAAATGCATACCTAAAACAACTTCATCAGATTGGATTTAAATATCTAACATTCGTTATTAATGCATGTTTAAAATGCCAATACTTTCCTAAATATTGGAAAAAAGACTTGGTTGTCCCTGTCCTTAAAGCTGAAAAAGCCCCAGATATCTCTGAAAGTTATAGGCTAATAAGCCTACTAAGCAACGTTGGTAAGGTTTATGAAAAAATCCTTAAGCAACACGTTTTAAAAATTGTTTCAGATAAAGATATTTTTCCTGATGTACAAATCGGTTTTCGAAGCTTTGACAGCACTTCATACCAGGTAAAACGAATTTGTAACCATGTTTTAGACCATCGTTCACGTGGTCAGTCAACGGGCATGATATTTAAAGATATTGAAAAAGCCTTTGATTCTGTATGGCACAATGGAATAATACCTACATATATAAAATGTTACATTTCGAGTTTCCTTTGTATTTATGTAAAATTGTTCAGAGTATCTTATCGAGTAGATGTTTTCAGGTGCAAGTAAATTGTGGTGTTTTTAACATGTTATTTTTTGATTCTGGTGTGTCAGTCTTAGGTCCAACCCTATTCAATATGTATACTTCAGATTTTCCAAGTCTTCCGCAATGTGAAGCAGCAATTTTTGCTGATGACACTGCAGTATTTGCGTCGCATGAATTTGCTCTCAACATTGAGACCAATCTAAAACATACGATCGAAATACTTGAAAAATATTATAACAAATGTAAAATTAGCTGAATGCTAGGAAGACGCAAGCCATCTTTTTCACACGAAAAAGAAAAGCTTGCCATCTTCCCAGCAGAAAGATTCAAATAAATGGTAACACCATACAATGGGAGCAATCCATAAAGTATCTTGGGGTACACCTTGATACAAAACTAACATTTGATCAACATATTCAAAGTACGTTAAGAAAAACAGGTATTGCAATTAAGATGCTCTACCCGTTCATCAATAGAAAATCTTCACTCACAAACGACATTAAGATAATAATTTATAAAGTAATTTTCCAGGCTATCCTATTATATGGGTGTCCCTGTCCAATATGGGGTACTGCAGCAAGATGCCATTTAAAGAAGTTGCAGGTATCACAAAACAAAGTTTCAAAAATGATGTTAAACCCGCCCTTTCATTATTCAACCCTAGATCTCCACAGAAGAGCGAATGTTGAATTGATCTTCCATAGGATCCGAAAACTTACTACTAATTTTAATAACAGTCGTGATAGTTCTGAGAATCCTTTCATAAACCAGCTAAATGTTTAATCTGTGTTTCCTGTGTAAATATTTATTGCGTTTGCTGTCATTTACTAGTTATTTATCAATTATTTACTAATTTATTTATATATTTATTTATTTATTTATTTGTTTATTTATTTTTGTATTTATTTCTTTCTCTATTTATTTATTTATTTATATATTTATTTATTTATTTATTTATTTATTTGTTTATTTATTTTTGTATTTATTTCTTTATCTATTTATTTATTTATTTATTTATATATTTATTTATTTGTTTATCTATTTTATTTTATTTTTTTTTTTTGTCAAATGAAGGTTTTTTTTTTGTATTTTCCTTCGATAAATTCTTCCGATCATTCATAGTTATTTATTATTTGCCGTACAAGAAAATATTTCAGTAGAAAGATAATGTATCAAATCTCTGAATTGTAAAATGTACGGTCATAGACTTTTTTGAAAAGATTGTTACGAAATAAATGAATTGAATTGAATTGAAAAATAAAGCGTGGCGGAGTATTCCACATTCGTGTTTACGGCTGAGGAAAGATTCTTTGAACTTCACTGTACGTCCGAATACATTCTTGAGGGTGAACATTCCTTGCGGTTGAAATGGTAAAGGGTTGAAATGCAACTGTCTATTTCGTTTTAGCGCTTACGGTGGAAATAACGATTTAATAACGAAATATTGGAGATATTAAGACGGTGATAAGAGAGTCAATCGATATGGCGATGTCTCGGTCGCCACTGAGTTTTGTCGCCCGATTTTGGATTCTGTCAAGTTGCTCCAAATAAGTTATTAGTGCACCAGACCAGATATGAGCGTTACAAATTGTAACTGGTTGAGAATGGCAGCGTTCTGCGTACACAAAGCTAATATCTGGTTGAGCTTTGCTAAAATACAGAACCTTGTTATTGTTCAATAGAATAATTGTAACAACAGCAAAGCAATAAATGCAAAAAACCCTATAAATAATTATTCCAAGACAGAATTATCTTGTTCACCCGCCACTTTTTTGTTCATACGATTCCCTTAATAACAGGTCTTTCATTAAGGAGTTGACAACTTCTTTTTTAAATAAAATGCAAAGTACTTGAGATATCTCAAAAAAAAATTATTGGCTTGAATTACTATCAAAACATTTATGAATGGAATTCGACTTCGTTCATATCTCCACCACGGGAACGTATGCAACGGTCGATACGATGAAGCGAATTTTTGATGACTCGATGATTTCGATGATTTCTTCAATAGAAGGAATTGTTTAAATAGTGGCCGTGTCAATATTTGATTATTTCGGGCCCCTAGAGAGTATATGTCCCAAATTTCAGCTATCTAGGTAGAGAGGCCTTATTTGTTTGCCGCAAATAGAGTAACTTTAAGGGGCTTAAGACCAATATTACGGCATGTTACAGGCCACCAGTCGAAATTACTATTCCCTTAGGATAGGGTATAAAAATAGCTTTCAAGTATTGTGTGTGCCTTAAATCATATTTTACTCTCTCTGCACATACCTAGTTCACATTGCATATACAGAACATTTAAGAAGACAAAATGTCTTATGAAAAATATAAGATATACTTAAAAATTCAAAATCGTACGCTGGTAAACTTAAAACTGTGTACCAAGTGCACCAAATTTCCAAATCAGTTATACTTGTTTAATGAGAGAAAGTGTTTTATTTTTTGAGCATATGTCAATATAAGTACTTTTTTATGTTTTACGTAATTGGTCAGGTCAGGTCTTGTGATGTAACTTTTCCTAAAATATATGTTACCTCTGCAGTACCTCAATGTAGTCATCTTGGCCGCTTTTATTTTTACTATTTATTAATGGCTTGCGCTCAGTATTTAAAGAGTAAAGTGAATCAATAGACAAGAAGGACTTTAAATTCAGCAATGCTGAAAACCCTTATAAGCTAAGAGAAGCTAAGAGCCTTATAAGCTAGAGTAAACAGATTTAACGATCACATCACTAATGCGATCTGTTGTTCCTTAATGCGTTCCTTCTTAGAATATAGCTCCTTGTTTTATGATGTTGATGTTAAATATTTTGAGTAAATTCAACAGTAATTTTTGTCGTTTTGGTTCACCTGGGAGGATCATTCCTTCAAAATTTGTGAATTTATATAACCCACCCAGGTGGGACAGTTGTTGACTTTTGGCCAGCGCACTTATGAACATGCGCCTGCTGGCATAGCCTGATAGCTTACCGACAGAAAAGTAGACTGCTCTCGAGGCTTAAACGGCTGTACAGACAATTTGCTGACCCCAACGACCCGGAGGTTAGGATGCTGAAGTCAGAGATCCGAATCCTGAAACAGCTGATTAAAGAAAATTACAGAAAATCTGTAAGTCTGTATTGGGGCAATAAAATTCGGGCTATTAAAACCTGTAGTCCGAATATGTTCCCACAGATAAATAAGTTGTTCAGGAGGATATTCCTTGTGTTCGAATCTCCCAGACAGCAGAGAACAGACAGACAGTACTGACTGCTGGAATAAGTCCAGAAAGTGTCGCTTCAAACGACGATTTTTTCGTGGTCGAGGACCCACAGGAGAAAGTGGATTTGCTGGGCGCTTGTTTCGAGGCCGTGTATACGGTGAACAATCCTGTTCGCCGTAACCACGACATTGAGAATAGGGCTCTGGTGAGCCACTTCTATCTGCGCACCGAACTTGAGAATTGGCGATCTGAGAATAACGGATTCACCGTGTTCACTGATGAAAACCATGCTAATGCAGTTGTCGCCAATGGCCGAGATGCATCGCACTTGTTCGTGTCGAAGGATGATCTTCTGTGCATCTTCGAGTCACTAAAGAATAAAAAGTCGGCGGGGATGGATGGTGTTCCAAACGTCGTATTGAGACACCTGCCTCTGGAGGCTGTAGATATTTTCACCACGCTGTTTAACAATGCGCTGAATAATGCACATTATCCGGCGCATTGGAAGGTAGCTGTGGTACACCCTATCCCGAAAAAAGGTAAAGATAGGACGAACCCTGCCAATCTCCGGTCAATTAGCTTGCTTCCGAATATTAGCAAGGTCTTTGAAAAGGTTGTCAATAGAGCTCTGTTAAAGTGGGTCGAGGACAATAACATAATTCCGGACAACCAGTTTGGTTTCAGGGCGAGGCATGACACTATTCATGCCGCGTCGAAACTGGTTTCCGACATTCAGTGGAATAAATGCAAGAGCCAATGCACGGGTGCTTGTCTGGTTGATTTTGAGAAGGCTTTCGACACCGTATGGTTAGAGGGACTTTTCTACAAGTTGACCAGGCGGGGGATGCACAAACCTTTGCTATATGTAATTTATAATATGCTTATGGGAAAGAAGTTCGTTGTCAAATGTGGCAACGTGACTTCGAGCAGAGTCTTTGAAATTAAAAACGGTTTACAGCAGGGGGCGGTCAATTCTCCGATCCTGTTTAACATTTACACGAGTGATCTGGTGGGTTCACTCAGACATGCTATAGCGTATGCCGACGATTTGGTGGCATACAGATCAGATCCTAAAATCGAGGTCATTAATATCCTTTTGCAGCGTGACTTTGATCAAATTAAGCGATATTGCGACGACTGGAAGTTGAAAATCAACTTTCAGAAGACGGAAACAATCTTGTTCAGAACTCCATTGGCTGGGGCCTCTAGGGATACCAGAAAAAACTGGAAAAAATTGGCCATTATTGGACAAAATGGGCAGCCATTGGCGGTGAGAAGCGCAGTTAGATATCTAGGTATCTGGCTTGACCAGTATCTATATTTCGATAGACATATAGTTGCTTGTCTTGCTGGGGCCAAGAAGGCTTATGCTCTGACAAGGAGACTGTTTCATAGCAGTCAACTTGACTCCAGAGTGAAGGTCATTTGCTACGTGGCCCTTATAAGGCCGATCATCGCTTATGGTTGTCCATTATGGTTTAATATAGCGCCTAGCTATATGGAAAAGATTCGGGTTTTGGAGAGACAATGTCTTAGGACCTGTCTCCGGTTGTTCCGAACGCCTGAATCCAACTATATAAAATACTATCCCAACAAGGTCCTATACGATGGGGCTCAGTTGAATAGGATTGACAATTTCCTCATTAAGGTGACTCGAAGGCACGTTGCAAGGGCGATGGCCAGCGACAATAGTCTGATCTTTGGGGCTTACTACCCCAATGAAATGTACATTGAGAGTACACTCCGGTCTGGCTTTATCCCGCCAGAGGCATTTATCCATATTGATGCAAAAGGGCTGGTACAGACGAGGGATGGTATCCCGGTATTATACCACCGCTACCGCAGTGCGAGAGATAAGCGGCTCATCCGCGGCGAGGACGTCGCCAATGCTCATGAGCTCCTCCGTTTTAGTACCGCAATAGCGGAGAGGGATAAATTCGATACAGAAAAGCAATTTGCCGAATTTTGGTGGCTTTTTGAGGGTGAAGGGTTCAACATGCCCTCCCAAGACGGTGCGTTACTCTAGGTAACATCCTCTTAGTTTGTAAGATAGATTAAGTTAGCTAGGGCGTTTCTGGGAGGGGCCGGGCTCGCCAACTTGTGGTGGTGCTTCCGGGAGGTGATTGATTCTGTAAGGCATCAGTCAGCTCACGGCGGCGCGTGTGCACGTTGACGACTGCCAGGCGCTCGGAAAGCAATTGTGAATTTGACCACTTGTTTCGTAATGCAACGAGTGCTCAGAATCCTAATTATAGTTAGAATATGTTAAGTAGTTTAAGTAAGTAGAGTAGGTAGTTTGTAATTTGTTTTTTTATATAAAAATATAAAATTTGATAAAGATGCCGAGTTTTCTTAAAAATTTTCTCGATGAAAACATAATATGTAAGATTAGTTCGTAAAATAGTTTTTAGGCCGAAAGGCAATAATTATAAGATAGAGTTAAGTTTAGGGCGTCCGCATAAGGATCAATAATCTAGAATAAGTATCCTGTTAATTTTAAGTTAGATTTACTCATTTTTGTCTAGTATATAAGTTGATATAAGCTAATAATTAATAAAAATGAATTTAAAAGTCAAAAAAAAAAAATAGCCTGATAGCTTAGTATGCTGGTCTTTTGTTTGGGTCTAAGATCTGGCCTTTTGTGTGCAAGACATGATTTATATCTATGGTAAGGTAAGATGCAGGTACAAAGCTTACAAATACATTTTAAAAATGCTCTGCACCAAAGACTGCGAAAGGAGAAATTGTGGCAATCAACGAAGAAACATAGTGTAGGTAATTGAATCAATCAATAAACAAATAAATTAATCTGTATCGGGCTAAGATCGCCTCAAACATGTAAAAACTGATTTATAAAGTGATATTTCAAATGGTGAGTATCCTTTGCAATGGGACCATGGTCCCAAAAGATTTGTTGTTTTTTTTTTTAAGTATGGCTCGATACCTACTGAAAGAGCGATCCTAATGTTTTCAATGTCAATATGTAATTTGCATCAACCTCTTTCTGACCTGGCCGATTACTGCTCAGCATTTATTTTTAAGGCGACATAGCGTCAGATTTTTCGAACATAGGGTATAATTGCGGGAGTGATGCCGCGGTTTTCAAAAATCGTTGTTTAAATTGAATGCGAGTGTTGGAGCACACACCAATCAGCGTTGAATTATATTTCTTCAACCTAGACTACTAATGTAAAAACCATAAATTGTTTAACTATCTTTTCAATTATTGTCATATTCATTTTACCTTTGTCAGAAAGTTGAATTCACCACACTTAATAAATTATACCATTTGAATTTGAAATTTTGAATTTTGCGCCAATAAGCCATGGTTCGCCATATTTTTTATTTTTAATATTGTACTAAGAACCCAATTTGTGTACTAAAAATGTAACATTAGAAATGTTAAAGGCAAATATAGGCAGTGGCAATTATACTCTTCAACAAGTAAGAACTTTCGTCTTTTTTTTCGTCGCTAATATTCGCTTCGCTCGCACTCGAATTCCTTTTTTGCAAGTTTTCTTTTTATCCGACGGAATTTCATTACAGTAAGTAAATTTTCCAGCGGAGCAGCCAGAAAACGCTCTGACTGTACAGCGAGTAAAACAGACCTTCTTTTTTCAACAAAACTTAACAATGGATTTATTTTCTACCATTTAAAAACACGTAACCTAAAAAACAAAACAGTTTTCATAAAAAAATAACAAAACATAGCGAGGGGCTACAGTCCGCTTGGGCGAGCTGTTGGATACCCTATTCTTGTTCCTACCCCTCATAAGTGGGCGTGACAAAAGTCTAAGTATGGTTGAATTGTTAAGAACGCTCTACATATTTTGTTATATAAGATTTAAAGGATTTTATCAAAAAAACGAAGCTTTTGTAAAAAAAACGCTCCCTAACTCAAACTTTGGTTTTTCAATAAAATTGTTTTATTTAATTGTGGGCCTGTCAGTAGGCGGATTTAAAAAAAAAATTAACACATGAGCATAAAGGGCCCTTAGAGAGTACATATATATTATAAATTTCAGCACCCTAGCTCAAACCTTTAATTTAAAAAAAAAAAATGGGCGTGTCAAAAGGCGCATTTTGAAAATATTAACACAAGAGCATAAAGGGCCGCCCGGAGAGTATATATTATAAATTTCAGCTCCCTAGCTCAAATTTTGGTTTTTCAATAAAATTCTTTTATTTAATTGTGGGCGTGTCAGTGGGCGGATTTTGAAAATTTTATATCCCGAGCAGTTGTAGGAGCCATAGATCATGTATAAAAAATTTCAGTTTTCTAGCTCAAAAATCGATTTTCCAAAATTATGCGTCAAAATTAATATACCCACATGCCACATGGTAGACGCATTTAATTTTTATTTGTTATTTAATGTGGAGCATGTTGTCTGCGTTACTTGTCACGTCCACAGTCTGTACAGAGGGTGTATTCGGGTTTTTTGTAGCGTGTACAATTTTCATGAAGCCATTTGCTGCATTTTTTACACTGCACCCAATCTTCTCTTTTTTTGTTGAGAAATAATTTTGCCAACATTCTCCACAAATGTTAGGATCCTCAGCTAGCTCGACCTTCCTCTTTTTGTTTTTTACTTCTTTTTGTGCTTTCGGAGACTTGGAGACTTTTTTTTCAATTGATGTAGGGGAAGTTAAAATCTCTGCGAACTGCCTACGTCTGGAAAAATTCGGTATCGGAATTTTTGGAAGTGTTGAAATTTCTTGAAGTATTTTTGTTGGCGTATGTAGAGACACCTTTAACAAAGTGACGATAAGGTTTCTTCATAAAATTTCCTTCTTTTATACGCCTCGAAAGTGTTCTAGCCGGAACGCCGAACAATTTTTCGGCTTTTCGCAGAGACATTGCCTGCTCAATGCTTTTTCGAGCTTCTTTTAAGACATCTTCTGTCCAACTTCCTCTGCTTATCTTGCGGATGTATTTTCGCGGCATCATAAAGCTTAATATTATCTATTAAAACAAAAAAAAACCAAATTCAAAATGCGGCATCTTCTCAAAAAAAAATGCACTACACTTAAGACACTAAAATAAAAACGAGGGAAAAAAATCACACCAACCACTTCTCATATCACTATTTAAGCACACACAATACTTACATTTAAGGAGACACACAACAACTTATTGTTTCCGCATCGAAAAATTGCAACCGACTGAAAAATTTCCATAGTCAGAAGGAGTAAGGAGAGCGTAAATCCAAACAAAGAGGAAAAACTCCCGCTACATATCCGATGTAAAAGGTTTTTTTTCTACGTTTTTGTTTTATTACCTAAAGAACAAAAAACAAACAAAAAATCTTTGCCTGGATGACTAGATATATGAATTTGGTTGAGTGCGGCATCTATCCGAACGCGGCATCTCTCCCGCAATTACCCTAATCTCGCAAAGATTTGAATCATATTTTAATTGTTTACATTCTCTTATTTGTTTTCTATTTTTCAAAATATTTACATTACAACAAACCAAAAAACTAAATTTGTAAACTTTTCTTGTTATTTTAAGAAAAAAATGCGATATGGATCGAGAACGAGAAAGAGACGTGAAATCCATCGAACCCCGAGATCTCTCATCCACCGGGCGCATATTTGCCAGGAATGATATAAAAATCAGGTTGGTATGCACAATATTTTGCGCACCGACACCACCCAGTAATTATTGTTATTCATCATTAGTGCATCCCCAACGGTCTCACCGACGATCTCCAATTCATCATCACCCACGCCAACACCACCGGCCAGTTCATCGGTACCACCAGTTGGAGTTGGTGGTGGCGGCGGCAGTAGTAGCACTTCCTCCGGTGCCAACTCCTATTTACACACTAACCACAAGCCAATAACTGGAATTCCCTGCGTTGCAGCCGCATCGCGATACACAGCACCAGTGCATATCGATGTAGGTGGAACGATCTATACCAGTTCACTTGAGACTCTTACCAAATATCCCGATTCTAAGTTGGCCCGGCTCTTCAATGGGTCTATACCAATTGTGCTGGATTCCCTTAAGCAGCACTATTTTATTGATCGAGATGGCGGAATGTTCCGCCATGTCCTAAATTTCATGAGAAACTCGAGACTCTTGATAGCCGATGATTTTCCTGACCTCGAGCTGCTTCTGGAGGAGGCCAAGTACTTTGAAATTGAACGTAAGTTAAACGACATAAAAATACGACAAATGATTTCAATATCTCTTTTCCCTTTATCCAGCAATGATAAAACAACTGGAAATCATGCGAAAGGATCGCGTCCGAAATGGCAACTATCTGATATCGCCTCCGCCGCCGGCCAGGATAAAGTCATCACCTCGTATCGGATCCGCCGAATACAACTACGAAGTAGTTGCCCTACATATTTCGCCAGACCTGGGCGAAAGGATCATGCTGTCAGCCGAACGCTCACTGCTCGACGAGGTCTTTCCCGAAGCCAATCAAGGAACACAGTCCAGCCGAACCGGTGTGTCCTGGAATCAGGGCGATTGGCGCCAAATTATTCGCTTCCCTCTCAATGGTTATTGCAAACTGAATTCAGTACAGGTGCTAACACGATTGCTAAACGCCGGCTTCACCATCGAAGCGAGCACAGGGGGCGGCGTCGAGGGCCAGCAATTCTCCGAGTATCTCTTGGTGCGGCGGATTCCTATGTGATAGTGCTTCTGCGCAGGGTGTCTTGACGGTCGTTAAAAACCGAAGGCTTTAAGCTATCGCTATCAGTCGTTAGACTGAGGCATATCTAAACTTAATTTTGAGTAGCTTAGTTCTTAATTTGAGAGTAAATTTCATTTCGTTTTAATCCTGCGAAGACGGCGAAGAAGATCTAACTATAAGTAGATACAAATTTTTAAGCGAAAATTAATACATACTTAGAAGATACGAATTTTATGGTAAGATGCATTTGTGAGTCAACATAGAATGGACTCCTCAAAACAGTATAATCTTTGGAAAAGAACTGATTATGTAATTATTTTAATTTTAGTAAGAAAACAAAATAATAAATAAATAAATTGAATAGATCTGATAGGAAACACAATGAATGTATACGGTATACCCCTTTCTTTGCGCATACATACATGTTTATGTAAAATTCATATTTTCCTGTAATTTATAATTGGGTTTATTATAATCATTCAATCATTGTAACCATCAATTCATTTCAGTGGAAATATATATAAAAAAAATAAAAACCAGTAAACGTACTATAAGTTCGAAACATTCAATCTGTAATTTGTTTTATTTTATACAAAGAAAGGAACCGCCGACATGATAAACGTAATTTTTTTATTCAATACTTTATAGAAAATATGGTTTACTGATACAAAAGCATTACATTAGTTGAAATGTTACAAGGCTGTGTAGGGCACCTGGTTCTTTCCGGAGTGCGATAGGCTAAGGTGATTTGTCTAGAGTTGAGAACATCGAAACGAGCTACATAGAGAAAGTGCTGCGAAGACATTGCTCTGGGAAAAGATCATACAAACTGTGTACGATTATTTTATTTATTTATTTTACAGGCTTAAGGGTATTCTAATCCGCATTCCTTGCACAGCGGGTATTGCGGTTGAAATGTTCTAGGGGTGGAATTCAGCTGACTATTTCGTTGTAGCACTTATAGTGGAAATATCGATAAAATAACGAGAGACGAGAGACATCGCGACGATGACTAAGAAGAGAGCGATGTTACAGTCAGCAATGAGTTTTATCGCGCATTTTTGGATCCTGTCAAGTAGCTGCAAATAAGTAATTGTTGCCAGACCAGATATGCGAAATGTACTCAAGTTTTGGGCGGATAAACGCCTTATAAATAGTAGCCAGATCAGAGCGAGTAAAATATTTCTTACATCGCTTAACGAAGCCTAGACATTTCGCAGCGTTCTTGGCGACATCGAATATGTGGTCATTCCAACGAAAGCTGTCATTAACACACATTTTTTTTTTTTTTTTTTTTTTTTTTTGAAATTCTGGCTCGCGATTTAAAAGGGGGGGCAGGGGGGGGGGGGGGTACTTCGACCTAAAAGATCTTTTGTACCGTATGGGCCAGAAAAGTTTAAACTAGTAGAATTTCCACTTTCCATGTAAAGCGGACAATTTTACCAGTAGAAGAATTCTTTATGTCCTCGGGGCTCATTTGCTCCCTGAAAAAGATCTTCTTTCTAATTCCATTAAGGGCTGGACATTCACAGAAAATGTGTTCAGCTGACTCGTACTCTTCAAGACAGAGTCGGCACTCAGGAGAGTCTGATATTCTCATTTTGTGTAGATGATATCTTAAACCATGGTGACCAGTAAGGTAACCTACTAGGTTAGGTGATCTAGGAGTGCAGCAGAAAGGTTCGGGACCTATGAAATGTGTTTCTGAACCTTTTCTGGCCAGTTCGTCGGCCTTTTCGTTTCCTTCTACCCCGACATGACCCGGAACCCACCATAATTTGGTTTTGTTTCTTGCTCCGAGTGTTTGTAGGGTATTGAAGCAGGACATGACTGATTTGGAGTCAATGGTATACGAGCTAAGGGCGTTTATAGCTGCTTGACTATCCGTGAAAATATGGATGGTTGCACCTTTTATGCCAGATAAAATAATGTGGCTGGCGCATTCTTGAATGGCGTGGAGCTCTGCTTGAAATACGCTGGGACTTTTTCCCATGGGTATCGTAAAGATTTTGTGTGGTCCGTATATTCCCGCTCCTACCCCCGTTTACATTTTAGAATCATCCGTATACCACTTTATGCCGTTGTGACTGTTTGGTGGGTTATTACTAACCCATGCTTCTCTCTTGGGGATCTCCGTGGAGAACCGTTTGTTGAAGCATAGTGTTTTTTGAATGCGGTCTGTGACCGCGCAGTTCATGTTAAGTTCTGGCAGTTCATCGAGAAGGGTCTTTAGTTCCGGGTGATCATTAAGACTTATCTCGCTTAACTGTATTAGACTTATTGCACTGCGGATCGCCACTTTTTGAATGTATACATATGTGGAGAGGTGTAATTCCTGTTATTGCCTCTATGGCAGCTGTTGGACAGGTTCGCATGGCTCCGGAAATACCAAGGCACGCAAGCCGCTGTACCTTTTTGAGTTTCTCTATTGCGACCTTTTGTGTGGATTTTGTCCACCATACTATGGGGGCGTATGTTATAATGGGTCTTA